>OW203734.1:16002942-17202942 GCA_934045075.1 Yponomeuta sedellus
TGACTAGAATTGAGAAAGGAATGTTGCGTTGGTTTGGACATGTGGAGGAAGAAAAATTGACGAAACAAATATATACTGCAAATGTGAGTGGAAGGGCTGGTAAGGGACGTCCCAGGCGGACATACATCGACCAAATAGGGGAATTATTAGCAAAGGGGAAGATAGAAAGTACCCGGAACCGGCGTGCGTGCATGCAACGGCTTATAAACGTTGATGAAGCGAAGGTGATCAGTCAGGATCGTGGCAAGTGGCAGTCCCCGGTCTCTGCCTACCTCTCTGAGATACAGGCGTGAGGTTATGTATGTGTACTACTGTGAGACTCTAACTATTGCTTTTTACTGCTTATAACTTACTACGACTGCTTGTGACTGCTGCGCGGTGAGCGCAGGAAAACAGTTATATTGCCACTTCAGTGCTGACAAGGACAAAATCTAGGTTAGGCGAGGAAAAGGACAAAACAGTACGCAGTTTTTTGCTCGAGATGTTCGCCGTCAGCTGTACCAAACATTAAATAATCTCTTTAATGAATTCTGAGCACGGCGAGCAGACTCGCAGAGGTGTAAAACTACTTGCCGCGTATTTTAGACAAATACACGAAGTGCGGCGGTGTGGAATTTATCCGGATAGGGATTAAGCTTGCCTGAATAATACAAAGGTATTTGATAGAGACCGCGCCGCAGCCAGCAGCGCGCTAATCACTAATCACTACCCCGACAGAACGGACAATCTGGGTGATAAATCTGTGGACAAATTTGACAGTTCACTATCTTCTTCTATAATATAAAAATGAATCGCTGAATGTGTTGGTAAGCGCAATTCTCGAGAGCAGCTAAACCGATTTGGCTAATTCTTTTTTTAGAATATTCCTTGAAGGATACGAGGCGCTCGTGGCCTAGGCGAACCGATTGATTGGAATCAATCACTTGGTTAAGCAACAACAGGCGCGGTCAGGTACGGGTGGGTGAGCGTCCCGTGACTACCGCTAGTGGCATTATTCCGAGCGCTTCCGTGCTTCGCAAGGCACGTTAAGCCGTTGGTGCCGGCTGTCATATAATGGCAGTCGTTAAGCCATGTCAGAGGCCTTATGGGCGGCTTAATAACTTCTGACAGTAAGGCCCGCCACTGTCTTACAATCCTCCACCAACCCGGAGTTGGCCCCCGTGGTGGAGTATGGCCTAACCTTCCTGCGGTGCAGGAAGAGACCCGTGCCCCAGCAGTGGGGACATACAAGGGTTGATAACGATATCGATACGAGGATGGTTCTTACGGAGAGAAAAATAAAAAAAAATTAAAGAATCGACTGTTAGGCGGTACGAAGTTCGTTGGGTCAGCAAGTGATATATAAGAAAGTAAGGTTCTGCAAATTGTAGTTTCATTACTTAAGGGCGTCAGGTGATTCCCACACAACGTTGTTCGGTTTTAATTTTCAAACAAATTTTAGTAACATACTTCTCTAGTAGGTAATAAATGAATTATTATTTTATGTTTGTTTTTTCCCCGGTGAACTGTTATGAATATTCTTATGTTATGTTTGAGGTGCGGCCTGTCTACGTAGAATTACGAATAAATGCATCGAAAAGAAATTTAAAGCTTTTTATGAAGTATGAAAAAGCTTAGAGGCTATAATTTCTTTTAAGCACGATCAAACATACATTTGTATCCTTTAAACATGTTGGATGTTCATTATCGTTTGTAAATCAAAAACAAACTACGTTGGTATGAGAATCGCTTCGTGATGCGTCTTCTTAATTCTATCTCTATCTATAAAATTAAGTTCAACAAAGTGAAATGTGCGCGCAATGTAAAATAGCGCAACAGAACTCGCCACGGATAATTTGTGCTAGAATTGCAATCTGCACACTGTATTTTGCGTCAATTAAACAATACATGCTGCTTCAGTTCCGATTTCGTTTGGGGAAAATCAGCAAAACAAGCTAAAGCGGTATTGAAATTGTATGGTAGAAAATTGAAATTTCGTAATCTTTTTAGTTTTGCCAAGTCCGTCCGTCCGTCCGTCCGACCGGTAAGCACTAGAGAGCTGAAATTTGGTATAACATGTAAACGTACTGTAAAATAGCATGTACTCGTACAAACAACAAATAAACTAACATTAGAATAACATTTTTAAAAACCTATTTAGAGGCTAAAAATTTCACCCATGCCATGCAAAGTAGGTAGTCGGGGCTGTAAGTAATGCAATTTGCTTAAGTCAGATGTCGCTGCCTGTACGTAATACAGAGAATATTGTAAAGAGGTTCGAAATTTCACTGATGCCGTGAGTCGCCCATTGGCTCAATTGGTAGAGCGCTGGTACGGATAGCGAGAGGTTGCGGGTTCGAATCCCGGCATGGGTGAAATTTTTTGCCTCTAAATAGGTTTTTAAATTTGTTCCTTAGCACGGGTTAGTGCATTAAAAATAAAAATAGTGTAATCATGTGGGTACAGTGATATCGTTCCGATGTTGAACCTAACTGCAAAGTAGGTAGTCGGGGCTGTAAGTAATGCAATTTGCTTAAGTCAGATGTCGCTGCCTGTACGTAATACAGAGAATATTGTAAAGAGGTTCGAAATTTCACTGATGCCGTGAGTCGCCCATTGGCTCAATTGGTAGAGCGCTGGTACGGAAAGCCAGAGGTTGCGGGTTCGAATCCCGGCATGGGTGAAATTTTTAGCCTCTAAATAGGTTTTTAAATTTGTTCCTTAGCACGGGTTAGTGCATTAAAAATAAAAATAGTGTAATTAGAATAACATGTATAAACAACAAATATAAGTAGAAATAAGTCTAGCGAATCGAGAATATTGAAACACTTTAGGTATCTACCTATCTACATTGCTTAACAACTGTAAGCCGGTAACTCCTCTCTACATCATTTTTGAAATTATTTTCATGGCTAATAATTATCATACTTTATTGTAACATTAGAAACATTTAACAGGACATTGCATAAGAAATTACATGTACAGAAGCGAGCTTATCTCTGGAAGAGATTTCCTTATTAATTTCATTCTGTTTTGTATCAGTTTTAAACACAAAATTTTAAATCGCGTCATGCACTCTAGATTTAGTTCAGTTTTTGATGTTGGCAACCCAACAAAGCAGATTAGACCCTTACATGTTTTATAGCTGTGGCAACATTATGATTAGTATTTTCTAAGGTTAACACGAGCTGTAGACATAATTAAAACTGTTTTTATACGGATTTATGCTCGTTTATTACATTTTTACAATTTTCCAACGTTTCGGCACTTTTTCAGGTCATCCGGGACCACGGCACCTGAAAAAGTGCCGAAACGTTGGAAAATTGTAAAAATGTAATAAACGAGCATAAATCCGTATAAAAACAGTTTTAATTATAACATTATGATTTTCCCTCTTCTCTGTGTTACCGTTGCGACCAAATGACGTACTAAATTATAATAAAATTATTTAGTATGTATTTAGTATTTTCAGATAGTGTTTCCGTGATCCAAACCCTCCACAAGTCAGTCCAGACCTCTGCATTTGACACACTACTACTCTACCCTTGGAACAATACAATTATTATGATCAGTTCTTATCTACAGTTTTAAAATAAGCACAGTGCTTTCAAAGTCCTATACATTCCATTATTACATCACAAGAACCCTCGTAAGCCTTCGGTACCAACAGCAATTAAGAAAGAGGTTAGCCATAAGGTCTCTTCAACAATAAGTAATTAGAACAATGTAAGCTTAGTTGAACTTTCCAACGCAAACAGTACAGTATAGCTGATCAACCCTCACATTTATTTCGCAAAATCGTCCTTACGTCCTTTTAATTAAGATACACTTGCGCCAAATCACTGAATAAGAAGGTATGTTAATAGATACTAATAATCTAGGGATAGACGAATAAATATTTATTTGACAGCTGTCATTTAACGTGCTACAAGGTGCTAAATAGTACCACTATTGGAATAATAAATATTCATGGACATATTACACAGATCTTGCTAGCCCTATACTAAGTACAACTACCTATATATGACTTGTGTTATAGGTGCTAAGTCAACGATAGATTTAATACAATAAATACATAGATAACATCAAAGACCCGAGACAAACTAGAAAAGTTCGTTTCCTAGTTTGACCCGGCCGGGGATGAACCCGAGGCATTCGGTTTTACAGTCAGCGTGCCAAACCACTGCGCCACCGAGGCCGTATAAATCATAACTTCTTTTATAATACGCTCTTTTCTAAAACTAAGCAAAGCGGTGGTAGCTCAGTGAGTAGAACAATGAACTCCCAAGCGAGAGACCCGGGTTCGATCCCCAGTGTGGGCATGTACCAATGATTTTTTTTAATTTCAAAGTTACGTACTTTTGCGAATTTGTAGTCGGAATGCCACACGCTAACTGTGAAAGAAAACATCGTGAAGAAACCCGAGGCTTGGTTGACAACGCACGTATTGACTATTCTTTCCTGTGGGTTAGGCCGACTAAGCGTCAGGATGGTGCTGGGCAAGCCTACACCATCTAAAATCACCCGAGTGTCCCGTCACCCATCTAGTGTAAGTTAAGATGCCACTGGACGTTGTATAAATTATCTCATTAAGTAGATGCAAAAGGCCAATGTTGTTTTCTAAAAGTAAACATCACAAGCTAAAGACAGGGCGCTATGACGCTCATTAGGGGAGGACTATGTCCAGCAGTGGATTAATATAGCCTGGATGATGATGATGATGCTGAAACATCTCAAAAAACTTAACGTCACTTGTCTCAACTATTTTTAGAACCTACAGTAGTGCTCTCAATTTCTCCTTCTGCAATCTTTCCGATTTAAAGTTGCTTGGAAGAGATTGCTATCAGCAATAAGGCCGCCAACTGTACCTCTTCTTTTCTTACTGTTGTCTCTGTAATTATTTTCTGGTGTGTACATTAAAGAATATTCTTATCTTATCTTATCTTAGAGCATATATAGGATCAACATCGACTTTAATCGATTGCCGCAAGAAACGGCCGTTTTCGGCTAATCTGTTTTAAAAGTCCTAGATTCTAGGACTTAGTTTCTGGTCAGAAGGTTCTAAAAAGAACTACTTCATTTATGTTCCCTTTTCTAGAGATGCGCATGACAAGAAACATATTTGTAGCACCAGTATTAAAAAGAAAAAGTATCAATATACAAAAAAAGGTTTATAAAGCCATTAATCGCCAACATAGCTCCGAACGATGTAGTCACAATATTTTAGGTAGCGATTAACACAGGCATTTTACTCACATGGCGACGCAGGACACACCCTTTGGTCATCAATGTTATTGAAAAGACGGTTTTGTGACAACATATTTTTAATACCAGTATTGCAAAGAATGTACAAAAAAGGTAAAGCTATCCCCAACAAAAGGGTTGTCAGTCATACAATTTCCCCATAGATAGCTCTGCAAATATCATGGTATCAACGTTTAGTTTCAATTTGGTTATAAGTTCCTCAACTAGTGCCCTATGCGCGACTGTTGGGTAGAAAAAAAACATGCCATCTCCACAAAGCTGACATTGGCAGAATCTTAGATGTGCCATGGAAAAGATTTGAATTTAATTACTCACTAGATGGAGTTTACCCTTGTATGTCCCCACTGCAGGGGCACGGGTCTCTTCCTGCACCGCGAGAAAGTTAGGCCATACTCCACCGGGCCTGGCCTAACTTTCTCGCGGTGCAGGGACAGTGCCGGGCCTTACTATCAGGAGTTATCAAGCCGCCCATAAGACCTCTGACATGGCTTAACGACTGCCATGGATAAACATACAAATGTTCATATCAGGTTGGCGCAAGCTAGCTTAAGTAGCCTGTATTCATTTATATCCTCTCGACTGTACAAATATGACTTCTAAATGTATTGCGCCGCCCGTACCTACATAATCAGAGAAGTTTCGTAACAGGATCGAACTAGAACTAAATAAATGAAACTGTTATCGACAGAATACCGCTGCCGGGTTGGGGCTTAAATTCCCTTGGTCCGGAATGTTTAAAAGTTGTCCGCTACCAGGCGTTCCTACAACTTGGGCAAATATTACAACAAGAAACTTTACTCGTCAACACTGTAACGACAAATAACGAGGCATTGTATTACCAAACGGTGAGGTCAGGGCAACGTTTCCTTTTTATGTAGCCAGATTATATCTACCTGCTTAGCAGGGATGCCGAACCTTTGTGGATCCACGTTCCACTTTGTCTAAAAACGCGTTTAATGAACCCACGAATGTGCAATCAAGTAATTTTGATTATTAAAAAATTGAGATTATTTTAAATAGAGATTATTTGGCAAACAAATAACACTAACCCATCGTTTACTAACAAACACAAATCGGAGACATATAATCTGGGTATCTGTCAACCGGCATTTAATAGGTAAGCACGTTACATCGTCGACCCCGTCTTCGCCAACCATCAGGCGTGACTGAGATCAGGTGTAACCTGTCTTACTTTCGATTCGATATCAACCCTTGAATGTCCCCACTGCTGCGGCACGGGTCTCTTCCTGCATCGCAGGAAGTTATGCCATACTCCACCACGAGGGCCAAGTCCGGGTTGGTGGAGGATTGTAAGACAGTGGCGGGCCTTACTGTCAGAAGTTATCAAGCCACACATAAGGCCTCGGACATGGCTTAGCGACTGCCATTACATGACAGCCGGCATCAACGGCTTAACATGCCTTGCAAAGCATGGAAGCGCTCGGAAAAAATGCCACTAGTGGTATTCACAGGACGGTCACCCATCCTGCACCTGACCGCGCCTGTTGTTCCTTAACTCAAGTGATTTATTCCAATAACTCGGTTCGGCTATGCCACGAGCGTCTTACTTTAAAATATAATAATAATACATGCACAGTCGTTCGTTGTACTCCCTAGTGAACTATTGTTTCTTACTCTATCGGAACGGGTACCCAAAATATTTGGTCACGTGCCATCGATCATGACCGTACCACTAGTTCGCCATCCCTGTACTAGGGGGATAAAGAAAGAACAAAACAGTTTGTACAAGGCAGTAAACAAACGAGATACGGGCGCCATTCGCTACCGAATCATAAGGAAATTCGCAAAAAAAAACCGGTGAGACGGTGACTCATCCAATTGACCTTGCTTCAAAACTGAACGACCATCAAAAAGTAATTTACACGACACTTAGCTTGATATCAAAAGAAAATAGGTAGGTACCAACATTTTTTATTTACGAGCGTCGGTTGAAAATGCTGTTTAATTTATCGCGGTTTTCTCGTTAAACGATGGCATCGAAAAGAAATCAGAAACTCGAGCTAATGGCGCCGGCGCTGATAAATCGAACGGCCGGGATACTGATCGCTCGTAAAAGTTTTAACGACTGTCCAAATTACTGTTACATAGCGTTAAACTCGCCCCATCTATTGAATTATAGAGTTGGATAGAGATACGCACCACGCCAGGATCGAGATTAACTAACTTGTGAGCCGACCGTCTAAATAGGCACTCCTATTTGTTTGCTCTTATCCAAGCAGATTGCCTGTTTTGAGGGCATTTTGTTGGGGCTCCTTTCGGTCGCCAAACTTTTAAGTGTAGAGTTTACTGGGCAAGTTTTGCGCTAGTGTGGATGAAAAGCAGAAGTACTTAAAGTTACTTTTACTATTAGTTTTTAGTACACTGTAAGTATTCGGATTTATTTATTTGTTTTTTTTTTTATGTAAGCTAATATCTGGACGAGTGTGTGTATGCGGTACTAAGCGATATTGCATCCGATTTGATTATTCTTTCAGTTGGCGTCTCTCAAAATACTTATCTCTCTTTATTTTTCTTCTTTCTAAAACCTTAATAACCAGTTACTAAGATGTAAATTTCTTCCAGTGAAGCTGCGTCTATCACATCACACTTCACACTAATATTATAAAGGCAAAAGTTTGAGAGTGTCTATGTTTGTTACTTCTTCACGTCTAAGCGGCTTGGGCGATTTTATTAAAATTTGGTATAGAGTTAGCTGACACCTTGGATTATTACATACATACACATTTTATTGCAGGAAAATATCTTATTCCCATGGGAAAATAGCTAAACCGCGGGGCATAGCTAGTATAATATAAAGGTTTGATTTTTTTTTATTCAATTCAATGTTATGTTTCTAGAACAGTGACTAGAAGTTTACCTACGAGTATAGCTTAGTTTCGATATTGAGTTATTAGTTTTCTTACTTTGTAAACTTCTCTTCATAACAGCATTCCCAGATTTAATCGTTGCCGACACTGACAAACAGTCAGATCCACTAGAAAATGATCACCGCATTTGAACCGGCCAATTAAACAGTACGTATTAATCAATAGATATCAGTACAATAAAGGATAAACATATAAGTGGAACAAAAACACTTTTCTGCCACTTTTAAAGTATTTTTCGCCATAGCAAGCGCTATATGTCCCGAATGCTGGGGCACGGGTCTCTTACTGCATTGCGGGAAGGTTAGGCCATACTCCACCACGAGGGCCAGGTCCGGGTTGGTGGAGTATTGTTAGATAGTGGCGGGCTTTACTTTCGAAGTTATCAAGCCGCCCATAAGGCCTCCTACATGGTTTAACGACTGCCATTACATGACAGCCGGAACCAACGGCAGCAGGTGCTCGTCATAGACTAAATTATACATCCAATTTGCTGCAATTTTTGGGATCCGAAAGTTTTTCTCTCTTTTCTCCTCGGATCAGTAGTACTGATTTTCCAGTGAAAGGTCAAAGGAAAAAAATAGGCTTAAAGTTATCCGACATAACCATATAAAGAAAAGCTCTTAATAAGCGATTTATGATTAGCAGTTTAGCAAATGATGTAACTGTGTTTTTTTATGCTTTCTTTTGAATAAATATATAATAAAGGAACTTATCTTATTTAGTAATAATTTCAATGTAATTAGTTTATGAAATGTAATTGAAAATTTACAGGCGCTTGAATGGCGTTTAATCAATATTTACAAGCCACCGAGGACCTCGCAGGTATTCTTTCTGATTAATGGATTCGGAAACAGATTTCTCTAAATTTCCCGCAGATTAATAAAAGCAATTACTCAACTCAAAAACGAGGGCAGCCAGACTAATCTAACTGTAGCACGCCGCCCGATCAATTATAGTTGTTATAAGTAATAGTTTTATTAACGAACCTTTCGAGATTGTTCCCAACACTAATTATTACCGGGAGTTAGAGAGGTCCAACTTTGTTCGGGCCTACGTAGCTGAATCATTATTGGGTTACGGGCCTGTATTTTTGCTGCTCGAAATGATTGATTCCGGATACTTTCCTCGCTTCTTCAGCATAATTATGCTAATGGCATTCCTCTTACTTTCAATTTCTTATGCTAATGTGACGTCATTGGAAATTCCTGTTCCGTCCATCTGTCACAACAAGCGTGATTATCAATCAAGCTCGGTGTATATGGAAACGTTCCGGACGCTTTCATTATTGTTTGCCGAGTGCCTGAACGAACAAACGCACTACGCCTGCCTCTCAAATCAAAAGCAGTCTCGCTATTGACTCAACAACCGAACGCGGGACGTGGTTACTAGTTATACCCTTAAATAGATAAATACAGAAGCTCTTGGCTTTTTTGCAAAGGGAACCATACATTTTCAAGATATGAAAGTCCCAGCCGGCTTGAAAGTCTTCCACATTATTTGCTATTACTAAACGGTTGGGTACGAAAAGGCCAAGACCGAAGAGATTATTTGGGGCTTATTGGCTATTGGTTGGAGAAGATGTGATAATTATAATGACTTTCACACAACCCAATCATTTGTTCCGGTCCAAAACGCGGGCACCTGTACTATGGTAATCAGCCCAGGACACACCCGCATATTCCACACAAACAGAAACACACGATATGTCAGAGGCCATATGAGCGGATGGATAACTTCTGACAGTAAGGCCCACCATTGACTTACAATACTCCACCAACCCGGACTTGGCCCCCGTGGTGGAGTAATGCCTAACCTTCCTGCAATGCAGGAAAAGACCCGTATCCCCTCAGTGGGGACATATAAGGTTTGATATCGATAGAATTACACCTAGACTGAGGCCATTTCAAATTAACTCAAGTACGGCCTCCAGCGAGAATCGAACCCACTGATTTCGTTTGTTTTATGTTGCTTATAGTATCGTTAAATGCTGGTGAATATAGCCACATTTAGCACCCACAAAATGCACTAAGATTCAACAGTTGTAATCCCAGATCTCGGAATAGCAACTAGTTTTTGTGTGCTCTACAAAGTGAGGCTTTTCTGTTCTACGGCAAAATGCGGTTAAACCCTTCGGCACTCAAATACCGCGGCAACCGGCGCAAATGAGATGTAAAACACGGAATCTCTTGTTGTTTTAAGACAGTCCCTGTTCGGCGAGGCGGGCAAACAAATTGCCCGAATGTAGGTACTCCGGCTGGGGGCGAGTGGAGCTGATAAAATTGTTGATGCAAGGAATAAATATTACCTTCAGACATGTTAGTGTCTCTGTGTAACCCGTGGTTGCAGTCCACCGTCACTATTAGTAGTTCCATTGATTTTTGATATTTATTGGTGGTACGATAGCGCGAGCCACGAGGTGTGGCGGTAAAATGTCAGAATAAAATGTCAGAATTAGCCAATAGGGCATTACCGTTAAACTTAGATTAAAGCCAGGTTTTCACGATCTTAGTGCACTCGGTCCGAGTGCGCCATCCGAGTAAACTAATGCTTCTGATTGGCTATTTTGGTGTTGTCACGAAAAACCGTCCAATCAGAAGCATTAGTTTACTCGGATGGCGCACTCGGTCCGAGCGTACTAAGACCGTGAAAACGCGGCTTGAAATGGCACTGTTGTATACCACAGAAGACATTGAAAAACAGAACATTTTGTTAAAATATTTTTTATCGCGCTAAATGCGAAAAATCAAGTTACTCTGTATATTAAAAAACATACTGGATTTAGTTTTAACATTGATTAGTCGTGGAGTAAAAGAGTACCATAATATATAGTGCTATCAGCATTCAGGTAACGTTGACGCAAGACTGCCTAAGAATAGTATTTCATTATATTATTTTTAATGCACTACCCCGTGCTAAGGACAATTTTAAAAAAACCCTATGTAGAGGCTAGAAATTCCACCCATGCCAGGATTCGAACCCGCGTCCTCTGGCTATCCGTGCCAGGATAGCCAAAGGTAGCGGGTTCGAATTACGGCATGAGCTGAATTTTTAGCCTCTAAATAGGTTTTTTTTAATAGTATTCCAGTTAGGTACCACCAATTTGTTAGGAAAGATTCGTAGTGGTTTTGGGTAATCGCTCATCGGTTATAAGTATACTGATGAGGTAATCCAGCTGCAAATAAATTTCACCCCTGTCAAGTGACTGATTCAACGTTCTTCCAAAATTCTAAATGAATAAAGGGTTCGCTCAAAAATGCGCAATTACTGAGTGAGACACATGTAGAGACTATCATTTACAACTTTTGAAAATGGTTTGTTAAGTTTTTCATATTTTTAATTAAAACCATACATTTATTAAAGCACGTTTGCCTGCTCTATAGTAGCACTGATTCATAGATACTCGTGTGTACATTAAATTAACCATATGATGTTAACATATGTATGACGACGATTTACCAGAGACTTCAATATTGGTAAAGCACCTAAAGCGCGAAATTAATCTTTGTTATCCAACTCATTCGAAACGGCCTAAACGATTTGTATGAAATGTTTTGTGTATATGTAGTAAATTTAAGAATAGTTTATAATGAGGTTAAGTATAGGTTAGGTGAGAGTAGATTAATTGAAATTGCAAAACAACGTTTGCGGGGTCAGGGGTATTTGGAATGTTTCTGGAAGTTCACATTTTAGAGGTAATCCGTATAAATAAATTTACTGATTACATGTGCGTCTTCCTATGGAGTTTAAGCCAACTAATGTTGTTCGCACTAATTCCAAAGAGGAACTAATCCAGGCCTCAAAGTAGGTAGGTATCTGTAACATTGTTAAGCCCATTTTCTCCGAGTACAAGTGCTAGTACCAGCCTTCTTACCTTCTAACAATAGGCGTTACGACAGTATCAAATGTTTAACGATATTGGGGGAAAGTTCACATTAAAATAATTTAAAACACCGATTTAGTTTTATAAAAAAAAGATATTACCAATATTTTTAATAAAATAAAAGATTATAATACTGCTTTCAGCTATTTTGACTAAAACACCCACGACACCGCGTTGACGTCACGCGGTGTTTTATGATTAACATTGGTAAACTTCACCGTGCTTTGTTGTGACTACTGGTGATTACGATGTTTGTTTACCTGGGCGTGACGTCAGATTCAACGCCACGACACTGCGAGCTGTTTTCCCCACAGATTTAAAATTATTTTATAAAATTTCAAATTTCAAATTTCAAATAATTTTATTTCAACGTAAAGAATTTACATTCTGTTTGCTGAATGTCAATGTACAATGTAAAGTGTAAGCCGCCGCCTTCGGGCCGTAATTGTAGTGGAGAAAAAGGCTGCGGAAAAAAAAACTCCACTCTGACCATCTTTTCTCAAATCATCTTAAAAACCAAATACATCAGTTGCCATATGTAAACCTAATAAGATTTCATGATTGCCATTAACAACCCTAAATGCCAAAGCATTAGTCAAATGTCTCACAATAATAGGGGAAAACATAAGTGCTGCGGCCAGACACACGAACAGCACTCGTTCACGAGCATAACGCAGTGCTCAGCCATCATCAGTCTCAACCATTTTGGAGGGAGATAGATGACCCGAACACCACGCTACCATTCGAATGACCTTTAGCAAACTTGCAGTTAAGTTTTTGTCAGTTATATAAGGTATCATATAGTTATTAATATGCAATCACGTCGTCTGTACACACTTGTATTATAAAATATGTTATACTTAGTTATACTTAACAATAAAATCGCGGTGGAATTGGTTTACTACCACGGATTAGGATCGTTTATATAGTCGTCTATTCTATAATATGCCTTTTTACATAGCGAATTTTTAATGAAAGTTTTAAATTTATTTTCAGACAAGCATAGAACACGTTCTGGAATTTTGTTGTAAAAACGAACGCAGTAACCTACAAATGATGTGCCTACCTTGGCTAATCGGGATTTAGTACAAGCAACCTTGTTTCTATTCCTTGTGTTTACGTTATGAACGTCCCTATTTAATTTAAACATTGTTATATTTTTTCGGACATACATTATATTATCGAATATATATTGGCAAGCCAGTGTAAGAATGCCTATTTCTTTAAAACGCTCCCTTAGCGATTCTCTACTGTTTAAGTTGTAAATAGCTCTTATTGCTCTTTTTTGCAAGACAAATATGGTTTCTATATCTGCTGCCCGTCCCCATAATAACAAACCATACGACATGACACTGTGAAAATAACTAAAATAGACCAGCCTCGCCGTCGACACGTCTGTAAGTTGTCTAATTTTTCTGACTGCAAACGCTGCTGAACTCAACCGACCCGACAGTTTTCCAATATGCTGACCCCATTGCAGTTTTGAGTCTATCGTTATGCCTAAAAAAAGCGTGGACTCTACCAGCTCTAGCCTCTCACCAGATATTTTTAAACTCGTGTCAACATTTTTAACATTGGGTAGTGAGAATTTGATGCATTTTGTCTTTTTTGCATTTAGCATCAGATTGTTTATAGTGAACCAGTTTAGAATAGTAGATAAAGCATTGTTTACATCGTCTACATTACTTATACCTCTCTTTACTTTAAAAATTAAGGAAGTATCATCTGCAAACAACACTATCTGCGAAAGCTTTTCTACTAGGTAGGGCAAATCATTTATATATACCAAAAAAAGGAACGGACCCAGTATAGAACCTTGAGGGACTCCTACTTTTACATCAGAACCCGAGGATTTAACTCTATTAATATCAACCTTTACAGTTCTGTCTGTTAAGTAAGATCGAAGAAGACTTAGTGATTTATTACTTAAACCATATCGGTGCAATTTTATGAGAAGTGTTTCGTGGTCAACGCAGTCAAACGCCTTAGAAAGGTCACAGAAAACCCCAATGGCATCCTGCGACTCCTCCCACGCCTCAAAGATATGCTTTACTAACGCTATGCCTGCTTCCGTCGTTGAGCGGCCTTTTGTAAACCCGAACTGTTTCTTATGGAAGAGCTTATTTATACTAAAATGAGTTTGCAATTGATGTAATATTACTTTCTCAAAAACTTTACTTAGCACCGGCAGTATTGCTATAGGTCTGAAATTATTTGGATCTTCACTATCACCAGATTTAAACAAGGGTACGATTTTACTTAACTTTAATAGATTAGGAAAGGTTCCCTGGTCAACACATTTATTAAAAATCAAAGCAAGGTAAGGTGCTAGAATATTGATTATAGTGGATATTAATTTAACCGATAACCCCCACAAATCTTCAGTCTTTTTTAAGTTTAACTCTTTAAATGTTTTGACAATAGTTAAGGTAGTTATATGGGAGAATTGGAAGTCAACTTTACATGGATTTGTACTTTCCAAAAGTAAGGTATCGGCTAATTGGGAGGAAGAATTTAAGCTAGCCGTTATATGCAGTGGCATGTTTTTAAAAAAAGTTTGAAATATTTCTGCTATGTCCTTCTTCGAATTAACTAACTTACCTTCGATCTTCAACGCAAATCCCTGGTCCTTAGGTCTCGTTTTACCTGTTTCTTTGTTAATTACTTGCCAGACTGTTTTTATTTTATTAGTAGACGCCATAATTTTTTTACTTATACTTATCGATTTGGCTGTTAAACAAGTTTGTCTAAAAGTTTTTGAATATTTTTTTACGTACTCTTTGAACGTCGGATTGTGATTGAATTGTTTTTCTTCATACAATTCATAAAGCCTTTTCCTACTTCTATATATACCTGGCGTTGCCCATTCTGAAAACCCGCTTTTTAACTCTGTAATTTTTTTTACGTTAAAAACATGTTCAAATTCTTTTGATATGGTTGAAAACAATACTTGATATAACGTATTCGGATCATTGCTATCGAAATTCAACGAATTTAACTTTATGTTTATATTTTTTTTAAATAATTCAATTTTTTTCTCTGTTATTGGCCTACAATTTAATTCATTGCATTTTTTTGCTTCCAGTACTGACGGTAGGACTACCCATAGCCCGCTATGGTCCGACTGTAATTTGTGTATGACTTCTTTTTCTAAATATTCACAATTGCAAAAGACATTATCTATGCAGGTAGCGCTAGTAGCAGTTGTCCTAGTGGGTTCTGTAAATAAATTATCTAAATTATATGACCTGAAAAGGCTTGCGAGTTTAGTTTTAAGTGGACCTTGAACTAAGAAATCTATATTGAAGTCCCCACACACCACTATGCTCTTCGTAGTACTGAATAGGCGTTTTAAGGCATCCTCCATAAGTAATTCAAATTCATTATAATTTGATTGTGGCGGCCTATAAACACACATTACTATATACCTATCCAATTCCACACACGATATCTCAATTAAACGTTCAACAGATAGACTGACAATATCTTTTCTTTCTTTAATTTTCAAACTACTTTTGACAAAGATCATTGAACCTCCTCTTATTGAGTGTTGTCGGTTAAAAGTGCTTGCTGCTAAATAGTCTTTTAAAGTAAATGACATTTCAGAATGTTTCAGCCAATGTTCTGTTAAACACAAAATATCTACATTGAAATCTGCTAAAAATAGTTCAATTAAATTGTCTTTGCCGGAAAAACCCTGTATATTTTGTGCAACTAAATTGATACCTAACTTAGGGTTTTCCTTTGTCTGCGATGGCAGTTTAAAGCCATTGACTGTGTGTTTGAGCCCGCTGTTGAATTATTACTAATACTAGTAACACGGTTGTCATTCCTATCAGGTTGTGTTATAATTCCTATAACCACAGAGTCAAAAATATTGTAAGCTAACAAAGTAGCTAACTTACGTCGACTATTTTTCGTGAGGTACACAGTATCTCGCGTCAAAAAGTAATTCTTAACAAATTTGTTAAGATCAAAAAATGATATGTCACTATGACGACATGTCAAATGGTGAATGTGTATGTTCAAGCTATGGATGTCATTATTTTCTTTTGCTGACAGGGACTGAGAATATGGGAAAGCGCAAAACACTAATTTTCCCATCCACAGTTGGACATCTTTAGCTTGACCATATAATTCAAATATATTGTTTATATCAGTCTTTTTAACACCTTGGCTATTTCCTACTAATAAAATGTAGGTTGTGTCGTTCTGTATTGGGCTTTTGAACAGCTCTTTAACAATGTCAGTAAAACTTGAATGGGGATAGCATTTATTCAGCACATTTTGTGTCAGCCTGTCATTCAATAAAGGACCTAACCCTGCACCTATCTTATCAGAGAAGATTACAGTCCTCCTTTCTTGTTTTACTGCCGGGCCAGTCATGCTAATGGTGGTTGATTCAGGCTGGCTGTGAGTTATCTCAGTAGTGCTTGGAGGTAGACGCAACGCAGCTGGACTTGTATCCTCAGTGGGGCCATGCAGTCGTGTGGTGAGGCATGATGTTGATGCTGGTGGCTGATCTTGTAGAATTTTACAAGATGCACATGAAGAACCCGCTGATATTTTGTTGCTTAGCGACTGAAATCGATCCATGTTATATGTACCTAAGGCTGTTAGTTCTGCTGCATATGCCTCCATTTCCTCTTGTGCCTCAGTGTACTGCTTGCCTAAGTCACTGAGTGATTTCTCTAAACTATGGATGTGGGAGTGAAGATCCTGAATTTTTTCCTCATATTCACTTGTTATTACTTGATGTTCCATTGTGTTGCCCAGTAGGTCCTTCTGAAGACTAATATTAAGTTTTTTAATACCCATGTACTTCATAATCTGGTTATTGGTTTTCAAGGCTTTATTGATGCGTTTAATATGTCTTTTTGTACGAATGTACTGTTTTATTTTGTTGGAACCTTGAAGTGGCACTTTGGGTTGGGAGGATTCAGTTTGTGAGGAAAGACAACTAGTGCTATTGTTGCTTATTAAGTCATTGTACAGACATGATATATTTTCACTTTCTCTGTCGTGGTTTTGTTGATGTAGCACACTGAGTTCTTTATGCGCTTCAGAAAGCTGATATTCCAGTAGCTTTATGCGCTGAAGGGCTATTTCGTGGGTATCACGGCACTGATCATATTTATGAACCATTTTTTGGAGTTCATCCCGTTGTCCACGGAGGTCCTCGCAGATGATGTCCAGTTCAGCAAGATCATTTTTAAGTTTGGTGTTCTTTTCCACAATTCTTTGAACCTCGAACTCACTCTCCTCCCGCTCGTCTAATAGCTGCTGGCATTGCTGTTTCGTTGCTTGAAGTTCCAGTAGCGCTGTCTTCAAGCGCTGCTCGTTATCACGCGCGGTGTTCTTACGCGTCATCATTGTAGTGTGATTACTGAAATGTAACCGGGGGAAAAACGTCAGTATTTCCAGAAGAAACACACAGTAGATGCCTTTGTACAGTTGTGGGATATGCAACTAACTCAGTTATTATGTTTATACGTTAAATTTAATCTAAATCTATTACTTTGATTATACTTTTCAAATAGAGGGTTGATCAAGATTAGTGCAAATTTTTCAAATGTTTGCCACTCAAGTATATTGAAACTCGTTCTACTAATTCTATTGCGTGTAATTTGTATGTAATAAGAAGTAAACACGTTCAAATGTAATAAATGTCCCATAAGAACAATATACTCCCCTTAAAAATGTTCGTTTCATCCAATGTTTACATCCAGTAACGGTTGTTTGTCGCCGTTTATCTGTTTCGTCGATCAAGTGAACTACTCAGGTAAACACTTGAATAACACTTGTATGTTTTGATCGTCACTTATTTAACATTTAACACTATTAATACTTAAATATTACAGGGTTTTACTAATTTAATTTATTAAAATTACAACAGCTGTTTGAAATGACAACTGGTGGCTTGGGTTGCCAGGCGAAAAAAAAAAAATGGTTTCATCCTTCGTTAAACTGTAGTTTATTACTGAAATATAGTTTTTTTGTAAATAATAAATGTGTCCACACGTTATGGATGAGAATTAAAAAATCTTTCATCATGCCAATTAGTGTACGAAATTATTACAGCAAAAATTACAAATTTATATTATAAACTAGCTGACCCAGCGAACTTCATACCGCCTAACAGTCGATTCTTTATTTTTTTTTTTCTCTCTGTAAGAAGTACTTCAAGGAATATTCTAAAAAAAAATATTAGTGAAATTGGTTCAGTGGCTCTCGAGATTTGCGCTTACCAACACATTCAGCGATTCATTTTTATATTATGGATTAGAGCAAAATTACTACCAGTTGTTACACGGGTAGCAATTGTGATAACCGTTCGTGTCCGTTACAATAATAAATTCGGGTATTCGGGCAGTTTTTTCAGTCATTCCACGTGTAAACAAAATTAATTTATTTTTAATTTATTAATTTTTTAACAAATAGTATATTTACAACAAAATTTTCAGGTATTTCGCCTATCTCAAAAAACGACCCTACGATTTTTGCGTAACTGCGCCAGAAGAGGAGTTATTACAGCATAAATCCTAAATCCTTCTAAAAACGATCAAGGGTTAACAAATATTTGTATATCAAATTTATACAATATTTATTTTGGTAAGCATGTGCAGGTAAGCATCAATTTGAGCTGGTTTGGCTGATCCACTTAGGGGTACGTAACGTTTTTAAGGTTTTATACAACCTCATGCCTTTTATCTTGTTACCGGCTTTGCTGTGAAAGTTTTTGTGCCTTAAAAGGTCTACGTAGTCTCAGTTTTATTTTAAGTCGTGCTACTGGGAAGACTCACTTATCAACAAAAAAATAGGAATTGATTCTACCTTTATAATCGATACACACGAGTTATGTTTTTGTTTATGTTTTCTCTATAAATATGTCAGTAACAGTTGTTTAACGGTTTTTTTAGTATTTAATTTGTACACGCTTCTACATATGTCAAAATAATATGGCCTTTTGGTCTATTAATCTTTTCCAACTGGTTCCTGGCCGCCCCCTCTTTTGGTCTCCCAAGGGGGGGGGGGTACATAAGGGCTCGCCTGGTCAGGCATCTTTTATCGCGGCTTAGTGTATGTCCTATCTTACACCATTTTCTGTCCAGGATTTCTCGTAATAATTATGTTTAACATCAGCAGAGTAAGTAGTAGTTAGTTAGACCTGAGATTTCCGCACTTAGCCTCATAGTTGGGCCATTGTACGTAGCAAGCGCTGAAGCGCTGAACGCTAACACCTCAGACACTAGGGTTTCCTTAAGATGTTTTCCTTCACCGTCAGCGAGTAGTTTTGCTACTATAATTTCACAAATATAGCTTAGAAAACAAAGTCATTGGTTCGGTTCCAACCCACGACCTCCCGATTGAGAAGCCGGAGTTCTACACCGCTCCGCTACCACCGCTCTAGAGTAAGTAGTAATTAACAATAACATGCTAAGTTTAAGCTCAGTAATTTTATTTATAATTGGAGCTCTGCAAAAAACTTCTTGGGTCTAATCCCAGGTCTTACATTCTAATGAATTTAACAGTAGGTAGACATTTTAACTCCCACCTATCTGAATTTCTCGGAGTGTCGAATTCCAACCGCTATATCGGCTTGGTCGGGCTTATTGCGAGCAATGTGTTTGTCTCCAGTTTTACGCCTCACTGGCCTCAGTCTAGCGCATAAATCCAAAACTTGTCTAGAATAAATCTTATCTCCCACTAGCCGCGGTTCTGAATTTGAGAAGTTTTTTCTACGTAATGGTATGGTGTAAAGTTGCCAGCTCTGGCTCGCAGAAAGCGATTACTCAACTGGAGCACCGGGTCATGGAGAGTTAAAAACGGAAGGATGTCCTAACATCCTTCTGTTAACATAACATAACACCAGATATAAAAAACAATGCCCCTAGGCATTGTTTTTTATATCTGGTGTTAACGGGAGGCCGCCGTACCGCCGTACCGTTACGTAGTAACTATTATCTAATCTGTGGCCGTACTACGAGTAGATCAGTACAAAAGGCCTCAGTCTGGATGTATTTCCATGTTTGTGGTGTCTGGTTAGGTTGTCTGGTTAACATAGCACGGGGTATCCTAGTTTGGGACCGTACAATGGTTGTGTTGTATGGGAGTTATATAAATAAAATCTTTCTTACTCTTCCTCTTATTAAATTAGGATAAACTCACGCCCGTATCATGGACGGACAGGCAGAAACTAGGGCGAGCACCTGACGTTTGAATGTAGTTTTAAACACCACGCATTTCCCCCATACTATTCACCAATTAGAACTACGTAAGAGGAAAGGGGACAGCGAACCAGCGACCCATCCCTATAAAAAACTTTGAGCTCTCTCTGGAGGTACAGTTTGCAAAAAAACATTTATTTCAAGGCTCTTAAGTACTGCTTGAAGAAAACGGACTGCCAAAATGTTTCAAAAGCATTGAGTTCGCTTCTTTGCAATCGTATTTTTACTTATGTACAATAAACATACTAACCTATGCAATAATAAGTTTTTAAACTAGACTAAATTGACCATTAGAGGGCTCATTTAGTGCAGTTTAAATACTTTTTAGCAGTAGGTTTTTTCAATCGATTCCTCTGTGGTTATTTTAAGCAGTATTACATTGAGATAAAGGTCAAATGAATGACTTTGGTTGGTGAATTGTATCTAGAGTTTAGAGTTTTTTTTGCAACCGTAGAAGTTAGGACATAACATAAGATAACAAAACATTTACATACTGGCACATACATTGCTTCTGGCCCCACACTAGGATACCCTGTGTCGTGGGAACAGAAACAACGACATCACAAACATGTAAACATCCAAGACCTGGGCTTTTTTTTTGTCCCCAGCCGGGATTCGAACCCGGGACCTCTTGCATCGTAGGCAGACGCGCTACCGCTACGCCACAGAGGTCGCCAAATCTCTCAGTTAGTCTCCTAGGAAAGCTGCTGCTAGGTCTTGGCTGCTGAAGTTAACAAGAAGCCGAGTTTCTCTATCTAATTATTTTGTGACGAGGTCTTCATCAGAATAACTCTCTCTTTCTCCACTCCACGCAACTCGCAATGGCGGAATGTAAATGAAAACGCTAAGCGACGCTGGGTGGCGACGTTTTGCTTTGAATTTTAGATTGTAACCTTAACCTGGCAATAAAAAGCTAACTTGGGTATAACTTAGCGTAATCGGCGGCCGTTTCATCAGCCGAAACGGCCAGATGAGATGACAGTTCTCTGTAGCGCGAATAAATCTACGGACAAGCTGACTTTTAACTTTTTAATTTATTGCCTCTCTGAATTTATTTCATTTCGTAGATTTGCATTTGTTTTTTCGTAATAAAAGTAGCACTTGCCAGCTCCGTTATTACAAAAAACTGTTTTACTAGTCGGAAGCGGCGGTAGCCCAGTGGGTAGAACAATGGACTCGGAAGCAAGAGACAAAGTTCGATTCCCAGTGCGGGCACGTACCATTGACTTTGTTTTCTAAGTTATGTACATTTATGAAATTACAATAGTAATACGCTAACCGTAGAGAAAAACATCGCGAGGAAATGGCTATCCGAGGTACTTAAGTACCTAACGCTTTAAATTTTCAATCTGCGGGGGGCACGCGTTGTAATTAAGCCCATACTCTCTTTATGAGTGAAGGCCTATGCCTTGCAGTTGGACGTTTATATGCTACATCGTCGTCACGCTATACTAGTCCACTGCTGGACATAGCCCTCCCCTAATGAGCGCCACGTTGTGCTATCATAGGGCGAATGCCCATAATCCCCACGCTGGGCATGCGGGTTGGGGATCGCAGTTCGGTGGAATTTTACTGCAGGGGGCGCTGCTGCCCACCCCCCGGTTTGTGGCCCTTAGTCGCCTTTTACGACACCCGCGGGAAGAATAGGGTTGGTGCTATTCTCTAGGCCGACACCACACAGCACATAAAAAGTCATATACAGATAACTTCTTTTAGACAACTTCTGATAGTAGGAACTCCCACAGTCTTACGAACCTCCGCCAACCTGGACTTGGCCTCCGTATGCCTAACTTACCTACTATACAGAAAGGGACCCAAGCACGCTAAGCAGTTGGTGACTTGGTTAAGCCAAGTCAGAGGCCTTAGGGCGGCTTGAAAACTTCTGACAGTCAAACCAGCCACTAGTCTTGCAAGCTTCCACCAATCCGGACTTGGCCTCCATGGTGGAGCATGGCCTAACCTTCTTGCGATGCACGACGAAACCCGTGCTCCAGCAGTGGGATATACAAAGGGTTGATATCACAAGTGGAAAATGCAATTGGCGAAAAGCGGGAGAAGAATCCAAACAGTGCTGTTTTATGGGTCAGATAGAAACGATCAGACCGACGATGTGTTTTTATTAATACTCCTCTGGGAGAAAAGAGAAAGTGCCAACAAAAACGCTGAAGCGAAAGCGCACGTCGAGCCTGTTAAGTGCGAAACCGAGGCGAGAATCGGCATACACCCTTTCCTTTTTTACCCGTTTGCTTCTCATTTTAATTCAATTTAGTCGATGAAGGAGAAAAAGTAATCTTCAGGGTCGGGTCGGGACACGCTACAGGGAGATTGGAAGTCATCGGCGCACTTTTGGGACGAACTCATATACTTTTATGGGTGCGAAAGTTTGTTTTTTTACTCTCGGCGCGAGAGGCAAAGATTCACTTGCAGTGCGGACGCGGCCGCGTGTGATCCGCATACGTAAACAAAGAAAATTTGAATTTGGGCGGCTGCCTTGGAGTTTTTATAATCAATTGATGTCCCAAATTGAATTTTCCCGGAATTCTCGGTCTCGCCGCGGATGCTAACGAAATAATTAGTGAGGGAAGCTTGTTAGACCCGACATTGTGCTCGTCCCTCTTTCCTCGGTTCTTGTAAGTCGTCTGTACCTACAGCTAATTAGCGCTTTTACTGAGGATGCCATGCCATTGTAAATAATGCTATCTACAGCTCTGAATCTTTTTGCCGAGCAGCTATGAGTTAATAAATGAAAAGGTCAAAAACTTCGCACCGTGGTTACTATAGACGTACGAGTAGGATTACTAATCCTACGTCTAAAAAGATAAGATAAGATAAGAATATTCTTTATTGTACACTGGAAAAACAACAAATACAAAATAATTACAAATATACGAGTACATAGTACATTGGCGGCCTTATTGCTCTTTAGAAACACTGTCTGCCTAAGGGGCATTATTTATAAACTAACATTTTCCTACATATTAGGTACAGTGACCAAGGAAGAATACCTACATTCAGTACTAAACACGGCCTTACTAATAATAAGTTATACACTCTGAATAACTATTTGACGTATACTAATTTAAACTGGTTTAATCGCATTTAGCGTACAAATAGCCAGTTTGTCAGACCTCGCATAACTGCTGTATACAGCTCATAACCTTTATTAGTAAGGCCGTTAGGGTGATAATTATGTATGTATTCGATATCACTCCTTTGTATCTTCTTATGTATTATCTGGGGCTGGGATAATTATGTATTATCGCTAAAATATACACCTTTTTTTAGATGGTGTGAACTTAAACTTAGTTTTCCATGTATCAAATGACAATATGTCCGAAAGACTTAGATCAAATCCTTAGAAAATGGCGAAAACTCTACATACATTTACTGTTTTTTTTTTGTTGAGCAAAATTTGTTAAATAATACTTCTGTTACAGTACTTTTACAACTAAGCACTCTTAAAAAAAACTTCTTCAACTTTTCAATTTTCCTTTACTTTAAAACTATGGCACGGATAGCCAGAGGTTGCGGGTTCGAATCCCGGCATGGGTGAAATTTTTAGCCTCTAAATAGGTTTTCAAATTTGTTCCTTAGCACGGGTTAGTGCATTAAAAATAAAAATAGTATAATTTAAAACTATGATAAAACAACTAAATTCAAACACACCATTCAAATACACTTTTTACATAATTTCTAGCAGGCGAGTCTGCTAACACAGGTATGTGCTTGCCACCTACTTAGGCACATTGTTAAGGCACTGTTCAACTCATTTTTTTCATTCATTATAAAAACAAAAAGTTTACGTTAATTTCTGAAAGTGTTGTGTTAGAAGTCTTCTAACCGCGATGATGCTTGAAATGAGAAGCTCGCTATTGATATCATCGTAGTTTATGATTTTTTTTAACGTTTATTAATCTATGAAGCGCTCGTGGCCTAGGCGAACCAAGTGATTGGAATCAATCACTTGGTTCGCAAGCAACGATGGGTGAGCGTATCGTGACTACCGCTAGTGGCATTTTTCCGAGCGCTTCCGTGCTTCGCAAGGCACGTTAAGCCGTTGGTGTCGGCTGTCATATAATGGCAGTCGTTAAGCCATGTCAGAGGCCTTATGGGCGGCTTAATAACTTCTGACAGTAAGGCCCGCCACTGTCTTACAATCCTCCACCAACCCGGACTTGGCCCCCGTGGTGGAGTATGGCCTAACCTTCCTGCGATGCAGGAAGAGACCCGTGCCTCAGCAGTGGGAACATACTAGGGTTGATAACGTAACGTATTAACGTTTATTAAAGTGTAGCTCGCTCTCCATATGAAAGCATTCTGTGTATAGTTACCTACATACATAGGTGTGGTTGACAACACTTTTAGCAGCCAAATAAATTTATAAAACTGCCTGGGGCCTGTTTCATAGAACCACTCATGGTCGAATATGATAATTCGATCTACTTTGCAAAGTCGATTAACCCACAGATTAACATGTAGATTCTACGCAATGTACCTCGAATTGTCATAATAAACTACGTTGTTGCTAGTTCTATGAAACTCATCGTTCAATGCAAAACCGACCTTTCTCTACAAAAGGCATGTACACAGTTGGCGTTCACTCATTTTTAGAGAACAAAGTACCGCTGTGAGCCATACAAGAGAAGTAATGAACCGCCAGTAAATAGGGTAATTTTGTTACCAGAAACAAAAGCTGCATTCCGCACGGGTACAGCGCGAATTGCTTGACCTAATTAATGGCATGACCTGTAGAAACGATTAAGACTATAGCTCATATTGTAGTGTAGAAAAGGATTTAGACATTGAAGATTTACCAAACATAGTCGTTTTTACGTTGCTGGTTTGTCAAGCAGGCAATTTTCATAAATTTCAGTTTCATCAAAAATTTTGAATTAATATGAGTGATAATATTATTTTTAATGCACTAACCCGTGTTAAAGACAATTTTAAAAACCTATTTAGAGGCTAAATAAATGTACGTAATACAGAGAATATTTTCAAGAGGTTCGAAATTTCACTGATTGACTCACCGACGTGAGTCGACCATTAGCTCAGTTTCAGAAAGAGTTGTCAGAAAGAGCGCTGGCACGGATAGCCAGAGGTCGCGGGTTGGAATCTCGGCATGTGTGGAATTTTTAGCCTCTAAATAGGTTTTTAATATGAGTGGTTGGGTGACCATCCTGTGACAACCGCTAGTGGCATTCCGAGCGCTTCCGTGCTTCTCAAGGCACATTAAACTCTTGATGCCGGCTGTCATGTAATGGCAGTCGTTAAGCCATGTCAGAGGCCTTATGGGCGGCTTGATAACTTTCGACAGTAAGGCCCGCCAGGGCCACTGTCTTACAATCCTTCACCGACCTGGACTTGACCTCCATGGTGAAGTATACCCTAACCTTCTTGCGATGCAGGAAGAGACCAGCAGTGGGGACATACAAAGGTTTGTACCACAATATGAGTGAATGTGAATAGATTTAAATAATGTTAAATTATTTAATACTCTTAAAAAGTAACCATTGTTGTAATTAATTGACCTTTAATGAAAATTACCAATAGATTGCATCGTAGTGCTCAATACAGTGTGACGTACTCGTATGTTGAATTTCGATACCTATTAAAACATTCTTTTGTCTGTATCACGTATCTAAATTCCTCTAACTTGCTGCAGTTAGCGGCGCGAGATAACCACAAACTTCGAACGTTGCTAAGGTTACCGAATAATAAAGTAATTAACCTACTAAATGTTCTGTTCTCTTTTGTTCGCTGGCCATAGTTATCTGTAGTTTGTCTTAGGCCGTCTGCACACTTATCCGTATTCAGAAAGTGAATAAAACTGACTTACGCCGCCGCACTCGTTCTTATGCCATTCGCAACAAGAGTTAAACGTTAGCAAAGACCGATTCAAAACAAACCACTTGCACAAGCTCGTAAATCTTGATTTAAAACAATTTAAGCCGGATTCTAAATAAAATAAAAAAAATATTTAAAAAAATAAAAGAACCCGACTGCAGTGATAAATCAACTGAAAGGGAAAAATTAAGGTAATTTTATTTTCAAATGCTAATGTCGAATCAAAAGAGTTCATGCTGCTTTACTTGAGGGACCAAATAATATAACTTTTTAAGCATTATTTGCTCAAACTGTTGCATTTATTATTTTATATAAAATGATGCAGTCGGGACCCATTACTGTTTGTTTAAAGTCCTCTAATGAGCAAATAATGCATATAAAGTTATTTTATTTGGTCCCTCAAGTAAAGCAGCATTAACTCTTCTGATTCGACATTAGCATTTGAAAATAAAATTATCTTATTTTTTCCCTTTCAGTTGATTTATCTGCAGTCGGGTTCTTTTATTTTTTTAAATATTTTTTTATTTTTGACCTTTTAGTGACTCAGTAAAACGATAAAATTTAAAGGTCCATCTGTTCTGTTTACATGCTTTAAATCGTTATATTATTTTATTTCCTAAATGAATTTTAGTTTATTGCTTTATTTTCTTTTGTTCGACAATGGACATGTCTCGGCAAGTCATAAATATTTTACTGATATACTTGTTTGATATAGTCATAGGTACCACCTGCCTGCATTAAAAATTTATGTCGTACGATATTTTTTAGCTAGTGAATATGGTCTAATGGTGTTAAACTATCTAGAATATTTGCAAAGGAAACGACAGATTTTTTTCTTTATTATCCTTACATAAATTGTCTGTTTTTTATGTAGCCTAAAAACGCTCCACTGCACCTAGTTATTTAATGTTAACGATTGTAGGTGGGGACTGGAATAGTCACGAATTATCTCTTCGACCTGAACGGCGCTCAGCTTTCGACATCTCCAGAGTAGAATTCTTCGTGCTTGCATTGCTGGGCCCAGTCTTCGGTCTCGCAAATTACTTAGAATAAGGACTTGTAAATGGGAACATAAATGGTCAGAGCCTTCAGCCGCGGCCTGTACAAAGGCGCGACAGGTTTCCTCCTAACAGCAACTTTAAGTAACTGTCGCGGCCTTCGGCTGCGCTAATAGTCTCTCCATTTGGCATCAGCGTAAATAGAGCTCAGCATTTGGAATCGCCGTGGGAGTATTCCTCTAGCCCGCTTCACAGCCTTCGGCCGTGCCGCGACCTGTATTGAGCTCGGCCTTCAACCTCGTCGCGGCAAGTTTCCTCGCACCCGCATGATGGGGCTCGGCCTTCGGCCTGGCGTAGTTATTTAGAGTTGTGGCATGGGCGTGGAGACATACAAAATCTTGGTTTTCTGAATGCCAAAATATTACCAGTATTAAAATGAAACTATAACAAATTCATCTTGAGGTGGCCCCCTGAAGCATTGAAAAATTTTACTGAATATTTAGGTGTAGATAAGCAATCTTTGGTCTCACAAGTGAACAGGAAACCTAACACAAAATCATAATCTTATTTTCGGAGGAAACGAGATAAAATTCGTTAAGATGAATAGAGCTAGAATTTTTTAAAATTTCATGGGTCCTACGATACGAGGTCACGGAGGATCCGTCTTCGGTTACCAGTGAGAGCGTTCAAATATTTTTTTATCATTTATTGTTTCTTCTTTGAACCCAGCTTGTCTGACTATGACCGCACAGGGGAAAAGGAGTTACATGCTACACTTTATATATTTTGTTCAGTTAGTTTTGGCCTAAGTGTCAGTAGGAAATTAATATCAGTGTTAAGAAATCAATTATTTTTTCTCAAACATGCTCGGAAATGTTTGTGTTATTACCATGAAATAAAGCCACAAAGTTTCTCTTTTATGGGGCCCCCCTCACTTTACTGGCCTAAGCCAGTAAAGTAAGTATGAAAATCCATTACCGTCCGCTGCTCTAACTTTTTAAATTTACTTACTAAAATTAAACTGACCAAGGAAAAATTACATACAGCCAACCACCTACTAAGTTATGTAAGCATACTTGCAAGATTAAAAAAAAAACAATCTATGGTATTGGTTTTTGTGCGGTTAAACATGGTGCTCAAATATGTTAGTGTATTTATAAAATAAAAAAGGCGGCAAACTAAACTATTATTTCTTAATTACCTAGTAATTATTTTAATATTAATATTTCCTCGCATTGTTTGAGAAAAGCATTATACAATCCTCGGCCGGAACAGGGATTGCAGGACTCGTTCTAGACGGCCTCGTCTACGACTCGGCCGTCTATCCCAAACTCGTCCAGCAATCCCTTACTTCTCGGCCTCTGCAGTAATGTATTATTACCCCCTATGAGGTTGATATTTCTTAAATTAATGAGATAAACGAATGGCGTAGCCAGAAAACGTCTAGTGGCTAAAAGTGGTACTGTAGGACAGGGTTTCAGCAGACAAGAAGAGAAACGTTGTTTCAGCACGACAGCACGTACTTAGGGATATATTTATTGAAGCAATATGAAACTTACTAAGGAATACGGATTAGTAACTGTACTACTCGCACCACAGCGCAAAGCGAGGTATATTACCTACGTCACTAGTCGTGCCAATTATTAGTGGACAGTCAGTATTGGTCGAAGTGATTGGTCGAGTGCTCAATACATTTTTTTTTTAACCCTATAAAGGGCACCCTCCGGAGGACACGGGGGAGGGAGGTGGTGAATGCTCATGCATAACAGCACGGACCTGGCCGTGCTGCCAATGTGGGACTCACAAGAAGTGCGCCTACCCACTAAACACCACCTTGGGACTGGTTTTGGTCCTAAAGACCCCTAAACCCACATCGGGAGCGACCCCCCTCCAGGCCGAGGAGGGCGCACAGCGGAGCTCCCTAGCGGAGCGTCCGCTTAGAAGAGTTTATATTACAAAACTGCTATGAAAGATCAGTGCCCCCCTAAGGGGGGCACTGGCAGAGGAGGGGGCCGCGTCTGACTGGGACCGTGATTCCCAGTGAACCACCGTGAAGAGGTGGTTCAGGTCAGACGACAATTTATCGGGCGGGTCAACGAGTATGTTCCTGGGCCTGCGCACCAGGTAACGTGGGTCCGTCGTGGGCGGAGAGTAAGCCGCTGCTTCGCGGATCAGGGGATTGGGATGTTCTTCAGCAGTGCTGAAGAACGTCTCTGAGAGGGACCTAATAAATTGCTGCATGGTTGGATTTTCCATGTCCCGATGTAGGTCTGCGTTCCTGACGCACCAGTGAGCGTTCAGTGCCCTACGAATAAAAATGTTCTGTACCCTCTGCAGTCCGTACAGGGCTGAGGGGGACGCGTGAGCGAAGACGGGTGCTGCATAAGTCATCACGGGACGAATGCAAACCTTATAGAGCGTTCGCTTGTTCCTAGCTGACATCCTACTATGCCGGCCTATCATGGATGATAGGCGGCCTAGGTAAAATCGGGCTGTCCGGGTCACCTTCCGGATGAGTGGGACGAAAGTCAGGTTCCTATCTAAAATGACACCTAGGTACTTGGCGGATTTTTGCCAGGGGACTGGGGTCCCTAACATCCGGATGGGGGGGTCCTCGCCGAGAAACCGTCCACGCCTGTGTTCAAAACGCACCGCCGTGCTTTTCTCCGGGTTGACCTCGATGCGCCATAGTCTGAACCAGGCTCCTAGCTTATCGACCGCGGGTTGGAGTTTGCGGAGGATACACGACATCTGCCGACTCTTGCAGTAGAGTGCGGTGTCGTCGGCAAAAAGTGACAATTGGACCCCATCGCCGGGAATGGGAATGTCATTTGTGTACGAAATGTACAGGAGGGGGAGAGCACGGAGCCTTGCGGGACCCCGGCTCTGAGCGGACGGGGGGACGAGAGTACCCCCTCGTGTCTAAAGCGGAAGGACCGATCCTTCTAAAAGCTATATATGACGCGGACAAGTCGGTCGGGGAGACCCGTACAATTGTTGTGGAGAAGTTCGTACAATTTGTACACGAGCCTTGCGTGCCAGACCTTGTCAAAGGCCTTGGCGACATCGAAGAAGACGGCTACCGTCTTTTCGCGCCTAGGGAAGAAACCACTCAGGATGTACTCTACTATTCGGTGGACTTGTTGAGGGCAAGAGTGCCTAGCTCGAAAACCAAATTGGTGATGGATGATGAGAGGGGGTCCCTCTGACGGGAAGAGGTGGTTTCTCATACGAGTGAGAATAACTCGTTCGAAGAGCTTGCCCATGGCCTTAAGAAGGCTGATGGGGCGGTGGCTAGATGGGACGTTGAGGGGCTTCCCGGGCTTGGGAATGCCTATGACTGTCGCCTCTTTCCATGCGGATGGAAAGTGACAGAGGTCAAAGCAGGCATTGAAGAGAATGGCAAAGAGGGTGAGCACCTGGCCGGGGTAGTTTTTGAGCGCTAGGTTGGCAATACCGTCCGCTCCTGGGGCCTTTTTACGTTTCAGTCTTTTGATAAAAAGCTGAATTTCGTCAGTGGATACCGCGATAGGGTCGTCGGTTAAGGGGAGGGAGGTCTTTTTACGGACCTCCTCCTCAACCTTGCCTATGTGAACTGGGTCCCTATGCTGGACGCTGAGAGAGCATTGAGCCTCAATGCTGTCAGCGAAGCATTCGGCCTTTTCGTCGTCCTCGAAGGCGGTAGTGCCATCGGGACGCATCAAGGGAGGGGTGTGGGTGATCGCGTCAACCCGAAGGGCCCTAGCTACTTTATAGTATGCTATGTGGGAGGGGGAAAGGGTCTCCATGAGGTCACCCCAATTGGAGTTGCTCAATTCGGAGAGCCGCGACCGGACTTGCCGCTGGAGGACGTTTGCACGTTTCCTGTAGGCAGGAGTTGGGTAGAGCGAGGCCCTTCGAAGGGCGGCTCTTTTGGCCCTTATCAGATTTCTGACGTCGAGAGGGAGCTTACGGTCATGGACCGGAACTTGGTGTTCGTTGTCACGGATGGCTGTTTGGATCACATGCGTGAGGGAGTCTACGGCGCTATCTATTTTATCCGTGCTGTCAAGACAGCCGGGTGTGAGCATAAGCGGCGAATCGGGGGCTTCAGCAACGGTGACTAAGGCGTAGTTAAACAAAATTATATTTTTTAATAAAATGAATGATCTAGAAGGATCAAACCACTTTATAGAAATTATTTCTTTCCGCATTTGTACCGATTCTATAAATGGTTTGTTTACATGTAGACCAAAGCCGAAATTATGTATACACCATGTATTAGAATAAATAAAATATAGCAGCGCCATCAAGTGGCTAAAAGTGGTACTTTAATTGCTTAGAAGTAAATGTTATTTTTTGTTCCGTTGGTTCTCTATTAATGATGATTTTATGTAACCTACGTCATCCGCAAAATTCTGTTTTAAATATTTCATACCTGTTAGGGGTAGTTCAATAAAATTAGTATTCGAATTCAATAAACTAAATATAACAGCGCCATCTAGTGGCTCCTAGCTGTACTTTAACGAATCTTCTTAACGAATTTTATTTTTCGTCACAGTTTTGATCGCATAATTATGATTTTATATAGCCTATGACACCCGCGCAAGGATGCCGAATCGAATGACACCTTGTTTAACAAAATCTGACCATTGGTTAAGGAGTTATGAGGGAACATAGAATCGGACGTACTTACATACATACATACATACATACATACATACATACATACATACATACATACATACATACATACATACATACATACATACATACATACATACATACATACATACATACATACATACATACATACATACATACATACATACATACATACATACATACATACATACATACATACATACATACATACATACATACATACATACATACATACATACATACATACATACATACATACATACATACATACATACATACATACATACATACATACATACATACATACATACATACATACATACATACATACATACATACATACATACATACATACATACATACGCACTAAACACATTACCCTCCTTTTGGGCTTCGCTGCAGTCGGGTAATAATGTTTTAACAGAATCTATTGGCAGGGTCCTTCGTTTGTCCTGACTAACTGTCCTGTAACTAACTGTAACTGTCCTGGCTAACCCATACAAAAATATTAGGGCATCCGCATCCTCTTCCAGTCTTTCTGAAATCATAAAGGGAGTCCAGATGTGTGCGCCCGTCCCAGCTCATCTAACTAATACCGCTTGACTACGTCAGAGATCAACAATCAATAACTAACAAAGTAACAACAAAGAGAGAATACGAACGAAAGTTTTCCAACTGTCCTTCTTTGTTGAACCACCGGCCTTCTTATCCTTTACTACACCTTGTCCATGGTTTTGCTTATTAAATTTAACGTATACGAGTATATCTACTTTTTGATAGAGAATCTCGTAATGGTGTACCTAGGAAGATCATAGTTTTCTTGACTTTTTTTTTTAATATACATTACCTATACATGTAGTTGAATATTTGTTCTTCTGTATTAATTGGAATTCAATTTTTCACTTTTAAGCATGTAATTACAAAACAGCAATTAGATGTAGAAACACGGAATAAACAATTTTATTTTACCTATATCAGTGCTATGGAATGTAGTTAACAAATTTTATTGGATCACATGCTTAGACTGCCGCAATGTAATGTAAATATAACGCCTATGTTGTGGCAGGCTGTGCCTATTGTGGGGTCACCGTTGCTCTTATTACTTACACACGCTAAACCTTTATTTGTCTAAGCACTGTTCTACCAATTTTTATTGGCTCTTTGTATTATTCTTCTCGATACTAAATATTATTTGTATTTATACTTAAACGATAAATAAAATGATGTACTTTCATTATTAATATTTGTCAAAAGTACATAGCCACTATCGTCCGACTATGTAATGACTTGCGATTAGCGTTATGACAGCCATCGTCAGCTTAAGGCACAGATGTGAAATTGTTGAGGTCTTCTAAGTTTTTATCCTTCCAATGGTTGTGAAGCTCGTCTCAAACTTGCATTTTTGCTGCAAAATCGCCGTGGGAATTATTATTAATAGAATTACTAGTAACTACTACTAGGAACTATTCTTTCCATCGTAACGTTGTCTGGAAGAAATCTCTTTGAGCAATAAGGCCGCCAATTGTACTATGTACAATGTAATTATTTTGTGTTTGTTGTTTTTCCAGTGTACAATAAAGAATATTCTTATCTTATCTCATCTTACACACAGACAAATATTTAATTTCTTTAGACAACGATTTCATAATGAGGAAGTGGGTCACTCCCTCGCGATAGTCTAACCTACTAGTAGGCACATTGAATACCTACTTAGTTCTCGTTATGTAACATACGCCACATCTTTCAATAATAATTTACCTAAAGACACGGCTGCCGAAACACGCCCTTTTATAGCCCTCTAATGTAAAGAATATGGCACGTAAATAGAAAATGAAGGCGGCTTTTACATTTACCCATTTTATAAAAGCCCTTTTTATTTTAGCATCTCTGCTACATACATCTTATATCCTATAATGATTCAGCGTTTCTCGCCTTTTACGCTCCACAAGGGAAGAACTTTTCATTCGACATTTTTTCGGCAAAATCCGTATGCGCTACTGTCTACTTGGTTTTGTACAGTGGAGCCTTATTCCACTGAAAGTAATGGCCTCCCCGTTACGTGTGTACGTACGAAGTTGTGACCTCGTACGAAATGGAACGGGATCAAATGCCTGCCAGTTACGAAATGTACAAATATTATTTTGTGTTAAGCTGTGGTATATATAAGTGAATACATGTAATTAACTAACAGTTATTAGGCAAGTATTAAAGGTGTTGGTTTTAAAAGTTTAAATAAGTAAATAAATCAAAAGAAAAAAATTCTGTACGTTCTTATTAGTATATACAATGTGAAAAACAAAATGAAATCGCTTTATGCGTCCAAAAAATAAAGATTGGCTTATTTTTCACAATATAACTTGGATAAGAAAGATACTAAAATGTACTCTGGTACATTACAACCGCGTGCGTGCATACAACGACTAATGAACGTTGATGAAGCGTGATTTATCAGGATTGTGGCAGGTAGCAGTCCCTGCTCTCTACCTACCCCTCTGGGATACAGGCGTGAGGTTATGTTATCTTTAAGATTGTAGTAGTCTTTAGAGTTGTAGAGTTAAAAAATACTAGAAAAATTATTTGGAACTAAAACTTTCGTGAGTATTACACAATAGTAGTGCAGATTCACTAACTGCAGTAAGTATCCGGAATTAAATTATTAACGGAAAATAATTACGACTTTTTCAGTTATTTCCAGGATGCTATTTTTTTTATTTTACAATGGTATTTGTTTAAATGGTATGTACGTTGTTTAATTTCAATCTGACTCGTACTCTAGAAGTTAAAACCTAATTATATTTAGCCTACGAATAAAGAAACTATAGAAGATTTTGGTCTTTATCAACGCAATGAGCTTAAAATGCGAACAGAAAGTCGCTCTGGGATTGGTTCATTCTGTGCTCCATGCTTAACTTGAATGTTGATTGGACGATTGTAAGTGACAGCGGAACTGATAGTTTACTTTTATGCAAAAACGTCACAGCAATGTCTTCATTGATGTAAAACTGGACAAAATATCTAGGAACCTCGCAAGATGGCCGTCTGTCGGTGGAGGTGCATAGATATTTTGACGGCTAATACTAAACTCGATTCGATTGGTGACACATTTATTTGTCAAGCCCCACAGCGATCCCACAATTAAAGGTGTTTTTGCCTGTCAATGCGTTTACCAAATTCGCACTGTATGCTGATTTGTTTGAATAAAACAACTACAGCGAAAATATGGAACGAGTTACCTGGAGTTACTATGGTTGCAGTTCTCCTGCGACAGAAAAACCTGCACCCTTAAAACTGTTAAAGCTGCACTTAACAGGCAAGCACGTAGCATCTTAGACCCTCACTTCGCTTACCATGAGGCGTGACTGGGGTCAAGTGTTTACCTGTCCAAACAAAAAAGTAACATACGCGTCGAATTAAGGCGCTTCGCGTTACTAACTAACGCCACCAAAGGAAATAAAATCATAAATTGTGTATAATAACTAATAATAAGTAATAAGAAAGTAAGTAAATATTTATGGACATATTACACAGATTTCGTTAGCCCTATACTAAGTACAACTAAATGACTTGTGGTATAGGTGCTAACTCGACGATGAATTTAATACAATAAATACATAGATAACATCCACGACCCGAGACTAACACGAAAAGTTCGTTTCCTAGTTTGACCCGGCCGGGGATCGAACCCGAGACCTTCGGTTTTACAGTCAGTGTGCCAAACCGCTGCGCCACCGAGGCCGTCGGTCGGTTAATACCATTTTATCAATAAAATATTTTTATCTATCTTTTTTTTATATACCTTTTTTATCTAAAAGTGAACATGAGAAATCCTAACAACTGTGACGGGTTCTAAACTGTAGGTTCTAAAAATATTTAGCCATGTCCACTTTTAGATAAAAACTTTTTCCATTGTTAGCACCCCGAATCACCTTAAGAACCTCCTCCACTTTTAACATCAATTAAAAACAAAACCTGCTAACCCAGAATGAGCCGTTCTCAGCACAAATTCACAAAACAATTAATAGATGGCGCTCACAGGCGTGGCCATAGAAGAACCGGAGTGCTTAGTGCGAGTTTTTTAACTACTCGATCGCGTTAACGTAAACTCATATTTCTATGGCATCGAGGAACCGCCACCTAGCGACAAGGATGGAAATTAAAATTGCTGAGTGCGAGTTGTAAATGGTTTACGTTGAGAAGTGAACACGTTTACCAGCCAAAACACGAATAAACGCGAGTACGAGTTGTAGTGTGACACCGTTTTGCCAGTTCGAACGGTTAACTTATACTCATACTCACTACTCAATGCTCGATTAACGCGGTAGTAAAGTTATTCGATTGGATCTGTCAAACTTGCACTAAGCACTCGAATACGGCTTTCAAAATTAATCTGTGCTAAGCTAAATTTGTCAGGTGTGTCTCGGCTATAGTATGTGCACGCCTCTAAGCGCCATCTATGAAGGGCTTTGTGAAATTGTGCTGAGAGCGGCTCATTCTAGGTTAGCAGGTATTGTTTTTAATTGATTTCAAAAAAAGAGGAAGTTCTCAACGCGTATGTTACGTTTTTGTGAAAATTGCTCATTGCCGTATTATATTTTTACATATATCTCAAGTGTGTTTTAGTAACGGACACCACACATTGATGTATCAAATGCTAATATCGTTTTAGGAAGAGTTACTTTATTTTACGGCCGCCCTCATCGCTTGCCTCAATTTTCTTATATTTCCGTCGGCGCCCAGGATTTATCTGCTCCCTAAAAGTAATACTAATACAGGCCGGACCCAACACCGGAGTGCGACAACCGTCACCCGATATATCACGCTGGCAGAGCTTTTTAATCTTGCCAAACCCGCTGTATTGTGAGGCGCCTAAAAAGGAAACAAAATGATGCGAAGAAGTTACGCGAAAGGGAATTCTTTTCACAATGGAACGAAACATTTAGAAAACTACAGGGTAAGCTACTTCAGATAGACGCAGACGGATGAAGACATGGAAAGCTCTTTGAATAAATAAATGCAAGATTTCCGAGTCATTGACCAAGAAAGTGTTTACTCCAATCTATCTTCGAAATCTGCAGTGGTCGTTTCCTGGAATGTTCGCTTTTATTTCTATTTTATTAGTAATTCGGAGGTAAAAACGACTATTCATCTTATCTAAATGTGGAGGAGTGAGGGCATTGACAATGATCGAATATTCATGAATATATCGCTGACACGCACTGCGCAACTTGAAATATGTATTCGCGAATTGTTTTTCATATGTGACTCTCCGTGGAAATCTTTACGATAACGCTGTTTCAAGAAAAGACAATCGCTTTTTGTTTCCTTTACCCCATATCGTGACTGGAATATATTACGCTGCCCTCATCCAGTTCTCTGTATCTATAATAATCCTACAGACCGAGCGTCCGTGACTTCAATCAATCTTTGTTTGTTCAGGAAAACCCTCTGGTATAGGCATTTTTGATGAACCGAATAAGCTCACGTAGTTTCTAAACTAAGGCTTATTACTTTGAAATGAAATAACGAGTGTACATTTTCACATTCTATTCTTTCTGTTTCATTAAGTAATTAGAATTTCATTTTCTTGGAAACTTTCAGGCTCCTTAACTTCATGTCGAGCATAAATCAGAGCGAAGACGGAGTACATGGAGCGGACCACCTGAAAAAATACCGCTTGCGTTAATGACTTACCAGAGTTAATCTACTGTTACAACCGTTTTGTGTATGTTTTTGCTCTACTGACAGCTGATAACAGCGAAGAAAAATAGGGGGTTAATGTATAATTTACATAGAGAAAGTTTCTTGGAAGTATAGGTTTATGAAAAAACGCTATATTTTTTTCAATAGTGCATGGATGTCGCTCAGAATCACTCATAGACCCGGCTGCCTGAGTGATCTTAAACGATCACGAAGGCCAAGCAACATAGGGTGCGTTCAGTGCATGGCTGGGTGACCGTCTATGACTAACGGTAGTGACATATTTCCGAGCGGTTCCGTGCTTCGCAAGGTACGTTAAGCAGTTGGTGCCGGCTGCCGTCGATAGATGGCAGTCGTTAAGCCAAGTCAGAGGCCTTAAGGCGGCTTGAAAATTTTGATTCGACTAAATAAAAAAGTCGTGAATACAAGTAAAATATAAATAAATAAAAATGTATGTACTGGAATAACAATTTATCGTGAAAATTGTTTTATAAATATAAATTAAAGTACTGTACACTGGACGTTATACAGAGAGTATTGTAAAGAGGTTCGTAATTTCACTGATGCCGGTGAGTCGCCCATTAGCTCAGTTGGAAGAGCGCTGGCACGGATAGCCAGAGGTCGCGGGTTCGAATCTCAGCATGGGTGGAATTTTTAGCCTCTAAATAGGTTTATAAGTTTAAGTGTTCAGAAATTGGACATTTTAAAAATAACCCAGAAGTGTATATGCCTCTGAATTGATTTTGATTCTACTGAGTATGTAGCTTAATTGTCCGACAAAACTTGTCTCAATTCGACATTTTCTTTGAATTCGCAGAAGACGCCTTCTTTTTGTGCCCTTTACGGGTAAGCCCAAATTTACGGGATGTAACCTTTTACAACCGTATTCACGGCGACTCACAAAAGAATAAAGCAGTAAAAAAGTAGATTTTCAATGCTTCACATAATATTTATATACCCTACCTGGTAATATTCAGCAAAATATCTTTAATGATCAGGTAGGTGGTTATTGGTACATGGTTATTTTTATTTTATTTATAGTTCATTAACTTGATCTTAAAAGGTATTCGATAAACAACAGCAGACAACGTAGAGCGGTGGTAGCGGAGCGGTCGAGTGCCGGCTTCTCAAGAGGGAGGTCGGGGGTTCGAATCCCGGCATGTACCGATCTCTACGACTTTGTTTTCTAAGTTATGTACATTTGTGAAGATGTTGTAGCAATACCACTCACGAATGTGAAGGAAAACATCGTGAGGAAACATGAGTGTATGAGGTGTTAACATACCTCAGCGCTTGGATATATGCGGCCCAACTACGAGGCTAAGTGCAAACCTCATTTGTAACTAATTTTATTTTCATATTACACAGATCTCGTTTAGCCCTATACTAAGTACAACTAAATGACTTGTGTTATAGGTGCTATCTCGACGATAGATTTAATACAATAAAATACATAGATAACATCCAAGACCCGAGACACTCTAGAAAAGTTCGTTTCCTAGTTTAACCCGGCCGGGGATCGAACCCGAGACCTTCGGTTTTACAGTCAGCGTGCCAAACCGCTGCGCCACCGACGCCGTCAACTAAGCAATGGATAGACAACAGAGTCCTAAAAAAATAGCATTAGCTTTGCGACGTAAAATAAGTAAATGTGTTTTTTTCAATTGTAGAGTTTAATGGTAAACGATGCTTTGCGCATTAATCGCATACCGAAACACGAATGCCGTTCTTTGTAGATCTAGGTTCTAATGGTATAGCGTAAATTACAGCTTACCGTTAAAAAGGTCCCATACGTCAAGTGAATCATTTTAAAAGCCTTCATGACTAGCGGTTTTTGAGCCGCCGCACAAGCAAACAGAATCGTGGTGCCAAGTTTGCGGCCAGTCGGGCTCTTAGGGCAGGCGTGCCAACCGCAGTAGAATATCGAGTCCGCTAGGAGAGACGCCTAGAAATAGTTTAATCAATAAGTTTTCTTTTTTTTGAAATAAAATACATTCATAAGTCGTTGCATAAGTCCGCTATGAGAGACTCCAATAAATAGGTAACATTACACACCATTTACATACAGGCACATACATTGCTTCTGGCCCCACACTAAAATACCCTGTGCCGTGGGAACCAGAAACAATGACATCAAAAACATGTAAACATCCAACACCTGAGTTTAATCAATCAATTTTATTTTTTGCACTGTTTTTCTTCTTCTTCGTCTCAGAGCACGCTTGCCAACCGCAGTAGAATATCTAGTCCGCCAGCAGACTTACATACATACATAACCTCAAAGAGGTAGGCAGAGATCAAGGACTGCCACTTGCCACGATCCTGAGGGATAACCTACGGTTCATCAACGTTCATAAGACGTAGGATGTAGCGTAGCCTTTCCTGTGGGCTAGAAAGACAAATCATTACGTTGTGCTGAGCTAATCTAGCCGCAACCATTGAATTTAAATGCCGCAACCAACAATCGTTTACAAAGCTGTAAAAAAAATCCTATAGAAACAAAGTAAAATTTCACCTGGTAAGTTATCTCGCCTGCGTTGCACAGGAATACAGCCAATAGAAATAGCAGCGACACCATGAAGAAAACTATCTTGAGCGCCATCGTGAACGTCAGGTTAGGCGTCAGCTGGAAGAGGCATTACTCGATTTGGGACTCGTTTATTAGGTATGCTGTCTATCAAGAGCTTTATCAATCGTGGTGCTTTTAAAACTGTGTTGTTTTTATACTGAGCGTGTCTTATAGGTCCCGTGAAACTTAAGGGGGTTAATATAGATTAACAATTATTATTATTAATACTTTTATTAATCAAGCTATTTGTGGACAACTTTGTCGAAGCTGTGTACAACTCTGTTTATTAGCCTCTTCAAATAATGAAAGATTTTTTCTTAATGCGATATTATCATCGTCATCGTCTAGCTCAGTATTAATCAAAATTATAAATATTTTTAACATTGACGTATAAAAATGAATTTTAACACAAAATTAGAACCCCTTTCCTTTAAATTTAGTGCTAACTGCGAGACTAACCCATGTTTTTTTTGTATTATTTAACTTTCTGTATTTTTAACTACAAGCTGTAAGATCTCCAAATGTAAAAATAAAATAAATAAATTTATTGCACTTAAACAAGTGTATAAAACGGTTAACCTAATTCCTTAAGCATTTTTTACCAGTCAACCGCATCTAAGATATGGTCTTCTACAACTCACAATGATAGGAAAAATCGCTACAGCAACGAGTAGGCCATAGAAATAAATTCAGGTCTAGAAACCTACGGGAGTGAACTAAAGTAGCAAGTTCTGACGATAGAAACAAAATGTGGAAAGTAAAAACTAAGTAAATTATTAAATTTCTGTCCGATATTCTAATCGATATTTGTAAACAAGTGAAAAAACAGTTGAGTTTGCCGGCGCCAACCATAAGAAGCTCGACCCAAAGTTTTTATTATATTTGTGCTATCGTGCTAAAGTAAAGTAAATTTCAATAAAAAAATGAGGTGCTATTTATACTATCTCCTTATAAAATATCAAACGAATTTGAAGTCACCCACTAGCATTCATACAACATTCACACAAGGTTCGCACCACCTTAGTAAATACATAAAACTACCAGTCTAATGACGTCGTGTCAAGTTGTTCAGATGTAGCCAGGATGCTAAATTATGCTACCTGTAGACCCATTGAAATACATGGTATATGTACGCTCTTTACAATTACATAAGCCAAACCCCGTCAGTAGACGTGTAGTAGAATCTACTTCGGACATCGGATTTATTGGAGAGTAATTAATTCTTCTTCAGGCTATATTAGTCCACTGCTGGACATAGCCCACATATAGCTAATGAGCGCAAGGTTGTGCCATCATTGGGGGGTAATGCCCATAATCCCCACGCTGGGCATGCGGGTTATGGATCGCAGTTTGGTGGAATTGTACTGCAGGGGGCGCTGCTGTCCACCCCCGGTTTGTATCCCTTAGTCGTCTTTTAGAACACCCGCGGGAAGAATTTGGGTTGGTGGTATTCTCTAGGCCGACATTACACAGCGTTAGAGTAATAATCCTATTATATAAGTTAATTTTATGTAGTTACGTATCTTTTGTATTGTAGTGTGTATATGGTATGTAACTTGGTATTACTTACGTAATTTTATTACAATATAGTTTACCTACATACAAAGATATCATAATGAATAGTTTATATACCTACCAAATTTTTTTGCAATAAATTTTTAATTGTGCTATACCTTCTTCAATGGAAGGACGTATGCTTGTATAGTGCCATGTATAATGATCCTCGTAACCCAAGGTTACATGGAATAAAGTAAAGTTCACCTTTGTACAAACTCCTTTTATGTGCCATAAAGAATTGTCTTATTCAATTGAATACTTAAGAATATCACCACTAACTACAATAACTTTCTATATTTGACCTTAATTAATTGAATTAAATTAATTGAGTTAAATTTTCATGAAACTACACTCACCGCTAATGTCAATAACAGAGATATGTCCGAAGCAAAACTCAAACAAATCTGCATTGCTATCAAAAAGCCGAATGACTGATGCAGCTCTTTGGTAATTCTGAAAAAAAAATACGGCAATTACGTTACTTCATTCATGAATCATACCTAGAATACATATACCACAAAATACAGACTTAAGTAACTCCTGATGCATAACTATCCCTTCCACGCAGCGTTGGCGAAGGTATTCTGACGCCTCTTCTTCCGGAAAGGTCCCTTTTATCTTACAAAAATCTTCTTCTAACTTCTCGAAGTAATTCCTCAGAGTAATAAACTTGTATTTCACAGATATCATCAGGGTCACAGCCAACCCGTCAACGGCAATCATGGGAAGCATCAATATGAATAATATTATCGTCCAGAATATTCTGAGTGCAGCAGCAAAGCTAGAATTATCATCGAAGCTTGGCCAGTAAGTTACAATCACGATGAAATGGGTACCTAAAATGTATACAATTGTGTGTTATATAGAAATGACAGTCTTCGTCGTAGGATATACTGAAGGCTGCGACATGGTATTGCTAGAGGTAGGTATGCGCGAAAAAAATAGAACTATACAAGCCCTGATCTTTCCAAACACTACAGTTTATGTTTTGAAATATCAGGGTTGGGTTGGATATTAATAATTAATCATTTAACAGCACATACATATTCATAGGCATGACGAAAGATTTTTAAATCCTCTCCCATAATATTTAACACATAATTTTGAAGAAAACCTATATTTCAAAACTAAAGTTTTAAATATTTTATTACAAATAGGGACCTCTGTTTTTTCCATATTTAAACTTTATTTCAATCACACGCATTTTAAAAATAAAGTCACACTTTTCGAATTTCGAATATCTCGAGGGGTGCAGTTATATTCTGTGGGCGCAATAATAAAAAATAAGTGACAAGTAAGTAGGTACCCTATCGCGATAAGACCTCAAATTTTATAAGCTTACTTATATTTAAGAAATTATGGTCGTAATTTTTTTTTTTCTGGTTGTGAAATAAAATGTTCTCTATCTTTGCGTTCTACATATGCTCTATGCGTTCCAAAAGTATATAAAAAAAATAAAGCTGTTTGGAGTTATAGGAACATGAAAAACGGATAAACGTACAAAACATATACCTATAATCAGAGCACTCTATTTAGGCAAACATTTATTTTAATCAAACAAAACCAAGAAATTATGGATCAAATTCCAAGCCATTGGTCAGTGGAAAACAACTTCTATCCAGCAGTAAGCAGCTCATTTCTACGATTTAAATCGTGACGCAAGCCAAGCTGTGGGGATCAGCAAGTACGTTTATATATTTCCCGCAGTTTCGACAAAGTTGCAGTTCACGGGCAGACAGAAGTGGCGAGTAAAGTGAATTATCGTACACTACCTACGGTCTACCCTCAAGTCTCTTATATTTTTCGCTGCGGGTCGACACAACATTCAGTTAATTAAGTTTACCTAATAAATTAAGTATGTAGGACGCGGGCCTTAATCACCACGTGTGCCTGCCGCGGAATGGAAACGTCTAGCGCTAAGTTATGTGAACACATCAGGTATTCAAGTTTCCTCACAATGTTTTCCCTCACGTTAGCGAGTGGTGTTTTCACTACAAATACAAGAGCGTTGGTAGCGGAGCTGTGTAGAACGCCGGCTTCTCAATTGGGAGGTCGTGGGTTCGAATCCCGGCATGTACCAATGACTTTGTTTTCTAACCTAAGTACATTTGTGAAATTATAGAACCAATACTATTCGCTCACGGTGAAGGAAAATATCGTAAGGAAACCCTAGTGTCTGAGGTGTTAGCGTACCTCAGCGCTTGCTACGTACAATGCCCCAACTATGAGGCTAAGTGCGGAAATCTCAGGTCTAACTAACTACAAATACAGGTATATTAATTTATTATGTTACCTAATTGTGACTAAACCCGTTAAAACGGGTTGAGTCGTAGAGTCATACAACAACAAAATATGTAGAGTCAACTGTAACGTAATATTAAGACCGTTTTTTCTTGTGCTACACGATTACTCGCACACTCTGACAAAAAATACTTTTGACAAATGTCACTTTTTAAATCAAAAATTCTTACACTGCGTTTTCATACAGAAACATATCATAAAAAGTTCAAAGTTTTTCTTACCAATGTTCTAATAAAAAAATTACTTAAAATATAGTATTTCTTAACGATTCGCGATACTCATCCATAGTTATATATATTAAACGGGTCTAATTGCTATTATTTATTAGGTAAAACGAAATTACCGTGGCAACTGTAACACTGCCGAAACGTCGGAAAATAAGGTAAATGTAAAATAAACGTTTTACCTAATAAATAATCTCGATTAGACCCGTTTAATATATAACTTAAAATGTGCTTAATTTATTGCATTTGTCTGCAAGTAAAAGCAGCATTAAAGCTCAAGTGACAGCAAATTCGTAGAAAATTAGTACAGTGGCCCACCTTCAAAATAAAGCTTCCGAAAACCCTCAAAAACAAAAGAGACAAGCGACATATTGATACACATGACGTAAGCAATCACATTCGTCTTGATCAGATTGTACTTGCGAGTCATCTTCGCGTCATCCTCATGTCTCTCGCAGACCGTCACGAGTTTGCCACTTAAGCTCTTAATGGTCTTCTTATTGAGGATCACGGAGACCAGCTTAAGTAAAACGATCGAGTGGCTCAGAGAAAATGTTGTGGCGTCACCGCGCACGTCATCGGGATAATTGCCTACAGTGACCGCTAATATCTCCAGAACCGTCATAAGGGTACAAACGGTAAACAACAGGGCTCGGAAAAATCTGTAAAAAACCCTCCTTTCATCGCCTATGATGTTATCTTCGTACCAAAAGTCGCCAACGCCGGTCAGGTACAGTTTTCTATAGGCACTTTTTAAGATAGCATAATCCTTCATATTTATTCAGGTCCAATCTAATCTTAGTTGATGTCAGTTGTAATCTCTCTTTGAGTATTTTTTATTCTATTTATCTGAGGAGAGAGTCGTCCCTTTTGAAATCCCAAATAATACTATTCCATTTGCTTAGTACGTAGGTAGAGAAATAAATTAGGCGTTAATAATCCCAAGTGTTATCATAAATTCAGTTTGTGTCAGTTGACAACGAGTATCATTTTGGAGGGTCTCTTTGAAGGGTTAATTGCGTGTAAATTATATTACTGTTGTCGTTCAACAGGCACTTGCCTACCTGTAATTTAATCTACTCTACATTAATATAATAACATTCACACAACGCATAACTTATCCTGGTTCCTAACTAGGATACCTTGTGCTATGGTAACCTTCCAAGGACATTACAAACATAAAAATCACCCACATATTATTACAACATCTGACTAACAATTATTAGTTATAATCTGCGCACTTACATCATTCATTTCTCATTTTGAAAGGTGGCGAAAAGTGTGTATATATTCATATTTATTATCAACCATGTGGCCGATTTAGATACACTTGCCAAAATAATGGGTATAAAATTACACTTTATACATTACCAGTAACGACGTATTTATTAATTGTGCCACATGGTGCCCTACCTAGAAATCTTCTACAGCGATAATTTGTCACCAGTGAAAACTGGTAAATTGGGGTTTCATAAGTCAGAACTACATCTTACTGAAATGAAATGTTCTACTATGAGGTTGAATTTAATACTTTGAGTTTGTCTCCAATCCCAACTGATCTCTAGGAGTTTAAATAAGTTGCCCCCAAACGTATCCCCTAATGCCACATAATGACACAAAAGCTGCAAAACTTTGAACCCACAAAATGTTTCATTTAACTACCAGTAAACTTACCAATTTCACCTTTATTAAGTCAAATTGGTCAAATTGAGTATGTACTTTGTTCGTTTTATGATAGTTCTAACTTTCTCGAGGCTATGTTTCTAGATTAGCATTTATTATAAGTTGCCATGCTACTCATAAAAATGTGCTGTTGCATTTTTTATTTTACTGTATGACTTCATTGAGAGTTTACGACCTTTTCAGGCCTTTAAATTCCAGCTACAAAATATACTAAGCTAACCTCTAACGCAATCGGCACTAACCCTTGATGCGTGGTACATATTTATGTGCGGCGATAAGATTTTGAAGCGCTCGTGGCCTAGCGGAACCAAGTGACTGGAACCAATCACTTGAGTTAAGCAACAACAGGAGCGGTCAGGTGCAGAATGGGTGACCGTCCCGCTAGCTGCATTTTTCCGAGCGCTTCCGTGCTTTGCAAGGCACGTTAAGCCTATGGTGCCGGCTGTCATGTAATGGCAGTCGTTAAGCCATGTCAGAGGCCTTATGGGCGGCTTGATAACTTCTGACAGTAAGGCCCGCCACTGTCTTACAATCCTCCGCCAACCCGGACTTGGCCCCTGCGGTGGAGTATGGCCTAACCTTTCTGTGATTTGGGAAGAGACTCGTGCCCCAGCAGTGGGAACATATAAGGGTTCTTTACGATTATTTCGTATATAAATATTAAGTCTTTTAATATCCACTTTCGTGGAGGTGTCAAAGTGTATGGAAAATTGTGCTGTAATAGCATTTCGTATGTATTACCGAAAGCATAATTTGTCTTACTTCGCAGGTCCGCCATGTCCGCTGGCTGCGCGCCAATCACAAGAACTGCCCGGGGACACGAAGCTATGAAGTAAATGGAATTCTCCATTTAAAATGTTATCAATATATGAAAAAATATCATCTCTGTGGTTTTATCCATTCACGGGAAGAGTTACTTTACATTTTCATTGGCTTTGGACTTTATTTCAAAGTGATAAGGTTCAATTTATGGTGGGCACTGTTGGACTACTCTCTAGTAAAGGATTAAGGATGTAAAAGTTATCTGAAATATCTCTCTTGCTTGCGCATTTTGAAATAATTGATATACTTTTGACAAATTAAATAAATAAATATTTATTTATTTTCACACAGCTTACTATTTTTACAGGGTATAGCCCTAATGCAATAGTGAAGACACACAAAACAAGAACAACATAACCTTAACATATAACATTTACATACAGGCACATAAATTGCTTCCGGCCCCACGCCAGGATACCCCGTGTCGCGGAAACCAGAAACAACGACATCACAAACCTGTAAATATCCAAGACCTCCAGGGACCTCTTGCATGGTAGGCAGATGCGCCACCACTGCGCCACAGAGGTCGCCCGAATATAGGACGAATAAGATCATAATTAAACACATATACAATACACACTACTTAAAAATTGTAACACAAAATAAAAAGAGTGGTCTTTGTGAACTCATTCAGGGAACAACAGAAGATATCTATTGTCTCACTGACAGAATTGGGATATTCATACACAGATCTCGTTAGCCCTATGCTAAGAACAACTAATGACTTGTGTTACAGGTGCCAACTTGACGATAGTATTTCTTAATGATTCGCGATACTCGTACACAATCATACATACATTATATATTAAACGGGTCTGACGGGGAAATAAGGTAATTACGTTATACCTAATAAATAATCGCGATTAGACCCGTTTAATATACGTAGGACACTCAGCAAGTTTTGAGAAACAAAAAAAGTAACTTCTATGAAAAAAATATTTTTATTAAATCTTTTCAAAGAACTCTCCAAAAGTCTCTATACAAAGTTTCATGCGTTTGAACGAATTTTCAAAACCTTTTTTCCAGTCCTACGCAGACACCTCTTCCACGGCCTTCTCAAATGCTGCTAGCGCGTCTTCCGGCGAGGAAAACTGTATCCCTTTGAGGTGATTTTTAATTTTAGGAAATAAAAAGAAGTCACACGGAGCCAAATCAGGACTGGAGGGTAAGGAGGGTGTCCCAAGACTCTGACCGGTGTGGAGTCCAGGAAGTCCCTCGTTTTGATCGGAGAGTGCGCGGGCGCGTTGTCGTGGTGAAGAAGGACCCCGCGGAGCCCGGTGTTCGGTCGATTGTTGCTCAATTCAGAAAAAAACTTCTGGCAGGCATTTTGTGCTATACCATTCAGCGTTGATGCTGCTTTGGTCTCGAAGTGGAATTGAAATTAGGTACCCCGTCAAAGTGAAGAAAATAGCGATCAAATTTTTTCCTGCGCTCCTCGATCGCTTCACTTTCGTAGGCGTTGGTTCATTTTGAAACAGCCAAACTGTCGACTGCCGCTTCGTTTCTGGATCATATTGATAAATCCAGTATTCGTCACCTGTCACAGTGTCGTAAACGCGCCGTGACGAGCCAGCATCAACTTTTTGTAACATATCACGGCACCAATCCACACGGGCCTGCTTCTGAGCTTCGGTGAGGTTGTGCGGCACCCAGCGGGAAACTATTCTCCTTACGCGAAGGTGCTCGTGCAAAATTTTGTAAACACTTCCTGAACTAATCTGCAGTCTATGCTGAATCTCTTCGTACGTAATTCGTCTGTTTTCTTGAATTATTTTTTTTACTGCCAGCACACTTTCTTCGGTGACAGCCGTCGTAGGACGACCACTCCTTTGTTCATCCCCCAAAGTAGGACGACCGCGTTTGAACTCGCTATACCAGCGGTAGATGGTTGCTTTTGATGTTCCTTCATCCATAAAAGCAATTCGAAGTCGATCAAATGGCTCATCGGGTTTTAAGCCACATTTGAAATCGTAAAAAATCATAGCACGAAAATGTTCTCGATGCAAATCCAGATGCATAAAATTTGAATTAGCTCTCAAAGAAATGAGGAGGGAAATTTTAAAATCGAACAGTAGTATTTTTACTTTTAAATAATCGACGTTTTCAAAACAATTACAAGTGGCCAGTGTCTTATATATAAAAACTTTTTTTCGCAAATCTTTCTGAGTGGCCTGGTATAACTATATCGACGATAGATTTAATACAATAAATACATAGATAACATCCAAGACCCGAGACAAACTAGAAAAGTTCGTTTCCTAGTTTGACCCTACCGGGGATCGAACCCGAGATCTTCGGTTTTACAGTCAGCTTGCCAAACCGCTGCGCCACCGAGGCCGGAAATTAGTGCTAGAAAGTGAAATTATAGACATACTGACCTTCATAAGAAAAAAGTAAGATAAAACCAAGACGAGGCCTTCTATATATCACAGATTAACAAAAAAGTAAACAAAAACTACAACGGCCGAAAATTGTATTCAATTTCTTTTGTATTTTTGACAAAAAAAAAATAGTTCTCAAGAAACCAAGAAGATGGCGCTAAACTGACTACGTTACTAGCCGTACGTTTTCATTTCTGATCCTGAGCGATAATGGGCAAATCGGAACGCACTACAGATAGCTCAAGTAGCTCGCATTTTTTTTTGGCGTGAAAAAACCTTGAAAACATTTGTATTTCTTACTTTTCCTTACTGATTTCAACATATTGTGACGTGATTGATGATCTCAAACTTATATACACGTAAACGAAATAAATAAATAAGTAAAGTAATAAAAAAGTATGTAACGTTCCGTTCCTTGAAGTAACTTACCAAGATCATTTGGCGACTGGGAAATATGTGTTAAAAAAGGGCAGACGTGAAACGGCGAACCGAGAAACTAGAGTTCATAACAAATCGTAGCGTGTAGTGCGTAGCGCGTAGCACGTAGCACTCTTGTAGCAACGTAGCACTGTATCAGTAATATCCGTATAAATCTAACTTTTGCAATGTCGTTTAAAATTGATTTTTGAATGAGTAATCGACGAATGTTCGACGTCAGTACCAACTTTAGCGACCAATTTCTGCGACTAGAATGAGTATCTGTTCAATATTTGTAGTATTTAAATTTGTAGATATACCAGTTTTTCAGATAAAATAAAAGAGTGTGCAATCTTTCAACTTGTACTAGGAAGTAATAAAGGAAGAAATGGAAAGAATGTTCATTCATACGCAGGTCTCTAATAAACATTCGTAACTTTTTACACAGGTTTGGTAAGTATAAAATTCGATCAAAATGCGAGTTAAATACCAACGATTGCAAAGAAAACAGTGGCATTTAATTGCATATAAAATATCTCAATTTTTACAAATAAAGGTTACTGAAATTTTATTAAAAATGTAACCGACGGCTAATAAAGTATTTATTATCGGTTTACGAATACAATGAATTTATAAAACTTATTAGTTATTACCCAAAAAAACTGTAAAAAAAAGGACAATACATAGGCTGCTACTTATGTATGCGGAATCTGGGATTCCAATAATTTTAAATACTGGCCGCTAATATTTTTCTCTTATATACGTTAGTGTTTTGTTTTTGTTGGGTTTAATATGTCATCGCTGAAAAAATGAAACTCACTCGTGAAAATATTCGTGCTATGATTTATTACGATTTTCGACGTGGTTTAACGCAACAACAGTGCGTTGACTTCGACTTTTGGTGGTGAAGCTCCATCAAAAACGACTGTGTATCACTGGTTTAGTGAGTTTAATCGCGGGCGCAGTAAGCTCACGGACAAACTTAAAGAAGGTCGCCCGAAATCGGTGGTTGTGCCACAAAATATTGAAGCTGCGCGAAAACTAATAATGCAAGACCGCCATGTTACGTATCGCGAGATAGAGGCTATTCTGGGCATATGTATGACGAGCATTCATAGGATATTACATGAACATTTATTTGTCTGTAAAAAAAATTTGTTCGCGTTGGATCCCGCACAACTTAACTCAGGATCAAAAAGATGCTCGCGTCGAATGGTGCAAGAAAACCTTAAAAAAATTCAACGGAGGCGACTCAAAATCTGTTTATAATATCTACACAGTTGACGAATCCTGGATCTACGCGTACGATCCCGAAACTAAACAACAATCAACAGTTTGGGTGTTTCAAAATGAGCCGAACCCTACGAAAGTGGCTCGTGCAAAAAGCACTGTAAAGCAAATGGTGGCCTGCTTTTTTGGTATTAATGGCCATGTGGCTACAATACCACTGGAGAATTGCAGAACGGTTAATTCGGAGTGGTACACGACCATTTGTTTGCCGGAAGTATTTGAAGAAATACGCCAAAACAACCAGCGACGCAGAATCATATTTCACCATGACAATGCCAGCTGTCATACATCTCAAGAAACGACTACATTTTTGGATGGTCAAAAAATAGAATTGAAGGGTCATCCACCGTACAGCCCTGATTTGGCTCCCAATGATTTCTATTTATTCCCAAATGTAAAGAATAAATTACGTGGTCAATGATTTTCGACCCGTGAAGATGCCGTAGATGCGTTCAAACAGCACGTTTTGGAGATACCTCAATCAGAGTGGAAAAAGTGTTTTACAAATTGGTTTCATCGAATGCAAAATCAAATGCATCGATCATAGTGGAGAATACTTTGAAAAACAATAAAAGCATAGGTATTTAGCCATATACATTTGTTTATTTTTTCTATTCCGCATACATAAGTAGCAGCCCTCGTAGTGCAGATGGGTTTGAGCTAATCATGAGAGTCGATGTAGGTTACTCCTTTTGATGTGCTTTGAAATATTCCCTCTATACAATTGGCTGCCTTATTCTGTAAATTTATTGTCGGTTAAATCCGACCAATTCCTTTTTGCCAAACCGCAATTTCTTCAGAAAAAAATAATCTTTCCCAATTGCCTCCTCCATTGTCTTCGCAACTCATTGTGATCGCTGGGCAGTTGAGAGCAAACTGCACGAACCACTTGCAAGCGCCGCCGTTGTATCAGTTATTTATTGCCCACCAGTTTATTGCCTCGCTGCGGATTCGGGAGCGAACGCCCTTGCGGTGGCGGTCGCCGTCCAATCAGCCCCTCTTGCTTGATTGCATAACTGGGGACGCTGTTTTGAATTAATTCTGGTGAAAGTCAATTCTTTTAAGTAAATACTCTCAATCGCACAAAGAACACACATAAACACTCACACACATACATGCATACATACATACATACATACATACATACATACATACATACATACATACATACATACATACATACATACATACATACATACATACATACATACATACATACATACATACATACATACATACATACATACATACATACATACATACATACATACATACATACATACATACATACATACATACATACATACATACATACATACATACATACATACATACATACATACATACATACATACATACATACATACATACATACATACATACTGAGACGATTTATACAGCCTCCAGTGGCATCTTCACTCTTACTAGATGGGTGAAGGGACCTCTCGGATGCTGCAGTGCCTGGGACATGGTTTTAGATGGTGTGGGCTTGCCCAGCACCTATAGGTACTATCCGGTATTAGTCGCCTATTAGTCTGAGAATTCGCAAATATAAGTAACTTTGAAAATAAACAAAGTCGTTGGTACATGCGCCCACTGGGGATTGAACCTGGGTTTCTCGCTTGCGAGTCCATTCTTCAGCACGCACTGCTTGTAATATTACATACATTACTACGTTTATTCTAATTTCAACAGATTGTGTTTTTACCCTCAAAATATTTCTATAATAATTACTATTAAGGTCTAGCCCTTGTATTGCTGTTTGAATTATTCTGGAACAAACGACTGAACAAATCTCAAATTTAAGTAATGATAGTATAAAATAACTTGTTATTACAATAAAGAAAAATGTCACATGCACAATAATTATAAAGTTAACTTAAACTAAACAAATCCACAATCGTATCGTCATAACTATACAATATTACATAAAAAATGTTCTTAATAAAATATAAAATGTCAATTAAATAGACCACTTTGAGACATCTCTGACACAAAGGTCCCCATAACGCTGGCAGCGTTACCACGCTGCACAGCAAGGGAGATCCTCTGCATCAGAAATGCCCCTGAGCGTTTGTCAAGACCACGGTTCCTCAAGCGCCGCCCTAATTCTTTAATAAAAATTTTCCCTTGAGAACCCCAGACTCCAGTTGTCTCTAATGCTAGAGGCACGAAAAAATAATTTCTCATTAACGGCCCGTATTTAAAACATTTCTGCCTTGCTGCTTGTTCTGCAGCGGCTCCAGGGTGACAGATGTTGTGCCCACATGTGATGGGGCGAATGTGCATACACAAGTCGCGTCCCAAAGTAGTGACCGACCCCTCTCCCATGGTATCAAAGTGAGACCGTCCGGACGTCTCCCATCACTACGACTCAATCCTGGCGGTTCGAGTACCGCCGGAATATCGGCTGAGATGAGAGCCCTCCGGACGATATCATTGATAGCATGATGACGAGAGAGTCTACCCTACCAGTGAATCGACCTCCGCGCCACATAAGCAACGATGCGGCTGACAAATTACACAGCCCAAACGCAGTGCCACTGCAATTCTTAGGGAACCATCATCCAAAAAAGTACCCAGTTGCGGTGAAGGCAGCGCATGTAGCCAAATTCCCGCATCTGGCTGGGATGCAGCCAGTAAACGTGCCCGCTTGGCACCAGAGCTCTCAGTCACTAACAAGTCCAAGGTGACCTTGCACAGCTCCTCGGCCCAAGCCCGCTGATGTTCCGGTAGATCTCTGTTAGGACAACGCGCACGCCACAAGCTCAAGGCCTCGTCTGCAAAGGGAATGCTAAACCCACCACCATTAATTTGTAAAATACTAGTGACCAGGTCGAACACCCCATGCGACGAAGCCAAGAAAGCAGCTAGCTCCGTGTCCTGCAGTCGACGGATTCCCAACCCACCATATCTTACGGGAAGCACAGCCTGACTCCACTGAGAAGGAGACATCTTAATGTTGACGACACTTTCCAAAAGCCTCTTAAGCACATTGTCGTAAGGAGAAGCTTCTCTCGCATATAACCAGATTGGGGCCGTACGGACAGTGTATGTTAGTCTTGGCATAGACAAGCAGCTCCGCAGAATTGACAAAGCGACATGCGCAGTAAGACGCTTCAGGTGAGGCTCAGCTTCAGTCAGTATTTTCATTTTGGACGACAGAACCCCTGGCACTCCCTCCGGAAACACCGGTGCACCCAAAAGTGTGAATGTTGCCTTATCCAAAATTGATACCCCCGGAACTAAAGCCTCGACTTGTGAATAAACATCCTGGGATATCAGGCCAGAGCATGGGTACAGTTCACACTTTTGCGAATTAAGATGCAATCCCAAGTCACTAAAGCCTCGAACCAAAGATCGAATATCGTCCATGACATCTTCGGGGCTCCCACCCAGTGTGCCGTCATCCAAATACCACACGTTCAAACGCGAACGAAGGGAAGCAACCACAACCTGAATAGCGAGGCTAAAAATTAGTGGACCCAAAGGGTCACCCTGCTGCGCCTCCACTTGAGACTCCACCAGGTTATCACCAAAAAATAAACTACTTGGTCTCGAATAACACTGGTGGAGGAAAGGGTACAGAGACTGTGGTCCTTAACTTTGGCCAGAATGACATCCCGCTCAACTGTATTAAAGGCATTCCTGAGGTCGACTTTGACAATAACGTCATCAGAACCACCTCTCGAAATTGCAAATGCTCGAGTGGCATGTATGGCAGCCTCGCAACCTAGACGCACTCCGAACCCCAACGGCTTTGGCTGTAGAAAAGCTGAAACAGTGTCCCTTACAGCACTACAGCCAAGCTTACCTACCAAACGGCGCAGAACACTACCGACAGCAATTGGTCGAATTCCACCATCCTTCTTTTTTAAGGCACACAGAGAAGCACCGTACAAAAATGGACAAACCTCTCTGTTCACCATACCCTTTAGCATAAAATTAGCTAAATTGCAGAGGGAGCTCAAGAGTGCAGAGCCATTATCACCTGCTCCTGCAGACGTTAACTCCTTAAGGTGTTCAGGGTGAATGCCATCTAAGCCTGCAGCTGAGCCATTATGAAAAGAGCCAATTGCTCCAAAGATGTCCGACGTCTCTACGATCAAATATTCGTCTGACAAATTTGGTTCCGGTGGGAAGTTCAGCGTGCGACTTGGCGCCGGGTGTTTATTCTGCAGGGCAGTTAAAGTGTCATTGTTGTCTTCGGCTAAAGTACTGTCTGACAGCAAAATTCGAACTGCCCCACCCAAATCCCCATCATGCACCTTTGACTCAACAACCTTATACACAGCCCGCTGTCCCCCAGGCTGGCCTCTTGGTCCATCACCTGACGAGAGCAATCCATCCAGGCTGCTGATGGAGATATTTTCCTTAACTTTAGAAGTCAGCGACTTGCTCCTATCATCAGACGACGGGACCCTAAGACACGAGTAGGAAAATGTCAGTAGGTTAAACCAATCCTGCGACCCATTCGTCTGCAGACACTTTTCAATAGTCTGCGACAACTTCCCGGCAGCCAAATATCTCGCACCTTTAGGGATATGTTTTAAAACCCGAACCCTACGTCTCAGTGAAGCCAAGTCACTAAAGGCGGGATTATGGTGGTGGTGGTTCACACCAAGGTCATCGCGTGAAGCCGCAACCTGTGACAGTAGAGAAGAGACACCCCTGTGAACCCGACTAATGTGCACACTCAAACCTCGCGGTACTACGAATTGTCTTGAGGAACCGGGGCAATGTAGGCACACTGCTCGAGATACATTCATTTTAACGACATAATAAAAGAAAAATAAAAAGGTCCGCCCAATAGGAGGGGTCATACCCACGAATGTCAAAAGATCATAAAAGCAAAGTCAAATAGATCAACAAATTAATAGTCATAACAAAACATTTTGCGATTTATATAAAAAAGCTATTATACAAAGCATTAAAATAATAATGAAATAAAAATAATTAAAATATGTAATTTATAACTAAGCAATCACATTATACAAGCCTTGTTGTGTCGTAGAACCGCAAAAAAAGGTATAAAAAAGTAATTAATAAAAATCCAGCGAAGAAATCAAGAGGCGTTAAAACAAAGTACATGCAATCGCAAATTGCATGTACTTTGGTAGAACCAACTGTATATGACCAACCTACAGACCAACTAAAAAAGTGATAAAATAGGATTAAGTAGCTTATGGACCAAGAACATCCTTGTTATGGAGGCGTTAAGCTACTTAAACTATTATATGACATTTTTCTGATCTCATGCGAATTCTATTTTTAATTAAAAATGTCACTTTTTCACCAACGAATTTAAATGACCGCCAATATTAAAACGACAGGAATAGAACTTGAATAGAGTACAGTAGGTACGCATAAATCCATTTAATGACAAGAGCCATTGTACGAACAGCTTGTACAAAAAATGTAAGAAATGAATTCTCATCTTTAGTAAAATGGTTGACTTTACTAATTTGGCTTCAACACAACGCAACACAACACAACACAAATAACATTTACATACAGGCAAATACATTGCTTCTGGCCCCACACTAGGATACCCTGTGTCGTGGGAACCAGAAACAACATCACAAACATGTAAACATCCAAGACCTGGGATTTTTTTTTGTTCCCAGCCGGGATTCGAACTTGGGACCTCTTGCATGGTAGGTAGATGCGCTACCGCTACGCCACAGAGGTCATCACCTATGTTTTAAATATACACCTGTTGTGAGAAATAGATAATGAAATATAAAAATAAATATTTCCTGTTCTCTTCACGATTGCTTTTCTTTTTGTTATTTCATGTATTTTGCTTCTTAACGTAGTAGTCTATTTTGTGTTTCCGTGGCAATATGAATAAATGTCTTCTTTCTTCCTTCCTTCTTTTAATAATTTTTAAATCCACATACTTATATATAATCGTGATTAGACCCGCTTAATATACAACTAAATATATAAAATGAGTTCAACAATTCGTTCGCATAAGTTTGTCAGGTCTTTACCAGGCGATATGACATTAAAATGTGAGGACAACCCTTATTAAAGTCTGTGTATACCTAAACTGTGAAATGTGAATCACAAAACCGAAACAGGAGAAAATATTTTGCAGGAAAAAGGTGAAATCTAAATTTAGGACAGCCTCAGGCCTTTTATATGAATTGATAAGCTACAGCTTATGTCTAGTCTGATGTAAAAGGCCTAAGATTTACCCTTTTCTAACGGGGACGTGTCCGCTAATCACGTCACGGGCTGGTGACTGCCGATGCTCTTATTAAAGCCTTTTGGCTAAGTACGTACCGGCCTACGTCTGGGACATTGGCTGATTTTGCAGAAGAACCTTGGAACGTTATCCTTTACAAATAATAATAAACACTGGAACGACTTCAATTGTGGGTTTATTTGTAGATATGTAGTAATATTTTACAATAAATCAGAAAACTGGATAACAACGGATAAGCAAGTAAAATAGTCGGATCTGGTCGAGGGGTAAAGTAGTAGTGATAAAAATGAGGGAAATTTCGAAATGTGTGACAAAATTTAAATATTTGAAAATGATAGATAGAAAAAGAAATTAAAATGGTGTAAAGAGGTTTGCACCATTACAACCTATATACGACGACCCATATTTATATAACTCTAGTGACATTCTGTGCTCCGTTTGACGGAGCAGCAATATTAGTAATTAATTAACTTAATTGTACCTAATTTCGCCCTACGCTCGAATCATTAGGTTTCGCACCCACGTAATAGTGGCTCTGTTACGTGGGTGCGGAACATAATGCTAAATAAAAAAATCTCCTAAAAGAATAACGGTAGTCCCATGAACGTTTGTCCGAGATATCAAATAAGACATGAATGTGTACTTATAGGAGCAATTTCTAAATTATACATCGGAACTCAAGAGTTCCGTGGAAAAGTCACTGGGATTTCGCCAGCCCCATTTGCCACTGAATCGTAGCGTTCTCGTTAGTTCTTTTACGTATTAGCTACAAATATCATTTTGGATAAATATAATTACTTAATTAGACCAGGTGGTACTTTGGAAGCGAAGTCAAACCTTTGATTTGATATTTTGAGTGTATCTTTATTTTTAACCTCCTTAGTCCTGATACAATAACAATAGAAATGTATTGTTAATTTCAAGATGAGGACTGAAGCAAAGAGGTTAATGGCCCCTACAATTCTATTCAATTTCTTGTTAGAATGTAACCAACTTTAATGGCAGAGGTGGGGTTCCACAATCTCACCTTCTTAAGAAATTAGAGTCTAGATAAACGTCCATTTTGCAAATTAGGTATAAGTAGAATTAGCTTCTTTGATTATTTTATACTTAATGTTGGATAAAGTAAAGAGTGGTTTTAAAAAGTATTCAAAAAATTATGTAGCAAATGATCTTAATCATAAACCGAGTATACAATAACAAAAGAATGGCTCAAATTGTATTTGTTGTAACGGTGCAAACCTCTTTACAACATTTTTGAAAACCTATTTATAGAGGCTATTCCACCCATGCCGGGATTCAAATTCGCGACCTCTGGCTATCCGTGCCAAAATATTTTTGATATTACTTTCGTTCTCTCCTATTATTTTTAAATCAAAATTCAAAAATACGTCACCTGTCCTAGATATCTTTTAGATTTCCACTTACTGCTTTCGACGAAACAATACTATTACCTACAGACAACATTTATTTTACAATCTACTTGTAAATTAACTTTTATCGTTGATTCTGTATTTAATCGAAGTTTTCTACAGTTTTAACAGCTTTAAAATAAGCAGGGTTAATGATGTCGTCGTCAGGCTATCCTAGTCCACTGCTGGGTATAGCCCTCCCCTAAAGAGCGGCACGTAGTGCTATCATAGGGGGTAATGCCCATAATTCCCACCTTGGGCATACGTGTTGGGGATCGCAGCTCAGTGGAATTATACTGCAGGAGGTGCTGCTGCCCACCCCCCGGTTTGTATCCCTTAGTCGACTTTGACTTAGTCGAAGTCATGTACATTTTTTATTTACAAGTATCTCAAAAACCCCTGCAATCTAACTAAGCCTCAGACCACATTTATTAAAAGTATACTTACTTATAACGTCACTCATTACGTGATTATTATTACGTTATTAATAAAATTAACCATTATTATACGTCTAGCATCCCAGCGATCGATAAACGTAACAGCAGTTTTAAAAAAATACATAACATTAAAACTTGGTAAGATGTTCCAAAGTAAATTATTGTTTATTTAGTCACAAATTTCATGCTAAGCATCGTTCTTTTTAATTTTACTCTGACTTTGAAACAATTCAAATAACCAACAACAGTTATTGAACCAAACTTTTGTACTTTCGACTGTAAATTTTTCTTTGTGCAAGTTCAGGAAATTATCCCTCTCATGATTACGATCTTCTATTGCGAGAGAAATGTAAGAAAGTTTTGCAATTAATTACTCGAGAGTTTTTGTCTTTCAAATTAACCAGCCCGGGTAGTACTACGGCGTGAATCGCGCCTTTAAACGTCAAAAGTCGCGACTTTTTAGTACATTAATTGTCAAATTCTGACATTTCATCGCCACAAAACGCGTGACTCTCGTCAAAAGGCTGATCTTGCTGTACACCCGGCTCTAAGGACGCGACCCGTGCCCTCGTTCACTGGTCGCGTCCTTAGATTACCTCGCTCAACACTGGCCCAGTGCAAGTCATACTTGAGTACCAAGACACTGCACATATTTGCATATTTGTCTTACCAAAAATGTATTTTCTTTTACTAAGCTTTAAAGCCTTATTGGAGTTCAACTTATACTTGGCCTCTTTTTATTGTTATACTATAAGGGATTTACTATAATAACACCCAGTATACTAGTATCTGTTACAGTTTTTAAAGGTTATTTTAGGGGTCAATCGCGCCCTTTGAGTTACGGAACCCGAAAAAAAACAAAGTTTGTTTGCGAAACTCCTGCATGTCCAGCATATTAATTTCAAATTGTGACATTTCATCGTCACAAAACGCGTGACTCGCGTCATCGTACTACCCAGGCTGATCTTGTCGTCCACCCGGCTCTATGGACGCGACCCGTGCCCTCGTTTAAACACTGGCCCAGTGCAAGTCATACTTGAGTACCAAGACACCGTACATAATTGCATAAGTATTTGCCTTACTTAGCAAAAAAATATTTTCTTTCATTAATCTTTCCTGAAACTTAATGAAAGAAAATACATTTTTCCATTTTGGCAAATACATTTCGACCTTATTGGAGTTCAACTTATACTTGGCCTCTTTTTATTGTTATTCTATAAGGGATTCACGGGCGGTGGTAGCGGAGCGGTGTAGAACGCCGGCCTCTCAATCGGGAGGTCGTGGGTTCAAACCCCGGCATGTACATGTATACATGTACTTTGTTTTTTAAGTTATGTACATTTGTGAAATTATAGTAGCAACACCACTCGCCGACGGTGAAGGAAAACATCGTAAGGAAACCCTAGTGTCTGAAGTGTTAACGTACCTCAGCGCTTGCTACGTACAATGGCCCAACTATGAGGCTAAGTGCAGAAATCTCAGGTCTAACTAACTAAGGGATTCACTATAATAACACCCAGTACACTAGTATCTAGTGTTACAGTTTTTTAAAGGTTTTTTTTTTTATTTAGGGTTCGGTACCTCAGCAAGAATCAATCGCGCCCTAGAGGATCACTTTGTTGCGCAATCTTTGTAGTCCATCCGTTTATCCATCTCTCTGTCAAAACCTTTTATTTCGGGAAGCCGTGGAGGTATCGAGTTGAAATAAGGATTAAATACTAAAGACTCCATGGAATCAGTGAAAGAATCAAATTTTTTGAAAAGCCGCTTATGCCATTTAGAAAAAAACGACACCTCAAGGGAATCAAATTTATAGGGTATATCCGTTGACGTAGAACTATGAAATTTAGCAAGTAGGTAATACTCGTATCGGCTTATACTACAAATACAAGGAAAAATCAGAAAAATATACATTCGTTAAAAACCTATTTAAAGGCTAAAACTTCCACCCATGCCGGGATTCGAACCCGCGACCTCTGGCTATCCGTGCCAGCGCTCTTTCCAACTGAGCTAATGTGCGACTCACCGGCATCAGTGAAATTTCGAACCTCTTTACACTATTCTCTATATTAAGTACAGGCGTACGCGTTTTTTTAAATTGTCCTTAGCACGGGTTAGTGCATTAAAAATAAAAATAGTATACATTTGTTGTTAAATAAAAAAAATATCTTTGAAGTTCAGTAAAAGCTCAGAAAAAACTCCGACACTTGATTCCTGAACCTGATTTATAATATGAAATTCATTACCTACAAATTTGTACGGAACCCTCGGCGCACGAGTCAGAGTGGTCCGGTTATTTATTATTTATGGACTGAACCACCATAACATATTACTTGAAAATTTCAACAAGCTTCCCATTACTGTTCAAGATATAGAACAGCCCTTTAGGGGTCAGACAGACAAACGTCCTAGGCATATTAACAAGATTTCATTTTACACCTATCGGTTACAGAACCCCAAAAATTTAATAATCTGCAAACCCCTCCGAGCGCTCAAGCGTCTCTTCCAAGTTCTTTCGATATAATAATATAATCTGATGAGAATGCCGAAAGAGGCCCGTTTATCTCGGCCGCAAATAATGCACGCTATTTGTCTTGCCCCTGATGCCTCATCATTCCCTTGAATCATATTCTTCTTCATCTATCAATTTTAATAAAAAAAGAAAGGTAGGCCAGTCTGAAAATATTGCGTATTTTCTCTTAACTTTCCTGAGATGTGATCTTTATAAGAATTTATGTTTGTTTTATCCGGGCTAAGTTTTGTCTAGTATTGTTTGCTTTATTCCCTACGTAGAAATATGTAAAGGTTTTCAACCGCAGTGTGGCTAAGTAGATCGTTTTGTTTTCATGAAAACAATGTTACCTCTACCTTGAAACCGATTCCACCCCTTTCCGAATAAGCTAATGAAATTCTTCGTGTCGGTATGTACCTATAGCATACTGGTCGTATTCCAGAGGCTTTTCATGAGCGTAACATTACGTAAATTCAATAAAAACCTTTCTTCGGTGTGCCGTGTTGACATTTGAAGGTAAAGCGTACCATAGGTACAAAGCTGATATCGGTCGCCTACGAATAAATGGAACATACATAATGAAAAAATATTACGGGGTGGGCCCTCGTAAACGACTGTGCCGGAGTCGATATTATTCAAATAAACATTACGTAGTATGGAGCGACGTCGTCTCGGGCCCGCAACAAATCGTAAAATTTATAACCGTGTTCATAGAAAGTTATGTCCACTCGCTGCGCAGCGCCGCAAAAAACAACAATTGAAAAATCGCGGCGTATATCTAAAATTAAGTACGTGGTGAAATTCGGTTCGCTTACTTCTTTCTCATTCTTCACGTCGCGTCCTACTATGGCCTCGTCAGTTAACTAAGGACCTAGTCTGGGTCTTTGTAGTCAAGTGTCCTCTCGTTTTAATCAGAAAGGTGGCGGCGTCGCTGAATTGCAATGAAACGATCAAAGTCCGGCCGATGGGTGACGGTCCGATGATGGCCGCACCGGAAATTTGGCGAATTCGCGGCCTCACCTCTTTCGCAGACGTGACCGGGGCGAGAACACGGCCCTAAGCGTGCCCAGCATAAATTGACACCAGCCATTATTTATACCCGCGATATTACATCATGCGCCACTAATTACGTGAAAATTTCTCAGACGATCTCCAACAACAGTTTGGGTCCGACCGACGTCGTTATCGTCCGTAACCCGTTGGCCGCACTGTTTCGTCGGAAATTGAATCGATTGAATTTGAAAATTGATGGAAGCACCCTTTTGTTCTAAGTAAATTGTTTTTCATTCAACGTCATGTAGTTTACATGAATTCACTCTAACCCAACTGGAGGGGTCGGTACGTCCGTAACACATTTTCCTCGTGTTACATTGAAAGTTTGTCTGTATCGTATTGTATCCGTCTCTGAGCGTAATCCTCGCGAGTCGCCGGTGCCGCGCTTCAACTTTTCCAATTCCACTCATCCATTTCTAAGGGTTGCCGCTAAGACCGGATTGTCCCAACTTTCCCTATGGGAGTATTCAAAAACCTCGCGCGAAAAGTCGCGACAGCGAAACTCCGATGTTTTCTGTTCTTTGTTATTATTCCATCGATGTTCCCTTTCATGCACGTAGCAGGCAAAACTCTTGTAATAGTACCTTTTTGGACATCATAAACTACTTATATTCTTTTTAATGCACCAACCCGTGCTAAGGACAATTTTAAAAACCGACCGAGCGATGGCTAACCGTGCCAGAGGTCGCGGGTTCGAGTCCCAGCATGGGTGGAATTTTTAGCCTCTAAATAGGTTTTTAAAATCATAAACTACTGCATTGTAGTCTTATGAAACTTGGCCCAGAAAATGTAAAGGTATATTTCAAGTCTTATATTTAGTTACCTAGTAGTAAGATACGCTTTGAAATACGTTTTTTTACAGAAAGAGACCTTATCACTACTTGGTGACGTGAATTGTAGTAAGCCATATATATAATTTCTTTTCTGGTACTTAATTACGTAGTTTTCTTCTATAATATAAAAATTAATAGCTGGTAAGAGCAAATCTCGAGAGCAGCTGTACCGATTCCGCTAATTCTTTTTTTAGAATATTCCTTAAAGTACGAGGATGGTTCTTACAGAGAGAAAAAAAAACTTAAAAAATCGACTGTCAGGCGGTACAAAGTACGCTTGGTCAGCTAGTACTATATAAAATTGATACTTAAATGGAAATTCATTAGAAAGTATAACAATAGTCAACATTTTTTTGGCGGCCGTTTCTATTTTGTGGCATGTACGAGTACCTAGAAGAAATCGACATATATCAAGATCTGTGTCTAAAAAAATGTATTGCTTATTATTTATGTATAAATATTTTTTATATCTTATGTAAGTATGTTATCAAGATTGTCATTAAAGTTAATTTATTTTCGGGAAAGTATTTATTTATATCACCTACTACAGCCGACGTCACCAAGTAGCAATGAGATCTGTGTAAATACCTTTATTTACTGCTTTATCATTTTTGTGACCAGTTTCATAAATTACGACAAATCGAGGTACATTGCGTAGCCGAGTCTGCTTGTTAATCTGTGTGTTATTTTACTTTGCAATATACATCGAATTTTCATATGAATTAGACGCCCGGTGTACAATAGTGTTAAAGCAACGCAAAACCTGTCAACCTCTTCAATCGCTGTCGTCGTCAGGCTGTACTAGTCCACTGCTGGACATATCCCTTCCCTAATGAGGGCCATAGCGCTTGTCTTCAGCTTGCCGCATCCAGCATCTGCCAGCAGTTTTTCGCAGATCGTCATCCCACCTAGTCGGAGGACGTCCTACACTACGTTTGCCGAGTCGCGGTCTTCACTCAAGTACACGTTTACTCCAACGGTTGTCGGTTCTTTGCGAGATATGGCCAGCCCACTGCCACTTTAGCTTGCTGATTCTCTGACCTCTTCAATATTAATAATAATAAAAGTAATACAATATTTACAAAACCACGTCAAGTTTCAGAATTATTTGAATACTGTAAAAATAATAAAATAAAAATGTTATATTTGGCAAACTTAGTATTTCTAGGATTATAATCATATAGTATAAAAAGAGTGAAGCTAAAATAAATCAATAAATTCACGACAACACTACAACTTGTATCCTAAACTAGGATGCCATGTGCTAAAAAACTAGTCAAAGGCGTTACAACAGAGAAAAAGACCCATACTGAAGCCATTCGAACAAATCAAGTACGCCCCCCAGTAGGATTCGAACCTATGACCTTTGTTTTGTTAGTCGAGCGATACATGGTAATCGCCAGCTTTTAAGCAACCCATACTTGTACCTCAAGCTTTTGAGCAAATTGCTCAGCTTTTCCCTTTGTTAGTCCAGAAAACTTCTATTCTCCACTATGATTCAGTGCAAAAGGGCACTTAAGAAAATTGAGAGCTTCCTGGTGATTTATTAACATTTTCGCGCGGCGCCATTGTTGTTTCTCCTTTGCCGGCAAGGCATAAGCGAAAGCGGCAGCGGAAGTGCTGATACTCGTTTACCCCCTACTTTAAAACGTTCCATATATGACCACCTCTGTGCCGTAGCGGTAGCGCGTTTGCCTACCATGCAAGAGGTCCGGGGTTCGAACCCCGGCTGTGGACTAAAAAAAACCTATAATATAAAAATAAATCGCTGAAAGTGTTAGTAAGCGCAAATCTCGAGAGCAGTTAAACCGATTTCGCTAATTCTTCTTTTAGAATATTCCTTGACGTACGATGGTTCTTACGGAGGGCAAAATAAAAAAAAATTATGAATCGACTGTTAGGCGGTACGAAGTTCACTGGGTCAGCTAGTGTTATATAAAACACCGCAAACTGCCCTTGACGAAGTTATCACTTAAATTACATGTATATTTTTAATGGAGCAGAGACATTATTTTATCGTAGTAGCTAGGTCATTTGCTACGAAATTACTACTCTAGTACTAGGTACATACATAACCACACGCCTGTATGCCAGAGGGGTAGGCAGAGACCAGGGACTGCCACTTGCCACGATCGTGACAGATCACCCTTCGCGCTCCTAACTCCTAAGCTTCGCCCTCTAGTACTAGTTTAGCTGCGCATAGGCTTGAGCACAGATCTGCGCACCAAATGTTATCGGAGAAATAGTTAGGCATTTGTTTTTTTATTAATCCTTCTTCCTTCTTTTAGTAGTCCGAGTTGGTCGTCCAGTTATTTTTCGTCTATGGCGACGCTGGCAGTAGTGGAACCGCTCGTCTCGCCGCTCCTCACTCAGTCATGGGGGTATACCCACGAGCGCGCCGCACGACTTCTTTCTGTTGCGTTCACTGTTTCTACTAGTTTCGCTAAACTTCTCAAAAGAAGGGCGAAACGTGTTCAGGCGGTAATTTGTCGCCAAAATCCTTATTTATCGGTACTGGGAAGTTGGACAGCCTCCGGGGGCGTACTCCTAAACTTCGCCCCTTTAGACTCGCTTCACTGAGTACGGTGCGGACACACTTGAGCACATATTGGGGTTGAATCCTCGTTTTCTTGTTTCACTTGAAATATGGCTATAGACTTTAATAACATTCCAGCTGAACTTTCTCCGTATGCAAACTCGTTTAACGGATATGGCTGAGAGTCCCCGGGACGACTGTTTGAATGGTTCCATTCTGCTTTATGGATAGAAGGTTTCCTTCGAATCAAACTGAGTTCGGAATAGGCATGAGACTCTTTGACGTTCCGCAACCAAAGGGTGTAACCCGGAACCTATTACTATTCTTACGACGTATGTCTGTTCTTCAAATTTGTCAAATTTTGTACGAGGTTGAGCTAAGTGTGAGTGAGTCTGACTCCCGATAAGGGCTCCAAATTGAATGAAAAATATATCTTTTAACTAGTTCAGAAAGAAGTAGCGTGACTTGGGAGGCCTTTGTTCTGCAATGAATAAATAAAGGCTGACTGATTGAAGTACGTATTTTGTATTTTTGGTGGTACGGAGCCTTCAGTCCACAGTTTGTATTGGCAACGAAAAGCAAGATAACCGTGACAACAAAGAGTAACGAAAAGATAACCACTAACCTTCTATATGAGGTATCGCATAAATAACGCGTCTAACTCGGTCAATGCAATTTTTTAATGTCTTGATGGTTCTTTGATGATGTAGTCAATCCTAGATATATGAAATCCTAGCAATTTTGTACGCAAACGGGATTAATCGCGATTGGATTTGTGGTTTGAAAATTTGAAACTCAAATTATATTTTTAGGGATCCGTGCCTGAAGGGTGTCAACGGGAGCCTAATATGAAGCCGACACTGTTTGTCTGTGTCACATATTGTCTAAAAAAAACGAACAATAAAGTCGGTGTTTTCTAGTGGTCCCATTATTTTGTCCCGTTAATTGGTCCACGAGGGATAAACTATTTCTTGTAGCCCCGTTAATAAAAATGATGCCTACTCTATAAGAATAATCACTAACTTGTCGCGTTTCACTTCTTCTCCTGTTGCTTGTAGACTTTCCTGAATATTATTTGTTTAATTGATTGTTATAGGTACAGGTTCGAGTTTACGCTAGGTTCTGATAAGCATTTAAAGAAAAGAGGCTTGCAGTACTTTATCTAGAGCAACCTATTGAGTGACTTACCTACTTCTTATTTTAATGATCAGTTAATAGTTCAGCTTACAGCAAATCTAATTAATTAAATCCCTCCGAGCATAACCCTCTTATTTGCTCGGCTAATACGGCCATTAATTATGAAAGGCGAGTTTGCATTCGATTATCCCGCCGTGACCTGTGACGCCGTATAAGCAGGACCGGAAGGTCCAATCGGAAGAGAGATTAAAGAGGGCGACGCACATTTACATATTGTGGTACTACAGTAGATGCAGCAGCAGGTAAGTAGGTGTTAAGTCTGACGTCTAACTAGTCTCTACGAGTTAATTCGCTTGCTCCATATTGACTATTCTCATGTTCGCAAGACATCGGTGCCATTCTAAAAATGTCACATTGGCAAAATTTTACTTTATCAAAACTTCGTATCTGTAAATTAGAAGGTCATAAAGACAAAAATATTAAAAAAACACGTTCTTGTATACAGACTTTCCTTATTTTTTATAATTTTTCCTTTAATCACAGAATTTCTTCTTCAGAATAAAAGTTCAACTGACAACGCACTTTATAGGTCACAGAGACACATAAATGTTGTAGGAATATTAATGGTGTCCCATGGGTTCGACAATGGAACCCTAAAAACATATTCGTATTAACTTTTCAGTACTTTCTCAGACGAGACTTTTTGAAAAATTAGTTTACAAACTTTCGTTATCTCTACACATTATTACGTAAAGCTTAGAAAACCGTAAGGGAGACTTGTCCTGCAGTGGGCATCAAATGGCTGATGATGATGATGACACATTATTATCTTAATTCCGGAATCAAGTAGGTATATGTACGTGAATGTTTTTCGGAGACGAGACGAGCAACCGACGACCCGAGTCTCGTCTCTTCTCACTATGATCGTACTCTTGGAATAAAGGGAATCCTAGTCGGACTCAGACAAAAATTTCAATTAAAAATTTCAATTCAATTAAATGATTCTGGAATAAAATAATATTTTAAGGACGCGACGATATTTTACGAACGCGACAATTTGACAACGGGACTATTAGTGATAGGGACGTTGTACGCAAAGGCCTTTTATTTTTAATAACATGTCTATAGTCGGTACTATAGGCGGCGGTAGCCCAGTAGGTAGAACAATGCAGTCGGAAGCGAGAGACCCGGGTTCAATTCCCAGTGCGGGCATATACCAAAGACTTTGTTTTCCAAGTTATGTACATTTATGAAGTTATATTAGTAATACCACTCGCTACCGGTGAAGGGAAACACGTGAGCAAACCTGAGTGTCTGAGGTGTTCAAATACTGCAGCGCTTGAAATTGCCATTCCGTGGTGGGCACGCGTGGTAATTAAACTCATACTCTCTCTCTTTCTGAGAGAAGGTCTATGCTCTGCAGTGGGAGGTTTATAGGCATAAAAAATTATAGTCTATATCCATCCTGATGAAAAATTCTAAATAGTGGTGAAAGAATTTTTGAAATCGACTAAGTAGTTTTGGAGATACATACTCACAAAAGTTGTATGTTTCTACTTCCAACTTTTCCTCTTTATTAATATTAGTGTAGATGTTGATGTAGATAATATAATTTCCGAGTAACTCAACTAGAGTTGTTAGAAATTGTAAGAGGACTTGTCGAGTTTAGTTCAAATTGAGAAGTTGGAATTGTTGTAAAAAACAATTCACAGAAATTAGGTGTACTAGTAAAATCCAAACATTCACAGAAAGCTTAGTCATAAAAGATGGCACAACAAAAAGCATAAAGATTATGTAAATTGATCAAAATACCGTCTCGGGACACACCCGACCCAAAAGTTCCCATGACGGCGCTGCACCGCCAGGGAAATCCTTTGCATCAGGTATGCCCCATTGTTCCCATTCCAGTTGGAATTAATTTTTGTTTGTTGTTGTTAACCGTTTGAAATAAGAATCTGGCTATCTTACTTATAGAAACAAGATTCCTTAGAACACTCGATAATCTATAATATAAAAATGAATCGCTGAATGTGTTGGTAAGCGCAAATCTCGAGTTCAGCCGAACCGATTTCGCTAATTCTTTTTTTAAAATATTCCTTGAAGGACGAGGATGGTTCTTACGGCGAGAAACAAAAACAATCGACTGTTTGGCGGTACGAAGTTCGCTGGGTCAGCTAGTATTCAATAAAAAAAAAACAAAAAATATAAAAAGTCGTAACTACGAATTAAATGAAATGCTCCTTTGAGCAGTTTTTTTAAGTAATCATGATTCTATCTGAAAAAAATAAATGCAAAGTGTGAGAGAGAGAGTGAGAATATGGTTGTAACGGTACAAACCACTACCACCATTTTTTTTATATTTCTTTAATTCTGTACATCATTTTCAAAATTTTAAATTACGTAATTTTTACTTTGCCTTGACTTTTTGGCATTACTACTTTACATTTCAACCAGGCCCGACTAGATAAATCGTCCTTTACCTGCTTATTCTGTTTTTTTTTCAAGTTTTTTGTTTATACTATAAATAAAATAAATAAAACACTTTAAAAATAAGACGCAGAGTTGAAGTCGTTCCAGTTTATTATTCATAAAACGTTTTACAACTTCACATGGTGTTTTTAAAAGTGGGTTTACATTACAGTTATATTTTTATTTCGTAGGTATTACATAGGGACTAGTATTCGTATGATTCACTAAGTTGGCAGCTTAGTAGGCCTCATAGGAAAGACAAGTCAATAAGTGCGGAGCCAACCAGGCCGCTGTTTTCCTCACGGTGTTTCCCTTCACGGTTAGCGAGTATTATTACTACTACCAATTCACAGACGTACGTGACTTTAAAAAGCAAACAAACTAGGCAACTCGGTAAGGTAAGCAAATAGGTAGAGCGAAGAAGCAGTGGTAGCCCAGTGGGTAGAGCAAAAGGCCTCGGAAGTGAGACCCGTGTTTGATTCCCAGTGCGGTCATGCTCTTTGCTTATTTTAATCATCTAAACTTATAAAAACAAACTGTTGCTGTCAGCAATAAGGCCGCCAATTGTACCCCTTCTTTTGTAACTATTGTCTCTGTAATTATTTTCTTGTGTATAAAATAAAGAATATACTTATCTTATCATATCTCTTTATAAATATTTTTAAATATTGTAGTAAACTTTTGATGGCAATAAAGAAAGCTCACCGTCGATAAATTGTTTATTCTCAAGTTCCAAGACCCTTCTGAGGCATTGGAACAGCGTAACAACTAACAAAGGAGCGAGTTAGGTTCAAACTAGTTCCAAATATCTGACTCCACTAATAAAGCTGCGTCTACACCGGCCGCTATTAACGTTTGCTCGGAACACACAACAACACGATCACTGATGGGGCCGCGCGCCAGTACAAGGGGCCCAGTAAATCACCACCATAGATTTTTTACCAGCCGAAGGTCGTTGGACAACAATGTTATTAAGGCGTGCCTCCGTCGACGGCGCCTCATGATGCCCCTGCGCGTTGGCGATTACATCATCACTCTTGATGTAAACTTCCCAGATCTCCAATGTATACAGAACAGCATGAAGCATCCCTAAAGGGGAGCCTTAGGATGATATCTTGCACCACCTCTCCCCGTCACCTTTTGGCTGGCTACAATAAAATAGTGTTTAGTATTAAGGCCGCCAATTGTACAATCTTTACTGGTACATAAAATAATTAAGACCAAGAACACCTGGCGAGGCGGGAATAAAGCAGGTGGACTAGGGCTATAACGAAGTGGCGGCCGAAAAGCGGACGGCGGTCACAAGGCGATGGTAGCATAGTCGGTCTAAGTATAATAGAACAATTTATGATTTTATCCATTTGTGGCGCTAGTTAGCACCACGTAACGCCTTAAAGGGCCTTAAAGTACATTTGCAAGTTATGATTTATTCAATATTGTTCAAAACATAAAACCAAAAGTACATAAGAAATCTCTATAAAAGTAATTGTAATCGGTTCACATCGATGGGCTGATTGCACTGACCTGACCTGTTCCGTGCCTCAAAAGGCTATATTAGTCAAGTTCCCCGATACGTTTTGTCCGCATCCGTATGGCCCAGAATAGGCTCCAAGTAAGGGGTCTACAGTAAGGCCTGCCACTGTTACAATCCTCCACCAACCCGGACTTGGCCCCCGTGGTGGCGTATTGCCTAACCTTCCTGCGATGCAGGAAGAGGCCCGTGCCCCAGCAGTGGGGACATGCAAGAGTTGATATCGAAGGGTCTACAGGGTGTGCAACAAAAAATCTTTGTCCTTACATTCGGAGCTGCTTGATCGGTCCGTTCAAGCGTGGACACAAACGACGTAAGTATCAGACACAATAATTAGTTAAACTACTGGTTCTTTTCACAATATTGCTTTAGGCTAGCTAAACACGCCAACTACGCCGCAGATGTGCACTCAGCTTAATTATAGTTAATGCGCAATCGGGGGCGGTGATTTGTGAAGCGCAACGAGCAATTTGATTTTGATCACCGCCAAGGATCATTACTTCAGGAACAAGATTGTAGAATACAGATTGGTAATATAAATTATGTGCATGGAGATATTATGGATGGATATTTCCTTGCACATAATTTCTATTTTAAGGTTAACGCGTGCATTATGAAAGACTTTTACACTAAGACGTGCTCTACAATTTTAATGGATTGATCCAGTCAAAACAATATTCGTAGGATAGCTCAACTCAATAAGCCCTACATTTTGGTAATTTATTTATTTTATTTTATTAAGGACATCAATAGTGAAAACAAATTAATTGATCACAATAATAAAATTACAGTTCACAGGGCCAATACACACATCCACAATTCACAAATAGGCAGTTTATAATTACAACAGACATCCACAAATAGACAATTTGTTATTACTAAAAATGTACCACGACAACGCTTTGTAGTAAAAGCATTGAAATACTGGCCTTTTATAAATTGTCTTAGTTGTTTTATGGAACTGTAGCATGATTCAAGAGTAACCAAATTTCTTACCTAGCTTAAGTCCATAGGTGAGAGACTATCTATATTATTTTTAATGCACTTACCCCTGCTAAGGACAATTTTCAAAACCTATTTAGGGGCTAAACATTCCACCCATGCCGGGATTCAAACCCGCGATCTCTGGCTAACCGTGCCAGCGCTCTTGCCAACTGAGATAATAGGTGACTCACCGCCATCAGTGAAATTTCGAACTTCTTTACAATATTCTCTGTATTACGTACAGAGGAATTTTTAGCCTCTAAATAGGTTTTTATAATTGAGACTATCTTTGTATGGGCCGACCTATAATGTTTGACAAACATGTAGCTTTTGTAAAGTTGGAGCTTACGTAGTTACTGTGTTATATTTATTGATCGATCTCTGCAAAACACTCCTCAAATTAGTAGTCTTTCAGTCTTATTTATAAAAAAACATCTTGTCGAACTAGGGCGTTTGGCTTGGCTTGACTTTATAAAGTGAAAGCGTTATGAGCTCGCGAGTCTTGTCCACCTTCTTTACTTAAATTATGTTTGCTGGGATTAGATAGAGATAATAATCTAATATGATAATTATTTAGGTATAAATAAAATATTGGCCTTTTTGCATCTACTCAATGAGATGATTTATACAGCGTCCAGTGGTATTTTCACTCACACTAGATGGGTGAAGGGACCACTCCGACGCTGTAGTGCCTGGGACATGGTTTTATAGATGTGGTGTAGGCTTGCCCAGCACCTATACCACCCTGACAGCTTAGACGGCCTAGCCCACAGGAAAGACTAGTCAATACGTGCGGAGCCAACCAATCCGCGGGTTTCCTCACGATGTTTTCCTTCACCGTTAGCGTGTGGTATTGCGACTACAAATTCGCAAATGTACGTAACTTTGAAATTAAAAAAAGTCATTGGTACATGCCCGCACTCGGGATCGAACCTGGGGCTCTAGCTTGCCAGTCTATGGTTCTACCCACTGAGCTACCGCCGCTATTTTATTTATTTAGGTATGCCATTTAAGTATTTACAGGCACGACAGCTTCATGTTACTCAAACAATGTTATATGGCAAGCCCTAACGCAGTTAATCACTAACAATTTACTTATGCCTGCTGCCTAATGTCAGAAATTACCATTTCAATTCCATTATAATTAAATGAAAATAACAGAGAATGATGAGACGCAGTACGTTCTCGCTTTTCCATCAACAGTCAGCCCACTGAGCTTTGTTTCTAAACATAATAAAGACATTTTCCAGGGTGATAGAGCGTTCGATATCTTATTACGGCGAGCTTGTAAACTGACGGAACGCTTCTCGAATCACTGCCTTTATGGCCTGCGCTCCCGGTATTCACCTTCCCAAACAGTACCGACAAAGAACGGCCGACAGACGAAAGTCGACGTTAAATTTCTTTGCCACAGGCCAAATTCCCTTGGAAGAAATGGTACAGCTGAACATTTCGGAAGGGGAGACGTCAACAAAGAAAATCAGCCTTAAAATTTATGATCATAGGGTTGGAATTTATTTGAGTTCGAGTATAGCACTGTAGGCTGAATGAGATAGGCAGATTTTTTCGTCGGCCGTGACTGATAAATCGCAGAAACGCTGGACGACTTGATTGAAAATCCCGTTACAGAAAGAGGTGCTTCAAGAAGTCCCTGGGGACTGAAAAGGCCAGTTCGGGATTTGATTGCGAGAGAACAAAAAGCGATTTTAGACTTCTGTTAGACTACGCCTCTAACAGAAGTCTATGATAGCTTTTTGTCCAGATACCAAATACATTGTCAAATGTTGTCGCATATTAGGTATATAGTGACAAGGTAATTTACAATTTGCCCTCGGCATATTTCAAAACAGCGAGCGTTTTTAAAGGACGGCGCCGCCGTTTGTAAAAGGTGGAATCCTACAAATTGCCTGGGACATACACATAATGTTTCTTCTCTACTTTAGAATTGAAATGAGACAAACGAATTGAGCAAAATCGAATAAGGAGGTTCGATTATTCAGCATATTATTTTATTCTAGTAATGTGACACTGTTCTTCAATTTTTTTATGGAACTTCAAACCGTAAAGAATACGCACGCCGCCAAACGGAGCGTCCGGTAAAACCAAGCTTGGGTAAAACACGTACTTATTTGAGAGTTACCTAGGTACCTACTTTATTTATAGCACGCTCAGTTGTATAGTGTGTAATTAAGGAAACCAACCCAGATCCATCAATAGGCGAAATTTGCAAATATGTATAACATAATAATAGGGTGCCTGACATTGGCAACGTGAACAAAGACGGCCGCTTATTAAATTAATTTGTCCCGGTTCGTTTCTCCAACACAAAGCGCTTATTAGAAATGAAATTCAAGCAAAAGTGTCTCCTTTCTAACCCTCTTTAAAAGGCCCGCTTACACCACAAAGTCTTACGCGAAGTTAAGCGCGTTTACTCCATTACATCCTATAAACAACGCAGAAACATGCAGTATGGGACACTACTACGTAAGTCCTCCCCTTTATAAAGTTGGAGTTGTCTGATTTAAGCATTAAAGCTACTCCGGACTATCAAATACATAATAATATATATTGACACTTTGGAGTCGTATAGTGTACAGTTAGGCCCTAGTCATAGAAAGCGCTCGGCACGCACGCCAGGAACGCTGCGCTTTGGGCGCGCGGCGAGCGAGCTTTGGACACTTAATCTACACTCGTCAAATATGCTAGGAGCACTCTTTACGTTGTACTTTAGAGTTATGAACATGCTTACATACTGCAAATGTAATTATTTTAAGTATACCTAATACTGGTACAAAGAAAACGAACAGGAAAAAAAGGAAACAAGGAAGGAATACGTATATCGCGTTCATCCAAAATCAGCGCGTATAACGCGCCCACCACGGACGCGGGCGCTTGATGTAGGTAAGTGATCCATTGCATAGAATAGAACAGCAATGCAATTAAAGTAATGCAATTTACTTCAGCCAGATGTCGCTGCCTGTACGTAATATAGAGAATAGTGTAAAGAGGTTCGAAATTGAGGAAATTTCACTGATGCCGGTGACTGGCGAGTCGCCCATTAGCTCAGTTGGAAAGAGCGCTGGCACGGATAGCCAGAGGTCGCGGGTTCGAATCCCGGCATGGGTGGAATTTTTAGCCTCTAAATAGGTTTTTAAAACTCAATGCTTTAAAATAAATAAAAAGTATCAAATACCTATGCTGGTAAAACCCATTTCTAGTAATTATAAGTAAATGGACACATGACGAACACCACCACGTCGATGTTTATTGAGATTGGATGGTATGTGCAATCGTCGAGCCTTCGAGTGTTTCTGTGCATAGAAATTTTATTTTAATTTTAATATTCTTAGTTGAAAATTGTACCTACATTTTACTTAATACCCGCGGTTGTCGCGTCGGTTGTTTAAACTTTTAATATGTGGTTTAAACTCGACAAACCGCGCATCTATTCCACATTCCACCGGACTCGTACCTTACAAACAGCGTTGCCAACCTGTGGGGAATTCCGCAAACTGTGGGGATTCTCAGAGTGATTGGGTAATTTGTGGGGAGAACGTTTGTGTGGGGAAAATGTGGGGAATTTGGAATTACCTACTTTAGTACTGAACTTAGAAGTAATACTGCATTACTATAAAAACTAGGTAAGTATTATTACTAAATTATTTTTATTTTTTACTTGAAGTTAGATAATTAAAACTGTTTTATACGGATTTATGCTCGTTTATTACATTTTTACAATTTTCCGACGTTTTGGCACTTTTTCAGGTGCCGTGGTCCCGGATGACTGAGGTGACGGGCGTCTTTTAGAAAGCGTTAACGGTTAGTTTACTACCCTCGGCAAAAATTACAAAAGTTAATTATGAAGTTACGTTCCAAAATAGGCAAACCAATTATTTTTTATATAAAGTCAACAATATTGATTATTACTAATTGAAGTTAAAATGAAATTTATAAACAAATTATTTTACATGAACTTAAAAATACTGATTATTAATTGAATTTTTTTTTTTTAACTCTACAGTCACACTTCTAGCAAGGGGGTCTCATGCACTTAAGCACTGGTTCTCATGCTACCGGTATGTTCCAACCATGAAGTTAGATATTAGAGTTTATTTTAGGCAACATTTATGTACATCTAACTTTATCGTTTATTGGGAAAGTCCCGGTTGTTTTACATACTTAAGTTACATACTTTGTTAAAATGTTAAGGAAAAGAGAAAATTAATAAGGACGACGATAATTCCAAGGTTTTTTATAAATTCCAAAAAATATTTTGACGTAAGTTGTATATTGTTCATTTGATTTGGATTAGAATACCTAACGTAATTCTTGCCACCAGAGAAGGTACCTATTAAGAGGACAGGAGGGAGCCTAAAATTTGATCCGTCTAATGATATCGTAACAAAACTGTTGAGTTCTATGCAATACATTGATTGAAATAATTGTAAATACTAGTATAGGTCATAAATGTATTTGATTTAAATGACCGTTCTCTGCTGAAAACTTCTGGGGAAAATGTGGGGAATATCGAGTTTATTTACTCCAAAATTGGGAAATTTTGGTTTTGTTTGTGGGTAATTTAAGACCGTTAGAGTTGGCAACGCTGCAAGCATAAAGAAAGAGTAATTATTGAACGCAGCCATATTTTTTTTTATTATGGCAACATTTATTTGATGCGTCATCCAGCACCTCCGATTTTCTCTCGCCAGTTGTCAAAAATCGGCTGTTTCGGTTGCTGGAATCAGCCGTTTGTTTGCGAATTATTTTATTTATTCCCCAAGTAATAAGGGTTTCTTCCCCAAAGTCAACATGGGAGATTCCCTAGACGGGAGCGAGAACGCTCCGGACGTGCATAACGTCGTGGTGGTCGACTTTCAAGACATTGCCAATTACTTGCGTCGGGCAGCAACGGTACTTTTGCCCGAAGATGATATCGTTCCGCCGGCGCTCAACGCTGCTCTGGACGACAAGCTGCACCAAGACTGCATTAGGAAGTTTATTGGCGACCCGCAGGTCGCGGCATTGTATGTGCAGAGATTTTCGTCCAAAGGTAATGAAGATACTAGGCATGCCTTTCCTATTAGATCATTGGCAATGTCTACCCACTATATATGTACTTACACTGCCTTATTCTGCTACACTCCTTTAGTTAAATCTTTAGCAAAATATTCTCAATAGATAAGGATCAAACAGTCATTTGCCTCATAAAAATAATTGACTGCAGAGATAAGTAAAACTTTTGTCGTATAAACTTGTTATTTTGTCGGATGAGTCGAACTAGGTTCCACTACGATTCGCAATGCTTCGTAGAATTGATGCTTAAAACAAAATTTAGAGTAGGCAGATTTGCAGTCATATGATGGCTAGCTTTTTTCTCAAATCAATATTGTATTTTCTGGTATTTCCAGGTTTGAATGAAATCTAGTAAAATAGCAAAACATCCACGCAAAGAGGGTTCCAAAAATTTAAAATTAATTAAAAGAAATGTAACTCAATTGCATAGTTTTTAGTCTAACCTAAATTTACTTATTCATTTTAAAATCTCACCATAAAAGTCTTCTTAATTGGAAAATTCCCAAATTTATTGTTTGAGAACATTGAACCCAAAACCATGATGTAACTTTACAAATCAAAATGTGGTCGAACTTTCTGACACAATTACAAGTAATGTGTAGTTATGTATCAAGTATGATAGTTATGTTAACCAGTTGTAAGAATACCAGTGAAAAATTTTGGTTTTTTTTACATATTTTTATGATACTGAGTTATTTCAAAGAGTAATTATTCAATTACTTTTTGTACCTATAGTGTGATGTATATACAAATAAACAAACTTTTGGAGCAAGAATGTGTAAATAAAAAGTAAAAAAATCAAATACTGTTTTGGAAACCTCTAATGAGCAATTTCAGGTTGTACAGACTAGATAATCTCTCTGACCTGTTTTTGCACTATAATGCAATCTTAACAATTAATTACTCTGAGATACTCTGCTATATGTATTACTTTTTAAAAATATTATAAGATTCTTTTATAAAAACCTAAACACCAGTTTTTTGTAAAATTGCAAACTACCTGTGCTAAAATTTCTATTCCGTTCATGACACTAATTCATAATAGTTGACATGTATAGGTAGCTTACTTGAATTCCTCCAGCGATTAACAATGACTACAAATTAATTGTTGCAAGAATGTTAAAACTTCACTTTCTATTTGTAGAAGATGATAGTGAGCAGCCAACCGAAGGTGAAGAGGAGAAAGAGGCTGTGTCTTACCAGTTGAGCAATGAGGTATGTGCTTATGCGCTGAGGGCTCACACCCTTAGCAAAATGCTGAGTCAGCTGCCTTTTGCAGCAACGGAAACGCACCGCAACAAAACTGCTTAAATTGTGTTTACTACATTACGTTTTGATGTTCTCCATTTGGTTTGTCTTGTATTTGTTGGGTGTTTGTGTGTGACTGTTGATGCAATAAATGTTTCTCTTTCTCTTTATTTATGTACTCTTTCCTCTTAAAATACTCCAAAATTCTGTGGTGGAGATTTTACAAAGAGAAAATGTAACCTCAGATTCAATAAATTGCCTGTAAGATGTGCTATTGTGATAATTTATTGTGTTTTTATAAATAAGACCATATCTTCACTGAAAATAATACATGATCTAAATTTTTTTATATTCCTTTTTTAATTTATTTAATAATCAGAAAACATATAATTTTATACAGTTGGTATCTTACGTCCAAAAATTTCAGCCACAAGTAAGATATAAAAAGAGTATTTTAAATGTACTTTAAATTTGAGCTTTCCTATTATAACTTATGATCTTTAATCTATATATTCACTATTTTTTCTGGTTGTGCAACATGTTCTGTATCTATACATAAGTAGTCTTTAAAATTACTAGTTTAAACTTGAAAATTATTTCAGTGTTTAAATTGTGAAGTTTATTAACATGATTTAACTAACTAATAATATAAACTTTAATAATATTTATACAAATATCTTACCTCAATTCAGTTTAAGATTAAGATGGGGACTTCGCCCGCATCCTCCATATCAGGCTCTTAACACAAACCCAATAAGCTATCAATACATGAGACTTCATCTGCCCTAGGTTACAATAGCACAGGATGCCCTACACTATTATAACCAAATCAAGTGGCAATCTCTAGTGGAGGGAATCTAATCTCCAGGGAAACCTAACCACTTGATCATAAAGCAGTCGATTATTTTCATTCTTTCTGCATTTGTAGATCTTTTCACAGTTTAGTTGCTAAGTTAAAGAAATTAATGGTGGTGGCAGGATCAGTATACAAGATGATAGATTACAGAAATAGAAACCCAAATCACGTCCAATACCAAGAGACGAACATTAGAAATTTTAGATAGCTAACCATTGCTTTACTTTAATGTGTCTCCATTAGGTGCATTTCACGTCGCCCCGTGTGGCAGCCTTTGTCTGCATCAAGCGTGGAGTTGTCATTGAAGCTGACAAGTCCATCCACAGCCAGCTGCGTCTCATCAACCTCTCTGATGGCTCGCCATATGAGACTCTTCATGCTTTCATCAGCAAGACCATGGCTCCATTCTTCAAGAGTTACGTCAAGGAGAGTGGGAGGGCCGATAGGTAAATAATTCTGGCTGCTTACAATAGACTTCCATAGCACTCACTATTGTGTTGTCAATTTGTACAAATTAAATCTTTTAATCATAAACCGTTAGAGTGGTAGCGGAGCGGTAGAATGCTGGCATCGCATGCGGAAGGTCGTGGGTTCGAATCTCATCATATACCAATAACTTGGTTTTATAAGTTATGTACATTTATGAAGATATAGTAGAAATACCACTCGCTAACGGCGTAGGAAAATATCGTATGAAAACCTGAATGTCTGAAGTGTTTACATACCTCAGCACTTAAAATTGCCAAGCCGCGATTGGCACGCATGAGTACTTAAGTCCATACCCTCTCACGGGGCCTGCATTGAAACTCAGTGGTATTAAAAGAACCAAAAATTTGCACAATGGTTCCTTTAAAACTCTTGAGCTACACTTGACCTTGCGTAAAGGGAAAGTATCCTAGAGGGTATGGTTCTCCACTCGCCAAAATCATGACAAACCTCTTTAGATTCTTTGACTTTCATTATTCTTTCATTCATTCATTTCTGGTACCTTTATCTAGCACTTTATTTTATACATATCCCATTATATATTTTTTTTATCTACAGTATATTCTTGTTGCCTAAAAGTGACATATAACTTATTGACTTACACGGTTAACTGCAACAGGGACGGAGACAAGATGGCTCCTTCGGTTGAGAAGAAGATCGCAGAGCTGGAGATGGGGCTGCTCCACCTGCAGCAGAACATCGACATCCCGGAGATCACCCTGCCCGTTCACCCGCTGGTCGCCGCTGTCATCAAGAGGTTCGTGTACAAAAAAAATACTAAATAACAACTTAAGCAATATACCATCTTACTACAAAAAATTTAGACAGGTGCAAGTGTTTCAAAGTATGTTTACCACAATAAAGCATATTTAAGCTATATTTCCAATATCCGATAACAACCCTTGTAAATTTGTTCCTTAGCACGGGTTAGTGCATTAAAAATAAAAATAGTATAACCCTTGTATGTCCCTACTGCTGGGGCACAGGTCTCTTCCTGCATCGCAGGCAGCTTAGACCTCCCTCCACCATGGGGGCCAAGTCCGGGTTGGTCGAGGATTGCGAAACAGTGGCAGGCCTTACTGTCAGAAGTTACCAAGCCGCCCATAAGGCCCCTGACATGGCTTAACAACTACCATTACATGACAGCCGGCACCAACGGCTTAACGTGCCTTGCGAAGCACGGAACCGCTCGGCAAAATGCCACTGGCGGTAGTCACGGGACGGTCACCCATCCTGCACCTGACCGCGCCTGTTGTTGCTTAACTCAAGTGATTGTTCCAATCACTCGGTTCCACTAGGCCACGAGCGCTTCAGTTGTAAGACGGAATATGTTTTCTGGCTAATGTCAATAGAGTGTAAGAATTAATTACTTATAGTAAATAATTTTATATTAATTATGTCGCCTATAAGCAGAAATAATTTACTATTTTCACCATGCTAAGTCAAGCCTGTGTTTTGCCCTTCTTTGTGTTTACTTAAATTTGCTTAAGACAGAGCAATGATATTTTAAAGCTACAGGACAAAAGTGACTTAAAACTTAAACATAAAGGAACAAACCATGTCAATGTAACTAACTGTGTATGTGAAAAAGACAATGAAAAGGAGGACCTGGGTGGGGAGAAATGGCGCCGGGTGCATTTCACAAATGCATTGGCGATAATTTAAAAACGATATGTCATAAACGGATTTGTAGGTCTACTACAAATATGTAGTAAATTATTGGAGTTAAAATGTCCTCTCCGTTGGTTAGTGATGATCTCAAGGAGAAACATACATTTTTTAAGAACAAATGTTTATTCAAGGTTGTTTATTACGTTTTCAATTTGAGAATTACCCAGTAATCAATGCCACAAATTAATTAAAACCAGTATAGTCAGTTAGATTTTAGAATATAACTCTGCTACTATCGGATATATTCGTGTAATAGAAATATCGTAACTACTTTGACACATCATTTCATCCGGGACCACGGCACCTGAAAAAGTGCCGAAACGTTGGAAAATTGTAAAAATGTAATAAACGAGCATAAATCCGTATAAAAACAGTTTTAATTACATCATTTGGAAATGAGAACTCCATCATCAGTAAGAAAACCGGCGAATATTGGTGAAAATTAAAGCCTACTCTAGAGCCCGAGGTGTATTCTAAAACCTAACAGACTATACAAACTGTGTTAAATCAATTTGTAACATTAGCAAACCAAACACATTCACAACTTTATCGGGATCTATTTCACGAAGTTGCATTTTGTGCTGGAATTGTTATTTGGCTATTAATACGCACTGGCGAGTTTTTTTCTCGGCAACTTTAAAAAAAAGCTACTTAATCTTTAACCAACACTAAGCCACGTGGTGTGTATATTTTTCTACTTTAACTGTACTACGCCAATAAATCCTTTCTGTTTCATATAACAACAATAGGGATAACGAAAGGTTTTTAAATCCTCTTCCATAATGAAGGGACACATTTATTATTTACAATAAAACCTATATTTCATTAATAAAGTAAAATGTTTAACGAAGGTTAAAGCCACTTTTCTAAAACTATTTTAAATCTGTGTTAAAACAGCTCGCAATATCATGGCGTCGAATCTGATGTCACATCTAGGTAAACAAACATCAAACGTATCTACGCACAGCCAGTGAAAGGAAACAAAGGTTTACCTAAGCGTGACGTCACGCGGTATTATTGGTATTTCAGTCAAAATGGCTGTAAGCAGTATTATAGTTTTTTATTTTATTGAAAATATTTTTAATCTCATTTTTTTATACAACTAAATCAGTGTTTGTAGTCATTTTACTATGTACTTTCCTCTAATATAGTTAAATCTTTGATTATTTGATAATTTCGTCACGCCTATTAAGAAAAAGAAAAGTGTTTTGATCTTCAGTCTTTGACTGTTTTACCTAGGGTATTTAACTAACACTGGGATTGTAAACAATGTTTTATCTTATTTAAAAACAAAGAACTTTACTAATTAATAAATCCTTATCTAATCCTAGGGCGGCCGACGAAGGTCGCAAACCGCGCGTCGCCGACTTCGGCGACAAAGTGGAAGACTCGACATTCCTCAACCAGCTGCAGAATGGCGTCAACCGCTGGATCAAAGAAATTCAGAAGGTACGCTCACGTGAGGTGTTTTTAATATTTTTTCTGCCTACCTAGCACACTTAGTATGTAGGATATGAGTTTGGGTAAGGCTACCTTTAAAGCACTTTTATTTTAGTCTCGAGCAATGATCCTATTATAGTATGGAATCAGGCGTTACCTACTTTGCGGAAATCCATAATAGCATTAATATGTGAAAATTACTTTGCTAAATTCCGCCGAAAATCCCACAAGCACCATGCGGTTAGTTCATGCAACGCCCTTCCTCCCACTTTTTCAAGCAGAAGCAAGACACGAACACACCATCACCGACACCAATACTTGTGTGAGAAAATACGCGACGCGTTTCGTCTCTAACACGAGGCATCGTCCGGCTCACAAGTGCAAGTGACTGTCACCGCAAAAACGCTCTGTATTTATAGGCTAGGCACCCTGGCCTAGCCTGTAAAAGTCGGAGGGAGGGCGGTGGATTAACTAACCGCATGGTGCTTGTGGGATTTTTGGCGGAATTCAGCAAAGTAATTTTCACATTTTAATGCTATGATCCTGTTAATAAAAAAACCTTCTTCTGTTAGTGCATTGTAGTCGGGTCATGTGACATGTTTTTTCATACTATTGAGGCCTAGGTTAGGTACACGTACTCGCAAAGATTTGAAGCGACAATGAAATGAAATCGCCGCGTTCATACTGTTATTCTACTATAATGCATTAACAGAATCTAGGCACTGTATTCGTCTAACGTACTTTTCTACTCTATTTAGTAAATTCATATGGTGTTTTATAGGTTACCAAACTGGACCGTGACCCATCCAACGGGACAGCGCTCCAGGAGATCTCATTCTGGCTGAATTTGGAAAGGGCTCTCCATCGTATCCAAGAAAAGCGAGAAAGCATTGAGGTAAGTCTGTTCAACTTTATCATAAGCAATGTATTAAGCTGCCCTGTGTTCTTTTTTTTTCAACTTCTTCCAGTCCTTACCCTTCAGCAGGGTCAGAGGCGGAAATTAGGCTCTTTCACCTCTCCTGGGGTCCAATATTGACTATTTTTTATCTCATCAGGTGGCCCTGACCCTAGAGATCCTGAAATATGGCAAGCGTTTCCACGCCACTGTCTCGTTCGACACAGACACCGGACTGAAGCAGGCGCTGGCCACCGTCTCCGACTACAATCCCCTGATGAAGGATTTCCCCATCAACGATCTCCTTAGCGCCACGGAGCTGGAGAGAATCAGGTCGGTTGTCCATAGATATGTTAACTGCTAAGATAACTTACCAGGTAAGTTAGCGCGGGCGAATTAAGTGCGCGCTCACTTTGATACAAATTATCTTCAAAAGTGCGCAGGACGTAAAATAGAGAACACTTTATTGTGCATAAAAATGGAAATTACACAGATATTTCTACAAAATATTTGTTTTATATAGGAATAAAAATGTATGTTACCTAACCGAGTGATAACAGCGACAGATAAACCTCTTATGGTTTTCGCCCACTAGAATAAGTTTTAGAAAGGAAGGAAGGAAGGAAGTAGGGAAGGAAGGAAGGAAGGAAGGAAGGAAGGAAGGAAGGAAGGAAGGAAGGAAGGAAGGAAGGAAGGAAGGAAGGAAGGAAGGAAGGAAGGAAGGAAGGAAGGAAGGAAGGAAGGAAGGAAGGAAGAAGGACAGAAAGAAAGAATAAACATTTATATTCGGGTTCATAACGCGTGACAATATGCTGAGACAGCGGCACTTTTATAACCATAACACACATTGGCACCAACCTATGTAATATTATAATAGTTATAAACTGTTTATGTCTGCATGTTAGTCTATATTACTACATATTACAGTCTATGTTAGTTAAGTGTATTTAAATCTTCCGTTCTATGTTGCCATTCATATTCTATGGTCTATTTGGTGTTATGGTTTATGAATAAACATTTCTTACTCTTACAATCAACTGCTCAATCTTTCAAATTAACTGTTCAATAAATCAATCTTTAAATTTCCTTGGCCAGGCTGGCTGTTCAGCAGATCTTCTCCCATCTGCGCAAGATCCGCTCCACGAAGTACCCGATACAGCGCGGGCTGCGACTGGTGGAGGCAATCTCTCGCGACCTGGGTCAACAGCTTCTCAAGGTAAACTGTACTCCAGTGGCGAACAGTCTGGGGCATTTACTGTACTAGGGTAGTGCCGTGAACTCCAGATTTGTCTTTGAATATCACTTCTTATGGTCATTAAAAAGGAAGCATGAAGAAGGTAGAGTTATTTAGATTGTATTCTTTTAACCCCCGGTTTTTCGTATACTAACAGCCTAACTGCTATATTGTTTATTGCACCGGCTTACTGACATTTGTTAACATTAGATTAACAGATAATTAGTGTTCTGGGGGTCAGAAAAGTGAAGCTAATTTGAGCCAACGCACTTTGCGTCTAAAACTCCTTATAGTTTTTCGGTGTAAAAATAATCTCATTACATAGATGCAAACGCCAACGTTTTTAAAGTTCATTGTTTCTATTACTTATTAGCTTTAATTACAACCGGTCTCTGAATTCATAATCTGCCTTACTCGTTTTTTACAGAAAAATCTAAAGAGACAGCGATACTTACTGCTCAAAAGTAACCCCAGTATTACAAAATCAAGATGTTAATAAAAACTTATACCTGCTCTTTTGTTTTCATATTGTTAATCAAAGAACGAACAAATCTTTTTGCGGTAAATCTGGGTCTAATATATGCAGGTCCTCGGCACCCGTCGTCTGATGCACATTCCTTTTGAAGACTTCGAGCGCGTCATGACGCAATGCTTCGAAGTGTTCTCCTGCTGGGACGACGAGTACGAGAAACTGCAGGGCCTGTTGCGGTAAGACCCATGTCAGAACTTCACCCTCCGATTTGCGTGTTTATGATACAAAATTATAATTCCAACTTGTTTACCTCTAAGACCATAACTCTGATAAAAGATGAACTAATCAAACATGAACAACTATTAGTGAAATCCTTATGTCCCTAATTCACGTCACAGAAACCTGATATTTTGTATTAATTCTGTTAGGACTTGTGAAGGAGATATCTAGAAGCGTCTTTCATTCGTCGTAACTATAAACTTGAGTTGCTAAAATTACTATTAAATTATTTCACGTGGCAAGCCCTGGTTTCTATGTGTGTATAAGTCGTAGGCAGGTTGAAAAACTCCACAACCTGCCTACGACTTATACACAGAGGTGGGCATATATGTAAGCAGATGATGATGAGCCTAATTTTGCAGTGATATCGTGAAGAAGAAGCGTGATGAGCACATCAAGATGGTGTGGCGCGTGGCTCCCTCGCACAAGCGGCTGCAGGCGCGTATGGAGCACATGCGGCGCTTCCGCAGGCACCACGAGCAGCTGCGGACTGTTATGCTGAGGGTAACTTCTTAAGTGAAAACTTATACAGGAACATTTCTAAAATGTGAAATTCCTGAGTGTGTCTAGTAGTTTATTTACTAATCTGTGTGCGTTAGTGAAATTGTAGTAACAATACCGTTCGCCAGATGTGAACGAAAACACCTTATAAAAACACGATTCCTTAAAACTTCTCTTGGACTTGTGCGCTGGGGCGTAACCTTGATGAAACAAAACGTACGTAATACAGAGAATAGTGTAAAGAGGTTCGAAATTTCACTGATGCTGGTGAGTCGCCCATTGGCTCAATTGGTAGAGCGCTGGCACGGATAGCCAGAGGTTGCGGGTTCGAATCCCGGCATGGGTGAAATGTATAGCCTCTAAATAGGTTTTTGAAACAAAACAATTTTAGCGAGTTCTCCACGCCGTAATTCGTCATTGCTTTGTTCTGCGTATATCCCTGTAATAGTGACTCCGTGACTGAGGTATTCAATCATCACCACCCCTGGCTGTCCCATAAAAGAGAACCCATCCTGATCTTGCTGAAATTCAAGGCCGTTCCATACGCCGATGGAACGTCCTTGAATGGTCAAAAGATCATGATTGTGTTATATTATCTTTAGTGGTTCAGATTAAACGAACGATCCGTCAAATAATTTTTTTCAATTTTTTTTATCATTTCTTCAGTTACTGCAGACGTATGAAGCCCTGAGCGCGAGTCGTCATTAGTGGATTTTCTTGTCCTCTTAAACTTAGCACACCAATGCGCAACCGTAGTATAAGGAGAAGCATGAACCCGCTACCTATCTTACAAGTCTTGATTTAGTTGTGATAGATACAAACTTAAATTTTCTCCATTACGCGTTGCAACGGAACAAGTTCACGTTGCAAGTTCACAAGTTTAAGGACCTTCTTTGTAGACTTTTAGTCCGGATTTACTTACGGGTGTTGTTATATCGGAAAAGACCGACCAGGTTCCTTCTTTGATTGAAAAAACAAAAAAGTACCTTATCTTGACAAATAAGTACCTGCCTGTACTTTCGTTTTCTCTACCCAAGGAGTTTATACCTAATTCTCACTACTTCTTGAACGCTCCTCGTATAACGAAGCCTCAGTCCGCGGGGGCAATGAGGGCTCCTCCTAAGCTAAGGTGTGGGCAGGTGCTGCGGCCGCGCGCCACGGCGGCGGCCAGCTCGGACGGCGCCGGCGGCGAGCCCGCGCAGCCTCACTCGCTGCCCATGGACGCGGCCGACGCCAACGCCATCGCCGAGGTACGTGTGGCGACACTCGAGGAAGGAAGATTTTAATTAAAACTGTTTTAATACGTATACTATTTTTATTTTTAATGCACTAACCCGTGCTAAGGACAAATTTAAAAACCTATTTAGAGGCTAAAAATTTCACCCATGCCGGGATTCGCACCCGCAACCTCTGGCACGGATAGCCAGAGGTTGCGGGTTCGAATCCCGGCATGGGTGAAATTTTTAGCCGCTAAATAGGTTTTTAAATGTTTTAATACGTGTCCTGTGCGGCCAGAAGCAATGTATGTGCCTGTATGTAAATGTTATTATTAAAATACGGTTTTCACTCGTTTATTATACTTTTACAATTTTCCGACGTTTAATAAACGAGTGAAATCCGTATTAAAACAGTTTTAATTATGTCTAGTACTCGTGTTAACCTTAGAAAATACTATAAGGAAGTTTTTGTTCAGTTTAACCCGCTCTCGAACCCGCGACCTCTGGCTAACCGTCCCAGCGCTCTCCCAACTTAGCTAATGGGCGACTACCCGGATTCCGGCAGTTTAAAGTTACAATCAAGACACGTCACAGAATAACATAACATTTACATACAGGCACATTGCTTCTGGCCTCACAAGACGCCCTGTGTCGTGGGAACCAGAAACAGCGTCATCACAAACATTTAAATATCCAAGACCTGGGTTTTTTTTTTGTTTCCAGCCGGTGTTCGACCCGGCTGGGGACAAAAAATTTAGCCTCGTTGATCTTGTGCGCTTGAATACCAAAACAGAGGTCGCGGATTCTCTTCCCACTTGAGTCTGAGCTCATTACAGGTAGACAATTTGTAATGGTTTTTTTTTTATTTTTGATATTATCGATCCCTGTTTATCTTACCTAGTTCATTCAAAATAAACGTAAAGCAACAATCGAAGCGCATTGTGTATAAAAGCATTCCTCCTTTTTAATTGCACAATCAGTTGTTCTGATCCCAAACTAGGGTACACTGTCATGAAAAATAGAACACCTAGACACTGGTCACGTCGACCCCCGAAGGAAAACGAACCCACGATTTCTGAAATTTCGGTGAAATGTGTTAGCTAGACCAAACCAAATGGCGCTTCTAAAATAAATAAACCCTACCCATTCCTGCCCACATGCTATTTTCTACATTATAACTACAGGTGAATCTGGCGTATGAAAACGTGAAGGAAGTAGACTGTCTTGACATCTCGCGCGAAGGCTGTGACGCTTGGGAGGCAGCCGTCCGTCGCTACGAAGACCGAATCGGTAAGCCGCCATTTCCTAACATACTTCTACAGTGTAACTAGTTTGTTTCTTAAGAGTTCCTACAGCAAAATACCTTATTTCCACTTCAGACTAAAAAGAAAAGAAATTTGAGCTTGGAAATTTCTTAGCCCCGCATCACGAACCCAATATTACCACACCTAGGCCATGTGGAAATCCGCATCATCTAACCCAACCCATACGTACCTAGACCGTTTGGAGATATGCATCACCTAACCTGATATTTCCGTACGGTGTGTAGAGATCTATTTCACCTAACTCAAGACGTACGCATCTAGGCCTTCAGAATCTGACCCACGTAACCCAATATTACGTCATCCAGACCGTGTACGCATCATCTAGCCCGACTCTTCAATTAAACACACAGACCATACGGAGACCTGCATTACTTAACTTTACACCTGTTCAGGCCTTAGAATTCGCACCATCAACCCTAATAATATTTTAACTTAATATTTTCCTACCCAAACCGAACCATCGAAGCCAACACATCACATTATTTTAATCTGCATCTACTAACCCAATATTTCCGCATCCAGATCGTGTGGAGACCCGTATAACGGCCCACCTGCGTGACCAGCTAGGCACCGCCAAGAACGCCAACGAGATGTTCCGCATTTTCTCGCGTTTCAACGCGCTGTTCGTGCGACCGCACATCCGCGGCGCGATCAGAGAATACCAGACGCAGCTCATCCAACGGGTCAAGGATGATATAGAGGCTCTGCACGAGAAGTTCAAGGTAAACTGGCATTATTTAGCAGATACTATTATCATCGTAGATCAGGTATCGTCATCCGTCGCTGGACAAAGGTCGACGGCGTTTGCGAAAGAGTCTCGAGACTGAAATGGAAATGAGAGGGAACACTTGGCAAGTCTTCCCGAAGACGGTTGATGGATCAGGGCCATCACAGAGGGGCGGCCGAAAACAGGACGAAGGCCAGAGGGCAGACCAGTGGCCCGATGGTCGAACGGTCTATTTGAATCGGCAGTAGGTGCAAATGGCAAGGGACCGTGGGAGATGTATTTCTTACATTCACAGCCAGAATGATACCGAATCTGGTGGCTTCCTGTTGGACTGACCATCTCCAGGTCGTCCTCGCATCGCGTCGCATTTTATGCTCCCGTTTTATCATCATTGACATTGGTAAAGGAGGCTTCGCAGTCAAGTATAAGGCAGTCAGGTATAAGGAATACTGCGAAGGCAAAAGAGAGCTTTATTTTTCGCGCCTGCGCGCTGCGTGCAAACGAATCACGTTCGAAATGATTCGTTTGCACGCAGCGCGCATGCTCGTGTTGTCTTGTTTTTCAATATTCGGGGTTCATCGTTTTTTTCTGCTAAACCAAATTCAATTCAGCATCTCCGCCCTTTTGTTGTTCTTGTGATTTTCTCAGACTTTACTTCCTGTTTCTTTCTGCATCAGGTCCAATACCCCCAGTCCAAATGCAGCCGCCTGTCCCTAGTGCGAGACTTACCGCCCGTCGCCGGCTCCATCATATGGGCGAAGCAGATCGACCATCAGCTCACAGCTTACTTGAAACGAGTGGAGGACGTACTAGGTAAGTTGAAATAACCGTCGCTGTTTCTCCCTACTTCGCTCTAAGACCTTGATCGAATGCCGGCTACAGTCCAACTGAACGGCTAGGAACGAAAGATAGCTGACGAACCAGTCTAGACTTAACGGTGAAAGCAAGCTAACTTCATGCTAAATTATTAGTAATAGGAGTTAGTATCCGGGCGCCTTCGGACGTGTGCGGTGCCAGTCGGCAATTAACATCGTTTTCATTCATTTGGTTGGTCTGTTCCTGTCATAAGATATGTAATAATAAATTACTTTGCAGCATTAATTGTAAGAAAGACTAATATTTTCACTCACAATACAAACACATTTTTTTTTGTCGATCTTCCGAGTGTATTTCAAGTTATATACTATAGTATATAACTTGAAATGATAGTATACTAACATAGCTGTAAGTATATACTAATAAAATATGAGTCTGTAAAGTTACTTGAAATAAACGAATTATTATTATAGTAACAACGCTTGTGTGTCTCGTGGCCTGCGATCTGACTTCTGTATTAAAATCTAACCATCCAGATCAGTAACCAGCAATAGTATTTAAACTTCTATTGCTGGTTACTGATCCGGCAACTCACAGCTTTCTTACCAAAGTCTAGGAGTATTTCTAATACCATTGTTTTTGTGCAGGAAAAGGGTGGGAGAACCACATCGAAGGTCAGAAACTGAAAGCTGACGGTGACAGCTTCCGTCTCAAGCTCGACACTCAAGAAGTGTTTGATGATTGGGCTCGTAAGGTAAGTCAGAATTCCGACTAATTTACACATACTTAGTTGTAAAAGAAATGAAAGCCATATCATGATTATAAATACATGTATGTGTACACTAACCACAAAATCTGATTTATTTGTAAGTATAATTTTATCAGCTATAGATCATTTCTCAATCTTAAATTAGGACACTAGAAAGCAGAAAAAGGCAGCACAAATATGAAAAATGAGCTATTCGGACGCGGTATACGTATTGAAACTGTCCCAAATTTTATTTTCTAGTACCGCCTTATCAGTCAAAAAGAATGAATGAAACGTTTCATTTATTCTATAATCGAGCGTAACTGAGACCAGAAGAAGCAGAAGCCGCCTTAATCATATAAAATTGGTTGTAGGTCCAACAGCGCAACTTGGGCGTGTCCGGACGCATATTCGCGATCGAGTCGGTGCGTGCGCGCTCCAGTAAAACCGGCACCATCCTCAAACTGAAGGTCAACTTCCTGCCCGAGATCATCACCCTCTACAAAGAAGTGCGCAACTTGAAGAACCTTGGCTTCAGGTGAGGAATTTTGCCCTTTTCAATCGGTGAAACTGTTGGGTCAATGGAGTCCAGCGAGACATGCGCTTTCCTCGTGGTTAATGTCAACTTCCCAGCTCAGCTCATCGCGTCTCATAAAGAAGTGACACTTAAAGTAACTTTGGCTTCATGTGTGGAATTTTGCGCCCGTCAAGTAGTGAATTTGTCCGGTCAACAGGGAGCCATGCGCTGTCCTCGTGAGTAATGTCAACTTCATACTCCAGCTCATATCACATATCTTCGCGCTTTATAAGGAAGCGACAACTTGAAGAACCTTGGCATCAGAGGCATTTTGTGCACTTTGAGTGGTCGAAATGTATCAGTACTGAAGGTACTGATCTTATTTAAATCCACGCAGAATCCATTTTTAATTCCCTTTTCTAATTCATTTCCCCTTTCAGAGTGCCCCTGGCCATCGTGAACAAGGCACACCAGGCGAATCAGTTGTACCCATTCGCTATCTCGCTCATCGAAAGCGTACGCACTTACGAACGCACGCTCGAGAAGGTACGACCCGTTGTTCAATTTTAGAACTTACCTGCTTACAAATAAGGCACCGCAGATTCAGATTACACTAAAACGACTAGATTTTTACACTAATTCATTGGGACGCTAAGTAAACTGACTTCTTGTTGTTCTTGGTTTAGACGATTAAACAAACGTTGCGTCAGTGTTAGCGAACCTTGTTACCATTCAATGGTTACAATAATAAAGTGTTAGTTATCTTGGTTGCCCAACTATAGCTCAAATACATATTTTCTTACTCACTTTGAACACGATAAAGTTTGTGTGTGCGTGTGATGACACTAACACAAGCATTTTTTTACTTGTGCAGCTAAATAATAGGAATCATACGAAGGTAGTTTACTATTTTAGGTTGCATGACATCGATATTTGTAAATACATTTCTGTTGCATATTTAGCGATAGCCTAACGCCTAACTAACATTCTGTTTTAATGCTTATTTTTATTAATTAGTAAATCTGTATGATTTAGATTTTCATTTGAGTCTAAAATTAATCCAACCAATACCAGAGAGAGTACCAAGAAATGGTATTGTACGTAAACGCATGCTTATTTACTCAATGGTGGGTTTTTTCCTGCATGTATAATAATAACGCATTCGTCCACGAATCAGTTCGATGCTTTCTATTGATTTAGAAATGAGAACAGGGCCTATTCGACATGGCAATAGTAGTCCAGTGGAACAAAGCTAGTGCAAGCAAGTACTTCGGGTTTGGACGTTGGTTCAATCTTATGGCCACTTACGATACGGCCTCGGAATACCTTCCACTGCACTTCCACCACATGAATACAGCATTCATATGCATTAATCGTATTGAACGCATACCAAATTTTAAGCCCATTGATGTCACATCCATGTATCACGGCAGAGGCGACCGCGCAAAGTAAAATGAACGCAATTTTTCTAATTTACGAAACGATTTGGACAGACAGATTTTCGCGCGTGTTTTTAAATCCAACTCAGAATAGACTGTGTTAACATTTCGTAATGGGCAACGTGGTCCATTGCAACACGCCAAATTTTGGTAAGTTGCATGCATCGTGACTCCTTCGCACAGTATCGTTAGCGAATAGAAGTGCAGACTGTCAAAGCATGCACATTACAAACCTAGTTATCTAACCTCCGCTTACAAACCTTTCCTAACTCAAACGCTGTCTCTCCATCATGCCGTCTTTAAGCAACGTTACGGGCCCGCAGATCCGCGACAAGGCGTCCATAGTCCCGCTGGTGGCGGGGCTCCGGCGCGACGTTCTGAATCAGGTGTCCGAAGGAATGGCGCTGGTCTGGGAGTCCTATAAGCTGGACCCGTACGTGCAGAAGCTGAGCGAAGTGGTGCTGTTGTTCCAAGAGAAGGTGAGACAATATTTTTTAATACAGTTGCTCAAAAAGTGGCGTATTGCAGGGACGTATAGCGTGCGGGATGTGGGCTATTACACACTCGTGCTTTTTTTTTACCTTTCCCGCACTAGTGCTTTCTCTTTCCCAACTGTCAAAATAATGTCTATTAAAAAAACCAACCATGAAGTTTTTACTAAAAAAAATCATAGAATGGGTATTTTTCCTTGTGTCAAATATAGTTGGAACCACTGTCAAACTCCGTGCACTGCTCTATGATTTATAAGGAAACCACAGATAATAGACAGTAGCGATGCGCGATTATGAATTAAATTATTTGTCGACTAATCTTCCACTTACTAACGTTCGTATTCGACTTCAAAATTAGTTATAACTAATCCTGATAATCGAATAAAACCACTAATTAGTAACCACTAATGTCAAATTGTATTATGAATGGTACCTACTTACTAGGGGAAAAATGGCACTAATTTACGCGCGAAAGGCGCCATCTAGCTCTCGCAGGACCGCAAGGTGAGGTCAAGGTTTAAACAAACAGTTCACGTTACTTGTTCAACTCAGGTGTTATTGTAATTGTTTGGTTCAAGGTCGTGCGTGTTACTTTCTTTTCTTTACTAATTCACTACTAACAGAAAAGTATTCCTGCCTTCAATAGATTAAATTTTCAAAAGTAATTTTGCTATTACACTGAACTTTTTATTTTTTTGCAATGGCGGACTTTCGGATTGGTTTACATCGTTGCTACACGCAACATTACATGGTTTTACTTTCAACGCCTTGACATACGGTTGAATTTTGCTTGCCGCATGAAAGTGGAAGCAATATAAAAAACACTGAATCCCGAATAGGTCCGATTCTCGGCGGAATTGCTCGAGTCGACAAAATTAGTATGCATCTGCTTGAATGATCCCGAGTCGGCCCGAGTTGCAGCGGAACGACACGAGTCGACGACAAGTAGTGTTAGATTAGCGATTTGAGAACGTTAGTTACTAATCTGGATGTCTAATTCGACTAAGTCGAATGACAGCCATAGTCGAATGATATCATTAGTATCATTCATAAACGCCCATCTTTAATAGACAGTTATTGCTACAGAATTTATCTGTGAGGAAAAACGCCCATTGTTATGATTCACATTTATGATTTGAAAAAAATTATGATTCATGCAAATACGTATATTTCTAAAAAGGAGCTACTAATTTGTTTCATTACTTTATAATTATACTTTTTTTATTTTTAATGCACTAACCCGTGCTAAGGAACCAATTTAAAAACCTATTTAGAGGCTAAAAATTTCACCCATGCCGGGATTCAAACCCGCAACCTCTGGCTATCCGTGCCAGCGCTCTACCAATTGAGCCAATGGGCGACTCACGGCATCAGTGAAATTTCGAACCTCTTTACACTATTCTCTGTATTACGTACAGGCAGCGACATCTGACTTAAGCAAATTGCATTACTTACAGCCCCGACTACCTACTTTGCAGTTAGGTTTAACATCGGAACGATATCACTGTACCCACATGATTATACTATTTTTATTTTTAATGCACTAACCCGTGCTAAGGAACAAATTTAAAAACCTATTTAGAGGCTAAAAATTTCACCCATGCCGGGATTCGAACCCGCAACCTCTGGCTATCCGTGCCAGCGCTCTACCAATTGAGCCAATGGGCGACTCACGGCATCAGTGAAATTTCGAACTTCTTTACACTATTCTCTGTATTACGTACAGGCAGCGACATCTGACTTAAGCAAATTGCATTACTTACAGCCCCGACTACCTACTTTGCAGTTAGGTTTAACATCGGAACGATATCACCTGTACCCACATGATTATACTATTTTTATTTTTAATGCACTAACCCGTGCTAAGGAACAAATTTAAAAAACAAAAAAAAATTTTTAGCCTCTAAATAGGTTTTTAAATTTGTTCCTTAGCACGGGTTAGTGCATTAAAAATAAAAATAGTATAATCATGTGGGTACAGTGATATCGTTCCGATGTTAAACCTAACTGCAAAGTAGGTAGTCGGGGCTGTAAGTAATGCAATTTGCTTAAGTCAGATGTCGCTGCCTGTACGTAATACAGAGAATAGTGTAAAGAGGTTCGAAATTTCACTGATGCCGTGAGTCGCCCATTGGCTCAATTGGTAGAGCGCTGGCACGGATAGCCAGAGGTTGCGGGTTCGAATCCCGGCATGGGTGAAATTTTTAGCCTCTAAATAGGTTTTTACTTTATAATTAGTTTTTTTTTCATTTCATCTCATTAAATTTCATTTACATTTCATATCAATAAAAAAATTCTACTGAAGACTTGGCTGTATGGGCATAGTTCCCTTTGCCTAGGTACCAGAATGGGTGAAGAAAAAAAAATCTGCTTATATTCTTTTACGGTTGGCGCCATTTTCCAAATAATTTTATTTTAATAAATTGCTTAATTTTTTCGCAACTGTATTAAAAATAGTCATTCAGTACACGTGCGGAACCGTCATTGCAACTTGTTCCGACTGTCAACCCTCGCCTTCGGCTGCGCCTCGGCTCGGGTAGACATTTGTCGGAACTCTTTGCAATGACAGCCTTTCCGCACTTGTAATGAAATATACTACCTATTTTTATTCCTTTTTGAAGGGGAAAAGGCTTTTTCCTTAGGTGCCCTTTTTCTGAACACCGAACGACACTAAACCGTCATGATCGGATCGGTGACGCTGAATAAGGTATACTCGATTCCGGCCGCCATCTACAATTGAACTTTCTGTGTTCAAGTTATAAGGTGTTACTTTTAAAAATAAGATTCCTCGAAACACTTTTCAGAGGCAGTTTAAATAGTCTGTGGTAAAAGAAAAAAATTTTTTTTTTATAAATTAATGTCATTACTTCAAACTTTGACGCAGTAGTCTCTTGCTTATATTTACATAGCGTCTTTATTTGTATACTATATACTGGTAAAAATGAATAATAGGAAAGAAAGAGAATTTATTTAGGAGTATATTATAGTTCTAATCTACTGTAAAACATAATTTCCTTAATTTATCCCGTTTCTGTCTATATTTCTCTTATTCGTTCAGTTTCATAACTGGTTCATTCATTTGACGAAAAGTCCACCGATCTTCGCTAACTACTACTACAATCTTCTCACCAGGTGGAAGATCTCTTAGCTGTTGAGGAACAGATCTCGGTGGACGCGCGCTCCCTGGAAACGTGTCCATACTCGGCCCAGAGCCTGGCCGACATCCTGAGCCGGCTGCAGCGCGCCATCGATGAGCTGTCTCTGCGTCAGTACAGCAATCTGCATCTGTGGGTGCAGCGCTTGGATGAAGAGGTAACATCGTTCGAATTGATCACATTCGTTTTAAGTTGAAGAAGCGGTGTGTCTCGAAAGAAATGTCCAGCACTAGGCAACTGGGCTGATCGATTGGTTTGTAGGTATTCCACTCGCCATGATTCTGATTTAATTTTATTTAAACGCAAACTCACTGCTCTTAGCTACTAATTTGATTTTGTAATCGCCAACACATTTTAGTTGAACGGTGAGCAGATTTGTTAAAATTTCGAGGTTCGAAATTTCACTGATGCCGTGAGTCGCCCATTGGCTCAATTGGTAGAGCGCTGGTACGGATAGCCAGAGGTTGCGGGTTCGAATCCCGGCATGGGTGAAATGTTTAGCCTCTAAATAGGTTTTTAAATTTGTTCCTTAGCACGGGTTAGTGCATTAAAAATAAAAATAGTGTAATCATGTGCGTACAGTGATATCGTTCCGATGTTAAAACCTAACTGCAAAGTAGGTAGTCGGGGCTGTAAGTAATGCAATTTGCTTAAGTCAGATGTCGCTGCCTGTACGTAATACAGAGAATATTGTAAAGAGGTTCGAAATTTCACTGATGCCGTGAGTCGCCCATTGGCTCAATTGGTAGAGCGCTGGTACGGATAGCCAGAGGTTGCGGGTTCGAATCCCGGCATGGGTGAAATGTTTAGCCTCTAAATAGGTTTTTAGATTTGTTAAACCAATGAGTTTTTGGACTGAGGCTAATTTAACGAATTAGCTATTTTCACAATACTACCCCTATTCTATAGGCTGTAACAACATTTACAAGTTATTCCCATTGTAAAAGTTGTTTAATATATTTACGAGTAGAACCTCCCATTTTCGGATGCTTATGGGGTTGTTATTTCACAGTTATCGAAAAATATGAATATAGAAGAATATAGAACAAGTTACACGAAGTGTCCTAACTTCGATGCGTGCGATGCGATGCACTAAACAGTGAAATTCTCAATAGCAATCGGGTAGGTTTAGTAGTGGAAAAGAAAGAAAACACGCTACAGCCACAGAAACTGAGTTCCATGAACTGCGTCCAAACTGTCCCGATGCTCAGAAGTTATTTTAATCGTTCGTTTGCTTTCCCAGGTGGAGAAAAGCCTCGCGGCTCGCCTGCAGTCCGGCGTGGAGGCGTGGACCATGGCGCTGCTGGGGAAGGCCAACGACATCGACCTGTCCATGGACACCTACTCGCCCGCCGAGCCCACGCACAAGCCCGGCGGGGAGCCGCAGGTAACGTCTACACTATTTGAAACTAGGGTGACTTGCGCCAAATCACTCGATAAGTATAATGTTAATTAAGTTGTTTGTTTCACAAAACACTTCGTTTTTGGTACATAGGCGTACTTGATGCGAAGTAGCATTTTCTTCCAGCCATCTTTGGGTTTGTAAGTATGTAAATGGATGTCTACTTAACTAGGGATAAACACATAAATAAATATCTGATTGACAAGTTAGTCAGTCATACACTTTGTGTGTAGATAGCTCAATGAATGTCGTGGTCCAAGACTTTTTTGCACTTACTGGTTAGGGTTTACCCATGGAAAGAAAAGTGGATATTGCTGTCAGTGTTGGCGCAAGCTGACCTGAATGACAAAAAGGCCTGGTGGTAAGTATTCGTTACTAGCAGTTCCGCCGGATTTTGTCTCCTGCCTATATTACTACCGTTTCTCAAGTTTTACTAATTGTATTTTTTGCTAATTTACAAAAAAAATATTACTCTTGCTATTTTTATCTACACGAAAGATTCCTGTAGAGTTATACTAAAAGTAATATTTTACTAATTTAATTTATTCGGTCGATCTTTCTTCTAGAATCTTATCCAGACAATACGACAACTTTGCAGCTGCAGGTTACGGGTAGACTTAGCCCTGAACGACGTGAGAGCTTTACTGCAACCTACTAGTATAACTCGACCTACTCACCGAACCTATAGAGCTTCTCAAAATCTGTTCTTAACAAAAACTAATCTTGACACAGATCGCGCGCGTGGTCCACGAGGTCCGCATCACGAACCAGCAGATGTACCTGTTTCCATCGCTGGAGGAGGCTCGCTTCCAGCTCATGCGGCAGATGTTCGCCTGGCAAGCAGTCGTCACGAGTCAGCAGCGCCTGCAGAGCACCAGGTTTGTGAGGCACCTTTACTTCTGGCAATCGTCTCGTTCACTCGAGTATAATTATGTTTCATGGAATCAAGTCTGTGGCAATAGTAATGAAATAGCGGTCAGAGGGAAACTAAAGCCTCGTTTTATAAGGCTATATTTCTAGCAGTGTTTTCCGACTAGTTAGTCTATGGGTTAATCGCCTATGCAAATTTATTATATTACTACTGAAATAGATAAAACATTTATTTGCATCTGCATACACACACACATAAAGAACAACAATTGAAATAAAACAGAAAAAAAGCAATATTTTACAGCTATGGGACAAACAGAAATAGCGACAAAAGTAAACACAAGCAAATGAACACAAAGTACAAGGCAACGATCTGTGGGTGCGGCAAATGCAAAGAGGCTCTGACTCAGCATATGCTGGAGAGGCGGACCACTCCAGCGCTGGTCTTCCGTCAGTACCCAGATATTACTGTGCACTCTGCCAGCGACGATACACTCGGATAAGTGTAACGCTCGGCTTGCCCCCCTATTATTTATTTATAGGAATATTGTAACACGACAGTAAAATTCAACCAAAGCGTTATATTGTATCTGAGCACTCCCTGTCAGACATCTGTAACTGTCGACTGCGTTGGGTTGTCCATCTTAACGTTTCCAAAGTGTCAAAATAAGTATGAATTTGACAGCTGAAGTGGCTTTTTTTTTAATCTTATTTATTCTATAAGCTATACATCATGAATGATTAAGTCAGCTTATAGAATAAAAAACAAAATAAAATACAATAGTAAACACAAGTTAACAGTTGGACTTACTACTTAATGAGTAGTATTCAGATCTAAGGTTGGCTTAAAACAACGTCAAAATCGACGTCACCCAATGCAAATCGACATAAAAGAGGCCCTGACCCGATGTATGTCGCAGGTAAAATAAAAATAGTGTAATCATGTGGGTACAGTGATATCGTTCCGATGTTAAACCTAACTGCAAAGTAGGTGGTCGGGGCTGTAAGTAATGCAATTTGCTTAAGTCAGATGTCGCTGCCTGTACGTAATACATAGAATATTGTAAAGAGGTTCGAAATTTCACTGATGGCGTGAGTCGCCCATTGGCTCAATTGGTAGAGCGCTGGCACGGATAGCCAGAGGTTGCGGGTTCGAATCCCGGCATGGGTGAAATTTTTAGCCTCTAAATAGGTTTTTAAATGTCGCAGGTACCAGGTAGGCGTGGCGCGCGCGCAGGCGGCCACGTACCGCAACCTGCTGACCAAGCTCCCCGCCGGCTCGGCTCCCCTCGAGAGCGCCTACGACGCCATCGACCAGAAGATCTCGCAGGTGCGCGAGTACGTCGACGAGTGGCTACGGTGAGTCCACCACGGATCAACATTAACGGGCTCATTTATAAAAAACACGCCTTTGCGTGAGGCGTCAGTTACGTCTTTCTGTCTGTATTTTAACTGCATGCGAGACGTGTTTTAAGGATTTTTGTTGTAAGACCTTAACGTTTTTCTTTTTTTTAATTGAGTGATGGTGGAGAGGTGTCCTCGACTATAATTTTAGGGCAACATCTGCAGGAGTGGTCTGAGGTGTTCCAAGACAGAAAAGTCTGGACTGTAATGGGGGTGGCTTTGCCCAGCAGGATACAGAATAAGAAATTTATTAAACGATCCGGAAAACTGGCGACGGCAACGCGTTTTACAACTATGCCGCTTTTAACTATAAACCATTTTCCTAGACGTTTGATACAAAGTGGAGTAATTTCTTCAATGCCAAATGCGGGTATACGAGCCAGTCGTTTGGTCCGATGGAAGGAAAACGATAAAATCGACTTGTTCATATCGTAAAGTTACATCTGTGTTATTTCAGTTATCAAGCCCTGTGGGATCTACAGCCTGAAAGTTTGTATGGCCGCCTCGGCGAAGACATCGCCTTGTGGATGAAGTGCCTCAATGACATCAAGTACGTGATATTTCTTATACCACATTCATGAAACGAGACTCTCATCTCACGGACGATGTCCACCACATCTTTCCTCTTTTTATATATCAATAAGCCTACGGCTACAGCTAACATACATTTGTGAAATATTCATAATAAGAAACGGTAATTAGCAGTGTACCACCTAAGTCGACATACTTATAAAAATTGTTTTCTATCTAGCAATCTAAATGCGATTTGTGAACGGATCCAACAGTGTCTTTAATTAAACTAAATTACTACACAGGGTAAACATTAATTCCAATTACAGGGTGGTCAGATGTGGCCTTTTTTACTCTGTGGTTCTGACTAAAATAAAATGAAAACTCGTTATAAAAACAAAATTCTTACGTAATGAAAGTCCAGTAGCAGTCTTTTTGGAGAAGGAACTGAGAAAGAAAGTTGACATTTTCGTTTTAGAGTTTTTTGCAAGTTAAATATCCTCTTCCTCCTAACCTCCAATCGCACCACAGGAAATCGCGCACGACCTTCGACACGTCAGACACCCGTCGCGAGTACGGGCCCGTGGTGATCGACTTCGCGCGAGTCCAGAGCAAGGTGGCGCTCAAGTACGACGCCTGGCACAAGGAGGTGCTGGGCAAGTTCGGCGCTCTACTGGGCGGAGAGATGGTGCAGTTCCACTCACAGCTCGCCAAGTCCAGGACGCAGCTCGAGCAACAGAGCATCGGTGAGTTTGATCGCTACTGGGCGGAGAGATAGTGCAGTTCCACTCACAGCTCGCCAAGTCCAGGACGCAGCTCGAGCAACAGAGCATCGGTGAGTTTGATCGCTACTGGGCAGAGAGATAGTGCAGTTGCACTCACAGCTCGCCAAGTCCAAGACACAGCTCGAGCAACAGAGTATCGGTGAGTTCGATCGCTACTGGGCGGAGAGATGGTGCAGTTCCACTCACAGCTCGCCAAGTCCAGGACGCAGCTCGAGCAACAGAGCATCGGTGAGTTTGATCGCTACCGGGCAGAGAGATAGTGCAGTTCCACTCACAGCTCGCCAAGTCCAAGACACAGCTCGAGCAACAGAGTATCGGTGAGTTCGATCGCTACTGGGCGGAGAGATGGTGCAGTTCCACTCACAGTTCGCCAAGTCCAGGACGCAGCTCGAGCAACAGAGCATCGGTGAGTTTGATCGCTACTGGGCAGAGAGATAGTGCAGTTCCACTCACAGCTCGCCAAGTCCCAGACACAGCTCGAGCAACAGAGTATCGGTGAGTTCGATCGCTACTGGGCGGAGAGATGGTGCAGTTCCACTCACAGTTCGCCAAGTCCAGGACGCAGCTCGAGCAACAGAGCATCGGTGAGTTTGGCAAACGACCAGTCTGTACTAGAGGAAAAGAGATAAAAGTATTATCAACATAACATAACATTTCCTGGCACATACATTGTTGTATTGCATTGATTACTCAAATTAATCAAATCAAAGTATTTCATTCATTCATTCAAAATGGAGGCATCGCCCAGCGCAATCGCAGTGGCACGGTTTTGGGAGCGAGATGTCCGAGGAAGATTAGACGCTTTCGACACGAAAGAAGAAGAAGAATTCAAAATTACACAGAAACTGTCACTTATTGAACGTTACTAGTTAAACTAAGTTTTTGATTTGTTGATTTGTAACCGGTTAAACTGATTGACTTTTGTCTGAAGAGTCCGACCAGGTTCCGCTGTGATTCGCTGAGCTTAATCATGGTGAGTAAATTCGGAGCTCGCCTCTGGCTGTATTAAGTTATCTGGTGGCAAATCGATGTGTAAGTCAACTCGCGGGTTCTCAGATATTTACTGAGCTGTGGGGTCGTTATAAATCGGACCAACTCGGCCATTTTTGATAAACTTGATACAGATACAAAATTATCAAGTTGTATCCTGTTTCTTTGCAAAAATGATTAATTAGCTTTTCAGTAAAATGCACAAATGTGTATAAATAATACTTTTTTTTTGCTCACCTACAAATAGCCTTCTTCTTCTTCAGGCTATATCAGTCCACTGCTGGACATAGCCCTCCCCTTATGAGCGCCATAGCGCAAGGTTGTCCATCATTGGGGGGTACTGCCCATAATCCCTACGCTGGGCATGCGGGTTGGGGATCGCAGTTCGGTGGAATTGTACTGCAGGGGGCGCCGCTGCCCACCCCCCGGTTTGTGTCCCTTAGTCGCCTTTTACGACACCCGCGGGAAGAATTTGGGTTGGTGCTATTCTCTAAGCCAACACCACACAGCATCAAATAGCCTATTGAGCGCAAACTCTCTCTAAGACGAGGCCTGTGCCTTGCGTTAGGACGCCTATAAAATAACCAGACACATCACAGAAACAATAACCAACGTTACGCTCCTGCAGAAGCTGCGTCGACCAGCGACGCCGTCTCGCTGATCACCTACGTGCAGCAGCTGAAGCGAGAGGTGCTGGCGTGGGAGAAGCAGGTCGACACCTACCGCGAGGCGCAGCGCATCCTCGAGCGGCAGCGGTTCCAGTTCCCAGCGCAATGGCTGCACGTGGATAATATCGAGGGCGAGTGGAGCGCCTTCAACGAGATCATGCGCCGGAAGGACTCCTCTATTCAGACGCAAGTAAGTACCGGGATCGGCGCCGACTCTAGCTTTGTCAGAGACTTCTCTGACAGCTAGCATCCTCGAGCCGCAGCGATTCCAGTTCCCCGCGCAGTGCTTTCCATCAGGGCGCGTGGAGTGCTTTCAACGAGATCATGCGCAATAAGGATTCCTCTATTCAGATGCAAGTAAATACCGGAATCGGGGCTATTCTAGCTTTATCAGAGACTTCTTCGACAGCTAGGTATGTAGACTCTTTGGATAAGGTCACAAAACGCAGCGCATCCTCAAGCGGTAGCGATTCCATAATAGTTAGTACAGTGCTACACAAGAAATAAGTATCGCGGATGTACCTGCGCAGTTGACCAAATTTTGGATATGCGGCAAGTTGATCGACCAATCAGATAGTTTCATTTTATGGCAGGCCTATTGGTTGATCCAACGTCATCGATGCATGTGACTATTAACTGTTTGGCAATATTAGCGTGAGCGAAATAGGTAGCGCTACTGCGGCAATCAATTCTGCACCTTAAAGATCTCTTTGAATGTACTAATAGCTTCGGGTACCTTCGTTACACTTCTTCCTAGTCTGCGCGAACGTAGATTCCCGAAGGGACTTTTTCGATGTGTAGTACTGTACACAGTTATCTATTAAACGGGCCTAATCGCGATTATTTATAAGGCTGCCGAAACGTCGGGAATTAAGGTAATCACTTTAATATATAACTGTGTATGGGTATCGCGAATCATTAAGGCTGATATTCAGAAACACAGCGTTGAGCTACACTTAACGTGAACTAAGCTGAGCATCGGTTGGGTTATTCACAGTCAATATCTCGATTCGAACTCAGCTAAGCCACAACCCAAGCTAAACTTACTCGAACGTGTAATCTGTGGTACAGTTTTTGACGTTAATGGTTGCCAATTGCCAATTCAGGTCTCCATTTCATCCTCAGAGATAGCCCAAATGGCGATAAATCGCTTAAACTGGCAACGCTGATTGTGAATACAAAAAAAAGGTTATTTCACAACAGGTTAGTTAGATTTCTCAAATCGCCTACAGGTGTCGCCACTTTCTTCGTCATTGCCACCTTGAGTCTGAGCTAAGTCGCCGAAATCCACTCGGTCTCAGCTTAGCTTGCGTTCAATTTTTGGTATCTCAAACTCAACTGTGAATACAAAATATCCCTGAGACTTTCATTTTGACAGTTGGAAGAGCCGGACTCACATTGAGCTCACGCTCATAATCGTTTCTGAATATCGGCTAGTACAAGTTAGTACAGGACCAGCATTAACGACTGTCCGGTCCGCAGGTGGCGTCGCTCCAGCAGAAGATCGTGGCGGAGGACAAGGCGGTGGAGGCGCGCACGGTGGAGTTCCTCGCGGAGTGGGAGCGCGGCAAGCCCACGGACGGCGCCACGCGGCCCGAGGACGCGCTGGCGCGGCTGCACGCCATGGAGGCGCGCTACGACAAGCTCAAGGACGAGCGCGACAACGTGGCCAAGGCGCGCGAGGCGCTCGAGCTGCACGACACGGGTGAGGACGCTCTAAGTAACTTAACCATATAAGCTGAAGGACGAGCGCGACAACGTGGCCAAGGCCAGGGAGGCGCTGGAGCTGCACGATACGGGTGAGGGACGCTCTACGCCTTATGAAGGTTTAACCGTGTAAGCGAAAGCGGACTGTTGACTTCACTCCTCTGGCTGAGCTCTGCATGTGAGGCGTAATAAGTATCACTCGTAGTGAAACGGGATAACGTGGCCAGGGCTAGGGAGGCGCTTGAGCTGCACGACACGGGTGAGGGACGCTCTACGCCTTATGTACAGTCTATTTATTCTTACTTGTCCAATTTAGCAAACAAGATTCTACCCGTAAACTAAATTTTTAGTCCAAAACTGCCACATTTCCATAAATGAAGTAACTTGGAACACTCTTTTAAATAACACGCTGCCAATTTTATAAACATAATTCATGAATTTGCGAGAAAATGTCTAGTTTAGGCATCTAATCTCAATTTTAAGGTTAGAATCTTGGTTACTAAATTGGACAAGTAATAATAAATAGACTGTAGGTTTAACCGTGTAAGCGAAAGCGGAGTGTTTACTTCACTCCTCTGGCAGAGCTCTACGTATGAGGCGTAATAAGTATCACTCGTAGTGAGACGGGACAACGTGGCCAAGGCCAGGGAGGCGCTCGAGCTGCACGATACGGGTGAGGGACGCTCAAAGTAACTTAACCATATAAGTGAAAGCGGAGTGTTTACTTAACTCCTCTGGCTGAGCGCTGCATATGAGGCGTAATAAGTATCACATATGCTGTGTGGTGTCGGCCTAGAGAATAGCACCAACCCAAATTCTTCCCGCGGGTGTCGTAAAAGGCGACTAAGGGACACTAACCGGGGGGTGGGAAGCAGCGCCCCCTGCAGTACAATTCCACCAAACTGCGATCTCCAATCCGCATGCCCAGCGTGGGGATCATGGTCATTACCCCCCCCCCCCCCCTAATGATGGCACAACCTTGTGCGCATAGGGTAGGGCTATGTCCAGCAGTGGACTAATATAGCCTGAAGAGGAAAAAGAAGAAGAATGTATTTTCCAATAATAACAAAAAAATAGATTTATTAGAGAGTAATTCATTAGTATGTGTCTGTTTATTTATGGTTTGAAGAGTGTTAGTGAATTTGTGTTCGCTCTGCTCAGCCCTACGATTGGGGTTTTAGTTCGATAACTTCTGACAGTAAGGCCCGCCACTGTCTTACAATCCTCCACCAACCCGGCCTTGGCCCCCGTGTTGGAGTATGGCCTAACCTTGCTGCGATGCAGGAAGCGACCCGTGCCCCAGCAAAAGGTTGATATTGTTACGGGCTAGGGTTCCAGATCTGGAGGTAAAACGCCAATGACAACTTCTTAGGATTTATTGACGCAGGGTCTGGTCTGCAGGTCTTCACGACACGAAGTCCACACGTAGATTCCAATCGCAGGTTCAAAGTCCAATAGTATCGCTGAGGTCGTAGGTTATCGCTCGTATACGGATGTTGACACATGTTACCAATTCATGTTAAGTTATTTTTTTTAAATTAAAGACCGTATTTAAAAACGTATAATAACATTCTAAGAATATATATATTTGCCATAAAATAAATAAAAATAGTTTAAATTGCATTATTTAATACCCATTATCACGTGACTGCGAACGTCAATCAAAGCGCGGGTGACGTCACTGACCGCTAAACAAAACAAGCTCACGTAGTCAAAAGTATCACCGGCGAACTAATTTCAACGATAATATTATAATATTATTGTAATATTATAACAATGGAGACTGGATTCATCAAAGGAAGTAGTTCTAACTTACCGAAGATAGATTCGTTGATGGTGGCAAGTTATTTTGCCCGAAATAAGAATTTTTGTGCAGCGAAGCTTAGAAACGTAAAAAATGTCATTGTAAGTACGTTTGAAATACCTACCTATGGTGGGTAAAGTCAAAACTACCTATCTAAAACTATTTTGTACCTAAGTACATACTCGTATTTAAATTTTATCGTACAATACTTTTAGAATATTTGGCTTACTTACATCAAAGTGGTGTTCACAAAAATAGCTGGTACTTGTAGATGTCAATGATGTTGAACATCTTCTAGCAAGCGTTAGCCACTTTCTCCTTATTTTAGCAATTTTTGGAACATGTATGAACATTTTTTGCGGCGTACTTTTACACATGGGTACTGCACAGCATTTGTACATCGTATTCATTTTTACACCTTTCAGAAAACTTATTTATTCGTAAGAATTCACTGAATATCAGGTTAACTTTCATAGAGCGCGAGATTGTTTATCGGTCTGTGACGTCATCATACTCACGCGTTAGTTTAGAACGTTTTGGCGGGAATTTTAAAAAGTAGTTTTAATTAATTATTTTTTTAGTAAAATGTGACGTATTTTTTCATGAAATTATTTTTTTCGTGTTTAAATAGCGTCTATCTATGAAACAAAATCCATTTCGAACATTAGTCCACATCCCTATTGCAGGTATGTTCGCTCGAAGTTCACTCTTCGCTATTCCAAACGGAACTGATCCGCCGGCAAGGGTTCTAGAACATTCAAGTACGTACCTACACTCGGTGCACGCGGCAACGACTCTAGAACAATTTTATGTCAAAGAGTTTTGAACCTTATGCTAGTGGACATACGAGTCATTATTGCTTGCAGCGTTTATTGTTTACTAAAACGCAGCATGCGGCGACTATTCGATAGGCTTCCAGAAGGCTCTATTCTAGATGGTTTGGGATAGGACCGCGACAATATCATGATCGAAAGCCAGTGCACGCCTTTCTCTAATAATAGTAGTTTATGATACTATTGCTTAGTAAGGGTTCTTATCACACGAGTACACTACTTTCATTCACTACTTTATCTACTCTCATACTATTATTCATAAAATTATATTAAACAGAACCAAACTTTGTTTAAATATAAGTTTTTTTAAATGTAAGATGTTGGCGCCAACGCGCAAACGTGCGCATGCGTGTTGCGTCGCCGCGTAGAGGTTCAACCTTCTCGGTCCAGCTGGAGGTAGTATAGGCGTATCGTTATGTTTAAAAAGTTATATTATGAATTTATGATACAGGTTACACTATTTTTATTTTTAATGCACTAACCCGTGCTAAGGAACAAATTACGTAATACAGAGAATATTGTAAAGAGGTTCGAAATTTCACTGATGCCGTGAGTCGCCCATTGGCTCAATTGGTAGAGCGCTGGTACGGATAGCCAGAGGTTGCGGGTTCGAATCCCGGCATGGGTGAAATTTTTAGCCTCTAAATAGGTTTTTAAATTATGATACAGGTGTCCATACAAGACCTGCATCGAATACAACTTTTTTTTATTTTCTTTTTGGCCTATGCGTAATGTTTATCATAAGAGTTTTGTTTTCAGTTTTATAATCTTTGCATCAGAGTAGATAAACAGTGTTATAGCACAGCCCGTCCGCCCACAGGCTCGTCCGTGAACAACGAGCGCATGACGGTGGCCCTCGAGGAGCTGCAGGACCTGCGCGGCGTGTGGGCCTCGCTCAGCAAGATCTGGACGCAGATCGACGACATCCGCGAGAAGCCCTGGCTGTCCGTGCAGCCGCGGAAGCTCAGGCAGCAGCTGGAGGCCATGCTCAACGAGCTCAAGGAGCTGCCGGCCCGACTGCGGATGTACGACAGTTATGAGTACGTCAGGAAGCTGCTGCAGTCTTACACCAAGGTCAGTTGTCTTACGTTTAGCACGTGCTTACCGACTCCGTGTAGGTCTTACCTTCCGAAGAATGAGGCGGAACCGGATGTATTAGTAGATTAAGATGACTTGAAAAAAGTTGGTCGGCGTGGTTTTTTTTTTCCCACTGCCTTTTTCTCCACTACACTAAAGCCCGAAGGCAGCGATGGTGGTGCATTGTCTTTCGGTAAATAGAATGCAAATTCTTTACGCTGGCATAAAAATATTATCTATTTACGATAGTGGATGATAGTGTCAGAATATGGTACAGTCGTTTTTCTTGTTTTTACACATAATTTGGCCCTCAGTCTGGTTTCTTCTATGATGCAAGAAGGCACAATTAGTTTCTCTTTTTAGATATATGGCAGAGGTCCTGGCTCCCCCCCCCCTAGAAAGCTTACACAGCAGCAGCAGTTTCTAAATAAACTCATGGAGCTGCTGGCTAGTTTTATTATGACAGTTATTTAAATGCGAAATGCGGGTTTGGTCTTTGTTGCCAGTTCTCTAACGAAAACTTTAATTTCCTTTACTTAAGACTTCCAAATATGACTTTTTCGTCCTTCCCAGGTCAACATGTTAATCGTGGAGCTGAAATCCGATGCTCTGAAGGAGCGCCACTGGCGCCAGCTGTGTCGCGCGCTCAAAGTGGACTGGGCTTTGTCGGAGCTCACTCTGGGCCAAGTTTGGGACGCGGACTTGCTGCATAACGAGCATACTGTGAAGGACGTGGTCTTAGTGGCTCAAGGAGAGATGGCGTTGGAAGAGTTCTTGAAGCAGGTATGTTTGTGTTTTTCTCTGCTCGCTTAGGTAAACATCAGTCTTGGAAGGAAGAAATTGACTGGGCCTGGTCGGTGCTCACTCTATGCCAAGTGTTGGATGCGCTACATAACGAGCGTTCCGTGAAAAACATTGGGCGGCTGAAGGATATATGGCGTTGGAAGAGTTCTTCAATTCTTGAAGATTGTGTATTTTCCGCCATCCTTGGACAATGACTGAGTGGACTAGGCCTCCTTGGAGCTCACTCTCTAGTCAAGTTTAGATGCAGACTTGTTGGACGCATTTACATTTTTCTCGGTATATTTATGCCAGTTTACATTAGAAATCACCTCGTAATTAGACCTAACTGAGAGAAAATGCCCCGGATAGGGAATAATAGTCTTATCAATACGTTGTTTAAATAAACGTGGTAGCTATAATAATTCCCGAGTTTACTAACTTTACTTAAAGAATTAATAAACCTACCTCTACTCCAGGGGAACCTTAGATTCCGGACGCGATTCCGTAGCTATTACAGTTCCTGCAAATCCAAGCCTCATACGGTAAAATAAGTTAGCATAATCATCCAAAATTATCGTAAAGCGACATTCTTTCTCCGCCAGGTGCGCGAGTCGTGGCAGAGCTACGAGCTGGATCTGATCAACTACCAGAACAAGTGCAAGATCATCCGCGGCTGGGACGACCTCTTCAACAAAGTGAAGGAACACATCAACAGCGTCGCTGCCATGAAGCTCTCGCCTTACTACAAGGTAAAGTTGACCTTATTTAGTACTATGTAGGGGTGCCTATGAAATGTTGATAAGCCGACAACACAAAACGCTTAAATCATGTTGATGATTGATTTCTACGTCTGGTTGCTGGTTCTTATACATAACCTGCTGCTGTGTGGTGTCGACCTAGAGAATAGCACCAACCCAATTCTTCCCGCGGGTGTCGTAAAAGGCGACTAAGGAACACAATCCGGGGGGTGGGCGGCAGCGCCCCCTGCAGTACAATTCCACCGAACTGCGATCCCCAACCCGTTTGCCCAGCGTGGGGATTATGGGCATTACCCCCTATGATAGCTCAACGTGGCGCTCTTTAGGGGAGGGTTATGTCCAGCAGTGGACTAGTATAGCCTGACGATGATACATAACCTAGACTGTGCGGAATCCATCACCAGGTCTTCAAAGAGATAGCATGTGATAGCACAAAGGATGAAAGGCCCACTAGCGACTCTGAATTTATGATTAATAAAGTATTTTTAAGTAGTCAATATAAATTTTAATGTAAGTTGCAAGATTCCCAAAAAAATATATAATAGGTACATAAACTTACACCTGTATCCGGGAGGGCCAAATAAAGTATTCTTACTACAAAATTGTTAGAATATTTTCGGGGCTTAATCGCGTAGTAATTTATTGCTATTTTACCTCGACGTTCTCATGACCACGATGACTGTAAGGTCGTCGAAACGTGGTGGTAAAATATCAATAAATTACTACGCGATTAATTCCCGAAAATATTCTATTGTATGTGTTCAAATGTGTGAAATGTGTTCAAGTCGCGAAAGTTTAAAATATGTTCTTACTACAAAACTCCAAATACAAATGAACGTCGTTCCAACAGGTGTTCGAAGAAGAAGCTCTGACATGGGAAGAGAAACTGAACCGCATCAACGCTCTCTTCGACGTGTGGATCGACGTGCAACGTCGCTGGGTGTACCTCGAGGGCATTTTCAGCGGGTCAGCCGATATCAAGACGCTGCTGCCGGTTGAGACGTCCCGGTTCCAAAGCATTAGGTGCGTCTACTTTGTTATTGCTCTGACGTTAAAACAGCTGTACTTGAGCTATAAAGCTATAGCTATAAAATAAGGCAAGACTATACAAACCGTATTTCTTTATATTCGCGATACTCACAAATAGTTATGTTAAACGGATCTAATAGCGATTAAGGTAATTACGTTTTACCTAATAAATAATCGGGATAGACCCGTTTAATATGTAACTATAAACAAACCTTCTCTGACGCGATAACTAGTTATTTCGTCAAATCATCGACGTACTCATCACATTGCACGTAATTCGTTAAAAAAGATAACATTGAAGGTTGCCAAATTAAAGTAATTATATTCCGTAAACTATGACAGCAAAATCTTATAAGCATAGATTTTTTTTCTTCACTCATTCTGGGTAGGCAAAACTGTGCCCGTACAGCCAAGTCTGCAGTAGATTTTTTTTATTGATATGAGATGAAAATTTAATTTAATAAAATGAAATGAAACCTAACCTAACTCATTGAATCAAATTATTAATTCTGATATTGAAACATATTCGTAGCTTCTTTTTAGAAATACTTGTATGAATCATAAAAAAACTATGATTTTTTTAGTAAGAACTTGGGTTTTTTCTTTTAAATAGACATTATTTTGACAGTTGAGAAAGAGAATGCACGAGTTCGGAAAAGTCAAAGAAAAAGCTTGGGTGTGTAATAGCCCACATGCCGAACGCTGCACGTCCCTGCACGTCCCTCCAAAAGTCAAAGAAAAAGCTTTGAGTGTGTAATAGCCCACATGCCGAACGCTGCACGTCCCTTCAATACGCCACTTTTTCAGCAACTGTAAGGAAAAAACACTTACACCCAAATTTCCACCAGCTCTTAATTCTAGGGCCTCATGAAGAAAGTGAGCAACTATGGTGTAAATACATAAAAATAACACTTAAACCCAACTTTTCCCGCCAGCTCTGAATTCTTGGGCCTCATGAAGAAGGTGAGCAAGTCGCCGATGGTGATGGACGTGGTGAACATCCCCGGCGTGCAGCGCGCCCTGGAGCGCCTGGCAGACCTGCTGGGCAAGATACAGAAGGCGCTCGGGGAGTACCTGGAGCGAGAGCGCAGCAGCTTCCCCAGGTCAGTGAAACTGCGCGTGCATACAGAAGTAAGTTAAACACTGAGAAAGTAAGTCATTGACTTAGTGACAGAGTTGATTTTACTAGAGCAAATATGGTGACTTTTTTGAACTAAAACTTTCGTAAGCACAACACATTGTAGACTTTTAGTCCGGATTTACTTACGGGTGTTGTTATATCGGAAAAGTCCGGAGCGAAACCTGGTCGGACTTTTCCGATATAACAACACCCATAAGTAAATCCGGACTAAAAGTCTACAAAGTATGGTAGTGAACCTTGTGAACCCAAAGTGACCTTGGCTTCTTACAAAGTTCTACTGAGCGCTGCCCTATGTGAGTGAAACGGATTCTTGATGGCATTGCAACGAGTTGGTTTTACTGAAGGAAGTCAGAATCACTAACTCATCTGTAGCGCTGGCTTAAAATTAACCGGATAACCCTCGAAAAGTCCCCAGAACAAGAGTAAAACTGCGCCTTGTTCTGTTAATAATAAAGTTGGGCCAATTACGAGCAAGTAAATGTTTCTCTTGGGTACCGTATCTATATTTCCATATATTTCCCAAATTACTACACCTAGTTTTTAGCAATCCCCACTTTGCTCTGTAAAATTCAGTTTATTTTCACTGAAATCCAATTCGACTAGCCCAACATTGTACAAATTCTACTAAAATCGCCCTCATTTAACTCTGACTCATCGCTCGATGTCCTCCGCCAGATTCTACTTCGTGGGCGACGAGGACCTACTCGAAATCATCGGCAACAGCAAGAACATAGCGCGCCTACAGAAGCACTTCAAGAAGATGTTCGCCGGAGTAGCCGCCATCATACTGAACGAGGAGAACAACGTCATCAACGGTATCGCTTCGAGGGAGGGCGAGGAGGTGAGGCCTTTCTGGCGTTTCATTTGTGCAGATTTAAAACGCCATTGAACTATAATTTAATACCGTAGCTAATAATACTGTAGCTACACAGTATCATTTAACGAAGTAGTAACCAGTAATATGTTAACTTCGTGAAGCCCTTGGCGCCCCTCACACGAAATAACTGTTAAATTCCGTACTAATTTGACAGCAAGACGATTGGAATCATTTAGGATTTGGTGTGCGTAATTGGGCCTCTGACCTAACGTTTTTTTCTATTTTAAATTTAATGTCGGTGTGGATGCGATACGATGAAAAAATAAATTCAAAACACACCACTAGTTTAGTTAGTTAGTCCTGTGGTTTCCGCACTTAGCCTCATAGATGGGCAATTGTACGTAGCAGAAACACACCACTATTAAGATCATTAACTTCATTTCGTATTCACTTACCTGCATTTTGTCGAAAGAGACCAGATAATTCAAAAAGTCAATAGTTTGTACTTGTAACTAGGCTGCAATTGTTAGCTGGAAAACTCACAAAAATAAAATGTAAATTATCTTAAGACTCCTTTTTTCTCACTTGTTGGATTTCATGGCAACAATGCGCGGTAAGCGATGGTTAGACGAACCCGAAATAACAGTGCACTAGCTTTTTTGAACTTAAACTTTCGTAAGCACTACATAGAACAGATTGATGCTCGGACTCCTTTACATAAAATCTTTAATTTAATCTGGATTTAATCAATAAAGGCCAGTAGCTATTAAAACGTGTTAAGTACGCCTAAAAATATGGACATGAAAATAACTTGGTCGGTCCACCTATAAACGTAGTCCAGGAGCTCTTGAAAAGTGTTAAGTGCGCCTAAAAATACGGCCGTCACAGTAACGCGTTCGGTCGACCCGCAGGTGTACTTCATAACGCCGGTGTCGACGGTGGAAAACCCGAAGATCAACTCGTGGCTGTCGATGGTGGAGCGCGAGATGCGCGTGACGCTGGCGTGCCGGCTCAAGGACGCCGTGGCCGACGTCAAGCAGTTCAAGGACGGGAACGTCGACCCGCTCAAGTTCATCGAGTGGTGCGACAACTACCAGGTGATCCGCGGCCTTCACTCACCCCATGTTTCTTCTACACTTGCTGGGTTCGTGTTCCACACAAGGTCTTCTCCGTGATCTTCCTCCCTCTCCTAACTTATTATAATTACTCATTACATATCTCTTGCTCTGTAAGTAGTCACTTACCTGAATGCCGGGGTGTATGGATATCATTACAGCATAGGTTTTAAAACATACCATTTAATGTTAACATTACAGCATAGGTTTTGGAATTTGAAAAAAGAACTGTCATACTCATACTGCAAGAAGAATATTTTTTAAAGGTTAATATTTTTTTTCTCGGTATCGATTATATACTCGAATCGGAATCGAGACAATTTATGTTAGAATTTATGAAGATTTTATTTTAAATATCGAACTATTTGTTTCGCAGTCACATCGTATGTTAATTGAAATTTTTTTAAAAATCAAACAGGCCAGCACGATTTGACGCGCTTGCGTGCTGTTAGACGGGATCTGACTTTATTGTTTTTAAAAACAGATTTATTAATTAAAAAGTATTTTATTCCCTCAATTTAAAACATGGCACAAAGGAAATAGAAAATAGACTTGGAACACAGTGAAATAGAAGTAGAAAATATAGTATCTTAAGACGTGACCGTCCCGAAACAGAGATTGAGTAGAACTGACTGCCCCAGCGCACTCTGGTTCAGCCATTACAAATGATGAGCTTATGCAGCAGTCTGGGATCGGTCATCAGCAATTCTATAAACATATCAAATATATAACAACCCCCCGCTGAAGACAGAAATTCGGGGATGATGCCCGATTTCGGATAAAGTTACACGATTTCCCTTAATCGTGGTGCAGGAATAGGAGAGCCTTCACTTTGCGTTACACTTATGACATCATCAGCAATAGGGGTTGCTTTTACAGCAGTAGGTGTGGATTTTGTAACATAGAATTTATTTTTATATTTAGAAATCAACTTAATTACCTTAAAACTAACAAATGCAAGCAATATAATAGTAATAAAAGACATAAAACTGAAGTAGTGAACCTGGTACTTCAGGATGAGAGGTTTTTCCTCTATGATTTTATCCAAATCTGATAACACTTTCTTATCAGCAGTGAAATCGTCTAAGTCGACGTTCTGTAGTAATATGGGAGATACAATCTTCCCTACAGACGTATTATCTAGTAGACAGCACGAATCGTTAATTATATTAAAATCTAAATTGGGTATAGGTATACTTATGTTTACAGAAGATTTAGTAGATATAAGTCGAGCACTTTTAGTGTAAATGGTGCATTGTTCTGGAGTACGTAAAACACCTGTACCAAACACTGTTAGTTCACTTATCTCGGAAATACCACAATCAATGGAGATCTTAGATGGTTGAGATTGTACAAAAATCCACTTATTGTTCACCAGTGGTTTCCAAATATCGAGATTTCCGTAGATTGTTTTCGTCGTACACTGCACAGGGAGAGCACTGATTGTTTTTGTTAACAGTTCACTTTCACACGTGGGGTTGACATTCGATAACTGGATAATCTGTATTTCGCATAAAAAGAACTCAGAGCTTATCACTTTGCACTTCTCTAGACTATCTAAACTACAGAAGGTTAACTTATCATTAGAAATACCTATGTAAGAACTAGAAGGTAGTATAAGGCTGTACGCCTTCTGTTGTTTTACATCATGAGGAGTGGGCAAGGCCAAACTGTGATACAAATTAAACTCCTCGTTCGTCACAAGAGGAATTTGCAATACAAAAACAAGCTTATCATTGTAATAGTAACATGCAATAGTAGATATACTGAGAATTGAATGGATGTTGTTTAAGTTTAGAGTAAGAGGGACCCGCGTATTTATAGGTAAGTGCCTGTCGCTTTCGACCAATTCCTGGTATAGCTGTCTCGGTGTAAGTATGCATGGGTGTAGTATGTTTTGACTACTCAAGATAACAGCGTTGGCGAGGTCCTCTAGTTGGAATGATAGAGTAAGCAAGGTGCTTTCAAGATTACTAAATATGGAATTCACCTTTGTTTCGAAACCCAATATATCTACAGCCTTAGAAATATTATTTGTTTGTTTTAACAAATCGTTTAATGCTCCCGTGAGCTTATCTTGATTCAAATTTAATGACGTAATAGTTTGCTTAAAAGAATTTAGGGTTGTCGAGGTAATTAGAATATTATCTTTCAAGAGCTGTGCTAGCTTTTTCTCGTCCTCCTGGACTGTTTGAATAGCAGAATCGTACCTCAATGCGTCGTCCTCGTCAAGGGTGCCGAACACATGTTTGAATGTTGTACCTACTATGCCAAACCAAGCGGAGCGTCTGCTTCTGTTAGAAATTAAGTGAGAGATAGAGTCATATTCTCGCTTCAGGTCATGATAACGAACTGTCAATGGGGATAGTATGTCGTCACATCGATTATTATTAGAATGTTGGCACATGAACCTAACTGTGCCTAGAACTTCATTAAGATTAATCAGATGGGGGTTTATATACGAAATATCTACATAACTAATTACATTTAACTGACTCTTAATAACTTCAAGTTTTCCTACTCTATCGAAGAATATGCCGGGACTCGAAGAGATCGGCTGGACAAAGTCTTGACGCGCATTGATTATGGCGCTGAAATAGAAATTATATATATTAGACTAAAGTTATTTTATTTTGTTCTTAACCTATCTTAACCTAGCTATATACACGTTCGCGCAGACTAATTAGTAGGCGTAATTGTCGCGGGCTTGAACTGATCGAAGTGATGCGTCACATGGCGCCGGTTGATAAGGAGTGTAGCCGTGTGATTATTGTTTACTCTAATGATTTTATAAGGGCCTTTCCACACAGGTGACAGAGCTTTCCGAAGTCTCAGGTGGTTCTTGAGGTATACATAGTCACCGGGTTTGTATCGTGGTGGGTCTCTGGCACGGGAGTCATAATAGGACTTTGATGACTCTTTAGACTTTTGTATATTTTCTAGAGCTTTCTCTCTGGTGTACTTGAATTTGTGTTGCAGCATTTTAAGGTAATCGGGATACGTAGTATCGGGACTACTTTCATATAAAGAATTCGGGATAAGGGGCTTGTGCCCGAAGATAAGTTCGTAAGGAGTAAACTTTGTTGTTGTGTGAACTGTGGTGTTATAAGTTAGCATAGCTGTATAAACGTAGGTGGGCCAGTTATCTTGAGCATCGTTTGCAAAGGACTTTAAGTATTCTTTTAGAGTGGAATGACTACGTTCTAAAGCGCCTTGAGTCTGCGGATGGTAAGGTGATGACCACAGCTGTTTGATTTTAAGGAATTTGCATGTAACTTTGAAAAGATCGGCCGTGAAATTGGTGCCTTGATCAGTGAGTATGGATTTTGGAATTCCGAATAATGAAATGAAATGGATGAGACAGTCGCTAGTCTCCTCGGCCGTTGTGCTGCGTATTGGGTAGGCTACAGAGAATTTTGTGAGGTCATCTTGCAGCGTCAGTATATACTTAAGTTTAGCAGGGCCGGACTCAGGCAGGGGCCCCACGATATCGAGTGCTACACGCTGGAAGGGAGCAGTGGAAGTAGTAGTTATCTCCATAGGAGCTCTATTTAATTTGCGTAGAGCTTTGTTCTCTTGACAGGCTTTACACTTTTTGACATATTCTTCTATGTCGCTTCTCATGGCTTTCCAATAGTATTGTTCTCTAATTCGGTGGTACATACGAGTGGACCCTAAATGGCCAGCTATGGGGATATCGTGGTTTTCTCGAATAATTTTGGGCCTTTCACTCAGGCTTGGATAAATTGTTTTATTTAGGTATACATGAATTCCGATTTTAGAATTATGAAAGAGGTAAGTCAGCATATTGTAAATCTTTGTGTAAGAGTGTTTGTCAAAGGGATTTTTGAAATCGGATATTGCAACGTCATTTACTGGTAAATCTTTGGAACATGTTATGATGGAGTCTCTTACGTTCTTCAGTGTTTCGAATATTGCGGGATACGGCGATTCGTCGAAGTGATGGACCTTTGTAAACATAAGATATACGACCTTGTCCTCATACTTAATTTTCAGAAACGAATTTAATTCTCTTTCTGTATTTAAAACTTCTTCTTTGATTTCAGTATTTAATATGATTTCAGGGATATAAGGGTTTGATTCATCGAGGTCAAGGGATGTTGGAATGATTATTATTCTATGAGGTGTTTTAATAAGATTTTCGTTGTGTTCTTTTAAAATGGTGTTAGGGATAATATCCTTATTGGACATAGATTTTAGAAACGTAGTATAATCACCATCGTTAAGATTTGAACGAGTCTGAGGCATATTAGATTCTGCGGGTGAAGGAACTTGAAGATTCGGTGGAGATGGAAGACTGGGAAGACTTAGAGGGCCGAAATCCTCAATTCCGTCGTATGGGCTGGCGTTAGTATCTCTTATTTCTACTAGGTCCTCTAATTGGATTTCATCTAGTGTTGGGCTCAGTGGTTTGGTTGATATACGAGGTTCGACGGTTGGTAAGTTACTGTTAGGGTCTTGGTTAAGTAACTCCTGGTTATCAAACGAAAATGGAATTGGGGATGGTAACTCCAACAGAGGATCCTCTAAAGGGTTATCAGAGTTATCATTGATCGGGTTTAGTAGATCAGGGGGCGAAATAGGATTGCCTTCAACCGGATTAACCGGATATCTGGAAAGCGCGTCTGCGTTGCAGTTCGTTTTTCCCTTCCTGTAATTGACCTCGTAGTCGAATTCATTGAGTTTTAGGCGCCACCTGACGAGTCTAGAAGAGGGATCACTGCAATTAAAAAGCCATTTTAGCGGCTTGTGGTCGGTTATGATCTGGAAATTTTGACCGAATAGGTATGGACGGAAAACTTGTGTTCCGTATACAATAGCGAGACATTCTTTCTCCGTCACGCTGTAATTAATTTCTGCTTTGTTTAGTGTGCGCGATGCATAAGCTATAGGACGGTCTTTTCCTACAGGACCTTGGGAGAGAATAGCAGATATTGCAAAGTTACTAGCATCGCAAGTTAGTACAAACGGCTTGGTAAAATCGGGATAAGCAAGCACGGGTGCTGAGATAAGCCTCTCCTTTAGAGTTTCAAATGCAAGTTGTTGCTGATTTTGCCATAAAAATGGAACATCCTTTTTTAAAAGTGAAGTTAGCGATTTGGCTATCTTTGAAAAGTCAGGTATGAACCTTCTATAGTAAGAAACTAGGCCCAGGAATGATTTGATGTCTTTAGGGCATTTTGGAGTTGGAAAATCGGTAACCGCTTTAGTTTTTTCAGGGTTTGGTTTTACACCTTCTTCGTTAATTACATGCCCCAGATAAGCAACCTCTTTGCGTAAAAATTCACACTTATCTGGTTGAAGTTTCAAATGAAAACTTCGGATTCTTTCGAACACAGCGGAAAGGTTCTCTATATGAGACGGAAGATCGTGGGAGTAAATAACTATATCGTCTAGGTATACAAAGCACTTAATACCTTGGAGCCCAGAAAGGCATGTATTCATTAGCTTTTGGAATGTTGAAGGTGCATTTTTTAATCCGAAAGGCATTCTTGAGAATTGGAAATGTCCCTGGGGGACGGAAAAAGCTGTTTTCTTTGCATCAGCGTCTGAAATTGGAATTTGATGAAAGCCAGAGGCTAAATCTAAAGTGGAAAAATATTTGGAATGACCCAATTGGTCTAGTATTTCTGAAATTTGTGGAATGGGATAAATTTCTCCGATAGTCACATCATTTAGCTTCCTGTAATCTATCACGATCCTCCATTTACGTTGCCCTGAAGCATCGAGCTTCTTGGGGACAATCCAGATTGGGGAAGACCATGGCGACACTGAAGGGGTGATGATACCTTGATTTAGCATTTTATTGATCTGCGATTCAACCTCCTTTTTGTGGCACTCGGGAAATCTGTAGGTTTTAGTATGGATTGGATTGGAACTAGTAGTTTCTATACTGTGTTCTATCGCCGAGGTACATGTCAAAGTTTCATTAGGTAAGTGGAAGATGTCGGAATATTTTGAGCACACGTCCATTAGGCTCTCGGATTCTTCGCTGTTCAAATGTGAGATCCGGAGTTGGCTAAGCACATCACGAGTTCTCTCGGATACATTCGAATGATGTGCTTCGAATAAGGTCTTGCAAGATATAGTTTCCAATGGCTCTAAGACAAGATTGAGATTAGAATGAACAGTCGCAACTTTGTCCGAGGTGTTAACGATAGTTATATTGACGCGTTTATTTTCTTTGACCTTGACAATACAGTTCGCGACAAGTAGCGACTCAGAGATATGTTGGTCTAGAATGGTGCCTTCTGTGACATCTGGGTTTGCAATAGTACATTCTATTACTGCTTCTGTACGAGGCGGAATAGTATAAACAGGCTCAGAGAAATTGAGATTTACAGATTTTTTACCTATATGTAGCAGACCTTGAAAGTAGTCAATTTGACAAGCGAATTTCTGCAAGAAGTCATTACCAATAATTCCGTCGTGATTGAGGCTAATGTTTTTGATGACATGGAATTCATATAAACATGGACTTTTGGATTTTTGGAAAATCTGCATCATAAAACTGCCAAGAGTGGGTGTCGTTTCGTCACCTGGGTCAATACCCTTAATAGTGATAATGTTATCGCTAAGATTTGGTACTTTGAGCATAGAATTAAATTTTAATAAACTGACGGAGGAACCAGTGTCAATTAAAAATGATAGAAGCTTATCAGAAACAGAGGTTTGAACTATGATGTGAGGCAAATAGCGTTTTTCGGAATTGTTATTTACTTTGAAAATTTTTAAATCACCTTTGGGTTTAAAGCAGAAATCAGTGTTTGTGTTTCGGAGTGTTGAACTATGTGATTTAGTAGATACAGAGGGTTCATTGAACTTAGAAGATACAGTGGGAACAGTGGATCTAGTGGAATTAGTAGGTCTAATATAACCATTACGTTGGGGTGATTCAGTGGATTCAGAGGGTTCAGAGGGTTTGGCAGATTTAGTAGATACCGTGGATACAGAGGATTTAGTAGGTTTCATGATATCGGCTTTCGACTTGAATACGGAGGGCTTAGTGAACTCAGGAGATACAGTGGAAATAGTAGATTCAGTGGACTTAGTATATTTATTGCGATTGAGTCGTCGGGGCTGATTACCCTGTTTGTTTGCCATTATTTTAGGCAGTTCAATGGATTCAGAGAGCTTAGTAGATTTAGTAGAAACAGCGGATACAGTGGATTCAGTGGATACAGCGGATACAGTGGAAACAGCGGATACAGTGGAATTAGTAGATTTAGTCAATTTCGTGGTATCGACTTTTGAATTAGAAGCATAATTTCCCGGGCGATACCGATCGGGAAATTTTATTCGTTTAAATTGCCATCGACCTCGTCGACGCCTTGATCGTCGGAGCGATTAACTGTAAACGTCCTGCGTTCAGATTCAGGGAATCGTCTTGGGTTTGGCATAGTATTAGATGACGTCTGACGGCCTTGTGAAGACGAGGCATTGAGTTGCTGTCGGTTATTGAACTGTCTCTTACGGCAGTCCTCAATAGTGTGACCTAGGTTCTTACAATACCGACATGTGGGTACATTGTTTGAATTAGAATTATTGAATTCACGACGATTTGTGAATTTTGGCTTTTCAGAATTTTGTAATGGTGGTGTTTTCCTATAAACACCAGCTAGCACTTTCTCCTCAACTACCGCAAAGTTTCTTGCGGCATTTAAGGAGTCAGGGTCGCGACATCTAATGATTTGTGAGAGTCGCGGATGGAGTCCAGTTACAAAAGTGTGGAGGGCTAGATCCTCCATAGCAGCCATGCGACCCGCTACGTCTGTCTTACGCTTTGTCGGGTTTGAGATATTTATTTCGGTCATTAATTTGGAAAGGCATGTTTCAACCCTGAGTGCAAATTGGTCCACTGACTCAGCAGGGCCTTGTTTGCACTCTTGCATTTCAGACAGGAGATGAGAATAATGTTTCTTTTCGCCAAATTGGCTTCTAAGAAAAGAAATCAATTGTTCAAGGTTATCGAAGTCCTTGATAGTGCAGGTACTCTCTGCCTTGCCTTCAATGGCAAGGCAGAGAGTACCTGCTCCCATTATCTCTGCTCCCATCGAAGGGTTTGATGAATTTTATCAAGACATTTAGGGATACCTCTGTAGGTGCCAAAGTGGCTGAAGATGTGCTTGGGGTAGAGATAGATCTAGATTTAGTTTGTTCAGGTTTTTGAGTAGCCACATTCTTAGAATTTTGACCACTAGCATTTTCCTCTTGCGATTCCATTTTGGACAATTATAATTAACACAGATATAGAAAACACAAAAATAATTTTACGATATAGTACTTATAACCCTAAGTCCGACTCTGAGTTCTTTACTAAAAATTGTCAACACTCACAACAGCGTCGCAGGTATCAGGAAATGCGCCAACATCGTTGTCCACGCAGCAGGAAATGGTTGACCTTGGTACAAATCAGCTGCCACAGTTGGCAGATAGGCACGGCTTCCGTGCTCCCGTTGGAGTTGTAGATATGGGGTGAATCGTTGCGGCCGCGCAGCGATTTTGAATTTGCAGAAAACACTTTTAATAGCACAGTATTGTTTTTCACTTATTTATTTGTTTGGGGTGTAGCCTTGAGGCGAGTAATAGGTATAGCACTGCAATCCTCGGAAACGTTTTTGGGTGAGGGATTTTCGTATCCCACCGCTGCCACCAAAATGTTAGACGGGATCTGACTTTATTGTTTTTAAAAACAGATTTATTAATTAAAAAGTATTTTATTCCCTCAATTTAAAACATGGCACAAAGGAAATAGAAAATAGACTTGGAACACAGTGAAATAGAAGTAGAAAATATAGTATCTTAAGACGTGACCGTCCCGAAACAGAGATTGAGTAGAACTGACTGCCCCAGCGCACTCTGGTTCAGCCATTACAAATGATGAGCTTATGCAGCAGTCTGGGATCGGTCATCAGCAATTCTATAAACATATCAAATATATAACAGTGCCATAAAATCGTGAAGAGTAAAAAAGTCAGTCGACTAGCTAGGCGCGAAAGTAATTTTTTTTCGTGTTTTGGAGTTCTTTCTCAAAAGTTTTTAAAAATGTCAAGTCAAAAAAAAAGTCAACCTGCTTTCTTGGTTTTTTACTGACCTCACACTCGATATGTAAAGCAGAGTTTTTACCTCGGGTGTAAGCATCAATTGCATGCTCGGGCTAATTAATTAGCGCCCTCGCTGCGCTCGGGCGCCAAAAACCTCATGCAATTGATGTCTTACAGCCCTTGGTTAGCAATCTACTATTATTTAGAAATCCAACAATACAAAATAAGAAAGCTACCTGCAATAAATTAAATTGGGAAGTGGATGGTACGGGGAGAGAGGTTTTATACGTATGTGTTCTGAGTAAAATATAACGTAATGTTTGAAGGAGGCCATGCAAAACGAGAAAAAATTGATTGTTCTCCTAACCATCTTAGCGCAGCTTCAGCGAAGTCGCACGCCAAGCTTTGTGTAGAGCTAAGTCTGGAATGTCATCAATACTTCCCATCTAATTTGTAGTAATTTTAACGAGGCCGCAAGCCGAACTTCGTCTAGGTCAAAGCCCGGAGCGTTTCATGATGCGATTTTTTTCACCGGACCTTACAGGGTTAGGGGTTGAACCCTGCAGGGGATTCAGACGTCCTAATCTATTGTTACGGGCTAGGGTTCTGGATTTGGATGTAAAACACCAATGACAACTTCTTAGGATTTATTCACGCAGGGTCTGGTCTGCAGGTCTTCACGACACGAAGTCCACACGTAGATTCCAATCGAAGTCCAATAGTATCGCTGAGGTCGTAGGTTATCGCTCGTATCGCAGGTATGTTCGCTCGAAGTTCACTCTTCGCTATTCCAAACGGAACTGACAGCGCGCCGCGGCGGCCGCTATTTATATCCGCCGGCCAGGGTTCTAGAACATTCCCGTAACTACGTACCTACACTCGGTACACGCGGCAAGGTCGCTCGAACAGTTACTCATTTAAAGAGTTTTGAACCTTACGCTAGTGGACATACGAGTCATTATTGCTTGCAGCGTTTATTGTTTACTAAAACGCAGCATGCGGCGACTATTCGATAGGCTCCTAGAAGGCTCTATTCTAGATGGTTCGGGATAGGACCGCGACACTGCTCCCCTCTTAGAGATGCTCGTCCCGAGCATCTTCATTACTGCCGTGATAAGGAGCTAAGCGGTCGATGTGAACCACTTTTTGTGCGCCTCTTGGCTGCCGTTGAATTCGGTACGTCACGTCATTTAACCGAGTTACCACTTTGTACGGTCCCTCCCATCTTGTCTGCAATTTCGGAGATTTTCCTTTTCGTCGAGTCACATTGTGAAGCCAGACTAGTGCTCCTTCTTCGAAGCCGCTTGTATTTGCTCGGCGGTCATACCTAGTCTTCATCCTTTCACTCGACTCCAATCCGTTTTCCCGTACTATGGCATGAATCTCTCGCATTTTCTCACGTAACTCGGAAATGTAGTCGTGTAGAGAACGTGGGTTATCAGGAGGCCCTCCAGTTAGCAGATCTACTGGTATTCTCAGTTCTCGGCCAAAATTCACACGCGCCGGGGTTACCTTCGTGCTTTCATGTTCTGCCTTTCGGTAGGCCAGAAGAAATGGCGGTATGTATTTGTCCCAGTCTCTCTGGTGCCTGTCAACGACTTTTGCTAAATGTCTCTCAAGTGTTTGGTTAAATCTTTCTACCATGCCGTCAGATTGAGGATGATATTTGGTGGTCCTAGTCTTATGCATTCCCAATATTTTACAGAGTTCTTGAAATACTTGAGACTCAAAGTTCCTGCCTTGGTCAGAGTGTATTTCCAAGGGCACACCAAACCGGCAAACTACTTCCTCAAACAACTTGGAGGCAACAGTCGTGGCTTCTTGATTGGGTATGGCGAATACCTCTGGCCATTTAGTGAAGTAATCCATAACTACCATGAAATACTTATTTCCTGATTCCGTTACTGGGAACGGTCCAGCCACATCAACTGCAATGCGTTCCCATGGCGCACCAACGTTATAAAGTTGCAGATTTCCTCGGCTTCTAGTTGGTGGGCCTTTCACCGCGGCGCAAGTAGCACACTTGCGGCACCAATCTTGCACATCTTCTCGACAATGGAGCCAGTAAAATCTTTCTCGAATCTTTGTTAAAGTCCTTTTTACGCTCAAATGTCCACCTGACACGCCGTCATGTACTTCACGAAGGACATCTTGTACCTTATCTCTTGGGACAACTATCTGAAGATGGAACTCTCTGCCGTTAGGTTTCTCCCATTTGCGGTAAAGTATTCCGTTCCGGAGAATAAAACTGTCCCATTGAGCCCAGTATGCCTTGGTGATAGCACTAGTAGGAGCGACTTCGCACCATCTTGGCTTGTCCTCGCCTCGTTTCTTCCACGCGACAATGAGCCGTACATCTTCGTCATCTTCCTGTGCTTCTTTCATCGCCTCGTCTTCCCAAGATCTCGATGGACTCATTCTTGTCAACCTCAATGGCAGTTCCTTTGTCTGTTGTTTGGCACAGTGCTTGCAGTCTTCCGGACACGGCCTTCTTGACAGTTTGTTCCCATTGCATACTTGTGAGATTCTGGTTACCTGGGCTTTCTCTGCTCCAGCCAGTACTCGCCTCGGAATCCTGGCTTCGTTTCTCTGATTCACAGTAGACGCCGGAGCGTCATGCTTCTTTACGAACTCCTCAAAACGCTGCTCCATTTTGTTGAGGCGCGCACCCGTCTGTCATCTGTTTTGGTCGGTTGCCTCTCCTTCTTAGGACACGTGAACTGCAGATGCCCTCTTTCTCCACACTTGTAACACATGGGCCTGGAGTTCCTCTTGGGTGGTGTCTTGATCTCTTTGACCTCCTCCTTAGCTTCTCGAAGTTTATGCCCTTGCCGGATATCATGACGCACAGCTTCAACTTCCAGGGCGTGTGCCAGAGCTTCTTTTAATGAAGAATGGTGGCGAAGCTTTACTGCAGCCCTAATTTCAAGATCCCTAATTCCGTCGACGAAGGCTTGTAAAATATTCGTATCCACCATTTTACTATCTGCAGAAGGGTACGCCTTTCGAACCAGCTTCTCAATTTCCAACGCCCATTGTTGAAGTCCTTCACCCAGGCGCTGAGTCCGGTCGCGTAGCTGAGCACGAAAAACGTGTTCCAGGTGTCGTTCCCCATATCTAGCCTCAAGTGCCTCCAGCAGATCTTTGAACTCGCTGCCTGAGGTGGGCAGTGCCTCCAGGACAGATAAAGCCGAACCTCTGAGCGCGACGGTGAGGGCTGTCAGGCTCTGTTCCTCCGTCCACCCGTTTGAAGCAGCGACAGTCTGGAACTGCTGTCGGTAGGCGATCCAAGACGTAGTACCATCGTATGGAGGCAACTTCACTTTAGGCCCCTGACTTATGCCGACAACTCCGCTCGACGTAACTCCATTAGCTTTTATACGTCGAACTTCTTGCTCTAGTCCAGTGAGGCCGTTTTTCAGACTTTGTAGGTCCTCCTCTAATTTTGTAACCCGTTCGGTCACTATCTCTACATGTTTATGTAGCTTAGCAACCGTATCACTGAACTTTGTAACGGCAGAAAGGATCACCTGTTGGTCTGCCTTCTGTTCTTCTCGCAGGCCTCTCTGTTCTTCTTGCAGGCACTGCATCTGCTTGCTCTGTTGTTCTTGTAGGCACTGCATCTGCTTGCTCTGTTCTTCTCGCAGGCCTCTCTGTTCTTCTCGCATGCCCTTCAACATTGCCATCAGGCACGACATATCCAAAACCTCCATTGTACGTGACTGAGGTTTAATGTCTTCGGTGGGCGTGGCCAGGTGGGCGTGGCTACGAGGCGGAGCCTGTTGGTCGGTTGGTGAAACCTGGTGGTCAAGGCCGGTGGGCGGAGCCTGGTGCACGGGGGCGGTGGGCGTGGCCTGGTGGGCGGGGCCAGGGGGCGTGGCTTGGTTGGTGGGCGTGGCCTGGTGGGCGGGGCCAGTGGGCGTGTCCCTATGGCCAGTGGGCGTGGCCTGAGGGGCAGTGGGCGTGGCCTCCGCAGCACTTCTGGACCTGGTCCTCACTCCAGAAGTATTCTCTCTCGGAGTCAGTGGCATCTCCAAATCCCCAATTCTGACACCAAATGTTACGGGCTAGGGTTCTGGATTTGGATGTAAAACACCAATGACAACTTCTTAGGATTTATTCACGCAGGGTCTGGTCTGCAGGTCTTCACGACACGAAGTCCACACGTAGATTCCAATCGCAGGTCCAATCGAAGTCCAATAGTATCGCTGAGGTCGTAGGTTATCGCTCGTATCGCAGGTATGTTCGCTCGAAGTTCACTCTTCGCTATTCCAAACGGAACTGACAGCGCGCCGCGGCGGCCGCTATTTATATCCGCCGGCCAGGGTTCTAGAACATTCCCGTAACTACGTACCTACACTCGGTACACGCGGCAAGGTCGCTCGAACAGTTACTCATTTAAAGAGTTTTGAACCTTACGCTAGTGGACATACGAGTCATTATTGCTTGCAGCGTTTATTGTTTACTAAAACGCAGCATGCGGCGACTGTTCGATAGGCTCCTAGAAGGCTCTATTCTAGATGGTTCGGGATAGGACCGCGACACTATAATATAAAAATGAATGTGTTGGTAAGCGCAAATCTCGAGAGCAGCTGAACCGATTTCGATAATCCTTTTCTTAGAATATTCCTTGAAGGACGAGGATGGTTTGTACGGAGAGAAAAATAACTAAAGAATCGACTGTTAGGCGGTACGAAGTTCGCCGGGTCAGCTAGTTTCATATAAAAATGTTTCGTTCGACACGTTTGACGCGTTCATCTCGACTCTCGTCTGCGTATCGCCATACAGACTGAGCGATGTTATCTTAGTGTAACGAGTTACTGATTAGTGTCCCCCACCCCTTAGGCCCAGATCGTGGTGTTGGCGGCGCAGATCCTGTGGTCGGAGGACGTGGAGGCGGCGCTGGCCGGCGGCGGCGGCGACGCGCTGCGGCAGGTGCTGCAGCACGTCGAGAACATGCTCAACACGCTGGCCGACAGCGTGCTGCAGGAGCAGCCCGCGCTGCGCCGCCGCAAGCTCGAGCACCTGGTGAGCTGCCGCTGCCGTACTTACATACAGGCGGCCGGGTCACCTGTGACACACTCTCAACGACAGCGTGCTGCAAGAGCTGCGCCGCCGCAAGCTCGAGCACCAGTGAGCTGCCGCCGCTGCTACTTACTTACAGGCGGCGGGTCACCTGTGACACACTCTCAACGACAGCGTGCTGCAAGAGCTGCGCCGCCGCAAACTCGAGCACCTGGTGAACTGCCGCTGCCGTACTTACAGGCGGCCGGGTCACCTACGATGATGATATATATATGATGTCCTCCTGGTCGAATCCGATGACGGCGACCTCCGGGATTGGTAGGACTTCATCGGCGGTGCGCTCGGATGTGACTCGCGAAGCCCAGCTTGTTTTTAAATTTTCGGTTACATTGGCCGCAGTGAAGCTCACCACGGTTATTGTACTTATAAGAGTATGTGGGCTTTGGACTGGTTTTTTGCTGCTGTCTGTTGGAGTCGAGATACCTGCGATACACGCTGGCCGAGAGCGTGCTGCAGGAGCAGCCCGCGCTGCGCCGCCGCAAACTCAAGCACCTGGTGAGCTGCCGCTGCCGAGCTTACTTACAGGCGGCCGGGTCACCTGCGAGACACGCTCAACACGCTGAGCGCCTGGCAAGCTACACATTTACAGCAGGTCCTGCGGTACGTCGAGAACATGCGTAACACTCTGGCAGACAGCGTTTTGCAAGAGCAGCCGGCTGCGCCGTCGCAAGCTCGAGCCACCTGGTGAGCTGCCGCTGCTTACTTACAGGCGGCCGGGTCACCTGCGATACACGCTAAGCGCCTAGCAAGCTACACATTTACAGCAGGTCCTGCAATACGTCGAGAACATGCGTAACACTCTGGCCGAATGCGTGTTGCAAGAGCAGCCGGCTGCGCCGTCGCAAGCTCGAGCCACCTGGTGAGCTGCCGCTGCCGCTGTTTACATACAGGCGGCCGTTCACCATACATGTTCAACGACAGTGAAGCGACAACATTCGCAATGCAGTGGGCAGTGACTGGAAGAGAAAAAGAGCCGAAGATTGAGCTCTAGTTGAGTGGCGTGTCTTGAGGGAGGCCTTTGTCCGGCAGCGGACTGACACCTGCGGATTATGATTATGACGACACGCTTAAAATGCTGAGCACTCATCGGGATGCCGCAACACATTTACAGCAGGTGCTGCAGTATGTCGAGTACTCAACACCAGGGCGTCGATTCTCTTAAATTACAAACAATGTTCGAGCAATGGCATGACAAGAGTAATGCCAACGCATGACATTACAACAACCGTATTCCCCTACCTTTTACATGCATTACTCTGGCTCTGTCGCTGTATGAACCTTGTCATGCTCTTGTCATACTCATGCAGTTTCACTGTGCTACTCGGTCGGTCAACCGGTATTGCCACTTTGTGAACTGGAAATTCTACCTTAATATTCGGAGCACAAAAACGTTGCTTGTAAGGATTGTATCTGCAATAAATTACTTATATTTCAGTTTTTTATAACTTCGCAATCTTTAGAGGGTTTTAATCACAACAAAGCTATCAAAATTGTATTTATTTGTTAGAAATTTGGCTGTTTGTGAAGTTATCCAAATCCAAGCGTAAAAAACAAGCAAACTAATCTGTACAGTATCACTTGACCATCAATTGTTAAGTATGTTGCCAGATCGTAAATTTTAATACAAAAACCGTACTATTTGGCTTCCGCCAGTAACTTTTTTTTGCGACCGCCCTCACTGTAGCTTTAGGTACAAACTACTCCACTTTCGAATATTTTTAGTCATAAAAATGGTTTGTTTCCAAAAGTATCTAACGCAACGTTTCAAGCAAGACTTTTTCATTAATATCAATATCTAACATACAACATACAGTAAGCATAGCACAAGTCGTGTTTAGTTCTAAATAAAATAAAGTATTTTTAACCGACTTCAAAAAAGGAGGAGGTTATCAGTTCGATGCATATATTCCTTTTTTTTGCTATTTTTTCGCATATCCTCGTCAAATATTAACCGATTTGGATAAATTTTATTTTGTTCGACTAGGTATATCATCCCATTACTTTCATTTTAATTTGGTGAAGATCTAATGAAGACTTTCAGATATGAAGAAAAGGCGTAATGAGGCCCATCCATTAGTAATATGCTTATTATGTTTCAGAAAATATAGCGTAAAATTTGTCCCAGGGTAATCTGGTAATGTTCTGATGAAGACTCTGAGATGGAAATTGAGAACTTCAAATTTTAAGGCAAAAAAATTAAGTTATGTTTTGATGTAAGAAACACTTTGTTCATCAAATACTTTCATTCAGTATTCATTGACATTCTCTGTGTCTGTTCGACATTGTTACGACGTTGAACCTAGAAATCCGGAATTTAAGTTGAAATATGTAGTTTCCTAGGGTAGCAAACCCAAGAAAAATCAAGAGCCAGATGTAGAATAGACCAATAACACCTATAAGTGTAAGGTACCGTTGCACTTATTAAACCAGAATATAAGTCAAAATACACAATTTACTGTCGTGGTTATTATTCCCTTAGTAAAAAATATACTACATGCAATAGTTATTAAAGCCACATTGTCTATTTTAAAAAATTAAAATATTAAAAGCATTAAAAAGTTAAAATTACCTTGCTGAATTCCGTCAAAAATCCCACAAGCACCATGCGGTTAGCTAATGCACCGCCCTCCCTCCCACTTTCAAGAAAAAGTGGGAAAAAAATGGGAAGACACTATTATGGATTTCCGCAAAGTAACGCCTGATTCTATACAAAATATTAAAATAAAATCTGACTTCTGTACAAAATACGCAGCAGAGTCTACCTACTACCTACCTACTCTTTATTTTTTAATCCTATTCATCTTAAGGCTGTCTGGAAGAGATAGCTCTCAGCGATAAGACGCCCAATTCCACACTGTGTAAATTAGATATTTCAGCATTTCATGTAGGTTCAAAGTGTATGGTGTGTACGGTCCTAAAGTAACCGGAATATACTACATAGGCTTTACAAGATAACGAGTAAGTCTACAAACTAGTAACTAGTCTATAATATAGTCTACAAACGTAAAAAAAGGAAGATTTCGTACTAATTCTATTGAAATTTAAATAAACTTTTAAGATTTGTAATAAGGAGGCGCAAGTAGTTCTACGGAATCCTATGATGCGCGTGGCCCGACACGCACTTGACCGAAGTTTGGGCGAAATATTTGATTAAATATATTTGATCTTACTAAATATGAACTGAAACAGAAATTAACAGCATACTTAAACACTCTTTCTTATGATCGAACATTTTTGAAATTGATGTGATAATAGCTCATTTTACTTCTCACCTTCCGTTAGACTTACTAGTACAAACTTTTAACACACATCACTGCCATAATGCACAAATATACACTCATCCTACCTTTTCACACACCCTCTGCTCAGTGGTTGAAGCCCGAATCCAAGACTCCGGTCGTAGGGCTGAGCAGACACACACATGCACACATAGTTATATACACGTACATTTTAGTCTCTTTTATACAAGTTTTGCAAACATCTGTCATTTTTTATACTAACTTTACACCTTATGCTGATGATGCGTCCAATATAATACCGTTCTTTTGTAGACCGGGAGGCCTGGAAACCTAAGATACAGATCTTTTGATCTAGTTTAGGCTCCAGTCTTTCCACAAATAGTGCATTCTGTTGTATTGTATTATTTATCCAATGTTATTTTTAATACGAATGTAATTTGTGGACAGAAAAATAAACTATTATCTTAGCTTATTTACAATCGAGCTACAATAATTCCAGCTCCGAAGTAAGTAATATTAATTATTTCATTTATATAAAATATCGTATCGTATAACTTTTAACTCCAAACCGTATACCTTTTCAAGCATACCGGCGTACTAAATGGTAAGCACAGACTGGCAACACTATTAGTTTGACAAATTTAGTCTGTGTGAAGTAGACATCGTAATTCGTACATAGGACGATTTCTAATTTGTGACATACGTCGGTTAAAATAAAGTTTCAGTTATTAAACTCTTCTTATCAAACCTTTCGTTAGTGTACAAAGTGAAAATGAAGTGTTTGTGTATTAATTGAGCATCGAAATCGGCATGAAATGTAAGGAACGAAGCCAATACCGAACGAATGAAAGTCGTGTCATCGAGACTTCTTTGTATGCAGGCTTTGGTGAGTGTAAAAGAAACATTGTGTGGTCCTTATCCTTATAACACCCCGTTGGATTCCAGCATGGTACTGGAAAATATGTATCACTATTTATCTCTGTAAATTACTGGTGTGCAATAAAGAATTTTCTATATATCTATGTAATTATCATAGCCACTGTTTCTTTACTGTGGACATCAATCATCCAGCCCGTTCTCGTTCACTGCGAGGCATAGGTCCTCCTCCATCCTCATCCAGCCACTGCAAGCAATATGAATGTAGACAAAGGGTACTAGTACCACAATGTAGTAATTTTCTTGCTTATTTACGAAGCTAAATATCACAATCCTATGTGGTAACAGTTAATATTGATGTGATGTATATACATCTTATAAACATCGTATAAACTGTTAGAACTTATATAAGTTTAGGTGTGATCACTTCATTGGATAAACATTGGATAAAGAAATCCTTCTTTAAAATGTGTGTATTATAGTCACAAATATAACTTCTTTCAGAGAACCGTCTTCATCTTCAGCATGGCAGGGGTCTCCACTGATTGGGTCATTCACTTCCACTCCCAATGGAAGGCTCACGCTTGTGGAGGCAAAGAGCCAATATTGCTACAAAACAATCTGCATTTATAAACAAAATTTGTTTATATAAATACATGCTTACCTGTCCAGGATCCAGAAGTGAGTATTATGTTATGTTGAGGCCATGTATGTGTCTAAAGGCTGGTTCCTGAATTGAGAAATACACTCAGTAAATACTTTGCTGAGAAATTCTTAGATACAGCACTACAGTTGAGTTTTAACTTAGCGAAATTCTCAATTCTATAAATACATAGCGAGCCCCAATGGGAATCGAACTGATGACCTCTGTTTTCATAGTTAGCCACTGGGACATCGACAATATATAGAAGCTATGTAGTTATTTATTAGGTATTTATGTTAGTAGGTTATTACTTATGTATTGTATATGTATGTATTTATATTTCTTTGATGGTTTATGTAGTTTATTCATTTACTTATTAGAATTTATTAATATAATTTATATATTTATTGGGTAGATATTTATCTTGATAGGATTTTGTTATCTGTGTAAGTGTGTAGTGTATGTTGTGCACATGCATAGACCTGTTTCACATCTCCACTCCGAATCCCCAAGGTTTGTTGGAAGAAATCTCTCACAGAGATAAGCTCGCCTTTGTACATGTATTTTCTTAAATTAATATTTATGTTTTAAAGTATAATAATAATAATAGTTTTCAAACAATACCATACATAGCATTATTGCTATAATTATGTGTACCATAGCAATAATGCTACATAGATAATGTCATTAAATTCATGCCTTGTAATCAAATATTGTTAGAAGTCAGGAATCCAAGTTATTGATAATAATATAAAATTTGAATAATAAAATATTTATTTACAACACTGAGAAAACATGTGATAAACACAATTTTAAGAAGAATCTTTTTTGGTTGTTATAATAAACTATGATTTGCACCTTAAGTCACATTTCTTTCTCCACAGCCTCTCCACAAGAACTTGCTACAGTGCCACACCCTCAAATATGTCCCGGCGTCTGCGCTCAACACTCTGCACACAAGACGTTCTCGGCGTCAGCTTCCAAATTCTGAAAATTGAAGAATTCTAGTAGGGATTTGTTCAGAGGTTTCGAAACTGACAGTAGCTAGAGAGCAGAGCAGGGTCACACTCATTTGCAGTTTTGGTGTTACTTTGAAATAAATCTTTTGATTTGATTGAAAGCCACTTCCTTTTTTTAATTTTGAACAATTTAGGTACTTATGTGAAATAATTTTGTATTGTTACTACTATTTCTTTTATATTTGAGTGAGGTTGTAACCAATAAAACTTGTTTTTTAAATATGTGCTTTTTACAATAATTATCAAACCTTACCTAAATCTGTGAATTACTCCACTTCTCAGTCTTCTCTCAAATGTAAGTGGAGGCCGAGTGTGTGGCTTTGCCATAGATTGGCATTATGAGTAGAGTACGGTGTCCTGGCATGCATACACATAATGTTCAAATCTAAAACAGGCAATATACCATTACAGTCTATTTATTCTTACTTGTCCAATTTAGTAAACAAGATTCTAACCTTACTAGACATTTTCTCGCAAATTCATGAACTATGTTTATAAAATTGGCAGCGTGTTATCTAAAAGAGTGTTCCAAGTTACTTAATTTATGGAAATATGGCAGTTTTGGACTAAAAAGTTACAGTTTACGGGTAGAATCTTGTTTACTAAATTGGACAAGTAAGAATAAATAGACTGTACATGGATTGTGTTTTATATAGCTACATGGAAACTAGCCAATACTTAGGTACTTACAAATCCAACATGTGGGGAGTGGTACCCCTTTCTATTGAGAAACCGCTCTTCACGGAGTGCTGCACGAAGGATGCATGCCATGGCATCAATAAAGCCCCGCAGTCCATCAATTTCGAATTGTCTAGAATAAGAAAACTATAATTGAAAGTGAATTCAAGTTATTTAGTAACTTTTCTACGTTTATGCTTGAGCTTGTATAACTTCGATTTGATGAGATGCACTTCTCTCTACTCCAGTAGGTAATTTTTTTTAACAATACAATGATGTGTGGTACAGTGCCACTCAGGGCGGTGGTAGCGGTGAGGTGTAGAACGCCGGCCTCTCAATCAGGAGTTCGTGGGTTCAAACCCCGGCATGTACCAATGACTTTGTCTTCTAAGTTATGTACATTTGTGAAATTATAGTACCTAGCAATACTACTAGCCGACGGTGAAGGAAAACATCGTAAGGAAACTCTAGTGTCTGAAGTGTTAACGTACCTCAGCGCTTGCTACGTACAATGGCCCAACTATGAGGCTAAGTGCGGAAATCTCAGGTCTAACTAACTAACAGTGCCACTCACATGTTTCAGTGTCAAGTTACACATTTTTTACTTATTTGTCCCGACATTAGGTACATAATTACAAAATAGGTCTTTTGCATACCACAGAAATCTAGTAGGTAAGTAAGTATTATGTTTTTATTCTAATACCTTGACACTGTGAAGGACACTGCCCTACTAGGGCCTGATATAAGCCTGTCACAAGAAAAGACGGCGATGAATGTCCGTAGAAGAAAGATTATACCTAACTTACTAAAAAGTAATCCAAGAGACGACCACCTCAAACTATTTATATTGAACTCATGTAACATACCTACCTTTATTATAGGGGATATCCCGACTTGCCTCTGCTCCTGGGGTATCAATGGGATTAATTCGTCCGCCAAATGCCTCAACCCATGTTGCGTGAAACCGACGTCTATTTCGGCGCTCTTGTACTCTGCGCTTCGCCCTGTTGACTATTTGTGATAATCGCTATCATAAACCGAGTGAAGAAGTATAAATTTTATTAAAAAAATACTTTTTAGCCTTCTTCGTCACAACTGCCAGTGAGCAATCATACCGAAAAAGCTACTGTTGTTCAAAGATACTAATATTGCAGCTGTCAGGTAGCTGTCATGCAGTTATATAGCTCAATGAAACGTCAAATAAGGAGTAGCATACGGATTTGACAGCCAGACTGTTACCAAGGAACTGTAATTTTGTAAGAGCATACGAAAGTGGCTCCATGTAGCTCTACGGTACCTGTCATGTCGTTCATTGGTCGTTAAATGGAACATTTGTGCTTAGTGGAATACCGCTAGCGTAAAACCTTGTAATTGGACTACCGATGAACTCCTTGAGAACTGTAATGTTGTTGAGTAGAATCGGGGCCCAGTTTGCTTGTATCTTAATTTTAATTGGTACAGAAGGTTCACTAACATTATTTTTTCTTTAGGTTCAATGATTAAGGTAGTTGCTCTTATTACCCTATCTCTAATTACGACTAGGTACAATCTAGTCACCTTATTATTTCTTTTGTTTTTTCGTAATTACTGGTGTTTAATAAATATTTCACTATCTCGAAAAGCTCACTATACCAAGGTATCGTAATGGTCGTATCGTTACAATGTATTCTTACATATCTAACGCAAGAATTACAATGCTGTCCCCTCATGTAAAACGTGTTATTCGGCTGCAGATCAACGAGTTTGTGCACAAGCGCACGGTGACGCGCCGCCTCATCGCATCGGACGTAAACAGCCCGCGCTCCTTCGAGTGGCTCTGCGAGATGCGCTTCTACTTCGACTCCAGAAACGCTGACGTAAGTTACGCGCTAGCTGTGGTATTTTCTTTCTAGCCTCCATAACACGGGCGTCCCATTGCAGGGCAAAGATCTCCCCTCATTTGTACGTAGGTTTTCGAGGTAAGAATTTGTCGGGACCTTTCCGTCATCGTCTTCTTAACCGCTCCCGTTTGCGATGACCGCCGCGCATGATATTATTATGGTCAGCAAATAACTACAGCTTAATATTTCGATTTGCATGAGACTGTTATCTTGTAATTGAACTTGGAACATGAATTTGACTTTTACTTAGGACTCAAAGTTGACCTGGTACTTGAGCCCACAATAATAACAAATGAGCCGTTGTGACAAAAATATTTCCCCAGAAATCAAAGGTCGTAGAAAAACTACATTTTAAATAAAAGGGCTCGACTCAATCTTAGGCATCATCCCACATTTTTCCACTGTTAAACTTAAGCTTCCTTTAAGACAGTTTTCTGTCCTCGGCCAATCAAATAGTAATTGTACACAAAAACATTCTGCCAAGGTTGTTCTGTTCAGTTGGAGATATTCTAAGTGATATTAGTACATTGAACATGAACAGCGTTATTATTTTAGATTTAGGCGGTATAGTTAGAATACGGTTCGCAATGGCTTTTTATTCCTCAGGTGCTCCAACAACTGACCATCCACATGGCGAACGCCAAATTCCTCTACGGTTTCGAGTACTTGGGCGTCCAAGACCGCCTAGTGCAGACGCCGCTCACTGATCGTTGCTACTTGACCATGACTCAGGCTCTGGAAGCCCGCCTCGGTGGATCTCCCTTCGGTGAGTTGCCCTTATGATTTGGGCCTTTGGGTTCAAAATCGCGAACGCGTGTTACTTAAAGGTCAAGATAGTGCAAACGCTGATCGCTGATTGAGCTACTTGACCTAGACTCATATTCCGGAAGGCCGAAAAAAACTTCTGGTGTTCGAAATTTCGAATTCCATAATTTGAACTTGTATCTTCTTTACAAGGCGACGAAACCGCCACGGGACATACGAACTCGTTAACAGATTAAGCCGGGAGCGCTATTCACACATTTCAAACCTGCACAACCCACGCTCAGCGTCCATTCTGTGGACAACTGTGCCAAACAACCAGTTGTGTGGACAACTGGAACTTAATTTTCTGAATGTGAGTTTTTTTTCTACTGGCACTCCACGACCACTTGAATAAATGAGTCTAGTATTTTAGATAACACTACTTTCGTGCACTCGTAGCTCCAGATTATCAGCGTATGTTAATACTCGCCTAAAAGCAGCATTGGTGCATTCAGTAGCAGTACAATTATTCCCGAGTTGTCCATAATATAATTCCCCGTGTTTTGCACGCAGGACCCGCCGGTACCGGCAAAACGGAGTCCGTAAAGGCTCTTGGCAACCAACTCGGCCGTTTTGTGCTCGTGTTCAACTGTGACGAAACGTTCGACTTCCAGGCCATGGGCCGTATCTTCGTCGGTTTATGCCAGGTATGTTAATTCGGAGGCTTCAATTTTATGTGCGGTTTACTTGCAGTATTGCGTCCAGAAACTCGCCTCTCCAAGATGGCCATGTTTAAAAACAAACATACTTTTTCGGTGTCGATTACAGGCAATCCAAAGACCTCTGATACTTAACCATTCTTTTTCATCAGTCCTGTGTCGTGTATGCGGTCACTGAAGATAATAAGTTATATTCTTAATACATGTATATATTCCGGTGGGGTAGGCAGAGATCTGAGTCGTCGTCGTCGTCAGGCTATACTAGTCCACTGCTGGACATAGCCCTCAAAGAGCGCCATGTTGTGCTATCATAGGGGGTAATAACCATAATCTGAGTATGCGTGTGCAAATGATTTATTGTGCAATAAGGAATATAAAAAAAAACTTACACATAGCAATATAATTTATTAATTTTATTGATGTCACTTATTCAGAAGTATTTTAAAACTTTGTTTCTACAAGGTCTTAAAACATTTCTGATTAAATTTCGCTACTAAAAGTGACCTTTATCCTCTTACCTCCTTGTTCTTCGTGATAAATAAACCAACTAGAGCGCTTTCTGAAACGCCTAGCAATATCTGGTTTTTTAATGGTTAAACGGCTCTGAAACAACGGCTATAAGTCCTTTTAAGCCTTGCTTCACTTCAATTATGTGTTACTTAAGTTACTTGGAAGATTAAAATATTTTTGATTTAAATGTCACCATGTCATTGTGCCATTGCCATATCTGACAAAGGTTTATATTCTACTACTACTATTATTGAAGGTCGGCGCATGGGGCTGCTTCGACGAGTTTAACCGTCTGGAGGAGCGGATGTTGTCGGCCGTCTCCCAGCAAGTGCAGACCATACAGGAGGCGCTCAAGAGCCACCAAGAAGGCGCAGGCACTGGTAAAATTCCTAGGACATTACTGAAGTTATTAACGAATTTTAATGACCTTAAACTTCCCTTTCTAGTAAAAATCTAGGATTTAAAAAAGTATAAGAAAGTGCTTATTCCTTCCCTTTTGTTTGTATGGCTCGTAGGTTAGACTTACACAGCCCAGCATACCTTAATTACCCGTAACGACAATGCTGGCTAGAAGAAATTTCTCTAAAAGTTAGTCCGCTTAAAGTAGGATTGACTTAAATTATAAGCAAATCATAATTGTTTTATTTGTTTTTTCCTGGTGTACAATAAAGAATATCTTATCTTAAGTCAATTCTATTTTAAGTGCTATAATTTGTATTTTGCGGAGTAATTTGTAAAAAACAAACATTTTGAATCTCCCGCCACACCAGTCTCATTCACCCAAAGCTGCCTTCCCCGCAGGCAAGTCCATCACCGTGGAGCTGGTGGGCAAGCAAGTGCGCGTGAGCCAGGACATGGCCATCTTCATCACCATGAACCCGGGCTACGCGGGCCGCTCCAACCTGCCCGACAACCTCAAGAAGCTGTTCCGCAGCCTCGCCATGACCTCGCCCGACCGCCAGCTCATCGCCGAGGTCATGCTCTTCAGCCAGGGCTTCCGCACTGCTGAGAAGCTGGCCTGCAAGATCGTGCCGTTCTTCAAGTGAGTTTATGCTTCGTAATTTTAAAAAATCGACACAGGAAGCGCTCGTGGCCTAGTCGAACCGAGTCATCACTTGAGTTAAGCATCAACAGGCGCGGCTGAGTGCTGGACGGGTGACCGTCCCGTGACTGCCGCTAGTGGCGGTTTACCGAGCGTTGATTGTGTAGATTGTATAAGTTTATATAAAATTGTAACTTGCCGAGCTGGTCGATAAACTGCATTAGCAGGCAAATTATGTGTGGTTTTGTATGTCTTCTTTCGAAGGAATAATAAATAAGTGTTTCTATTTATTTAATTCTAACCACGTTAGAATTGTCTACACAGGTCTCGGCGTAATGTAGGCCTTTGAAGTGGCAACTTCTCGATTGGGAAACCATCAACTACTGTTAAAATTAAGTTACTAAAGTTGTGGTTCCCAATGTTATATCCTTATTGAAGACTCACAAAAGATTATCAAAACATCGGAAAACTCCAGTTTTATGGAGTTTTAGTTCGAAAATAGTCTTAAGTTTTGTATTGTTTCAGGCTGTGCGATGAGCAACTGTCGAACCAATCTCACTACGACTTCGGCCTTCGAGCTCTCAAGTCCGTGCTTGTGTCGGCCGGTAATGTGAAGCGTGACCGTATTCAAAAGATAAAGGTAATTTTAAATGTTACTCAGTGTGAGCCACTCTATGAGCTTCGCTTAATCTTTTCAGTCCAGCCTTTGTGGCATGGCACCGAGATAACCTTTAATGTCGTCCTAGCTACGCATAGCGTTGTTGAGGTATCGTACAATTCCATCTAGCTTGATTACACCACGTAAAACAAAATTGCGCGATAAAAATATTTGTTGCTCAGTCGTGCCGCAGAGGTAGTAGATCCGCATGCATGTAGCATGTAGATCCATCTCATCAGTTTGTTAAACAAATTATTTAAAGAGATTATTGAAAAATAAACTTAGACCAAGTCATTTAGTCATAGACCATATTGGTCAATATCGTTATTAAACCGCAAATATAAACCCCTGTCCCCGTTTCCAGGAGAACCTAGTCGAACGCGGCACAGAAGTCCCGGATGAAGCCTCGATTGCAGAGTCTCTTCCGGAGCAAGACATCCTGATCCAGTCGGTCTGCGAGACTATGGTGCCAAAACTGGTAGCCGAAGACATCCCGCTTCTGTTTTCACTGCTGAATGACGTGTTCCCGAATGTCGGATATACTCGCGCTGAGATGACCGGTAAGTTTACTGTAGAACATGGTATTACCATTCTAGATCCTTATTGTGACACTCGCTCGCTCGTGTGGCTATGAACTGCGAGGGATTCTAGAAATGGCTGTGTGTCTTATGTGAATAAAAGATTTATTTATCTATCTATTTTAAATAACCGAATTACGTCATTGATAATAGATCTAAGCCTTAAGTTTGTCGTTTCATACCATGCGTCTTCTCTCCTAGGTCTGAAGAACGAGATTCGCGCGGTCTGCGCTGAGGAATTCCTCGTCTGCGGCGAAGGAGACGAGCAAGGCGCCACTTGGATGGACAAGGTATGTTGCTGTCATTTCATTTCACCAATGTACATGGTGGATTTTTCGTAAATTTTGTACCGAAAGCAGCCTTTATAATACGAATCTTTCGGTGTGAAATCACTAATGTCACCATGGATAATATCCCAGCCAGTAACATTATGAATGGCTAGACTATGAAGAATTAACCAATTGGATTTCGGCAGGCTGTAAAGTAAATGCGATTCCGTTGAGTTTTATACTAAACAATAACATCACGCGTAACGCGCAATCCTAAATGGTATTTTGTGGAATACATATCAACTAAAAAAAGGCCTGTAAATTTATAACCTCACCCCCTTATTCATGCTAGCTTAAAACAGCTGCTAAAGAGTGTTCTCTTTCATTCTGACTTAAGTCAATAGAAGAGGACAGAGTGAGAATAAGCATTGCTTAAAGTTAACAGACTATTATGAATAAGGGGGTCAGTGGCAATAGTCACGCCGAAGTCGTATTTACTCAGCAATCTCGCGACTAAATTGGAGGAGGACCAATAATGAATCGGCTTGAATGTCATGGCATTTATGTTTCAAACACGATCAGTTCCACAGTCATATTCGCTAGTGACATTATCACTCTCACTTCCGAGCTGGCATTCAACGACCTAATCCTAACGGCTGATTAGGCGTTATGGAGAAGAAAAACTGATTCATCTATGCAACGCTGTGATCAACTTCCTTGCATTTCCAACTTCGCGGAAGAAAGCATGATACCCTCGCTCTTTAATAAACACGAAAACGCGCGATTGACGTATCTTTCTTCTTAATAAAATAGTAGAATTCAAAGAATGTCGTTACGTAGTTCAAGAACGTACGTATACAAGCAGCTGTTGAGGAACAGTTGATTACACTCTAGTTTTCTAGGGTCAATTCATGCAAATTTTCTTCTCCATATAAGTGATTGAATACCATCGTCAGTGTTTGGACACATAAATGTTGTACAGCACTTAGGATGTTTGCATTTTGTTCAGTAATGGAGATTAAAGGAATCACAATAACGAAAAGGTGATGGCGTATTTTCAGACGACGAATCGACCAAATTAACTCGTATCAATAACGCTCATAACATTTAAAATTACAAAGCTTTATCATGATATCTACATAATTTACAAGAGGGACTGTGATTTAGTACATTTTCTCTCATTAGTTGGCTCTGAGAGAAGCCCCGAGCATTCTACACACAACTGTCTGATTAAGTCAAGGTACTAAACCACAGTCTCCGCCCATCATACACTCGCGATGAGCGTGTGTGAATGCGTACTGCGTTTCCATGCTAACCGCTAACGGCACGTAGAGGCGAACCGCTGCGTCGCGCGCCCAACACAGCACCTGGATCGAGAAGGTCAGTCCGCGGGATGTGTCTGTGTTTTCCACTGCAATCTGTGTACTGTTCGACTTTGTGTACCCTGTGTTTTCGTAGCTTGGTTTACTGGGTGGTTGGGTCTCTCACTCACTTTAGTCTCATTTGTGGTCTTCACTTTAATGACTGTGTTTTCTGTTGCCTTAGTTAGAAAGTAACCATCGCTTTGTCGTATATATAAATGAGAATTAAATAAAATTTTGTTTCTGTTACTTTCTGATTAGGAACCCTGTGATTGTTTTTCTGTAGCTCTAGGTATTTGGAGTGTTCACGCCATTTTTTTCCTATGTGTATCCTAGTAAATAGTGTTTTTACAGTATAATAGAAATCCAATAAATTTATTGCAATGCATCAAACCTACGCACAGAAGATACTGTAACTTTATAGTTACAGTTTACTTATGTAAACAGTGGAGGTAATGATTCTAAAAATCTGGTAGCTTTGTAGTAGCATTTAATACCTTTTATAACGGTTTAACTTATACCTATATTTTGGAGTAGGTACCTTAAAATGCCTAGCCAACCTATCCTTAAAACAGCATTTCTTCTCTGCAGCAGATCTTTTTTTTTTTCAATACACTAATTTCAAACACACTCCAAATCTTAGGTAGTCTCGCCGTACAAACCGTAATTTTTTTTGTAATATTGTTGTATGTCCTATTCGAAAAATTACCCCTTGACCCACAATCTCCTAAGCGAAATATCCTAGTCACAAAATGTGGTAGGTACTGAGTTAATAATAGAAACTTTTAATTAAGATAAAGTGATGCAGGCTTACGAGAAACTAACAATCTGTTAATCTACTAGTAATAGCTCTCAGTTGTTTTTTATGCTGTTGCCGACTGACAGTTGTTAACAGCAGTAAGAGTTTGTTGAAATAAGAGACCGGAGGTCAGTTTTAGAATTAGGTTTTTACGCAACTAAATAAAATTACAAAGGACATTTCGCGAATAGGACATCCTGCGCCTGAACCAACACCGTAGTGTCGATAAAATAGGAAAAACTAGAATAAATTCGAAGCGCATTTGTCTGGCGAGACTACTATAAACAACGTTTCTCAATACTAATTAGCTCGGACTGTATAGGTGCTGCAACTATACCAGATCTGCAAACTGAACCACGGTCTGATGATGGTCGGACCATCCGGCAGCGGCAAGTCCACCGCTTGGCGTGTACTGCTCAAGGCTTTGGAAAGGTAACCCAGTTGTTTTGAACTAATTTTTGATACACTAGTTTCTAGTTAGTAGTGGGACGTAACCTCTTAAAAACTCACTTATTTTTTTATATTTCCGTTACACTTCTGCGATTGTCTAGTGACGTTTGTCTAGTGTTCAACAGTTTCATATAATAAAGTTTCTCTGTTTTTTGTAAAGAATTAATATGTCGTTTCTGTATTAGTTTCTTCTTAGGCTTAAAATTCATTAAGTAAAAAAAAATATATATGAATTGTTGATGATGATGATGGGCTGTGCCAGTGTTTCAAAATTACACTCAAGCTCTGATTTAAATTCTAGCCCATAATATTTCGCGATACTTCCTATGTACGCATAATAGTCCTGTTATAACAGATTTTGTGTAAAATTACCTGTGCCTGATGGGTTTTTTTATGTTTATTTCAGACCACTTTTTCCAATACATCTTCACTCATCACTCAAGCGATTACGACGAAAAGTATTTAACCCTATCACTTCAGCCAAAGTGCAAGTGCTTACTTTATCACGTTTCCGGGCAGGTTCGAAGGCGTAGAGGGCGTAGCCCACGTGATCGACCCGAAGGCGATGTCTAAGGAGACTCTGTACGGCGTCCTCGACCCGAACACCCGAGAATGGACTGACGGTCTCTTCACGCACATACTCAGGTAAAGTAAAGATTGTTTCTCAGCATAAAAATAACAAAACACACATAGCGTATCAGCCTTGAATTCTTCACAAAATCAAGGTACAGTGCTTGGTACAGTTCTCAATTCAGCTAATTAATTGCCAAACTACTAATATAGAGATATTACAAACATTGATGATTCAGATATTGTGCATCTTAAAGTTCACGGATATTGGTTAGTGTGGTCATTTATAATTTAATTGTGGGTAATTGTGTGTGTATGCATCTATATGTGCATGTGAGAATGTGTTTGAGTATGTATGTGTGCGTGACAGACACTACTCATTCCTCTGAAGCCATTCCGCTCCGTTTTGAGCAGTAGATGCTGGGAAAAGATCTGCTGTTTTCCGACAAAGAATCACATTCGCTTGTCTGGAGCCAAACTAGGATAACTTGTGCTATGTTAACCAGGCAAGGTCATCACATACATGTAAACACGGGCAGAGAAAATATCGAAAACGTCGTCCTAAGCAATAGTTGTCATAACAAAATACCATTGGCCACTACTTGTGTACACAGGAAAATCATCGACAACGTCCGCGGCGAGATCAACAAGCGGCAATGGATCATATTTGACGGCGACGTGGACCCTGAGTGGGTTGAAAATCTCAACTCGGTTCTAGACGACAACAAATTGCTGACCCTACCAAACGGCGAGCGGTTGTCTCTGCCGCCCAATGTTCGGGTTATGTTTGAGGTATGTCACTGCAGGTTGAAGATTCACTTCTCAACGCGCCCTATGTGGCACACCTGCACTCGAAAAGAGCTTATCACTGCAAATGATAGCTCATTCAGCATTCTACTGTTTCGGCCCTAAACCAGTGTGTATCGTTTGCTATCGATACACTTAGAAGAAGACTATAGAATATTACTCTGTGAACGGAGGCCTTGATAAATGGTTACGGATCGTGTATTTTCATGAAGCATTGTGTTAGCAAAACTTATTACTTATTGAAAACTTAAAAACTGAAACTATAGAAGTAAAAAAAGAAATGTAGTCCTTGCAGAGGAAAGTATCTTCATAATCACATTCCATCCATCGCCTTATCGAATAAGAAACTGCCTAGACCGGTGGCAGTGGTACCACCGCATGTCACAATGGCTTTGTTCTCTAAGTTATGTACATTTGCGAAGTTATAGTACCAATAGCACTCGCTAACGGCGAAGGAAAACATCGTGAGGTAACCAAAGTGTCAGAAGTGTTAACGTACCTCAGCGCTTGCTACGTACAATTGCCCAACTATGTATATACGGCCAATCGTATACCGCAAAATTCCTTAGATATATAAGCCTTTTAAGGTATTTTATTTTGTGGTGGGTACAATATAGAGTTCTAATCTAAGTGCGGAAATCTCAGGTCTTCTAATCTGTTAATACTTTTATCCTTCCCCCCAGGTTCAAGACCTAAAATACGCGACTCTGGCGACGGTGTCGCGTTGCGGCATGGTGTGGTTCTCCCAGGACGTGCTCACGACCGAGATGATCTTTGAGAACTACCTCATGCGGCTCAGGAACACCCCGCTGGAAGACGGGGAAGAGGATTCCTTCAGCATCGTGGTGGCGGCGCCGCAAGCTGGCCAGGACTCTAGCCCCGCTGAGAATATACTGTCGCCGGCGCTGCAGGTGAGGGAGTCTGGTTAACTTACGAATGTGATGCTTCATAACGTAAGCAACCTGTATACCAATACGTTACGATCTTTTATAAGAGCAATAAGGCCGCCAATTGTACTTTGTATCTTTACATGTTTTATAATATGTGCTCTGGTGTACAATAAAGAATATTCTTATCTTATCTTATCTTTTATTTTTATTTAAAAATTAAAAAATATATACCTTTCATTCGTTTACTACTCTGTTATACCATTGCTGGTTTGTCTCGAAGCAAGCGACTTCGGATATTAGGTAGGTACATGATCGCAAGTTACAGTGCTATGTAGCATACAAACCTAAGATTAAATTCGCTTCTCTTATGGCAACATAAAAAAATCAAAGGTCGCTGGTACTGTGATATACTTATAAAGTACTCTCAACTAGGTGATCATTCACATAATTTGCGGATTAACTTACTTGATTTTTTGTCGGAAGTGTCCGACCAGATTTCGCTCTGATTCGCAGAGCTTAATGGCATAAGTTGTTGTGTTCGCAGAGCTTAATGGCATAAGTTGTTGTGTTGTGTGGACGCTTTTATTGACATAACAATTAATATGCAACTTCCAAATTACTAAAGTAGATTTCCACTGACAGACGCAACGTGACGTGGCGGCCATCTTGCACCCGCTATTTAACAGCGACGGACTGGTGGTGAAGTGCCTGGAGCGCGCTGTCTCGCTGGACCACATCATGGACTTCACGCGCCACCGCGCGCTCTCATCGCTGCATTCGATGATCAACCGCGGGGTCAGGTAATGGCTTACTTTTTCTTTGTGAACGGACGTGGAGGGTCAATGACAAGATCCGTTGGTTGTTACAGGTGGAAGTGAATTGAAATTTATTTACATGCGAATATTTATAAGAATACTTGCAAACTGGTTAACGAATCACGAACAATGTTTTTTTTTTATGTAGCCTTAAAACAATTAATTCGCAAAATTTATGTACACCAATAGATACTACTAAATTAATACTTTATAAACAATAGCCAATCAAGGACTCGTAATGTAGCTAGCCGCGCGTGGCGAGACCGCGGGCGCGTGACGTAAATTTTGCAGCGTACAGCGTGAAGCCAGCCAACTCTCTTACCAACTAATTCCAAGTTTTTTTTTCTTAAGTCTAGCAAAGGACTATTGGAAACTGATTAAAAACATTGACATATTTTTTCTTTTATTTTACCTATACGTGTTCCTTCTCAGAGAGAGAGAGATATATATATTAGATAGCGAAAAAGTTCAATAACACATTTTCCCAATTTAATCGTAAAAAACGGAACAAATTATTGGTGAAAAAAGCTTTTTTTTTGTTTAGATGCTGACCCTAAAAAGTACTTGTTCTGCTTATGCCTTGTGCTATCTTTTTATTAGTTTAATTTTGTACTGGATCCTTATTTGACATCTGATCTCCCAAATCAGAAATAAAAAAAAATCAACGTAAACAATTGGCATTCTCTTTGGTGTCTGTCAATGTACAATATTATCAGTTTGCTTCGAGTTTAATTAGTCTATTCTTTACATTGTATAAAACATGGCCTAATAAAGACATTTTCCACAGAAACATCTTGGCCTATAACCGCCAGCATCCAGACTTCCCCGTCACCAACGACCAGCTGGAAGGTTACATACCCAAGTGGCTCGTGTATTCCCTTCTGTGGTCGTTTGCCGGCGACGCTAAGCTCAAAGATCGGAACGAGCTTGGGGACTTCATTCGTTCTGCGAGCACGATGCCCATGCCAAATTGTGGCCCGAACCAGCATATTATCGACTTTGAGGTAAGCTTTTCGTTTTATCCCAAAGGATAGACTACTTCGAAGTGTTGTGACTATTTTAAAAACCTATTTAGAGGCTAAAAATTTCACCCGTGCCGCGACCTCTGCCTAACCGTGCCAGCGCTCTCCCAACTGACCTAATGGGCGACTCACCGGCATTAGTGAAATTTCGAACCTCTTTACAATACTCTCTGTATTACGTTTGACTATTGTTTTTATAGGTGTACCGAGTGCTTAGTGCGAGTTTTTTAACTACTCGATCGCGTTAACGTAAACTCATATTTCTATGGCATCGAGGAAGCGCCACCTAGCGACAAGTATGGAAATTAAAATTGCTGAGTGCGGGTTGTAATGGTTTACGTTGAGAAGTGAACACGTTTACCAGCCAAAATACGAATAAACGCGAGTGCGAGTTGTACTGTGACAGCGTTTTGCCAGTTTGAACGGTTAACTTACTCATACTCACTACTCAATGCTCGATTAACGCGGTAGTAAAGTTATTCGATTGGATCTGTCAAACTCGCACTAAGCACTCCGGACAATATTCGAATATAATGTAACCGACTAACCGACCAATCAATCAATTAATCCTTCTGTATTGTGTAAGGTTACTTTTATAAAAACCACTGATTGTATTGACGTTTGGCAGGTGTCGATAACCGGCGAGTGGGTGCCGTGGTCGGCCAAGGTGCCGCAGATCGAAGTGGAGACGCACAAGGTGGCCGCGCCAGACATCGTCGTGCCCACGCTGGACACAGTGCGGCACGAGGCGCTTCTCTACACCTGGCTCGCTGAGCATAAGCCGCTGGGTGAGCCTTGACTTCTTTCTGTTCTGTTCTGTTCTTCTTTCATCTTCTGAGGATTGACGATGACATGAAGCGCTGCGGTTTGTGACCATCTCGATGTTTTCTCACAATGTGTTCCTTCATAGACGGTATTGTGTGGTATTGCTACTGAAAAATTTCAAATGTGTAGACTTAGCATTCGAAATTAGCCACGAGCCCAGGACCCACGAATGTAAAGAAATAGGACGAGACTACTTAATGCATAGTAGTTCAATAGAATAACAATAGCACGGCAATGAATAGTTTATCTGCGAAAAACTGCTGGTAGATGCTGGATGCGGCAAGCTGAGGACAGGGCGCTATGGCGCTCATTAGGGGAGGGCACTTTGTCTAGGCGACTGGTGTCCATAGGGGCAATCGGACCACAACAGGTTCTAAAACCCTATTTAGAGGCTAAAAATTCCACCCATGCTGAGATTCGAACCCGCGACTTCTGGCTATCCGTGCCAGCTGTCTTCCGACTGAGCTAATGGGCGACTCACCGGCATCAGTGAAATTTCGAACAACAGGTTAATTGAACACTGTGCCTGTGAGAAAAGCTTGCCGCCGGCCAAACCGCCGCGTTTCGAGTCTTGCGTTCGGCCATGACCGTGCAGAAACACCATGCCGCGAGCACTCAGTTGGGGTAAGAATTGGTCAAATAACCGCAGTAGTCGACCAAGGTCCCGCAGATCGAAGTGAAGACCTACGAGGTTTCCCGGATTGAGATAGAGACCCACAAGGTGGCCGCGCCTATCATCGTGGTATACCAGGCGCTAGTGTACACTTTAACACAATTTAGTTCGCTGAGCATAAACCGCTCGTTAATATTTATTCACAAGCTCAATCGGACGACAACAGGTTACGTGAACCGCCGCGTCCGTTCCACTGTATTCGTAGGGAAACGTATCAACGGGAAGCGTATCCAAATCGCCGCGCTTACGCCGATGACATAGAAAACAGTTCCGCTTGCAATCAATTTGGGGTCTGAATGGGCCAAACAACCGCCCGTGGTCGAATAAGATCCCACAGATCGAAGTGTAGACCTACGAGGTGCCCCCGCTATATACCGTGCGCCTCGAAGTGTTATTTATTAGCCTACGACCTCAGACAAAATCATAAAAATACACAACAAAATCATAAAAATCGGTGAAGTCGTATCGGAGGAGTTCGATAACAAACACTCTGACTATATACGAGTATTTTTATACATTAGGCCGCTATCTAATTGGGCCGAATAAATACAAATAAACGTTTCAACTAGCATGCCATAATTTGGCAAGGAATATTTTTCCGGGATGAAAAAAATCCTATATTTAAGTAGTCATAATATCTTATTAATTAAACATATTTGGCACTCTGGTAATCTCTTTTACTATTTAAAATGATAAAGTTTTTCTATTCATCTGAAAAAAAATAGGCACGTCCGAAAATCGGGTCTCTGAACATACTGTACCACGTCCGGTTCACTGTGTCTGCAGCGCTTCCGTTCCGTCCCATTTCCAAGGAAAGCGCGTCCGCCGAGACTGAAGTAGAGACTGGCAAGTTGGCTCGCGACTTCGTGGTGCCCGCTTTGGCCATATACGACATGATACGCTACTCTAGGAATAAGTCTAAACCGGTCTCTGTAGGAATAAGTCTAAACGATTAGACTGGGTCTCGCCTAAAGGGGTTTTCAGACTGCAAAAAATCTCTTTACATGTGACTTGTTGCAGAAACTTGTAAGGTTTTTTTCCTTCAGCCTTGACTCCTCTGGCTATTACATGGGGATCGTCAGCCCGCTATATTTAAAAATTTTTTTTCTTTACTTACGAAGTCATCAGATCCCTTATCCCCATTTCTTGTCAAACGAGACAAGTCTTCGTCGCTAACTACCATCATATTACACAGCACTAAACCCTCAAATTACTCCCCACAGTTCTGTGCGGCCCGCCAGGCTCCGGCAAGACCATGACGCTGTTCTCGGCGCTCCGCGCCTTGCCCGACATGGAAGTGGTGGGACTTAACTTCTCCTCCGCCACCACGCCCGAGCTTCTGCTGAAGACCTTCGACCACTACTGCGAGTACAGGAAGACGCCCAACGGAGTGGTTCTGGCCCCTGTTCAGGTAACTTATAAAAAATCAAAAAACTCACCGACGCAATGCGAATCGGTTTGCGGAATGGAGTTGACATACGCAGAAGTTGGTAGACAGTGCCAGCTAGCACTGCTAAAAATTCTACTCCTAAGTCGAAGAAGAAGTTGATTTGGCGCTTATTTAAGATTGTTAACAGTCTATTGAGTAATTTAACCTAATCTATAATATCGATCGTGCACAAAAAATAAAATGCTCGTCGCGACACTCTGCAAATCTTCTTTACCAGCGGTCACGTGAAAAGTTATCATACAAACACTATTGCTACGATACACTTTTCACGTAGCAGCAATACATGGTTTAATCACCAAAATTACCTTCTTTTAAAAAGCTATCTTTTTCCGCAGCTTGGCAAGTGGTTAGTTCTGTTCTGCGACGAAATCAACTTGCCAGACATGGACCAATACGGAACGCAGCGCGTCATTTCCTTCTTGCGTCAGCTGCTCGAACATAAAGGCTTCTACCGAGCAAGTGGTAAGTATCATCTTACAGTAAAGTTTGAAAGTATAATATCATTTCATTATCATCACTGTGCCTGTCCTCCATTGACTCGTAAGTTTCAGTAAAAGTGACATAATGTGACCTGTCGAAAAGTCATTGTAGTCACGTAGTGACTACAATGACTTACGACCTGCTTAAAAACCTTTTTAAGACCTGCTTAAAAATTATAAACTTATCCTCATTTACTCCACTCCGCTTACACCTGGAGCGAATCCAGTCTGCAAGTTATCCCTATTCACTCCCACATTAGACCACAAGTGGGCACACCTGGAACGAATCCAGTCTACAACTTATCCCATTTACTCCTGCTTAGTACACTAGTGGGCACACCTGGAGCGAATCCAGTCTGCAAGTTATCCCCATTCACTCCGCCATTAAACGACTAGTGGGCACACCTGGAACGAATCCAGTCTGCAAGTTATCCCCATTCACTCCCCCATTAGACGACTAGTGGGTGCACCAGTCTACAACTTATCCCCATTAATTTCCCGTTAGACCACTCGTGGGTGCACCTGAAGCGCAATCAGTCAGCATCTTATCTCAATTTCGTCCCCGTTAGACCACTCGTGGGTGCACCTGGAGCGCGATAAGTCAGCATCTTATCCCATTTCACTCCCCGTTAGACCACTCGTGGGTGCACCTGGAGCGCAATCAGTCAGCATCTTATCCCCATTCACTCCCCGTTAGACCACTCGTGGGTGCACCTGATGCGTAACCAGTCAGCATCTTATCCCATTTCACTCCCCGTTAGACCACTCGTGGGTGCACCTACAGCGCATCCAGTTCGCTACGAGTACTTGAAACGGTGCAAATCACTACACAATTTTTGATATTTCCTTCATTCTCTCCTATCTGTTGTTGTTGTTGTTTCTGGTTCACACGACACAGGGTATCCTAGTGTGGGGCCAGAAGCAATGTATGTGCCTATGTATGTAAATGTTATGTTATATCATTTTACTTTTAAAACGACACCCATTCTAGATTTCTTGTGGATTTGTATTTTCCACTTCACCGTTTCACCAACCACGAATACTGTGTTAAATTTTTACCTGCATAAAAATTATAAACTTTTCCCGATTCTTAAACTTATCACCACTCCGCTTAGACCAGTAGTGGGCACCTGGAACGAATCCAGTCTACAACTTATCCCCATTCACTCCCCGTTAGACCACTCGTGGGTGCACCTGGAGCGCATCCAGTTCGTGGGCGCGTGCAACCCGCCGACGGACCCGGGCCGCAAGCCGCTGTCGCACCGCCTGCTGCGACACGTGCCCGTCATCTACGTCGACTACCCCGGCGAGACCTCGCTCGAGCAGGTGCGCCGCACTCTCACTTTAAACTTAGACTAGATAGAGAACACTCTATTGCACAACCAGAAAAAGAATACAACCATGATTTCTTAAAAAGACGACCTCTGTGGCGTAGCGGTAGCGCGTCTGCCTACCATGCGAGAGGGTTCGAATCCCGGCTGGGGACAAAAAAATATGCCCAGGTCTTGTATGTTTACATGTTTGTGATGTCGTTGTTTCTGGCTCCCACGACACAGGGTATCCTAGTGTGGGGCCAGAGCAATGTATGTGCCAGTATGTAAATGAATATGTTATGTTAAATCTAAGTAATGTTATACAATTGGCGATCTTATCTCTAAGAGCGACATCTTCCAGACAACCTTAAAGTTTATTTGTTACAAATAACAGTCACTGTTCGAGCTAGCATTATAAGGTTAAGTGCACTAACATGTATGCCCTTCAGTACCTTGTCTAAGTCGAAATAGTCAATTTCTCATCAGGTTGGTAAGATTTCTCATCAGGGTGACATGATTCTAACGTGTACAGTCAAGTGCACTACTGGTTAGTGCACTTGACTGTACACCGTTCCGAGTCGTGTCGACTCATGAGTCTTGCTGCCTGTGTCAAACAGTTGACTTTTCCTTCTCAATAACAGCATACGTCTTCCAAAGTGAAGCTATGCACGGTATCAGATAAACTCCATGAAGACCTGAACATCAAAATCTATTTTCTTCTTCCACCACCGCCATACAACATCACTGTTGTGCGAAAGAGTTGAATTGCACACACACCCATCTGCTCGTACAGTCACAAATAACACATTTAGACAGACCTGACGTTTAGGATTGTGGTGAGCACATGTCAACTATGCGCGCGCAATGTACACTCCAACGTTCCTGCATCGCGCAATCAGTGTTTCACTTGACATACCATAAATATAAGCAAGTGACACAAAACCGAATCCTCCGCAGATCTACGGCACGTTCACGCGCGCCATGCTCCGCATGCAGCCGGCCCTGCGCGGCTACGCGCCGCCGCTGACGCAGGCCATGGTGCGGCTGTACCTGGCCTCGCAGGAGCGCTTCACGCAGGACATGCAGCCGCACTACGTGTACTCGCCGCGGGAGATGACGCGCTGGGTGCGCGGCATCTGCGAGGCCATCCGGTGAGTGCGCGCCGGTAGAGCGTACCGGCCTCGCAGGAGCGCTTCACGCAGGACATGCAGCCGCACTACGTGTACTCGCCGCGGGAGATGACGCGCTGGGTGCGCGGCATCTGCGAGGCCATCCGGTGAGTGCGCGCCGGTAGAGCGTACCGGCCTCGCAGGAGCGCTTCACGCAGGACATGCAGCCGCACTACGTGTACTCGCCGCGGGAGATGACGCGCTGGGTGCGCGGCATCTGCGAGGCCATCCGGTGAGTGCGCGCCGGTAGAGCGTACCGGCCTCGCAGGAGCGCTTCACGCAGGACATGCAGCCGCACTACGTGTACTCGCCGCGGGAGATGACGCGCTGGGTGCGCGGCATCTGCGAGGCCATCCGGTGAGTGCGCGCCGGTAGAGCGTACCGGCCTCGCAGGAGCGCTTCACGCAGGACATGCAGCCGCACTACGTGTACTCGCCGCGGGAGATGACGCGCTGGGTGCGCGGCATCTGCGAGGCCATCCGGTGAGTGCGCGCCGGTAGAGCGTACCGGCCTCGCAGGAGCGCTTCACGCAGGACATGCAGCCGCACTACGTGTACTCGCCGCGGGAGATGACGCGCTGGGTGCGCGGCATCTGCGAGGCCATCCGGTGAGTGCGCGCCGGTAGAGCGTACCGGCCTCGCAGGAGCGCTTCACGCAGGACATGCAGCCGCACTACGTGTACTCGCCGCGGGAGATGACGCGCTGGGTGCGCGGCATCTGCGAGGCCATCCGGTGAGTGCGCGCCGGTAGAGCGTACCGGCCTCGCAGGAGCGCTTCACGCAGGACATGCAGCCGCACTACGTGTACTCGCCGCGGGAGATGACGCGCTGGGTGCGCGGCATCTGCGAGGCCATCCGGTGAGTGCGCGCCGGTAGAGCGTACCGGCCTCGCAGGAGCGCTTCACGCAGGACATGCAGCCGCACTACGTGTACTCGCCGCGGGAGATGACGCGCTGGGTGCGCGGCATCTGCGAGGCCATCCGGTGAGTGCGCGCCGGTAGAGCGTACCGGCCTCGCAGGAGCGCTTCACGCAGGACATGCAGCCGCACTACGTGTACTCGCCGCGGGAGATGACGCGCTGGGTGCGCGGCATCTGCGAGGCCATCCGGTGAGTGCGCGCCGGTAGAGCGTACCGGCCTCGCAGGAGCGCTTCACGCAGGACATGCAGCCGCACTACGTGTACTCGCCGCGGGAGATGACGCGCTGGGTGCGCGGCATCTGCGAGGCCATCCGGTGAGTGCGCGCCGGTAGAGCGTACCGGCCTCGCAGGAGCGCTTCACGCAGGACATGCAGCCGCACTACGTGTACTCGCCGCGGGAGATGACGCGCTGGGTGCGCGGCATCTGCGAGGCCATCCGGTGAGTGCGCGCCGGTAGAGCGTACCGGCCTCGCAGGAGCGCTTCACGCAGGACATGCAGCCGCACTACGTGTACTCGCCGCGGGAGATGACGCGCTGGGTGCGCGGCATCTGCGAGGCCATCCGGTGAGTGCGCGCCGGTAGAGCGTACCGGCCTCGCAGGAGCGCTTCACGCAGGACATGCAGCCGCACTACGTGTACTCGCCGCGGGAGATGACGCGCTGGGTGCGCGGCATCTGCGAGGCCATCCGGTGAGTGCGCGCCGGTAGAGCGTACCGGCCTCGCAGGAGCGCTTCACGCAGGACATGCAGCCGCACTACGTGTACTCGCCGCGGGAGATGACGCGCTGGGTGCGCGGCATCTGCGAGGCCATCCGGTGAGTGCGCGCCGGTAGAGCGTACCGGCCTCGCAGGAGCGCTTCACGCAGGACATGCAGCCGCACTACGTGTACTCGCCGCGGGAGATGACGCGCTGGGTGCGCGGCATCTGCGAGGCCATCCGGTGAGTGCGCGCCGGTAGAGCGTACCGGCCTCGCAGGAGCGCTTCACGCAGGACATGCAGCCGCACTACGTGTACTCGCCGCGGGAGATGACGCGCTGGGTGCGCGGCATCTGCGAGGCCATCCGGTGAGTGCGCGCCGGTAGAGCGTACCGGCCTCGCAGGAGCGCTTCACGCAGGACATGCAGCCGCACTACGTGTACTCGCCGCGGGAGATGACGCGCTGGGTGCGCGGCATCTGCGAGGCCATCCGGTGAGTGCGCGCCGGTAGAGCGTACCGGCCTCGCAGGAGCGCTTCACGCAGGACATGCAGCCGCACTACGTGTACTCGCCGCGGGAGATGACGCGCTGGGTGCGCGGCATCTGCGAGGCCATCCGGTGAGTGCGCGCCGGTAGAGCGTACCGGCCTCGCAGGAGCGCTTCACGCAGGACATGCAGCCGCACTACGTGTACTCGCCGCGGGAGATGACGCGCTGGGTGCGCGGCATCTGCGAGGCCATCCGGTGAGTGCGCGCCGGTACAGCGTACCGGCCTCGCAGGAGCGCTTCACGCAGGACATGCAGCCGCACTACGTGTACTCGCCGCGGGAGATGACGCGCTGGGTGCGCGGCATCTGCGAGGCCATCCGGTGAGTGCGCGCCGGTAGAGCGTACCGGCCTCGCAGGAGCGCTTCACGCAGGACATGCAGCCGCACTACGTGTACTCGCCGCGGGAGATGACGCGCTGGGTGCGCGGCATCTGCGAGGCCATCCGGTGAGTGCGCGCCGGTAGAGCGTACCGGCCTCGCAGGAGCGCTTCACGCAGGACATGCAGCCGCACTACGTGTACTCGCCGCGGGAGATGACGCGCTGGGTGCGCGGCATCTGCGAGGCCATCCGGTGAGTGCGCGCCGGTAGAGCGTACCGGCCTCGCAGGAGCGCTTCACGCAGGACATGCAGCCGCACTACGTGTACTCGCCGCGGGAGATGACGCGCTGGGTGCGCGGCATCTGCGAGGCCATCCGGTGAGTGCGCGCCGGTAGAGCGTACCGGCCTCGCAGGAGCGCTTCACGCAGGACATGCAGCCGCACTACGTGTACTCGCCGCGGGAGATGACGCGCTGGGTGCGCGGCATCTGCGAGGCCATCCGGTGAGTGCGCGCCGGTAGAGCGTACCGGCCTCGCAGGAGCGCTTCACGCAGGACATGCAGCCGCACTACGTGTACTCGCCGCGGGAGATGACGCGCTGGGTGCGCGGCATCTGCGAGGCCATCCGGTGAGTGCGCGCCGGTAGAGCGTACCGGCCTCGCAGGAGCGCTTCACGCAGGACATGCAGCCGCACTATGACGACCTCCGTGGCGCAGCGGTAGCGCATTTGCCTACCGTGCGAGAGGTCCCGGGTTCGATCCCCGGCTGAGGACGAAAAAAAACTCCAACTAGGTCTTGGATGTTTACATGTTTGTGATGTCGCTGTTTCTGGTATCCACGACACAGGGTATCCTAGTGTGGGCCAGAAGCGGTGCGTGTGCCAGTATGGAAATGTAAAAAAAAAAGTTACTACTTGTACTCGCCGCGGGAGATGACGCGCTGGGTGCGCGGCATCTGCAGGGCCATCCGGTGAGTTCGCGCCGGTAGGGCGTACCGGCCTCGCGGGAGCGCGTCACTTCATGAGGGGCAGGGCAGCTGTGTAGCAGGGTAGTGGGGCGACAGTCACTCCACTACCCTGCTACACAGCTGTCCTGCCCTATTACAGCGGGGTACATGCAGTGTAACCACCCCTTTACACTGCAACTACCCCTCTGTAATACAGTCACCCCACTACCCTGCTACACAGCTGTCCTGCCCTATTACAGCAGGGTAGTTGCAGTGTAACGGGGTGGCTGCACTGATACTGTAGTGTAGCGGTATAGCATCCAAGACGGAGCTGTACTTGACATCGCGTACTCTCTGCTACATGCTGTTTTTATTACGGCAACTTTCAATCAATCAAATTTAAATAGTTCACGACTGGACATACGCCTTCCCGTGCACCTCTTCCTCTGTTTGTTTCGGGGATAGTTACTACCAATCAATAATCAGTGTTATCGACCCGGTAAATTGTACTAATAAAACATAAGATGGCAACAGGCCGCCTAAAGGGTGTTCGATTACTCCGAACACATACAAAATTAACTAATAAAGGAGACGAAATCCTTAACTTGAAAAAGAGATATGTTGTAAAATGCGTTACTCTATACTACAGATATCTCTCTGCTTACGTAGCACAGCCATCAATAAATGTCTCGCTCTAAAAGTCTTATACTCCTACAGACAGTAAAGCTCTATTCTAACGTACCACTAATTCCCCCAGGCCACTGGACAACCTGACCGTGGAAGGCCTCGTGAGGCTCTGGGCCCACGAGGCCCTTCGTCTCTTCCAAGATCGTCTGGTTGAGGAGTCCGAGCGGCAATGGACTGACGAGAACATTGACAACGTGGCCATGCGATTCTTCCCAGGTAAATAATAGAAAAGTGATTGCTTACTGAAATCATTGCCGCCCATGAACTAACAACTAGACTGCTGAACAATGGTTTCTAATCTTTTAGATCTCGTCACCACTAAAACCTAATACATCTTTTTACTATGAATTATTGCAAGAGTAAGAATACAGAGATAGGAACACAATAACAAGAATAACCTCGCAGAATAACCATTTTATCCCCACTGGGACTTATTAGCCCCAGATTCGAAACCCAGGCTTTAGAGAAATCTAGTAAGAACTCAGTAACAACATTAAACTATCAGAAAGCAACTTAAAGGAATCGCAGGATTTGGTGCGCCTAGTTAGGCCGCTACTTATCTGATTAGTAGCTATTGTGTAGGTCGCTGTATTGAAATGTCAAATTGCATAGTATTAATTTGAGAGTTAGATGATTGGAGTCGTTCAGGATTTAGTGCGAGTGATATAAGGGCTGAACAGTACGAGCTAATTTTTACCACTCCTTTTTAGCACGAAATATTCCGATATAGCCGCGTCGCCCCGGTTACATTCGTAGCATTTGTAGATTATCTTAGGACAATATTATCTTGCAAGTATTTTTCCTCTGCCTATAAAACATGTAAACATGTGCTCCCAGCAGTAGTAGTTAATCGTGTATTTGTATTTATCCCTAGGTATCAACAGAGAGCAGGCGCTCGGCCGTCCGATTCTCTACAGCAACTGGCTAAGCAAGGACTACGTACCCGTACAGAGAGATCACCTCCGCGAGTACGTCAAGGCTAGACTGAAGGTACGTTCGCCATACCTTAGAACACGAGTTTTGGCCACTACGAAAAGAGACCGAGAATTGCAATTAACTGAAAGAATGTGCTACAAAAGAATTTTGTCGTGTTTTCACTTTAACAAACCGCTGTTTTTTTTCGTCTTGTATGTGAATGGCCTTTTTAACCGTTTCAAAATCCAGGTTCTCAAGATAAAATATTTAGTGATAATTCTCGTCGGGTTAATTTATTAATTATTTTTTGTTTTATTAAGGGTACCTCTTCAGTTTGCAAGGGCATCTGTCCCTTTACCACGTAAACAGATAGCGATTACTACCTACCAGGTACTTAGGTTAGCTGGTAGACAATGCTAAGTAGCATTAAGCTCGTCTGTGTGCAAAATTTTTACGCAATAAAGAGTTTCATTAGTAATAATACCACGTTAACAGTACTTACATACAGCATACTTGGCCTTTTTTTGCATCTACTTAATGAGATGATTTATACAGCGTCCAGTGGTATCTTCACTCACACTAGATGGGTGAAGGGACCACTCCGACGCTGCAGTGACAGCATACTACCCATCTTTATTTTCGGGTGTAAGTTAACAGTTCTGGAAGACTGTGTTGAGCGAACGCGTTCGGTTCGCCCCCCCGCCCCATCAGAGTTGGCTTCGTCCGCAGGTGTTCTACGAGGAGGAGCTGGACGTGCCGCTGGTGCTTTTCGACGAGGTGCTGGAGCACGTGCTGCGCATCGACCGCATCTTCCGGCAGCCGCAGGGACACCTGCTGCTCATCGGCGTGTCGGGCGCCGGCAAGACCACGCTCAGCCGCTTCGTGGCCTGGATGAACGGCCTCAGCATCTTCCAGATCAAGGTCACTTTCCAACAGAACCTCGCTATCTTTTGCCTCTTACCTGCCTTTCACTTTTATTTCGTCGCCGTCAGGCTATACTAGTCCACTGCTGGACATAGCCCTCCCCTAAAGAGCGCCACGTTGTGCTATCATTGGGGGATAGTGCCCATAATCCCCGCGCTGGGCATGCGGGTTGGGGATCGCAGTTCGGTGGAATTGTACAGGGGGCGCTGTTGCCCACCCCCCGGTTTGTGTCCCTTAGTCGCCTTTTACGACACCCGCGGGAAGAATTGGGTTGGTGCTATTCTCTAAGCCGACACCACACAGCACTTTTATTTATCGCCATTTTATTACACCATTATATTTATCGCCACACAGACATATACAAATCGTAAAATAGAGACTATGGGTAGTCATTTTTAATACATTTACGCAAAAATTAAGCAATTTATCCATGTAAATAGTAATACTAAGTACTAACATATGTAGTTAAGTTTATAATTGTTACTAACACCCTTTTGTTTTGTTTGTTTTTATATGGACCTAAGTTGTTCGAAATAAATGCTATATTATATTATTATTATTATTATCAAAATAAAATTATTTGGATAATGGCGCCAACCGTAAAAGAATATAAGCAGAGATGTTTTTTTTCTTTACCCATTCTGGTAGGCAAAGGGAACTATGCCCATACAGCCAAGTCTTCAGTAGATTTTTTTTATTGATATGAAATGAAAATGAAATTTTATGAGATTAAATGAAAAAAAAAACCTATTATTAAAGTAATGAAACAAATAAGTAGCTTCTTTTTAGAAATATACGTATTTGCACGAATCATAATAACTTCTATGAATTTTTTTAGTAAAAACTTCATGCTTGGTTTTTTTAATAGACATTTTTTTTAATTACTTTGACAGTTGGGAAAGAGAACGCACGAGTGCGGGAAAGGTAAAAAAAAGCACGAGTATGTAATAGCCCACATCCCGAACGCTATACGTCCCTGCAATACGTCACTTTGTGAGCAACTGTATTAAAAAATATAATAAGTTAGAAAAACACACAAACACGACAGAACACAGTAAGCGATACGAGCTATGTCTATGCGGCGGTAAAATGGCCTCAGGCTCAGTACTTGCTGCAGGTTTTTTGCCCACAGCACTGATTTTCAGCAAGGGCCTGGTGACAGTGACTCACGGAAAGTCGCATCGTGACCCACAATACGATACAATACAATACGACGATACAATACAATATAATACTAGACAGCACAGCACAATACAGCATAGTAATACTATACAACACAATATAATGAAGTGATCTCGAGTTATATAATAAGGGAAGGATAGAATAGAAAAAATAGCATCTTATGCTGGAAAAGAACGAAAGGTTAATAAAATAAACCACTTAGACTCGCTTGACGGTCTCGGTGGCGCAGCGGTTCGGCACGCTGACTGTAAAACCGAAGGTCTCGGGGTCGATCGCCGGCCGGGTCGAACTAGGAGACGAACTTTTCTAGTTTGCCTCGGGTCTTGGATGTTATCTATGTATTTATTGTATTAAATATATCGTCGAGTTAGCACCTACAGCACAAGTCATTTAGTTGTACTTAGTATAGGGCTAACGAGATCTGTGTAATATGTCCATGAATATTTCTTCTTCAGGCTATATTATGTAGTCCACTGCTGGACATAGCCCTCCCCTAATGAGCGCCATAGCGCCGTCTTCAGCTTGCCGCATCCAGCATCTGCCGGCCTGGTATAAAATAGGACATATTGTAATTATAATGCAATGTATCTCGCAAGACCATACGATAAATAAATAATGTGCAGCTTCGTGGGAGAACCCCCTTATTCATGGAGTTAGTGAAGACGAAACTTTCTAAATATTCTTCTTTTAACCCTTAGGTCCACAATAAATACACGGGCGCGGACTTTGACGAAGACCTTCGTTCGGTATTGCGCCGGGCCGGATGTCGCGACGAGAAAGTCGCCTTCATACTGGACGAGTCCAACGTACTGGACAGTGGCTTCCTCGAGAGGATGAACACGCTACTGGCCAACGGCGAGGTGAGGAAATCTGCACTCTGTTGCTTTTCCGATTCGAGTAAATAATCGATACCGAGAAAAAAAATATTAACTTTTAAAAAATATTCTTCTTGCAGTATGAGTATGACAACTATGACAGTTCTTTTTTCAAATTCCAAAACCTATGCTGTAATGTTAACATTACATGGTATGTTTTGAAACCTATGCTGTAATGATATCCATACACCCCGCATTCAGGGAAGTAAGTGACTACTTACAGAGCAAGAGATATGTAAAGTAATGTAACGTGAGATGTCTTAACGAGAAAGTAACCTTCATACTTAAATAGACCAATGTACTGGTTAGTTATTTTTCATAACATATAGTACCTCATTGTTGACCCAGACACTTTAGAAACTTTGGATCACACTGGTGTTGAAATAGGAGTCACTTTATCATTTTATTTGTCAGCGCTAAACATACCAGTCTTTGGAACCTTCCTCTAGCTCTAAAATGATTTCTCTCTTGTTAACATTGTATCCTTTAAAGTCAGTCATTCCTAAAACGTCGACGTTTAAAAACAAAGCATTTCTCAAAAATAAAATTTTTATGTTATGTTTAGGTGCCCGGTCTATTCGAAGGCGATGAATTCGCGGCTCTGATGACGCAGTGCAAGGAAGGCGCTCAAAGAGAAGGTCTGATGTTGGACTCCAACGATGAACTATACAAATGGTAAGTACCTAAAAGTTTTATTTCTATGGAAAGATTCGTGTTGAAATAATTCCGTTGTCTTTTAATGCAAGTCACGCGATAACTCAGCCGGCTGGAAAGAAAATGACCTGCTTTACTTGATCAAAAATAAGGACGGTACTCATCTTAAGATCTTAAATAGACGATGACGTGAACTCTCTGTCTCATTTACTGATCAAGATTGACAGTGTATTCTCAACCGGACCTGGTGTTGTCTGTTGGAATGAATGCTACTGGAATGATCAACTAGACCATAACTCTGTAGCCTCAAGAGAGTATCAAGAAGGCGAGACAATGTAGTTTATTATCATCGCTGCCTACCATCAGAGTTAAAGTCAGCGTAAGGTATTTTGACTTACCTCATGTTGTAAAGCGCTTCTTATAAACTAAATGACTGGCAGAAAGTTTTCTAGAACTTTTTTGACACGAAACTTATGTAAGATGTTTCCTCTACAAGGTATCTCATTGTTCTCTTCCTGTGGTATCTCATGGATGCCTTTAACCAGTGGAGACACGGCGCGCACGTTTTGTGTTGTTTTGAGTTTCGTTTAGCACAGCCAGCCGCCCACACCGCTCGTGAAGTATAACTGCCTATAACGTTGCGTAGCCAAAACCTGTGTAATATCTGTGCTTATTTGTCTTTTTAATAAAGTTTATTTCATGTATCGCTATTCTGCAGACTTCTGCTAGTTCTTGTGTAGCGCTTCGTGACCCATTTACAATCCCTTTCCACGTTCCCAGGTTCACCGGGCAAGTGATGCGGAACCTGCACGTGGTGTTCACAATGAACCCGTCGTCGGAGGGTCTGAAAGACCGCGCGGCCACCTCGCCCGCGCTCTTCAACCGCTGCGTGCTCAACTGGTTCGGCGACTGGAGCGACGGCGCTCTCTTCCAGGTAAAGTTTTGTGTTTTGGAGCTTCTAAGAAAGATTTGGAGCTCCACAAAACTTTATTTTTTCAAACTTACTAAATACTTTGATAGTTACTAAATTCAGGTCTATCGTTAGTTCAGGCTACGTTTTTACTCTTACTTACGTTCAATGTGTATATTATGTACAATTATTGTGTACACTGTTCTATTAACATAGCCGGTGTATATTTTTGATTACTTTTAAGTGTGATGATAATGCTAAAGATTCGTAAGCTAGATGGAAATACAAAACTATAAGCTTAAACGTCAGCAGAGACTACGCATTTGATCTTAGCACGGCCGATCCAGGTTCTACGGACTCACTTTCTTCTTCGCGATGCGAAACTGTAGAATAAAACAAAATTTTAGAAAATTTACCATTAAGATACATACAGTCAAAACAGTCAAAAAAGTACATTTAAGCAATTTCTACTCAAATAACATTTTGAAGTGAAAGTTTCCTTATCCTTCTTTTCGTTTTGGTGTTAAGGCTTAGTCCTTGATTGCTCAAGAGCTACCCAGGATGCGCCGGACGCACTTTACATTCGCGTGTAAATCACTCATATCGCAAAGCGCCTCACTCGGAGAGGCTCCTTGCACAAGCGTCCTAAACCGAACGTCCGAGCCCGTAACGCCCCGCAGGTCGGCAAAGAGTTCACGACCCGGATGGACCTGGACAGCGCCGACTACGTCCCGCCGGAGCTGTTCCCGGCCGCGTGCGGCAAGATCTCCGCGCGGCCGGCGCACCGCGAGGCCGTCGTGAACGCCTGCGTCTACGTGCACCAGACGCTGCACCAGGCCAACGCGCGCCTGGCCAAGCGGGCCAACCGGACCATGGCCATCACGCCCAGGTAATCTATCGTGAAGGTTGCATGCCTGGTCAACTGGCCAGCCCGACCATTGGCCATCACGCCCAGGTACGTAAATCCTGAAGATGACGCGCTTAGTCAAGCGAGCCAACCGGACAATGGCCATCACTCCCAGGTAGGCAGATCCTCAGGATGACGTCCCTGTTCAAGCGAGCCAAACGGACCATGGCCATCAAGCTCAGGTAGGACGTTCTTGAAGATTTGAAGCCACCTGCGGTAAAGTGTGCACTCGATTTGTGTGCCAGACACTGCGCCATGGTTTCTAATGTGGTTCCCGGCCATGTGTTTACAAGTGTACGATGTCGATCTAGCAAATGTGCCGCGCAGCATATTTTATTATTATTATTATTATTTGTAATTCAGGCAGGCAGTTATAGAACTGGTGAAGCCTGTATCCAGATGTACATTTGTGTTTAACTCCTTGTCTGTTTTGTTTCCTTTAGATATTTGCTGAAAACAATTTTGTAGAACTTCGATTCAATTCAATTTTGTAGAGTCAGTGTAAAACAGCCACTCTATTCAAGCGCACTTATACTGTAGGAATACTACTCGTAATAAACTTACGTAACTAATAAACTTACGTCAACTAGTGTGTTTGAAACTCAACTTCTCGACAAATGTATGGTGGAAGCGCCGTCAACTAAGCGCCAGAATGTACAACAAGCATCGGACACTACCACTGTACCATTGCCTCCTACGGTAAAATCTTTCCTAGATTCGTATACTAGATGCTGCGCCACGAGAAACATTCCAAAAAATCCATAGCCGTGGCTATTTCACCCCAAAAACTCTTTTCAATTGTAGCCTATAAAAGGTGAAAGAGAGAGTCCCCGATTTGTGTTCTAGAGACTTCGCTAATTACTTGAATCGAAGACGGTTCAAAACTCGAACCATTACCTCTCTTTACCTTTCGAACTCGTTACCTTTTTTGAAATGTCCTAAGCAAAACGGTCCTGAGGGCCGTTTGGACTCTTTGCTCTTAAATGTAACGTCGCCCACGCTCCCACAGGCACTACCTGGACTTCATCCAGCAGATGGTAAAGCTGTACGCGGAGAAGCGCGCCGACCTGGAGGAGCAACAGCTGCATCTCAACGTGGGCTTGGGCAAGATCGCCGAGACTGTGGAGCAGGTGGAAGAGATGCAGAAAAGTCTCGCCGTCAAGTCGCAGGTTCGACCCTTGTTTTTGCAGCCAGCCCAGCGACCATGCGACATTTCGCGAATGCGCAAAATGTTCAATTCGCAGAAGGTCGCAATGACTTTATGTTTTGTAGTCGCAAAATGTCTTGTATATTCCATTAAGTCAAAATTTTGTAGGCACAATCGAATTGGAGTTTCAGTGCATAAAAAATTAATTAAGCCTAGTTTGTTCAAAAGTGTTTATGTCATTATGCAAATCCATAGCACATTTTTCGAATAGGGGCCATTATGCGATTGAGCAAAGTGTTATTGTGGCCGATATTGCGTGCCTCAACTTCTCACTCTTTGCCAACTTACTTATTTATTATCCAAAATAATAAATAAATAAATAATAGTAATAAATAATTAGTTCTTCATAAAACGTCATATGAACATCCCAAATCATAGATAACTAACATAACGCTACTCACTGGCACTTTAGATACGCACTAGCACACTTCTTAGTAGACACATAAGATAGTCTTACGGCCGAATACTCAAACGTCAGTCAATTGAAACTCAGTTGAAGGGCATTCAAATTTGAACATCTGTTAAATATTAATTTAAATAACAGCTGAGAAGCCGTCAAATAAATAACAAGTATGTTTTCATTGACAAAATATATAAACTTATGTTGTGTATCCGATTTACGCAGAATTCGGTCGATCAATTTTAAGTTTTGTGATGAAATATAAAGTTTTTTTATAAAAATAAAATAAATCATAATATGATTTATGAAACAAACTTAAATCATTGTACTAGATAATATTACCTCTTTTTGTACAAAGCAATAATAATATCTTATATTGTCGTAGAATGAAACGTTAGGGCTATCTCACCAATGACATTTGAAAAGTCTACCACAATAAAAACATTGCGGTATTGCGGTTTTTGAAAGCTATTCCCTGATAAATAATAATATAAAAAAGAATTGAATGAGAATTATTATTATGCGTTATATGCCAGTAGCATAATAACGCAGGATTATTAAAATTTGGTCCACTGGCTGTATGTATGGATCTATTACGCCTTGTAACTGGTTGGATTGTATGTCCAAAGACAGACTCTTTCGACAGCCGAAACCGCGCATGGAACCGCGTCTGTTTCATTATAATACTCGAAAGCATTTAACTTTGCCTCATTTCTTCGAGGCACATTAGGCCCTTCCTCATCCGACAAAGAGCATAATGATGATAAGGACATTGTTTTTCACTTAAGTTCACTGATTATTGAACTTTTTTACGATTCGCGACCAGTTTCAATTGTAACGCCTACTCAACTCGATTTGACAGCCTATTTGACAGGTAAATCGCGCTAAGTTGCGTTCGAGTATACGAATTTTTCGCTGAGTGATGTTTAACTGCCAGTTATTTTGTGTTCCATTTAAATTTAACACAAGCTTTTAACTAACGTTTGTGTATACGATTTTTGTGTTTAACGGCTTGTCAATTATTTAATATGTCTTTAAATATTTGAATGACGTTTGAGTATTCGGCCGTTAGTTTGGCACAATCAGTTGAGCATAGCAGTTGTACCTAGGGTCAGAAAGGGTGCCAGGCGTTGCATAAAAATAGAAAATAAGCCTAGTTTGTTCAAAAGTATCTGTATCTAAATCTCGGAGATATTTTGTGAATAGGACATTCTGTGCTTGAATCTGAAAAACAGTCACAAGCGGTATAATAACCGGGCGCGATTAGCACTAGCCCTGACACCAGTCGCTTGTGGCAACCGGTCGCTCGCACCCTGCACTAAATTTGCTAGGTAGTGACTTCTCGTCTTCACGTTTTTTTTTTGACAGAAGTATTGTAGTGCTCACGAAGTCTCTTTGAGCGCTAAAGTTGCTTGCCTCGCCATCTTGCTCTATGCTTGTAACTTACTTCTTCGCAACACGAAGTAACAGTCTCAAATCGTCCCGAAAATCTACAAAGCGCTGAGTTGCGCTTCGCATTTAGGCAACGCTCATTGTAGGTGAGGTTTTCTACTAAAATAGTAGGCGTCATCATTTCCTAAATATTTTAACATTTTCATGTACATCGCAGGAGCTACAAGTGAAGAATGAAGCGGCCAATGCAAAGTTGCGTCAAATGGTGAAGGACCAACAGGAGGCCGAGAAGAAGAAAGTCGAGAGCCAGGAGATTCAGGTCTGAATTAAAATATACTTATATTGTTCTAAATTGAAGTAAAATCTCCAGTAAAGCGACAATAGTTCCATCGCAGATGTATTTAGGAGTCTAAAAAATAGTAAAAACACGTCACTGTTTCTATTTTCACCTGTATTCTACGAAAACAGAGTTCTTATTATTAAGGTTAGCAGTTCGTGTCTGTTGTGATGGAATACGTTAAGATGGATCACTTGATATAATGAGACAGAGATTTTACGATCTTAAAAAGCTCGGAACGAGTAAGCTAAAACGACATGGTGAATACGTCTCGAATGATTAGCTCATTTATCAGAGCGTACTAAAATTCTGAAAACCCCTGGCCTTACTCAACGCTTGCTCCCGTTCCCGACTACAGGTGGCCCTCGACAAGCAGACCAAGGAGATCGAGGCCAAGCGGCGTGACGTCATGGCCGACCTGGCGCAGGTGGAGCCGGCCGTCATCGAGGCGCAAAACGGTTTGGTCCTTCGCTCCTATGCTCCTAGACTCGCCGCACAAGTCAGGGGTTGTCTTACTTTTGTAAGACTAATAATCTAAAAATCTGGTCTAAGCCAAACATTTGCGGTCATTTTAGACATATTTTAATCTTTATTTACATCACAGTTTTTGATAAAAAAAAAAAGAAAAAAGAAAGAAAAAGAAGAAGATTCGTAATTTTTATAACGAAAATCTGGTTTGATATATTTTTTGTTTATGACGCATACAGCCTTATGTGCAACACTATCGTAAGATGTAGAGAGTTGACTGTCACGTGTTATAACTTTACATTTCAAAACATGATCGTAACTGATGTAGAAAGTAAGATAATCCCTGAGGTACTTCAAAAAAATGTGTAGTTATTTACTAGCATACTAGTTGGCTCAGCTTTTTGAACTCACACAAGTAGTGTGTCACTTGTTCGTGACGTAACAATGTACCTGTATCTAAAGCTGTTAAGAAAACCTCAATAACAATCAACCTGTACGTACAAATAAATCGAGGAAAATTTCAAATGTAACGAATACAAAAAAAACAACAGTCACGCTAACTCTCTCCCCGAAACAACGCAACAGCCGTCCGTTCCATCAAGAAGCAGCAGCTCGTGGAAGTGCGGTCCATGGCGAACCCTCCGTCCGTGGTGAAGATGGCTCTGGAGTCCATCTGCACGCTGCTGGGCGAGCGCGGCGACACCTGGAAGGGCATCCGCTCCGTCGTCATGAAAGACAACTTCATCTCCACCATCGTCAACTTCGAGACTGAGAACGTTACGTTAGTTCACGGCTTAAGGTTGCGGCTGAGGTGACGTGCCTTTACGTTGTCATTGAAGTGGGTCAGAAAGTGGTTCGATTCTTCCTGAACTGCGTTACTATCTTCGTTTTGTATTACCTCTGGCGAGCAAATGTCAGTTACAAACCCCAACATTCCTGCATCGCGCAATCAAAGTGTTTCACGTGACATACCATAAATGTGGCGTCCGACTAAAAACAGTCGGACCGGCCGTCCCCAGGCATGCGATCTGTCTGGTGAGAAATTTCCCTTTATAGTGGAAGAGCACGATCACCCGCTCTTTCCTATATACCAAAGGCTTTTAAGGTTGATTCTGCCATTAGTATTGGCTGAAAGGTCAGGAAATGGACATTGGCATTTACTACTCTCTTCATAAAATGCGACGGAACGCACACGCCCGCGCAATTCTTTCTGGTCTAAACGAACCTAATGAAGATTTGTTGTGTAATTAAACGCTACGTGATTTTATCTTAACTGACTCGTTCTTCGTGAAACGTAAATACATGTCATCTTGGTAATAATTATTTACCCATCCAAGTAACTTCTATCACGTGAAATATTTAGAGTAAAACTGCATTGATAGCAAGCATTGTAAACCTTTATTAATTTGTAATAGTTAGACATTCAATTGTTTGTTATTGGCAAACACATTTTAATTGATTGCTTTTGAAATGTTGTCGTTGGATTGTTATTTAGAAACGTTTATATATTATATTTGCCAATGTTTTATTATCATGTCAAACTGTTATGAGCATTTTATTATTTTAATTTTAGGTTTTAAGTTACGTTGTAAATAAGCTAAGCTTCGCTTGCGTATGTGACTGTTGTTATTAAAATGAAACATCTCATAAAAACTGTAATACAATAAAAAAAGCATTTTATCCTAGACACTACTAAATCAATTGTGTATGTGACTAACATCACTAAAAACCAAACTAGACGTTCGTAAACGTTAACAGAAATTTAATTATAAATGTTCTATGTGATTGACCTATGTTCTGTTCCAGCCAAAAAGGGCTTTAAAACTGCGAGCGAGAAGTAGTCAATGTAAAGTTTAATTTTTAAATCTCTGCACAGACTATGCCGGTTACGCTACATATGGCTGACCCGGTCCGATACGTTTCTATAGACTTTTCTTACATACGTCTTACGCAAATAATTCAGCCAACCCTAGCGTAACCAGTACGGCCTGCTCGCTCGCACAACAAAGCGCTCTATAATAACTGCAGCCGCATGTCACACACACAGCTAAACAGCCAATTTTTTGTTTCCCTCCCTCTCGTAACGCTCTCTCGCTCTCGCTTCGGCCCGGTGACGGACACTACAGCCGTGAAGAGTATCAAGAAGCAGCACCTGGTGGAAGTCCGCTCTATGGGCAACCCACCGGCCATCGTCAAGGTGGCGCTGGAGTCGATCTGCCTTCTGCTGGGTGAAAACGCCACGGACTGGAAGGCCATCCGAGCGGTCATAATGCGAGAGAACTTCATCAATAGTATCGTCAGCAACTTCTCTACGGAGGACATAAAGTGAGCTAGCACGGGCTTCTACGGTCGGTCTGGCTAGGCGCTTTGCTTGTGGTGGTGGTGTTGGGCAGGCATTTCGTTTGATGTTGCAGGTTTTTTTGGCGTTGTCTGTTAAGGACCCGAGTGCTACCCCTTTTGCAGGAAACATGACTCCTACGGGTTCCAAAATTGACCTTGGTTCTGTCTTGAGGTAACGTTTGGTTTAACGAACATTCCTCGAACTTGTTGCAAATTCATCGTCATTTCAAATGTCTAATAACGCCGTAACCGTTTACAGCTTTGCTAAAAAGCTGAGTGTTTCTGCAGTATAAAAGGGTTACGGATTTTTTTTATCAGCACTGTATGATGCTTGGTAGAAATCTGACATTGTCATGCAAATGAAATGCCTGCTTTAGTGCTCGCATGCTTGCATTTACTTACCGTGGTGTTTGGTTGTGGAGATTAACATCTAGGTATCTGTCCTTTTTTTATCACTCCTAAGTTTACAGTGAGTGACAGAGAAGGGTTTATCTTGCATGCGCTTGGCCACGGACGCGATAGTTTTAACTAGACTGTAGATAGCAGAGTGGTGATAAAAGAAAACCTTTGGTTACGTCAAAATACCCTATCCTCGTTTTTGTTTACCAGCACGAATGTTTTTGCCAATAAATTGTTGTTTCTGTTTTAGACTTTAGACGTTTCACTTTAGACGGTGAATCGATTGGCTTGTTCGTTTTTTATTTATTTGATTGTTTTTGTTTGCTATCTAATGTAATTTTCCTCCTAAAATATTCCTTTAAAATAGTAATAACACCCAATTCGTGCTAAATAATGTAGTTTGTAGCCATACTACCTTTTGTATGGATTGTATTTGTCCCTTAATTTGGGATGACTTCTTAACTCTCCAATTGTCAATGTCATTACATGGGATATTTTTTTTTATTTGTGCCAAATCATACAGTCAAAGATTTGTGCGTCGAGCATGCAAAAATGGGTGAGACCATATCTAGTAAGGCATGTCAAACTATAAGGCTAAATGCATGCTGTCATACAGGTTACGCAGCGCTCGTGTCTAGTATTTATTTTACAGTTATCTAAAATCAAATTATCTAACTGCGTGTAGGTACCTAATTGAGTAAATTGAAAACAAAGTTTTTTTACTAACAACGTGTTTTAAACGGAGAATTTCACTGACTGCATGCGACAAGTATCGTTCTGTCTCTTTAGATTTCTACAATTTCTATTGCTACTTAGTGAAATTCCAATTCATGAACGTTAAAATATATAGTTTAAAAATTAAACCACATCCAATGGGCAATTTTAAGATATAAGAAGAATTGTGAAAAACTCACATTGAACTTTTCCACGTGATAAATTATCGTTACTGCTAGGAGATGTCCCTTTAATGTTGAGTCAGTCGTGGTGTCGTATTGTCTCAAAGAGATTCATGACCGTAGCGTTGCGTGACCTGCCGCGGCATGCACTCAACTTAGCAGCCTTGTTCAGTCTACAGCACATCGGCCTTTGCTGGTTTACCTTAGAGGTGAAATTCCAACAAAAATGTAAAGGTTGATTTGTTGCCGCACTGTCCACAGGATATGACCTAATTTCACCATTAAAAGTGAACTTGGTTTGTCGCTAACCTGAGTTCCATTTTTATTTAAGTGTACGATGCTCTTTGGTTATTGACGAAATTGGGCCTCAACTACTAAATGCTTTTACCTATAGTGACTAAAATAGTCATTATCCTTCTGTCGTCAATATTAGACAACTATACTTAATTCAGCTCATCTACAATCAGTTGCCGTGCGCCACAGCTATCACTGGTGCTGCAATCTTTTTAATTCGTTTGAATTTAAGCTATGTTTGCTTCTAACCAGGTTCTTCATGTGACTATTAGCCAACTCATTGAAAATTATGAACTATAATAATATGCATTTAGTAGACTGGGCCTAGATCTACCTCAGTTCAAACGGTGGAATCAGGGCTTAGTATTAATCCTTGGATGTTAACGCCAGTGACGAGGTACGCGAGAAGATGAAGACGCGGTATCTGAGCAACCCCGACTATAACTTCGAGAAGGTGAACCGCGCCAGTATGGCATGCGGCCCTATGGTCAAGTGGGCCATTGCACAGGTGAGCATAGATCCTTTAATCACATCTACAAGTTATTATTGAAATGACGCCCGGAAAAATGTTGGTTTTTTTTTTCAATAGCTGATATCGTGTCCTTTTAATGCTGATATTGACTTTAAGTGTTTTATTGTCAATACTGTTTTCAGATTTTTAGTTATTTCAATAACACACTGAATAGGATAGAAATAAGTTTGTTACCAAAACCCAAGTACTTCTAATTGGATGCGATTGCTGAACTATTCAGAAACCTATATGTGTATTTGTTATAACTGTACACATTATTTTGAATCGGAATCAGATTTTTGACTGATCCTCATTTTGCACATACCACTACTTTTTTGTTTAAAATAGATAAATTAACAGATTATGATCACAGTTATGCCGCCGTTTTTTATTCATCGTAGAAGCACTGACTTTTAATTTCAATTCTCAGAGAACGGTGGATTAACCCTTGAACTTGCACTCAGTTGCCGCTAATTTAATATTTAAGGACAACCTTTTGTATTCATTTAATACATATGACATTTATGATTTCTCTATACCCATGTTAGCTGAGAAGCGTATATACGATTAAAGTATTTTATTATTGTTAAATTCACTGCCTTCAGATCGAGTACGCTGACATGCTGAAGCGCGTAGAGCCCCTCCGTAACGAGCTGCAGGCACTGGAGAACCAAGCCCAGACAAACGTAACGGCCGGCGATGAGGTCCGCGACCTCATCTCTCAGCTGGAGAAGTCCATTGCCTCTTACAAGGAGGAATACGCGCAGCTCATTAGCCAAGCCCAGGCTATAAAGACAGATTTGGAGAATGTGCAGGCAAAGGTGGGTACTCGATGTATGTTAAAAATATTCCTCTACTCTCACTAGTTCAATAAACAGTTCAATTGACTAGTGAAACTTTCCAATATTAGCAGTTCAATGATTTTCTTTGATTGAACTACTAATACTGAAATGTTTCACTAGTTAAATTGTTTTTCAATTAACTACGACATAGCCGGCTAAGGGCTCTCAGAAAACCATAACCTTCTCAGTCCTTACCTTGAAAGTAACAATGGTTTTCTATTGTTATTTTAAGGTCAGGAGTGTGGAGTGTAAACAATCCTTCTAAGCATCTCCTTTTTCTTCCCCATCCCGCTCGCAGATTAACCATCCATCTATCAACCGGGAATACACCATCTTCCCTCCCGTGCCGTACTCTTGTGCACCCACTCGTACTTCTTCAACTCGTACTCGTATAACTTCTTGATTCCTAGCTCGTTGTTCCCAGAATTTCTTATCATATTTTAGATTTTGCCAACATTATTTACACTAAAATATATGTCTGCATTTATCTTGTCCTTAGCTACGTTTCTAGTGAGTAATTTGGAACTCTCGCTAAGCAAAAGATATTTGAATATAAAAAACAATGGTTGGGCTTTAAATCACAGTGAATTGTCAAAATTCAAATTGTTTTCGAAGTTTTCGTTTTTTTTCTTTCACGATTAAATTCTAACCATTATTCTCCAGGTCGACCGTTCTATAGCGCTCCTCAAGAGCCTGGTCATCGAGCGCGAGCGCTGGGAGTCGAGCTCGGAGACGTTCCGCTCGCAGATGAGCACCATAGTCGGCGATGTCCTACTGTCCGCCGCCTTCATCGCTTACGGCGGCTACTTCGACCAGCACGTGAGTCGATACTGCGAGAGCCTACGTGCTATATTTTCTGAGACACATACATCATTATCATAATCAACCAGTGTCAGTACACTGCTGGACATAAGGCTCAACCAAGACACGCCACTGAGCCCTTCGACACATACGTACATAAATCCATATTCACTGCCTATGGCAAGTTCAATATAGTTCAATGTAGCATACAAACGAGGCTTCTACGAGTGCTTTTGCAAGTTCATGGCTCATGACACTAAACACGACCTTATCCGCATCGAATGACTCGATGTTTACAAATTCTATAGAAGCTCGCTCAGCAATTTCCGTGCAGATACGAATATCTGCTCGTTCTTATTTAATTCGTTTTGCATGTCTGGAAAACGGGCCTCAAAATTACTTGTGTCTCTTTGACAAACCGCGTTTCGTAAATGTTTCAGCGTACTATTAATTGATGATAGATGGCGCATCGGGATTTATAACGCGTACAAACCTAGTACTGCCCAAGACAATGAAAATGCATTTGACTGTACCTTACAGAGGTGCCACACGGGCCTTGTCTATGCGTTCCATTAGCGCTACATCGACTCAGCGGTGATGCTCCGTTGTTCAACATATAAATCTAAAGAACATGCCAAAACAAAAGCACATGAAATGACGAAGGCGACGCATCGCACAACAAGAGGAGGGAGACGACGTCTGAAAGCGAGCTGCGTTGAAACAAAGGAGAGGCAGTGCAGTATTTATGTGGTTTATGTGAAGCTGAAGAGGGCTCAGAAGAACGCAGCGCCCGTATGGCAATCACTGCATAGAATTAACTGCGTTGCGACGACGACGCAGCGCAGCCCGTGCGACATCGCCCTTACTTGGCAATCAACGCGGTTCCCGATTTTTCACACTGTTGCTTGTTCCAGTACCGCCAAAACCTGTTCTCGACGTGGACCGCGCACCTGGCGGCAGCCAACATCCGCTACCGCGCCGACATCGCGCGCACCGAGTACCTCAGCAACCCCGATGAGCGGCTGCGCTGGCAGGCCAACGCTCTGCCCACCGACGAGCTGTGCGTCGAGAACGCCATTATGTTGCGGGTACGTCGCTCACCGAGTAAAGATGAAACTCAATTTGTACTCAAAAACACTGGGGAAGCAGGTGTCAAATCAATTCAATTCAGTTTATTGTCTATGTCGATTATTTTGTATTAGAATCCTTGTACAGCCAATAATTTGTCGCCTGACTGTTTGGCAGATTCCACCACCGACATCTGAAGGTTCTGCCAGATCTTCGAGACTGAGTATCTAATGGTATTTGTAATGCTGCGAATAATTCACGCCAGAACGCCACTATTGCTACAGATTTTGATCTAATCTAATTCTATGTCCGCCTGTATTGCGTCTACAGCACTTAATTCTACCAGAGACATTAAATTATGGTCAATAAATGACTCTATGAACAATGGTTGTCGAGAAACATTTTATTAAATACTAGATGATCCCGTGAGCTTCGTATCACCATTTAAACATGGTGATACGAAGAGCGACTCCGAATCAGAAGGTCTTTAAGGGAATAACTTCCACAAATTTAAAAAAAATCGGTCCAAACGTTCTCGGGTTTTAGCAAGACTAACGAACAGCAACATTAATTTTTATATACAAGCTAGTTTGTTTTTCCGAATGATTGGTTGATTGGGAATCCTAAGCTATATCTTCACTTCACTTACTTAACTTTCGTGTGGTAAATATACATGTTTCTTATAATGATTTCGTTGCAGAGATTCAACCGCTACCCGCTCATCATCGACCCGTCGGGCCAGGCCACCGAGTTCATAATGCGCGAGTTCAAGGAGCGCAAGATCACCAAGACGTCTTTCCTAGACGACTCATTCAGGAAGAACCTGGAGTCGGCGTTGCGATTCGGCAACCCACTGCTCGTGCAGGTCAGTGACTTATCAAAACCTTACTTCAAGAAAACCATACTTATTGTAGAAGTGGCTTATTAAAACTGCTTTAGTAAAGATGAATTTGAATTCAAATGCAAAAACGTCTATTCATCGCACGTATAATTTTAAAACGGATATGGATTAATGTATACACGATATATATACTTTCTCTAAAGAAGGAATCGCTCGTACGTAAATTGCTTTCTGTTTTCTGTAGCCTACTGTCCCTTCAGTTTTTATTTAATGTGGAAGCCATTATCAGATATAAGTCTATTTCGGTAGTGACGGAATGGTGTTAAGACCCGAAGATAACACAAGCAATATAAATGTACATTCTATGACATTAAAGGAGTGTGAGGATTCAATGGCAATGGATGACAAATTTTGCTGCATGTGTGTATAGGAAGGTTTCTAAAATCGAACACATCAAACTACCTCGTAATTTCTCTTCTCTTTCCCCCAGGATGTGGAGAACTACGACCCGATCCTGAACCCGGTGCTGAACCGGGAGCTGCGGCGCACGGGTGGCCGCGTGCTCATCACGCTCGGAGACCAGGATATCGACTTGAGCCCCTCCTTCGTCATCTTCCTCAGTACCAGGTAATTTTTCCTTTTTTGCGGTACCATATAAAATAAATATTCATGGACTTATTACACAGATCTCGTTAGCCCTATACTAAGTACAACTAAATGACTTGTGTTATAGGTGCAAACTCGACGATACATTTAATGCAATAAATACATAGATAACGTCCAAGACCCGAGTCAAACTGGAAAAGTTCGTTTCCTAGTTTGATCCGGCCGGGGATCGTACCCGAGATATTCGGTTTTACAGTCAGCGTGCCAAACCGCTGCGCCACCGAGGTCGTATATGGATACGTACATATTGTAGAGCTCCTTCTACAACCTATAGTCGCCCAATGCTGAGTATAGGTATCTTCTAATGCACGCCATTTAATTCGGTCTTGGGCTTTCCTAATCCAGTATGTTCCTGCCACTTAGACCATCTCATTGGTGGTCTGCCCATACTTCTGTACAGCAGTTTAAAATATTATATGTTATAACATACTAACTTGTTATTTATGTGTCTTGAGAAGATGAGCCTGAAAAACACGTATACCGGTACACGTGTTTTTCAGAGGGTTTTGTGAGAAGAAGATGATCAGCCCGTAAGCTCCTACAACTGCTAACAAGAAATGAGGCTGTAAGTACTGTAAAAAAAATTGGTCTGTCCTTTAAAACCAGTTATCCTGTGCGGCTTTCTGCCAGTTCCGTCCCTTTTTATCGCCCTTTTGTATAGAGATGAATGTTTTGACTCTAGGGAAATAAACAAAAAAAATTAGCAGTCAGAACAAAAGTTGCAAGTAAATCACAAACTCTGTCAAAGTAAACTTGATTGTTTTGTGTTTTCTTTACATATTGTTTTGTTTGTGTAGATTCTTGTAGGTACCGAAATAAATTAGTAGTGCGTTACGCTGCGACCTTGTTTCCCAGGGACCCGACGGTGGAGTTCCCGCCGGACATGTGCTCGCGCGTGACGTTCGTGAACTTCACGGTGACGCGCTCGTCGCTGCAGTCGCAGTGCCTGCACCGCGTGCTCAAGGCCGAGCGCCCCGACATTGACACCAAGCGCTCCGATCTGCTCAAGCTGCAAGGTAAACTGATCATCATGGATTAATTATTACAAAAAAAACCTTTTTTACAGTGCGTAGTAACTGGTGCTACCTTTTAAGCATGTGATGCCAATGCCTGTACTAGATGACTCCGCTCTTCCTTAGTATTAATACAGCTAGACTTAAGTGTAGGAACGAATGAAGGAAGAACGAACTTAAGGATGGATTGATGGATGCACGGACGGACGAATGAACGAATGAATGAGCGAACGTACGGAGTAAGGAAAGAACGACCGAGTGAACGTATAAACGGTCGGATGGACGGATGGTTGCTTTGAGATTGGCATTCAATGAAAAAAAAACGGTCTGTAACTTTCAAGCATCCTTTTTCTTGGCGATTGAGTAGCTAACTTTTTTCTTAAGTGCCTAGGATGTCTTCTGATCGTATCGCCTCGGCCTAAACCGACGCTTTCTTTCACACTTCAGCTTCGATACGGTCTACGGCAGGCGTTGGTTTTTCAAAATATACCAACAAAATGCCGAATACATTAATTTTGTTGTCACATTTTGATCACACGATAATTAGCGTGTACATTTTCAGAAAAATATTTATCAACGAAATGCATTCAATTTGATTACAAATAACAACTAGTTTATACGTGCTCAGCAAATAATTTATTTGTCGTCGGTCCGCAGGCGAGTTCCACCTGCGGCTGCGGCAGCTGGAGAAGTCCCTGCTGCAGGCGCTCAACGACGCCAAGGGGAAGATCCTCGACGACGACTCCGTCATCGCCACGCTCGAGACGCTCAAGAAGGAGGCCGACGACATCGGACAGAAGGTGCCTAGACAAACTACACGTACAAAAAACAATCCTGAGTGCTTAGTGCGAGTTTTTTAACTACTCGATCGCGTTAACGTAAACTCATATTTCTATGGCATCGAGGAAGCGCCACCTAGCGACAAGTATGGAAATTTAAATTGCTGAGTGCGAGTTGTAATGGTTTACGTTGAGAAGTGAACACGTTTACCAGCCAAAACACGAATAAACGCGAGTGCGAGTTGTACTGTGACAGCGTTTTGCCAATTCGAACGGTTAACTTACTCATACTCACTACTCAATGCTCGATTAACGCGGTAGTAAAGTTATTCGATTGGATCTGTCAAACTCGCACTAAGCACTCTGACCCTCGGTTCATACCGTGCCAGCGCTCTTAGCGAATAAAATATTCGACTATTCGGACCTCACGAAATTCCATACAAATATCACTGTTAGTTAATTACCCACGAAACTGCAATAATTATTTTCCCTAAAGCCAATCAGCCTATTCAAAAAATAACCAAGTCGCTTGGTTAAATTTTGCATAATCAGTCAAGAAAAGAAAAAAATACTACTTTTTAAATATATCGATGTATTTACAGGTCGAGGAAACAGATAAGGTGATCGCTGAAATCGAGACTGTCAGTCAGCAGTACCTGCCGCTTTCTCAAGTAAGTACCTACTTTGAATGAAACAAGTAGCCTGTAACAAAATTAAGGATATTTCTTCATAAAGGAAGGCCAATGAGAAGAGATAAAGAACGTAAACAAACGGACCGTTACTGAGTTACATTGCGATAGTGAGCGATTATTATCTCTGTCCTTGTCACACGTATGCGGTAATGGCGTCATTTGATCGACGACAGCTGTCATTGCGTATTTCGTGGTACAGGAAATTTTTTAGTACGGCAGTTGTCAACATTTGGTGTTATCCGCCATTTTGTGAACTATAATAGTTCATTCCTGTTTAGATTGCGTTCGAAGTGATACGAGGACAATTTTTATAGCCATATTGACAACATGATTGATAATACTATGGGTAGTTTTGTCATAAATACGGCTGATTCGGACTCTTCCGGTTAATCATGTTTGACTAATACAGACGACAGCGATTAGAATAGGGAATCCGAAATTTGTATAACTATAATTTATTCAAATAAAAATGTTTTGAACCCCTGAAACTTTGTTTACGTTCTTTATCTCATAGTTAGAATATTTTCGGGGCTTAATCGCGTAGTTTTTTATTGCTATTTTACCTCGACGTTTTGACGACGTTACAGCCATCGTGGTCACGAGAAGACTGATGGCTGGCACTCGTTCGCATCTTCGGCTGATGAGGTTTCAGACTACCCTCAAACAGCCATCACAAAGCACTATTAGGGTTGCGACAAACTACACTGACAATGTCGGACGATAAGCCATGCGACTTTTTTCTACTCGAACACATCTTGATGACCGGATCCCAGATGTGTTCGAGTAGAAAAAAAGTAAATTACTACGCGATTAAGCCCCGAAAATATTCTAACTATGTGTACAAGTCGCGAAAGTTTTAGGTAAATATGTTATTCTTTATCTCGTTTCATTGGCCTTCCTTTAGTCTCTTCAAGTGTCTAACTATGTCTGAATAGTATTTACAGAATTTTAACTGCTGTAAGTCTTTCATTTACGGATCTACACACCTATCTTCAAACACGATCCTTATTCTTATTCAAACACGATTTCTTAAAACCCTTAAAAGTGGACTGACTTATAAAATGACTGATGGAATAGTCTGCGGTGGAGATTTTACAAAGAAAAACGTAACCACAGATTAAACAAACTAATTCCAAGGAGCGGTTTAGTTAGAGTAATCGCGTTTTTATAAATAAGGTTATTCGACAATTAGACTACATCAAAACTCTTTTTTTCACCTCTAGAAAAAAATACATTAAAAGCAACAAAATATATGTATAGCTTTTTTTCATACAAATTACTTTCTGTTGTGTTTTGACCTTTAAATGTAACAAAAGGTTTTGTCCGATCGTTACCGCGTAAATTCCACAGGTTAAATCTACTTTCACAAACCTATACCGACCTTCAGCCCCACTGACAACCCCCCTTTTCCCCCGCAGGCGTGCAGCAGCATCTACTTCACGATGGAGTCGCTGAACCAGGTGCACTTCCTGTACCAGTACTCGCTGAAGATGTTCCTGGACATCTTCAGCTCCGTGCTGGTGTGCAAGGCGCTGGCCGGCCTCGCCGACCACGCCGCGCGGCTCAAGATCATCACTGAGGCGCTGTTCGCGGTGAGGATCTTACTGTACTACACATCGTAAAAGTCCCTTTGGGAAGATTCCAGATGATCTTGGGTACTTTCGTTACACTTCTTCCTAGTCTGCGCAAACGTAGATACGTTTGCGCAAACTAGGAAGAAGTGTAACGACAGTACCCGAAGCTATAAGTACATTCAACATGATCTTTAACCGATACGGTTAAGGTGCAGAATTGATTGCCGCAGTAGCGCTACCTATTTCGCTCACGCTAATGTTGCCAAACTAATAGTCACCTGCATCGATGACGTTGAATCAACCAATAGCAACAAAGGCGCGCGGCCTGCCATAAAATGAAACTATCTGATTGGTCGATCAACTTGCCGCACATCCAAAATTTGGTCATCTGCGCAGGTACATCCGCGAGACTTATTTCTTGGGTAGCACTGTACCAATATACTTGTTGGAAAGGGTACTTCATAATGCGAAGCTATGTTCAGGGTGATATTAAACTTATATCGTTGTCCAATGTACAATTAGATAAAGAAATTGGGCGACTTTATCACATGTCTAGGCAATCGTAGAGTAGGACGCCCTCCGGCCAGATGGACCGACGACCTGAAAAAGGTGGCTAGAGGTGACTGGATGGCGAAAACGGAAGATCGGGTCTTGTGGCGCACCCTGGGGGAGGCTTATCTCCAGCAATGGACTGCAACAGGCTGAAATGATGATGAAGATCACATGTCTTGGCACCAACGATATTTTGACGGCAAACAAGATATCGTGGACGATTCCAATGACAAATTTTTTGATGACAGTGACAAATGACAAAGACTCTCCACGATTCTCCATTTTCTTGAGACTACGCAAAAAATATTGGATACAGTTATTGGACAAGTGGAATGGGCTTTTATCAAATATTGAATTGCAAAATTGCACAAAGATATTTGATAAGTGTAATATCAACCTTACTTACAATTTTTCTATTATATCTGGAACATTTATGAGAACATTTTGTTATTGTTTCATCTCTTCTGATGGAGGAAGAAACTGCTTTTTATATGCTGTGGAAGTAACTACAGAAACCCAGTTTGATGGACTCTTAAAACTAAGCGGCGTTGTTTTGAAACACTAGATTTTACAAAAAAAATACATAACTACAGATAAAATAAACTCAAATTTATTGAGTTACACATTCATTCATTTATATTGGCAGTAAGTCTGAAAGGATTTGGCCGTTAGCAATGATAGTTATCATCTATTACTAGGAATTTAATTATTTTTTATTGTGTTCTTCTCAGTTGTAAGCACGATTAGACCACGTATTGAGTCCTCTAAACGTATTGGCAAAGTTCCATTTCAATCCGGCACGTCATTTGTAAATAAACACCAAACTACTTTTTTAATACATTTGCTCAAAAAGTGGCGTATTGCAGGGACGTATAGCGTGCGGGATGTGGGCTATTACACACTCGTGCTTTTTTTTACCTTTCCCGCACTAGTGCGTTCTCTTTCCCAACTGTCAAAATAATGTCTATTAAAAAGAAAAACCAACCATGAAGTTTTTACTAAAAAAAATCATAGAAGTTTTTATGATTCATGCAAATACTTTTTGTTTTAGTATCAGATTTAATGATTTGATTGAATGAGTTAGGTTTCATTTCATTTCATCTCATTAAATTTCATTTTCATTTCATATCAATAAATAATTCCCTTTGCCTACCAGAATGGGTGAAGAAAAAAAATCTGCGCATATATATTTTTTTACGGTTGGCGCCATTTTCTAAATAATTTTTCTTTATTAAATTGCTTCATTTTTTCGCAACTGTATTAAAAATAGTCGTTCAGTACACGTGCGGAACCGTCATTGCAACTCGTTCCGACTGTCAACCCTCGCCTTCGGCTGCGCCTCGGCTCGGGTAGACATTTGTCGGAACTCTTTGCAATGACAGCCTTTCCGCACTTGTAATGAAATATACTATTCCATGCGAATGGCTCCCCGAGGAGCGGCCTTAAGCGGCGGTGGCCTGAACGTAGCCTCACGGTCGGCAGGAGATCTACGAGCGCGTGGCCCGCGGCATGCTGCACACGGACCGGCTGACGTTCGCGCTGCTGCTGTGCCGCATCCAGCTGAAGGGCGCCGCGCCCGACGACACGCTCGAGCGGGAGTTCGGCGTGTTCCTGCGCGGGAAGGAGGGCTTCGTGTCGCAGTCGGCGCCCGCGCACGGGCTCACGCAGGACCAGCACGACGCCGCCACGAGGCTCAGCAACAGGTCAATATTTAAAAACCTATTTAGAGGCTAAAAATTTCACCCATGCCGGGATTCGAACCCGCAACCTCTGGCTATCCGTGCCAGCGCTCTACCAATTGAGACAATGGGCGACTCACCGGCATCAGTGAAATTTCGTACCTCTTTACACTATTCTCTGTATTACGTACAGGCAGCGACATCTGGCTTAAGCAAATTGCATCACTTACAGCCCCGACTACCTACTTTAGGTCAATATTGTTGTTCATTCAGGCCTGCGACCTAATCTCGGACCTACTAAATAACATAACACTCATATACAGGCACATATATTGGTTTTGGCCCCACACTGGGATACCCTGTGTCGTGGAAACCAGAAACAATGATATCACAAACATGTAATAAAATCCAAGACGAAGGTTTTTTCCCCAGTCGGGTTTCGAACCCGGGACCTTTTGCATGGTAGGCAGATGCGCTGCCGCTGCGCGCTGGCCGTCAGAAATATACAGGAAAAAAATCGTAAAAATTGGTGAACCCGTTTCGGAGGAGTTTGATAACACTGTGACACGTCATTTTTGTTTATTATTGGATAAAAACAGAATATTCAATACTGTATTGCATTCCATAGGTTTTAGGGTTGTTACATTTTACTTTACAGGGTGCACGCAACATTTTAAAGTAATAACGGAAAATTAAGTAACTCTACATTTATTCTTTTCAAAAAAACATTTCGTATTAATTTACTTGATTTTAGTCGGAATTAAGTTAATATTAAGGAATTAGGGCTTACGGAAGATTGTTCAAAAAAAAAAGTTTTCAAAATTCGAATAGAATTATACTATTTTTATTTTTAATGCACTAACCCGCGCTAAGGACAATTTTAAAAACCTATTTAGAGGCTAAAAATTCCACCCATGCCGGGATTCGATTCTGGCACGGATAGCCAGAGGTCGCGGGTTCGAATCCCGGCATGGTTGGTATTTTCAGCCTCTAAATAGGCTTTCGAATAGAATTTTGAAAAGTGAATGTTCCCGCAGGCTGCCTGTGTTCCGGCGGCTGCTGCAGAAGGCGGGCGAGCTGCCCGAGCTGGCGGCGTGGCTGGCGCAGGCGGCGCCCGAGCAGTGCGTGCCCACGCTCTGGGACGCCGACCCCGCCGCGCCGCCCGCGCCGCCCGCCGCCGCCGTCTACCGCCTGCTGCTCATACAGGTCACCGCCTAGGCTCACCTGCACATTCGCTGCTTCCTTGCATACCACAAACATAGAACAGGAAATAACACTTAAGAACAATTGTATTTCTTAATGATTCGCTATGCTCGTTCATAGCTAAACGGGTCTAACTGCAATTATTTATTAGGTAAAATGTGATTATAGTCTGTTGGCTTTTAGAATATACCTCGGGCTCTAGAGTAGGCTTCGGTTTTCGCCAATTTTCGTCGGTTTTCGTACTGATGATCGAGTTCTGATTTCGAAATTAAGTGTCATAATAGTTCCGATATTTCTATTACACGAATATATCCGATTCTGTCCGATAGTAACCCAGGTATATTCTAAAAACTAACAGACTATACCTTAATTCCCGACGTTTCGACAGCGTTTTCCCATTAGGGACCGTCCATAAATTACGTCACATGTTAAGGGGGAGGGAGGGGGTCGACGAAGTGTGACATGGTGGGAGATGTCCTAAATTTTGTGACGTCACTTTTCCAAATCTACGTATTAAAACACGATCTTTGCACTATTAACGAAATACTCAAAATATTTGCAACTTTTGATATAAATGTAATTTCGGAACTGCTGTCTGAATACAATAATTTAAAATTTGTAAAATATGTGACATCACACTAGGGAGGGGGGGAGTCTCACAAATGTGACCAGCTGTGACAGGGACGGGGGAGGGGTAAAAAAATTACCAAATTCGTGTGAAGTAATTTATGGATGGCCCCTTAGCCGGCTCGGCACCGGCACCGACACCGGCGCTGTGCCGGTGCCGGGGAAGCAAAAATGTATAGCTCGCTATTGCACTTACTGGCGTCGGCACCGGCCCGGCGTTAAGTCCTGCCAGCGCCGTCGCCGGGGTAGCAACCTTCCCAGTTGGTGCCGGCCCTTCAAATCTGCATTTGTATTGTATATGAAGTGTAGCCGTGTTCGAATGTGAGTGCGCGGGCGGGTAGGAGGACGCGGGGCGGGTAGGAGGACGCAGGGCGGGTGGGAGGACGCGGGGTGGGTAGGAGGACGCGGGGCGGGTAGAAAGACGCTCAGCGCAGTGGAAAAACGAAGCCACGGCGCCCATGCCGGTGACGGGACAGCAAACGGAAAAACGCCCTATCCGTTGCCGTCGTGAAGTATCGAGTAGTCAATTATTGTAGCTCACTTTTAGTTTAAAACAAAACCAAAAGTAACAACATAAGTTTAATGTAGTTTATATGAAGATGCTCCTGTGGAAAATACGCAAAGTTAAGAAAGAAAGTTTGGGGATTGATATTTCTTAAATCTTAACTTTCTTCATCGATTCAAGAAATACCAGCATAGAGTGGCGACAGGTACCATGACTCTTGTACGGCTCCGCATCGGAACTAGCCATCTGCATTTCTTCAACGAATTAAGTGAAATATCTATAAGCACATCGTTTTCAGTTACATTTTGGGGTTATTTCGATTTCGTAATTTCGATTTAGATTTCGATATAAAAAATTTAATTTGTAACGATCATGAAGTTCAGAATAATACATTTTTTAATTGAATTGTATTTGAATTCGTCTATTTTTGAATCATGCTAATAGTTGTGTCTCCCTGGCCAGGCCTTCCGCGCGGACCGCGTGATCGCCGCGGCTACCCAGCTGGTATCATCTGTGTTGGGGGCCGGGTTCATGCCGCAAGCCGAGACGGAGTTGGAGTTGGCTCAGATTACTGAGACACAACTCAATGCCACCACACCGGCATTGCTGTGCTCGGTGCCTGGATATGATGCCAGCGGTAAGGAACGCCCCACGCTAACTAATAATCACAGAGCAAGACTCCCTCGTCCTGCTGTGACTCCTGCGGTGTGGTGTCGGCCTAGAGAATAGCACCAACCCAATTCTTCCCGCGGGTGTTGTAAAAGGCGACTAAGGGACACTAACCGGGTGGCGGGCAGCAGCGCCCCCTGCAACACAATTCCACCGAACTGCGATCCCCAACCCGCATGCCCAGCGTGGGGATTATTGGCATTACCCCTATGATAGCACAACGTGGCGCTCTTTAGGGGAGGGTGATGTGCAGCAGTGGACTAGTATAGCCTGACGAATATCAGCCTCTAAAAGAGATATTAGCGCCAGTACCGAAGAAGACGGTGTTTCCAACTTTAAAGAACGAAGCTACGAATTTACATGTTTCTATATGTACCGCACTTTATTTTATAGTTGTGGTGGTTTAGTGTTGCTTTAGATTAGATTAGAACTCTTTATTGTACACACCAGAAAACAAAATACATAAAAAGGCTTACACATCTAAGCTATTGCCGTATACAATTGGCGGTCTTATCGCTAAAAGCGATCTCTTCCAGACAACCTTGGGATGGATAGAATTCTCTTTCTATATAATTAGTGATTCATTTAATTCAATCAAACACAATACTATTTTTTTTATATTAATCTGCCTTTACTGTTATCTTATACCATACAATAATAAATACACAGAAGTCAGTCCGAAGAACCAAATCACTGTAATGGTGCTTACCCAACTTGAGTTGACTCTATGCCGTGCTAGTAAAAAGAAGCTCCTTGGTCGAGTACAAGATTTACACATACTCGTAACATGTTTTTTGTCTTCTTGTATCGAACGCGTCCTATTAAACAAACCATATTAAACAAACTGTCGCTGAAGGTATTTGAAATTCCCTACATTACACCCTCTCGTTTGCCCTACGCCGAAGTTACGTACGTTTGTGAATTTGTAATTGCATATCGCTCACTAACGCTGAGGAGTTTGCAACGCTGTATGTAACTTGTAGGTCGGGTGGACGACATGGCCACGGAGCTGAACAAGCCGCTGTCGAGCATCGCCATCGGCTCGGCCGAGGGCTTCAACCAGGCCGAGCGCGCCATCAACAACGCCTGCAAGTCTGGCCGGTATGACACATAAAACACTTTAACCTACTGAAAACGAATGTGCTTAATTTTTATCGGCCCAAAATGAACTTTAATAAACACCATATTTCTCTCTTATTTGTCGTCCGCAGCATGTACGGGCCAAACCGCACATTTAGCATTTTACTCGTATATGTATCCAGTACTCTATCAGCCGCCTCGGTGAGCACTCGTTTATTAAATATCTATCAAGAAATAGTAAATCAGACTTTACATCATATTCAATCATCATACATCCTTATCATCCCTGTACAGCAGAGTAGGGCATCAGTGACCATCATAAAACCCGCCTCTGCTCGTACACCTGTAATGAACTTGTTTTGCTATGTTTACATTCGTGTGCATAAAAAAAGAGTAGGAATATATTTTTGCATTTAAGTCGAAAATTTTTGGTCTATTCGTCATTTTTAGGTTGACTAAATTGTATAGGTATATATTTTAGATACCGAACGTAACACCCGATCCCGTCCACAGCTGGGTGATGCTCAAGAACGTCCACCTGGCGCCCGTGTGGCTGGTCCAGCTGGAGAAGAAGCTGCACTCGCTGCAGCCGCACCCGGCCTTCCGGCTGTTCCTGACCACGGAGATCAACCCCAAGCTGCCCGTGAACCTGCTGCGGGCGTCGCGCGTGCTGGTGTTCGAGCCGCCGCCCGGCATCCGCGCCAACCTGCTGCGGACCTTCGCCACCGTGCCCGCCGCCAGGATGATGCGCGCGCCCTCCGAGCGAGCCCGGCTCTACTTCCTGCTGGCTTGGTTCCACGGTGAGTTGAAAAATTTTAAAGAAGAAAATGTGCTTGAATTTGTGCGGGCATAACCACGCTTTGTTGTGGACCTTCGCTGCCGCGCCAGCCGCGCGGATGATGCGCGCGCCGTTCGAGCGAGCCCGGCTCTACTTCCTGCTGGCTTGGTTCCACGGTGAGTTGAAAAATAAAAAAGGAGAAGGTGCTTGAATTTGAGCGGGCATAACGACGCTTTGTTGCGAACCTTCGCCACCGTGCCCGCCGCCAGGATGATGATGAGCCCGGCTCTACTTCCTGCTGGCTTGGTTCCACGGTGAGTTAAAAAGAAAAAAGAAGGAGAAGGTGCTTGAATTTGAGCGGGCATAACGACGCTTTGTTGCGAACCTTCGCCAACGTGCCAGCCGCCAGGATGTGCGTGCGCCCTCCGGCTCTACTTCCTGTTGGCTTGGTTCCACGGTGAGTTGAAAAATAAAAAAGAAGGAGAAGGTGCTTGAATTTGAGCGGGCATAACGAAGCTTTGTTGCGAACCTTCGCCGCCGTGCCCGCCGCCAGTGTGATGATGAGCCAGGCTCTACTTCCTGCTGGCTTGGTTCCATGGTGAGTTTTAGAGAGAAAGAGAGAGGGTGTGCTTGGGTTTGAACCCCCCGACGGGCGTAAAGGCCGACGAGCTATGGAGCAAAAAGAGAGGTGTTTGGATCCTCGTCGGGAATATGCGACAATTTGATGTTTGCGACGGTGCCGGCCGCACGATAGTTTGTTGGAGGGAGAGAGGGAGATGTGGATAGAAAGAAGGAGATGTGGATAGACACAGAGAAAGAGTGTTAAAAACTTGAATCTATTTGTGGCATCCAACCTAACTGGCTTTGCAGCTTCGTTACAGTCTTCGCACAACCCTGTACTGTATTTTATACCGTCTATTTTGGAGCGACCACCCGACATAGTGTCACACAGACGGTTTATCAATACTCATCACCTCCATAGACGGTTTATCAATACTCATCACCTCCATTACATCTCGGATACCTTACAATTCAAATTCACCAATTCCACTGCTGGATGGGCCTCCCTCGAAGCTGGCTTGGTTATATATTTAATAATAATTAATATTATTTTGTTTATTGTACAAAAATAGCTACAGGAAAATACAATTAAATGAAATAGTTACAAAAGTATAGTTCAAATTGGCAGTGGCCGTAAAACATGAATTCAGAAGCGGCGTCGGTTTTCTATCCCCTAAACTTAGCAAAACCTGTATTGTAAGGAATAGTTTTTTTTTTATTTAGGTAAAATAAGTCAAACGGTCTTGTGCCGCCCGCATGGAGCCCCTCCCCCCACCGTAACCAGGTCGTCAGACCATCTGGTGCAGGGCCTACCCAAGCTGCGTCGCGTTGAGGGTGGTCTATGTCCTGCTGTGGGCGTCAAATGGATGATGATGATAATGAAGCCAAACGTGTTTGTGCCCCGCAGGCATCGTGCAGGAGCGGCTGCGCTACGTGCCGCTGGGCTGGGCCAAGTACTACGAGTTCAACGAGTCAGACCTGCGCGTGGCCTGCGACACGCTCGACACCTGGATCGACGCCACCGCCATGGTAACACACCGCCTCTTGTTGCCGTCGTTACAATGCTCTCTTTATGTCTGACGTTCAAATCTGACGTTGGCATCTTTTCTAACCTTCAAGTCTTCTATTAGTAGAACTCTAGCTACTTCTTAAAATAAACCAAAGAATAAACTTGCTTACGTTACACAGATTATTATTGTACTTTTACTATGTGAGACTGCCGACTTCACTGCATTTTTACTTGCGTTGGTAACGCATGTTGTGGTTACCTGTAAGTAAGAGTGCGCTTGGCTTTTTAGAATATTTTTCTTTATAATCTATAACTTTTTGTGACTCTTGTCCCTCAATGATGAACATTGTAGCCGCTATGACGGGGCTAGTTGTGGAGTACTCTCCATCTGGACCTGTCGTGACTGTCTGATGCAAGGCCGGGCAGGGGAAAAAGATCACGAAAATGTGACTTACTTTATGGATGGTTTTTTAAATATATTTTTTATCGGCAACTAGCGATAAGGCCGCCGTCGGTACTCTTAGGTTGAGAAATATCTGTGTAATGTACAATAAAGTGTTCTGTATCTGTCTATGAGCTACACTTTATCTGGTGGAGCATGTGCACTAACGCGGCACGCCGCAGGGCCGCACCAACCTGCCGCCGGAGAAGGTCCCGTGGGAGGCGCTGGTGACGCTGCTGTCGCAGTGCATCTACGGCGGCAAGATCGACAACCTCTTCGACCAGCGCCTGCTGCACAGCTTCCTCTGCAAGCTCTTCACGCCGCGCTCCTTCGAGGCGGACTTCGCGCTGGTGGCTAATGTGGACGGGGTGAGTGACCTTTCAGCACCAGAGGAGGCCCGGCTCGACCGGAGCTAAGAAATATTCTGAGGCGCGGAGAAGGGTTTTTTTCTAGACAGGAATCGCGGAATTCAGCGCTCATCTATTGGGTATGAGCGCAGTTGTTTTTCTCTTTGTCTTGTATTGCGAATGGTCAAGATTTACAGACGATATTTTAAACAGTTCGTGCGGCATCCAACATTATTCAAGATTTTTTTTCTAGACATTACTTCTTTCTAAATAAATAGAAAGCCTGAAAGATCCCAATCTAGTTGTCAAATTCCATAACTATTACTATTGCAAACGTCAGTAGTCCGACCGAATTTGATGCTCTCATAATTTAGGCCTCTCATTAATGCAATCAATGTACAACATACCTTATTCTATAAAGTACAGATCTATATATCAACAGTGTCATCTAATATTCCCCTCGTCCTCAGGCCAGCGGCAACCAGCGGCACATCACGATGCCCGACGGCAACCGGCGCGACCACTTCCTCAAGTGGATCGAGGAGCTCTCCGACCGACAGACGCCCTCGTGGCTCGGCCTGCCCAACAACGCTGAGAAGGTAACTACCGTATAAATGCCGCCCTTCCGGACCTAGGACTACTGCCCCTACCTTATTACACCTAGTCGTTGCCTTGTTACCCTCCCACAGAATGGGAGAATAACTGTCATTCTGCGAGGGTAACAAGGCTGGGCTGGCAATTGATCATAAATGTTTCGAACATGAAGTCATGTCGAATGATCTGAAAAAAAAGTTGGTGGCGTTTAACCCCATTAAAAAAAATATATGCCACTTTTTGCAAAAACGTAAAAAAGATATGACTGTTCTATTGGTGACGGTGAACCTCATAGAGCATCATCAAGCTATTTGTTGTTTTATTTACGACATGTACGGACCACAGGTTTTGCTCACAACCGAGGGCAGCGAACTGGTCTCCAAGCTGCTGAAGATGCAGCAATTGGAGGATGAAGAGGAGTTGGCGTACAATGCCGCCACTCAGGACCATAGTGACCGCCGTAAGTTTTTTTTTATGTAAGACAGGTTACACTTATAATATGGCATGCCTGTGGTACACCTGATGACTAAATTCGAGTATGTATTGATAGCACGATGCCCACTTTGTTATTGTTACTATTGTTTACCAATGCAATTGTATAACATTACTTAGATTTAAGAATCATGGTTGTAATATTTTTCTGGTTGTGCAATAAAGAGTTCTCTCTCTCTCTCTCTCTCTCGGTAGCACAATTATTACAAATCTTCGAAAATCAGAGCGCACTGTACCAAAACTAGCAAAACGGCAATTACTAACGCGAAGAGTGACAAATAAAGTTGTCTTTAGGACGATACCAAACGTGTCGGCACAATAAACATTTTAAAACGTCCTTAATTTTGTTTTCTGTATACCGCCGTAGATCACTTTTATTAATATTATACTATTTTCATCAATAGATTTTACATCTATTACAGACTGCTGACTCATGATTGCCGCGTTAGTCGTTAGCGCCTGTCTAAACAGGCGGTTAAAAAGCTTTAATATCGACACAAAGGTCTTTGGGTTCGATTCCCACTGGAGGCCTTACTAGAGGGTCCTTACTTTGTACAAATAAACCCAGTTTGGGTGTATTCCTGTGTTTGTGATGTCCTTGCCTAGTTTGGAACCAGCTCAAGTTATTATTTTATGAAAAAATTAAATGTGCAAGCGAGATCCAGAAATAAAGCACCCTTAACTGCTTGAACATTGACTTTGAAATTAAATTTGGATGTCTAAATGAACACACCAATGTGCTGTTCCAGACTCGTTGGTTGTGGAGGGTGATGGCCGACCAGCCTGGATGAAGATTCTTCACGAGACAGCCACCACCTGGCTGCAACTCTTGCCACAAGAGTTGCCTGTAAGTCATTTCTCCCTCTTCGATTCTCATAGTCGCCCCAGTAATATTATGGATGTTAAAGTTTGTATATTTAGTTTTGTTCGGATTTGTATTAACAAATACAAAACATTTATTTCAGATTAAATCTAAACTGTTGGTAGAAATTCTTAATATGCAATAGAATAATGTATATCTTTTGTTTGCCAGTCCTATGACGTTCATTCGTCAGGATTTCAAAAACTATCAACCCTTTACTGCTTAAAACTCAACTACTTTCTTTTGGTCTTTGGCCACATAGTCCTATATCTGCGGCGGCCCACCGGTCTTTGGCCTTTTTAGTGTACCTTTAATAGATTTTATTCTGAACAATATGTCTCCTCCGCAGACTCTCCGTCGCACTGTGGAGAATATAAAAGACCCGCTCTACCGTTTCTTCGAGCGCGAGGTCGCGGCTGGCGCGTCTCTGCTGCAACAAGTACTGCACGATCTGCGGAACGTCATTTCGATCTGCCAGGTAAGCCTTTTTTTAGAACAAAATTGACACACTGACAACGCGCGAAAAACATGCCTGCTGCTCGAGTCATTTTTCTTGTCGAGTCTTCAAAAAGTCAAATATATAGTCCGGCAAATAATTTGACCAAATGATTTTGATCCCATTAATGCGGACAGGGGGTGCGGAAAGTAGCATACTAGTAGAATAGTTACTTCGAACTTTATTCAAATTGACAAATAATAAAAACTTGGTGTAAGTATTGTATAACTATGCAGTGTTTTGTCTCTTTTCTTCCAACTGAAAATTACATTCAAATGACGTGAACAAAACACTGTGTAACTATACCAGGCTTATACGGTGTTTATTAGTAAGAGCCTAAAATTTTGCTCTGACATGTACATTGCAAGCTAATCCCGATTGTTCTCACTATTTTGTCAGGTTATCTGCGAGTCGCTTTTTCCCTTCTTCGGCACTTATACAGGTGCCGTGGTCTTGGATGACAGTCATCCGAGTGCCGAAACGTCGGAAAATTGTTAAAATATAGTAAACGAGTGAAATCCGTATTAAAACAGTTTTAATTATGTCTAGTACTCGTGTTAACCTTAGAAACTACAATAATATAGTCATTTAGCTTATCAAGCAGCATGGCAACCTTCGCTAGTCGGAGAGGCACCATTGGAAGAAGACATTTGTCCCTTGTTTTGTTTTGTACTGAACTACCGGCTAGTAACAGCTTCTTAGTTTTGGCGTCCGCGAGCCGAGTCAAGCGAGCGATGTGTCCGTTCCAGGGCGAGATGAAGCAGACGAACGAGACGCGCGCGATGGTGGGCTCGCTGGTCCGCGGCATGCTGCCCGGCGGCTGGCGGCGCTACGCGGTGGCGCAGGGCTGCACGGTGCGCCAGTGGGTCGGCGACTTCGCGCGCCGCGTGCGCCAGCTGGCCGCCGTCTCCGCCGCCGTGCAGGAGACCGGCGCCAAGCGGCTGCAGGTAGCTACACTTGGGCAAAGTGTGTCCTTAGAGGGAGTTGTTATATCTCATATCTTTGCTCACCGAGACGCACTATATCTCTATCATATCTCGCTCACCGCTTGTGTCCTAGCTCATACGGCGTCCAATCGAATAAGTGCGTGTGGAAACGAGAGACACAACTGGTGAGTCAGTCTAGTCTACCTATTCCCTACTTTATCCAGATCACACGTTTTTTTTTTTGAGAACTTTCTCTCATCGCTCGTTGGTTACGACGAGAAATGCGGCCGAATGTAGCCGATGTCAGACGATGTTGATGTCGCTCTCGCGCATTGTGTGTGAGCTGGATAAAGTAGCAGGAGATGACTACCCTACGGTACTGAGTTGAGAGTATGTGTGAGGGAGTTAGATATAGTTGACATCTCTGGGATATGAATGGGACACACTTGACGGCGAGGGAGTTGTGTGTCCACTCATATCTGGCTCTCGAGTTACCCAAGGCTACTGGTAGCTTACTTCTTCCGACCAAATAAAACCGATAGTTGTAAGCCTTACTTTAAGAAATATAATATCCTGACACTTCCATCAATGTACATATTAGAATCAGCTTTTTATTTTTTTAAATCCAATCCGGGTATATTTCAGAGGATCTCACAAGTTAGCAATAGATTGCAACGAGACACTAGTAGTCTGTATCCGTAAGGCGAACACTGCGTTAATGCAAAAGAGCCTGTTCTGTATGGGACCTACAATATACAATAAATTACCTAGTGCCCTAAGAGAACTTGATGTAAATTTGTTCAAATATGAATTAGAGAAAATACTATCTGACAAATTTTATTACACTGTAAATGAACTTGTCTGAAAGATTGTGATACCTCTATGCTTGACATACTTTCTTAGAATAATTAGTGCCAAGTTTATTTTGACATCCATTATCTTAGTTTATTATAATCATTGACAATTGGAAATAATTAACGGTGCTCTCTCGCATTAAAAATTTGTATGTCTATAAAGATAAAACATGCAGAACAAAATATATCTTATTCTTTCTTTCTTTCTCTCTCTCTCTTTATCTCTTTCTCAATTTCTCTCTCTTTCTCTCTCTCTCTCTCCTTCTCTCTCTCCTTCTCTCTCTCTCTCCTTCTCTCTCTCTCTATTTCTTTCTTTCTTCTTCTTCTGGCTGTATTAGTCCACTGCTGGACATAGTCCTCCCCTAAAGAGCGCCATAGCGCCCTGTCTTCAGCTCGCCGCATCCAGCATCTGCCGCAGTTTTTCGCAGATCGTCATCGCACCTGGTCGGAGAGCGTCCTACACTACGTTTGCCGAGTCGTGGTCTCCACTCAAGAACACGTTTACTCCAGCGATTGTCGGTTTTCCGCGAGATATGGCCAGCCCATTTGCCTAGCTACAACTGACATTACAACACATTAAACGATCACGATGGTCAAGCAACATAAGGCGCGTTCAGTGCATGTATGGGGTGATCGTCCATGACTAACGCTAGTGGCATTTTTCCGAGCAGTTCCGTGCTTCGCAAGGCACTTTAAGCGGTTGGTGCCGGCTGTGGCGGGCGTTACTGACAGAATTTATCAAGCCGCCCAAAAGGCCTCTGACTTGGCTTAATGACTGCCATTACAGTACCTGAGCGCGCCTGTTGTTACTCAACCCAATGGATTGATTCCACTCACTCGGTTCTACTAGGCCACGAGCGGTTCGAGACCCATGTGTATATCTATTTGTTAATGTCTAGGGCATCCCGGTGTGGCTGGGCGGGCTACTGAACCCCGAAGCGTACATCACGGCGACGCGCCAGTGCGTCGCGCAAGCCAATTCCTGGTCGCTTGAGGAATTGCACTTGCAGGTAAAATCTTTTGAATTTTGAATTTGTTTATAATGACTGCAGTATTACTTGTGTATTTTTTTCATTACAACTCATTAATTTTACTATTTAACGAGTCTATTTGCGATTGAATCTAATAACAATAATTAGTACATATATGGTAACCATTAATAATTTCTATATATAATTTAATTTGAAAGTAGTTTAGAATCATCGGGCTACGGGTTTAGAAATAAATGTCCATTAGTCAGGCACGCAAATCAAATAATACGACCATCATCACCCTTTAGCCCCCAATTTCACTCTCAAACCAATTAAACTCCGTTAATCACTAACCTAAGTTCCTTCGGTAACTCTAAATACGAGGCGCGTGACACTTCAGTTCTTACAAACGCTTTCCGTTTCAGTCTAAAACGATAAAAAGCCTTTTTTACTCTACAAACTAAACAATTGACATTCAACATACAAAGTATAAATTCTCTACGTTGAAATAAATCTTTGCTTTTTAATTTCCGAATCGTAGCTAAAACCTTGAAACGTTTGGCAGGTGACGATCCCGGACCCGGGCAGTCCCGCGGACAACTCGCAGAGCGAGTGGTCGTTCCAGGTGACGGGGCTCAAGCTGCAGGGCGCCACCGTCAAGGGCAACAGACTCCTGCTCACCAACACCATCATGGTGGACCTGCCGCTCACCGTGCTCACTTGGATACGGTAAGTGAAGTGGCATTACACCTTTCGTATGGCCGCTACAAAGTAGAGAAACGCGCGCCTGTCATGCATGACGAAACAATGCAGTCATAGCCCACACGTGAGCAAGCCTGTAGGAAGCCAACTAATCTTGTAACAACAAGTATTGTAATATCGTTCTGTTGTTTGTTTTACTTCTTGTGAAAATGGAAATTAGTTAAGTAGTTGTGTTTATATACGAGTATATTTTTTTTAGTAATTTACCTGTTGTTAATTTAATATACCTATTTACACCTTTAATTATTTACGCATGCATAATTCATATACCTCTGATATTATCATGTTGTATGCTTGAACATCTACTACCTTCTCCATTCCATGTAAGAATCGCCAAACCGCCGTCTGTAATCTTAGGATAAGTAATATCTGGGCATCCATTTTTATGTACAACTAGGTGTATCCCGCGGTGTTTACCTGCGGTTTGTCGATTTTGCTATGGGAATACCCTCTGGCCGCTGGTCCGACTGCCTTTGTCCTACCAATCGGACGATGTGAACTTTTCTTTCCAGTTGGTCCAATTAACTAATCGGACTATTCAAATTATCATTTTCTTAGACCACTTGATCCCACCGATCAGACGACGTGAACTTTTGATTTCCGGCTAGTTCCATTAAGTTATTGGACTATATAAACTATCATTTTCTAAAACCACGCCCACCGATCGGACCAAGCATTCCAGACATGAGCAACGCGGCTTGCATTCTGCATAATAGCTCATCCGAACTACAAATTGTTTGGAAGGGTGACACTCCAAAATAAGTCAGTTAGGAACAGTAAGCCAATTTTCGTGAATCTTCTCAATGTTTTGCAAAAAGATTTGGACTTTTATCTGATTAGAATGAAAGGTGGCCGCCTCCAAAAACGACGGAAAGAAGTTCTGAATTTATTTTATTAAAATCGCTCCAGCCGTTTACACGTGAAGAAGTAACAAACGCACACACTCACAAACTTTCGCCTATGTAATATTAGTGTGACGTGACGTGAATATAAGTGCGATGGTGTTCTCTATCTAAGTCCTCTCTCCCGCAGCGGGCCGGAGGAGGCGGCGGGCGCGGCCGGCGGCGCGGCGCTGACGCTGCCCGTGTACCTGAACAGCGCGCGCTCCGAGCTGCTGTTCACGGTGCGCCTGCCCGTGGCGGCCGGCCAGGAGCCGCACGCCTTCTACGAGCGCGGCGTGGCCCTGCTCACATCCACCGCGCTCAACTGAACCACCCGGGCCCGGCCCCCCTACTACGCAACTGTCCACTGTACCGAGTGCCTAGTGCGAGTTTTTTAACTACTCGATCGCGTTAACGTAAACTCATATTTCGACGCCTTACTGCTAAAACCGACTATCTGCATGAAATGTTGTTATGCACACAATAACAAGTTTTAGTATAGTTAACGACATCCGAACCTTAAACTAGAGTTTTCTCGAAACAACATTTCATGCAGATAGTCGGTTTTAGCAGTAAGGCAACAAGTTTTAGTATAGTTAACGACATCCGAACCTTAAACTCGAGTTTTCTCGAAACAACATTTCATGCAGATAGTCGGTTTTAGCAGTAAGGCATCGATTTCTATAGCATCGAGGAAGCGCCACCTAGCGACAAGTATGGAAATTAAAATTGCTGAGTGCGAGTTGTAATGGTTTTACGTTGAGAAGTGAACACGTTTACCAGCCAAAACACGAATTAACGCGAGTGCAAGTTGTACTGTGACAGCGTTTTGCCAGTTCGAACGGTTAACTTACTCACACTCACTACTCAATGCTCGATTAACGCAGTAGTAAAGTTATTCGATTGGATCTGTCAAACTCGCACTAAGCACTCTGGCTTGTCCGTCTTCACGTTTCCGAAGTGTCAAACTGTGTATGCATTTGACACTGTAAAATTGTAAAAAATTACGTGCTGTTTCGTACTACATTTCACGGTTTACCATGACCACTCGATGAAAGTTGCAAAGCCGATTGACAGGAAGGAAGACTGGGCTACGTGATGAACATCGGACTGTCATAATAAACTATGAATTGTAGTTGTATGAAACGCGGCGCGTAGAACGCAATCGGATCGCTCAGCATCTGCTGAGATGTACGTACGTGGGTATGTACCTTTACACGCGATCCTTCCGTTTGTAATCTGTTCATTAAGAAAGAGTATTCAACATTTAGGAGTAGATTAAAGCGGACGATTTCATACAGTGGGGAAGTTACGTAGTAGCGACTCAGATGTTCTAAATGGGGAGGCGAAACAGCGCTGGAACGCTAGCCAATCTGGAAAGAATAATAGGCGTCGATTTTGTTAGTACACCCAAGGAATACATTATTGCCACCTAAGTGCCCTCCCCATTTGGAAAACCATAAAAAGAAAAGGCTATTCGAATTTGAGAAGCCAGTAAAAGCAAAGACGATTCGAATTTGGGAGGATGCGGTTAAAATTAAGTTTACTTGCGTTTTGAATGCGACGATCACTGCGAGTAAACGTAAATTAACTTGATATTGTATCACACTTGCTATGTTTACAGATATTTATTTATGGTGCTTACTAAGTCGCATTCTTTCAGTATTCGTGCACGTAATTTAAGTAATATTTATGTTTGTAGCCGAAATATTTAATGGAAATACTTCAATAAAATAACTAATCAGCATAACAAGTGCTTTTAATTTATTTAATTAAATAATTACTAATGCTTAGGTCTTAAAACAGACAAAATTTCTTAAAACTTACAAACTATTACATGACTAGAGCTGACTTGTGCCTTGAATTACAGTTTTCATTCCTGGGGGCTTCTGCTTTGGTAATCTGAAAATTGAATTACATTAGATGATTAAATAACAATCGAAAGTGAGAGAGGCGGGACAAACGGATTTGTCGTAAAATGCATGTTCTAAAAGCTACCGTATCTATCTACATAGGCTGCTACTTATGTGTGCGGAATCTGGGATTCCAATAATTTTAAACGCGATGTCTGACCTCCATGGTCTGTTCTTTTTTTAAATACTGGCCGCTAATATTTTTCTCTTATATACGTTAGTGTTTTCTTTTTGTTGGGAACTCACTCGTGAAAATATTCGTGCTAAGATTTATTACGATTTTCGACGTGGTTTAACGCAACAACAGTGAGTAGATCAATTAACTTCGACTTTTGGTGGTGAAGCTCCATCAAAAACGACTGTATATCACTGGTTAGTGAGTTTAATCGCGGGCGCAGTAAGCTCACGGACGAAGTTAAAGAAGGTCGCCCAAAATCGGTGGTTGTGCCACAAAATATTGAAGCTGTGCGAAAACTAATAATGCAAGACCGCCATGTTACGTATCGCGAGATAGAGGCTATTCTGGGCATATGTATGACGAGCAGTCCTAGGATATTACATGAACATTTGTCGGTAAAAAAAAATTGTTCGCGTTGGATCCCGCACAACTTAACTCAGGATCAAAAAGATGCTCGCGTCGAATGGTGCAAGAAAACCTTAATAAATTCAACGGAGGCGACTCAAAATCTGTTTATAATATCTACACAGGTGACGAATCCTGGATCTACGCGTACGATCCCGAAACTAAACAATAATCAACAGTTTGGGTGTTTCAAAATGAGCCGAAAGTGGCTCGTGCAAAAAGCACTAAAGCAAATGGTGGCCTGCTTTTTTGGTATTAATGGCCATGTGGGTACAATACCACTGGAGAATCGCAGAACGGTTAATTCGGAGTGGTATACGACCATTTGTTTGCCGGAAGTATTTGAAGAAATACGCCAAAACAACCAGCGACGCAGAATCATACTTCACCATGACAATGCCAGCTGTCATACATCTCAGGAAACAACTACATTTATGGATGGTCAAAAAATAGAATTGATGGGTCTTCCACCGTACAGCCCTGATTTGGCTCCCAATGATTTCTATTTATTCCCAAATGTAAAGAATAAATTACGTGGTCAACGATTTTCGACCCGTGAAGATGCCCTAGATGCGTTCAAACAGCACTTTTTGGAGATACCTCAATAAAAGTGGAAAAAGTGTTTTACAAATTGGTTTCATCGAATGCAAAAGTGCATCGATCATAGTGGAGAATACTTTGAAAAACAATAAAAGCATATTTAGCCATATACATTTGTTTATTTTTTCTATTCCGCATACATAAGTAGCAGCCCTCGTATCCTATTATTTAATATAGCCTATCCAATAAAGCAGGTTAACTGAAAACACGATTGAAACAAATATATTTGAATATGATACATGTAATTTTGTTCCATGTTTTCTTGCTAACTGAAGATATTTACATACTTTTAATCATTGCTTATTATATAAGGATTATTATGCGCCGGGAAAACATTTCATCAGCCATAGTGATGAAATCCTAGAAACCTATGGCCTACATAGGCTCTACATACATATGTAGAGCATTAATTAGATTGACATTCCGGGGTCATGGGTTGTACCAATGACTTTGTTTTGTAAGTTACGAACCCTTGCGAATTCGTAGCAGTAGTAATACCACCACTAGGTAATAGTGAAGAAAAACATCATGAGGAACCCTGAGAACACCACACTACACTGAGTACGCTTGATATTAAACCCACACTCTGAGAAAATGACCCGAGCTCTGCAGTAGAAGGATGCTTATTACCTCCGTTGTCCGCTCAACCCAAAAGTTATATAGAAAAAAAAATATATTTGTATAGAGAGATGTAAAATTTCATCAAGCCAATTTATCACTGGCTTAAAGTGACGAGATATCTAAGCTGATGACTTATTTGTAACTATGTGACCTACTTATAACGAAGCTCACAGAAGATTACATGTATCTGAGACTAGCTCTTGTTGGCAATGGATAAAGAACTCAAAATGGCACTGACCTGGTATGTATGATCTTGCGCGGCGAGGAAGGATGCACCAAGTCGTGTTGACGCTCCCACTCGGCGTACTTCTGATGCTGCCTCTGTCTGCGTCGGTCCACGTAGCTTATCTGTAGAGTTAAAATTAGTCTCGTTGGAATACAATTCGATGAAGTCCAGCGCCTTTTTTTATTAACTTGCCGGAGTAGTGTCCCACTGCTGGGCAAAGGTTTTGCTCTCCACTCCTCGCTGTCCTCGACTATTCCTGCCATCCCGGCAGAAAGTGTGTGACGTCAATCTAATGATTGATATTGAGACACATAATTGTGCGACAAAGTCCGATAGATATTTCGCTTTCGCACACAGATGTATGCGTGAAAAGTGACATAAACAAGGCGCTGGACCGGCCATGCCGGACTACTCGCACATGTGCCACATAATAATTCGGGTACGCCAATAATTACGGACTTTATATGAAGTTACAATTTTTTTTATTGATTTCGCAAAAGTGAGATTAATAGAGAGAAATTCAGAAAAAGTTTATCGACGCAACGGAAATAGAAAGGCTTATAGGTATAACGAGTAAATAATGCTGATACCAAAATTATGGAACCGTGGTTCAAATCAATTCCAGTGACAGTGTCTGAATAACATGCTATCTTTAATTTATTGTGAGTTGTGTGTATAATTAAGAATATTCTATCTAGCTTTTCTTTGGATCAAGCTGCCATATGATGGCCACATATAACTTTTTTCAATAAAATTCGGCCCGTTCTTCGACAAAGGTTCACTAACCATGTCCTAGTATTTCTAGACTAGTCTAAGCTAACCGCTATCCAGATGGTGGCCAGTCACTGAGTAGGTTATTGCCGTATCTTGTATTATATTCTAGATTACCTCTAACAAAAAATAGTATGATACCCGACAAATAACCGAATAATCGTGCGTGTGTAGGCTACGGCCAGTAACTAATCCTCCTCGACGATCGTAGGAAAGTAAGCACGTTGTGCCGTCGCGATTCAAGATAGGTCCCAGACCTCTCTCTGTCCGGGCCACCCCCCTCTCGCTCGCACTCACCACGCAGCTAGCCGGGATCCAGACGAAGGCGGTGGCCAGTAATACGACGCCCACGATGTTGTCTCGCAGAAAGCCGAGGACGTTGTTAATGTTGATGTCCTCGATTATGTCCCAGAAGCGTTCCACCACATCTTGTATGGTCTTCTCGCACACGCCCTGAGGGGAGAGTGTTTGGTAAAACAAAGAATAAACCAGCAGCTTATTTCCTACTTTACAGTAGTTTGAAAAGATTATTGCTAGAAATAGGAAGGCACACGAAAATTACGGCGTTGTGATTTCGGTACGGTATCGATTTGCTCAAACAAGGTGGAGGAAATCACAGAATCAATCATAGATGTACTCGTAAGATCTACTCCACGCAGGTCAGTGCTCATCATTTCTTGATTTAGCACTTGAAGTCTGTCTTTATTTTAATCTTATAAAATATAGCCAGACTACATGTAAGTCTGGATATAATTTATTCTTCTTCCTTTATTGTACACTTGCGTTTAATGAAATATGTAAAAAAAACTCGAGTCACAGTGTAGGCTATAGAACTCCTTCGAAATGGTTTCACCGATTGTTATGAAATGGTTTGTGTATATTTGGTAGATATGAGAAAAGGTCTTAGGCTAATTAATATGACAAAACAACGTTTGCAGAATCAGCTAGTTTATTTATACATGTGTGTACTGTACGATCGATCGATATCAACCCTTGCATTATCTCTCTACTGCTGGGGGACGGGTCTCTTCCTGGAAGGTTAGGCCATACTCCACCACCGGGGCCAAGTCCGCGTTGATGGAGGATTGTAAGACAATGGCGGGCCTCACTGTCAGAAGTTATCAAGCCGCCCATAAGGCCTCTGACATAGCTTAACGACTGTCATTACATGACAGCCGACACCAACAGCATAACGTGTCTTGCAAACCACGGAAGCACTCGGAAAAATGCCACTAGTGATCACGAGACGGTCACCCATCCTGAACCTGACCGCACCTGTTGTTGCTTAACTCAAGTGATTCCAATGACTTGGTTCGACTAGGCCACGAGTGCTTCCCTTGTGTGTACTGTACCTTATTACAAAATCCCTGTATACAGGGTGTTCCGTCCGGCAAGATGTCATTGTGCGCCACAGGGAAGCAAGTTTTGTTCAAGCTCTTGCGGCAGCATCGCTTGCACGCGTCGGCCACTGGAGCAATCGAAAAGATGATAATATATGTGCGGTTTTACGTTGGGTCATTTGAACCAATATTGAAGGCACTGAAGAAGGTTGATCTGCATTCGAATACTCATGGATTTTGGAAAAACGGAATTGAGAAAGAAAAATATAACTTTCACCTATAGTAAATTTTTGCTGTTTTTGAGTATGGACTAATTTAAGATAAACTAAGTTAGAATAAATAAAATATTATTTTCTAGTCGAAACTACAGTCAACATCAGTAGAAAATGTAGTTTGTAGAAATATCTTCCACGTTATCTTATCTTCATGAGAAATTCAAGCTGCCAGAATGCACATGGTGTCGCGTGCATAGCGTAGGTATGGCCTGTGTGGTTCTAGCTGAAATCCCGCAGTAGTGCACGCATCTGTTAGTGGCCTTTGCCACAGGGCGATGGTGATAGTATTAAGATTTGATATTCCTTATTTCTGATATTCCCCTTTGATAACTGTGGTCCCCTTTGCTGTTTTCGGGTGTACAGTAAAGTATATTCTTATGATAGGTACGTACCGATATCACACATGCAGGAGTGCATGCCTTGTGTCTCGCAGTAGGGCACGCAGCTACCGTTGCGGCAGCGACCGCGCTCCGCGCACTCATGCTCGTCCGCTATCGCTGGCGCCTGTGGATTGGGGCACACAACCACTCGTAGAAATTGTTTTAATCTATTTGATAATATGGGCTTCATTAGAAGTAAAAGGCCTAGGTGCACCAAGACAATGTTAGAGGTGGGGCCTGTCCAGTAGAAATTAAAGGAAGTCTGTAAAATTGTTGACGAACACGAGCGTAAATAGAAACGAACACGCTCAAGGGGAAGAAATCATGACTAAAAAAATTGACATAATTGTAAAAGAAACGGGGTTCCACGTAAGTTTAAAGAAATCATGACATAAAAAATGAGAGTGTGTCTGGAACAGAAGAGCCGAAGATCGGGCTCAGTGGCATGTCTTGGGAGGAACATGTGTACAGCAGTGGACTGAAACCGGCTGATTATGAAGGTGATGTGGTTATGATGATGACGAAAGCGGCATAAATACCCAACGAATATTGCCTCAGAGGGTAATAAAGTCGAGCAGTAGCTGATCTTCCCTAGGTCCGTCGGATCCGCAAAACCCACGCCCACGCCTTTCTGTTACGTAACATTCCACTCTATCGAATGAAGCATTTAGACAATTACACCAAGGTGTCAAAAAATGTATGCATTTATCAGCTGGCGTAGACTAAAAATTGTAAAAATGAACGTCACGCAACTCAGTGGATACTTACATAATAATGCCCCTGGTGTGCTACTGCTAGATGCCGCCACTTGATACACCATGCGGGATGCGAGCGTGTGTGACTGACTGGCCGACCGACTGACCGACCGTCAACTCACCTTCGGGCAGTCAGCGGAGGCGCCGCTACAGACCGCCTCGCCCTCGCAGGCCGAGTGCGCCGCCTCGCGACACACCACGCCGGGCGGGGCGAACACGCAGCCCGCGCAGCACGGGGAGTTCTTGTCGCTGCAAAATGTGTGTGTTTGAATTACACTGCTCGTGATGACTTAAGGCTAGTCATACGTGGAGCACGCTGCCTCGTTCGCACAATCTGACATTTTTAATTTAAATGCAAAGTGTGTGTGGTTGACTCATAATGCTCGTGACGACCTAAAGCTAGTCTTACGTGGAGCATGCTGCCTCGCTCGCACAATGTGACGTGTTTAGTTGCAGTGTGTGTGGTTGACTCATACTGCTTGTGATGACTTAAAGCTAGTCTTACGTGGAGCAGGCTGCGGGACTCCCACAATCTGACATGTTTAGTTGCAGTGTGTGTGCTTGACTCATACTGCTCGTTATGACTCAAGGCTAGTCTTATGTGGAGCATGCTGTCTCAATCGCACAATCTGACATTTTTAGTTGCAAAGTGTGTGTGGTTTACTCCTAATGCTCGTGATGACTTAAAGGTATTAAAGTATTTACACATTCGATATGTAGTCTGAGGGCTCTGCGGTTACATTTAATCTGCGGGTAATATGTGGTTAAATTTTTCACATACAATAATGTATGTGGTGCAGATTTTACAACGATTTCAATCAATCAATTAGTGTTATATTAATATTATTCGAGTGTTTTAAGAAATCGTGTTGTTATAGGACCATTAGGTTTTTAATGATAATGATCTATTAAAATTATTTTTACATAGAGTAGGATTATGCGTAGTGTAGGTACAGAGACAAGTGGCGACTTCTCGTATCGGAGGCCAAAACCCACTTGTGGTCAATGAGCCAGCGGAGTCCTGAAGTAAGTATTGTAACCTTGCTCACCTACAGACAGCACCCTGATTCTTTCTCAACTTGCAATTCTTATCACAGCACATGTCATTGTCTTCAGTGCCTGCAAACAAATATTGTCAGTAGCTTAAAAAATAAAATTGGCGGACTGAAAGTTAGTAGCTTCATTGATTGTGTTTTGTGGAAACAATTATTGATTTTTTTTGGACCCAGCATCCTTCATCCTTGGTCACACTTGTGTGACTCTTCCTTCCCTGGCGTGGAGGCGTAAGAGATTACTCGCGCAATCTTTCGGCATAGTGCATCGGGCCGGCCACAGAGCCACCATGGCATTTGCGACTCGGCCCCTGTGCGGGCCCCCTAAGCGCTTTTTAGATAAATGTAAAACTTATTTATTCCACTTGCCAACCAAGATAAAAATCGTGAGGAAACCTAAGCATCTCAGGTGTTCAACTACCTCAGAGCTTGAAATTGCCAATCAGCAGTGAGCACGTGAGGTAATTGCCCATACTCTACCTGTCACTGAGAGAAGGACTGTATGCAGTAAGACGTATATAGGCTTAGACCGAGCCCCAACAAACCCTTCTATTAATTAGTTTGTTGATTGACCTAATGACAGGCGTGCAGCGGGCCCCTACAGCCAAAATGCCACCCGGGCCCCTTAGTTCCAATCCGACCCTTAATGACCCCCTACCCAGTAGTCCGGCGTCGCACTCCTCGCCGCCCTCGACGCGCAGGTTCCCGCAGAAGCTTTCCTCTGGCTCCGAGAAGCAGCGGCCCGACTTGGCCTGCAGCACCTTGCGGATCGACCGCAGGCTGCACGGCGAGAAGCGCTAGAAGAGACGAGTCTAGTGTAAGGGTAGATTACCACCAGTTTGCATTTTAAAGCTACTAATAGTCGGGCGAAGATGAGACTACTCAGTAGAGTCTTATCTTCGATATATGTAAGTTTGTAAATAAAATATTACAGTAGAGTCAACCATAATATTTTAATTACAAAAGTTATCTAATCGATTTGTGAAATTATAGTAGCTATGCCATTCAAACACTGCAGGCTCTCTGTCCTCTTCTCTCTCAAAATCAGCACTCGCCTTATTATTGACGTCATAACCACTGCCGCTGTAGGTAAATATAAAGGAGGCAGGGGCTATCCTGGCTGACAGCTGCCGCTCTTTCCCGTACTCTACCATTGGAGCACCACACTTTGACTCTATCCTCTTCTCTCACAAAATCAGCACTATCGCCTTATTGTTGACATCATAACCACTGACTCTGTCGATATAAGTGAGACAGGAGCTATCCTAGCTGACAGCTGTCTATATTTCTCTCACTCTACCATTTTAGCACCCCACGTTGACTCTCTCTTCTCTCACAAAACCAGCATTCAGCTAATTGTGGACGCCATAACCACTACCACTGTAAGTATAGCAAGCAGGGGCTATCTGGCTGACAGCTGCCTCTCTTGCACTGACTCGGAAGCAGGGACTATCTGGCTGACAGCTGTCTCTCTTGCACTGACTCTAATATTCTAGCAACAAACTTGGTCTCTCTGTCCTGTTCTCTCACAAACCGAGCACTCACCTTATTGTTGACGTCATAGCCGCTGACGCTGTAGGTATACATGAGGTAGGAGCCGCCCTGGCTGGCGGCGGGGGAACACTCGGCCACGTCCGGGTCGTGCTCCGAGCCCCAGTTGTGGCCGAACTCGTGCGCAGTCACCAGGTCGGCCTCGCGTGTGATCACGCGCTGCCCATAGTGGTTCCGACTCGAGCTGAGCCCCGAGTTCAGGTAGAGAGTGTAGCCGTTCTTGAAGTACTCTGTGGTGCGGGAATGTGTCACGTTGAGACAAGTGAATTAGTAGGCATGGGAGTTGTTGTAAAACCACATCGCTACAACTTTTAAAGCATCTGTAATGTTTTTCATGTTATGAGTATGTGCTATCACTAATTTAGAAGACAAGATGGCTGGTTATAAAAAAAATATTAACGGGGGCGACTGTGTCTAGTGTAATGTAACTTTAGATTAGATTAGAACTCTGTATTGTACACTAGAAAATTAAATACATTATAAGGCCTATTACATCTCTAAGTTTTGCCGCATATAATTGGCGGTTTTATAGCTAGAAGCGATCTCTTCGAGATAACCTTGGGATCGATAGAACCCTTAGTTTGAAACTCTGTTAAGTTAGAACGTGTTTTGAAAAGAATAAAATTAAATGTGGAGTTACTTTGTTAGCTTCCTTTTCACATAATCGATTTGTTAAGAATTAAACAGCTGTGACGTACATCAACTTTCTCAGTCCTGGCCTTCTCAGGACTGAGGAGGAGTGACCAGTTGGTTTATACAGTGAATATAATTGTTGAGTACCTATTTGTTTTAGTAGATAATTTTAAATATTGATAACTGTCGATTATAGATAACTCAACATTGCTTACTAGTAATTTACAGAGATAAGGTACTTAACATCTAGTTCCAACCATACCTAAACAAAAGGACCAAATAAAAATAAATATAATTTTATCGATCGAAAGGTTTACAATGAGTAAACCTTTATCGATATAAACTCAAGTACCTAAGATTATAATCGCTTAAGTGCCGAAGCAAGATAAAATAGTAAACAAGTCTAAGAAAAAAAAAATCATGCAAAAACATTGAAAGCAAATAAACAAAACATAACTCACACAAACATCTAAGCCACGAACACAGCTGAAAGAAAAATAAAAACGTAAAACACAAAATAGAACGCAAAAGTGTAACAAAACAATAACAACAGTCGGTGATATTTATTTATCAGTTCGGATTTAAATCGCAAATGGCTATTTTTTATCTCAGTAGGTTGATACGGCTACATAGTTATTGACCTATTCGATGTAATACAAACAGAAAACTCATTCCATATCGGTCAAACAGTTGTCACCTAGTCGCGAACAAAATCAGATGAACAAGCAAACTCCTTGAACCACCAGACGTATGCACCTTGGACCCAAGTTATCGTAATAAAGCCGGCTTTTGACTATGGGGCGTAATATAATATTACTATAGCACAGTGTGAACGTTGCCGTACAAAATGTATGACGAGCGATAACTTAATATATCTCAAGATGTAATATGTGTTATATTACATCCTATAGTGCGAAGCCGACTTTAATCTGCTACCGAGATTCACACAGAATATGACTCCTCAGTCTAGCTATTTGTTTTCTCACAGCATGAATCCCACGCATGCCCGCTTTTTGCTGATATCTTAAAAGACATTACACATAAGGGTCATGTTTGTCATTTGGTGTCAGTCTTCAGCCTTATTGCCTTGATCCCCATGTTCTTCAGCCTAATTTTAAAGTCAAACTGAACACATCACTAGACTAAGCTAGGGGCTCCTTGTAAGGAGTGACGCTTTCCAAATTTGGAATTCATAACTCGATTGGATAAGTGCGGCGCACTTACTAATACCTAGCTAGGTATCTTTGTGCCCATTGGATTTAAACTCTAGCGTTAGCTTCGGCTAAGAGCTTCTACCCTAGTAAAATCATCTAGGCCAAGTTCTAACAAAATAAAATGAGGTAGGTTTATTAATTATTATTTATTGGACATTATAGCTAAAATAACGTTGATTGGTGTCAATTTCGAGTGGGTCACACTGTCTTACTTAAAAAGGTACCAAGATCTTGAAGAACTTGTGGAGAAAAATGGACAAAAATCTTCGAAATTGCGGTTAGTCGCGACCCGATTATATTAGATGGTGAATATAGGACCTTTTATTGGTCAAATTTACTTATTAGGTGGCCTATAAACGTGGTGTTATTTACAAAAAGACGATTCCTCTAAAACACCTCTCAGAGGCAGTATAAATACTATGTGTTTACGCCTGCCCCTTTACAACACTATCTAAACTGCCACTGAGGAGTGATTTAATAAATCGTGTTTTCATAAATAAAACCGTTAGTCTGTGCTTGCTATGTCCATAACACGTCATTGGCAAAATCCGTAAAGAAGCCATATACAAAGAATTGATTAGATTTGTCGTAGACACGTGATAACGTGCCAAACTCTAACCTGGCGTGCATATTCCGCCCACGGAGTTGCGTCGCGGCGAGCCCACGTAGGCCAAGCCCAGGATGCCGCCCTCGAACTTGAGGTCCGTGAACAGATGCGCGAGGCAAAAGTCCTTGTGCGAATACTCGCGGCTGAACACCTGGGGATAGTAGTGAAGTTGCCTCAAAATAAGTTTGGAGTGACATTAAAAATAATAAGTAATTTTATTCATAAAGGTGCTACATTACACATAGCATCAAGTTTTCGTACAAAATAGGACGCAGGAAAATTCAGTAAAAATATTTCTTTTCAGATTTTATAGGTCTCAAAAGGTGCTTTTTTTAAGTTTGTTTTGTTACTGTGGCGTGTGCACTGTTTCTATAATATATGTTGTTCTTTTTCTGCCCTGTAAAAAAAACTCTTTAAATTTTTTTTTATTTAATTCTCACAGTTTTCTTGTAAGCTGGTTGCTTGACACATATAAACATTACTGTACGAGATCTCAATGAGAACTCAAATACCGATAAATGCTTCATACATAATAAAGACATCAGTCGTCTTGCGACGTCATAGTTTAAGCCCGTCAGTCTAGCTAGCCACGTGGTAAGTTTTTGTACCATGTGGCTAGACTGTACCTGTAGAAAAGTACCTGTTAATCGTTAATAATTTTATTTATCACTAATATTCATATACAAATACCGATAAATGCTTGGTTGGATGTGTGTTACTCAATCAAGCCAGAAAGACTTAACGCATCTGGTTGAAATTTAGCACAAAAATTTGAGAATATATTTGACAATACACATCAATATTTCCACGCCAAGGACCTCGCGAGCTAATCGTTTGTGAGCCTGAACATATCTGAAATGGGCAAACATAATAGTAAATGTTCTTTCGTAAAAAAACCTGTTCTCAGATGTGGACTTTGAATGGATGTCTTTTAGGATGTCTCGTTTGTACCTTAAAGGCATCTTGTTAAGCTACTGACTCACTCATGGCGACATTTATTTTGTACCTACACAAATGCTGAATCAATTGCCCAGTTCTAGTAGAACAAAATAATAACCCTGAAACTTTTTTCTTGTGCATAAACAAACCGTTAAAAACAGCTGTCAGTTCACAAAAGACCATACAAAAAATAGCTGAAAACCGTCAACAGTTTATTAACTGATTGTTAACGTACATGGAACTGAAGTTAATAGGTTAAAAGAAAATCAAAACAAATTTGTAGAGACGCACAAACATAAATAGATACAGTAGCTACTATATTATCGTTACTTTTTGAGACGCAAATAACGGATACGTATACTTATTATCAAAACATCGCCGCCAGTGCATCGACCGGATTGGCGTTTCAACGACCTCAGTTGGCCGAATGACAAACGGAATGTACATCAGACTCAGACAATGAATGTTATAAATAGTTATGTGGTAGACGCTTGAAAAAACATCGCTTAGTCTCACAAAGGGAGGAAAAGGCTTGTATGGACGTATAAGAAACAAAGACTCATAATAAAAAGGGAAACAAACGCATATCCAGTGACCTTCTCAATTATGCTGTGACCAAGAGCTATCTATGGCTTCCCTAGGTAACGTCATGTTATGTGCGTAGTACGCTCTTGGACGGCACACACAGAGTTAGCCGTAATTATATGGGTTCCACATAGATGTAACAGTTTTGGTATGCCACTGTGCGCAAATTCAACTCAAAAATCAAATATGTAGAATCGAATCGAGATTCTATAGTATATAGTTAATTCTGTAGATTGTTTACAGTTTTAGACAATCGAATAGACATTACTGTAAAAGTTACAATACATCATCTTTACAACCACGTACTCTACTCAATATAAACAAATCGGACTTTATTCATCACTCAAGTTCAAAATACAAAGTTTCTATAAATAGGTACACAAATGAAATGAAAATGAAAATGAAAATAGCCTTTATTTGCCAATATCTTAAATAACAAATATAATAGCATGCATTAAATTGTATTATTTGAATTATGAAATGTTATGTTAAAGTGTAATTTTGATTACAAAAATAATAGTACATAATTTATTAATTGGCTGCCCATTTCTGAGCAAAGGCCTCCCCCAGATATTCCCATTCTACTCTTTGCATTGTTATCCTTGGCCATGTAGATCCTGCTTCTTTTTCTATATCATCAGCCCATCTCCTGTTTGGTCTTCCTTTGCCTCTTTTTCCATCTTTTGGATACCATTCAGTTGTGCGTTTTGTCCACCTGTCATCTTTCATCCTCATTATGTGTCCTGCCCAGTTCCATTTTTGTTTTTGGATGAATTCTGCACAGTCTATTACTTTTGTTTTATTTCTTATAGTTTCATTTCTAATTTTTTCGCATCTTTTAATATTTATCATGCTTCTTTCGATTGCCCTCTGGCAGACTTTTAGTTTCTTTATGTGCTGCTTGTTTAGGGACCATGTTTGGCATCCATACGTTAGGCAAGGTAAGAGAACAGTGTCGGCAATTTTCTTTTTGAGTTCTATTGGTATCTCTTGGTTTTTGAAAATATCCTTTAGGCTCCAGTATCGATTCCAGGTCTTGGTTATTCTTCGATCAATTTCTTGTGTGGTTTTGTTGTTGAATGATATATGTTGGCCCAGGTAAATGTACTTTTTAACATACTGAATTGTGCTTCCGTCTATAGTTATTGGTGATTCTTCTGAGTTAGTCATTAGTTTGGTTTTCTGTTCATTTATTTCCAGTCCTACCTTCTTGCTTTCCGTTTTTAGGCTCTTTATCATTTCTGTCATTTCTACTGCTGTTTCGCTGAATAGTAGTATGTCATCCGCAAACCTTAGGTGGCTGAGTAGCTTTCCATTTATGTTGATTCCCATTTCGTGCCAATCGATTTTATTCATTACACTTTCTAAGATCGATATGAATAGTTTAGCTGAAATAGGGTCTCCTTGTCGTACTCCTTTTTCTATATTGAAGTGGTTTCCCGTGCGCTCTAGTTTTATTGCCGCTGTGCTATTGTGGTATATGGTTTTTAATATTTCAATGTAAGGTTTTTCTATCCCTTGTTCGTTGAGGGCTCTCCATATGGCGTCATGTTGTACTGAGTCGAAAGCCTTTTTGTAGTCTATGAAGCAAAGATAAAGATTTTTGTTGAACTCAGTGTATTTCTCTATTACTTGGTTTGTCGTGTGTAGGTGGTCTATTGTTGAAAAACCGCTCCTAAATCCAGCCTGTTCAAGTGGCTGATTTTCGTCTATCTTTTTAGTTATTCTGTCTAGTAGGATTTTTGCAAAGATTTTATAGATATTAGACATGAGACTAATTGGTCTATAGTTGCCAATGTCTTTTTTGTCACCTTTCTTGTAAAGTATCGTTATCTCTGAATGAGCCCATTGTGTTGGTATTTCTTTGTGATTTATGATATAGTTGAACAGTAGTGTCAACTTTGGAGTCACTAGATCTTTAATGGCTTTTATTATTTCGTTGGATATTCCGTCTTTTCCGGGGCTTTTATCATTTTGTAAGCTTTTAATTGCTTTTAAAACTTCATCAGCTAGTATTGGTGGTATTTCTTCATTATTTCTGTATATTTGTTGGTTCGGTCCATTTTCATTTATATCTCTTCCCGATGTGTAAAGCTCTCTGTAGAATTTTGTTGCAGTCTCTATTAGATCTTTCCGGTTCTTTATTTCGGTGCCTTCTTTGTTATATAGTTTATGTATCCACTTCTTGGGGTGATTTAAGTGTTTTTCTCCTTTTTTTAGACCTCCAGTTTGCAATATGGAATTTTTATAAATATTCGTTTTGTATTTCTTAATATCTATTTCCATCGCTTTCTTGGCCCTTCGGTATAGTTTTGTAAGCTTTGTTTTTTGGTCTTTCGTCTTTCCATCTATATTTTTCAGATTGTTTCTCTCTTCTAGTAGCTTTAGTGTTTTTTCTGTAAAGACATTTGATTTCCTGGTTGATTTTGTTTCTTTTGTTATTTGTTCAACTGTTTTTTGGAGTGTTGTTTCGAATTTATCATATTGTCTCTGTACTAGTTCGTGTGTTTCTTCTGTTTCTTCATTGGTGTTTGCTTCGTAAATATCTCTTAGTCTTTGGTATGCTTCGTATGGTATATTTCTTGTCATCGGCGTTTTGTATCTCGTTCTTTTAGTCTTCAGATTTTCCAGCCATACTTCACAGCGTACAAGTCTATGGTCCGTATTGAACTTAGATTGTACTAGGACTTCTGTATTTTTAATCCGGTCCATTTTGTTGGTGAGAATGAAATCTATTTCGTTTTTATTTCCACACGGAGAGATCCAAGTCCATCTCTTTTTATCTTTGTGCATGAAGTAGGTATTTGTTATATGCAGTCCATGTTGGAGGGCCATATTAACTAGTAATTTTCCTCTCTCATTTCTTTCTCCGTAGTGATATTTTCCCATTACTTTTTCTTCTCCTGGTTGTCTTTTTCCAACTTTAGCGTTAAAGTCACCAATGAGATAGATTTCCTTATATGCTGATTGAATAGCTTTTTCTATGTCTATGTAGAAAAGTTCAATTTCTTCTTGGGATTTTTCTTTGGTCGGAGCGTATGCCTGTATGACGGAAATTTTAAGAGTTTCTGATATTTTTATGTTTAGTGTGGCTACTCTATTTGATTCGGAGTGGATATCTTCTATGTAGTTTTTCCATTTCTTTTTTATTGCGAAGCCAATTCCATGTTGACCATTCTTTTCTCCTGTATAGTAGAGTATGTATCCTTCCCTTTCTTCAATATCTTCACCAGGTATTCGTACTTCTGATAGACCCATTATATCCCATCTTATGTCTTGCAGTGCGTGTTCGAATTCTTTTATTTTGCTCTCTGTTCTGAGCGAACGAATGTTAAGGGCGCAAATTGAGATAGTTGCCTTTCTTGGGGGGTGTTGGTCATTTTCTTCCGCGGGGACCAGCCGTACTGGAAGAGTAGTTTTGTGGGTTCTTGTTTTATTTATTTTGTTCTTGTTTTTAGGGGGAGGCGTCGCTGTCTGCTACCATGTATTTTGTTTTTTAGTCGAGTCCATATAGGCTCCAGCACGGAGGATTTCAAAAGCATTAGTTTTGTTTATTTTTGATTGTTGCTCATTTTTATGTTCTTCCGATTGTTTATTTGGGTTCTTTGGGGATAATAGCCTTTTTGTACCACGGCTTGTACCAGGTAGTTCGGTTGGTGACTCTAATTCTGTAAGTTGTTTATTTTCTTTATTGCTTTTCCTCTCTTTTACTATTAGTTTATCATATTTTATGAATGCATCGTTACCTTTCTCCTTCTCTATTTTTACTGATTGTCTAAGCTGTTTTCTTATTTCGAGTATTTCTTTAGGATAATCTTCATCCACAGTGATATTTTTCATTAGGCGCTTATTCTTTAAAATCCCAATTTTTGTGTGTTTGTTGACCAAGCGAACGAGCGTAGGCCTGGTTTTGTCGCCTTTTCCTATTCTCCGCGCGAAGTCTATGTCTCTTTTTGATATTTCCATGTTTGTATTGGTATTTAAGACATCTATGACTTTGTCTAGTAGGTTTTCTGGATTTTCTTCATGAATTCCGTACAAAATTATGTTATTTTCTTTATTTGTTCTTGTTTGGATTTTGACCTTGTTTTCCAAATCGTTCAGTTGACTTTTTAGCTTTTGGTTTTCTGATTCTAGGTCGCTCATTCGTCTGCCATATATTTCTTCCATCAGACATTTTATGTTAGCGGTTATTACTTCAGTTTGTTTAAGCATTCTTTCGTCCAATTTTTCGAAAAGGAGCTGCATTTGTGTCTCCATTTTTCAGTTTGTTTTTATGGCAACACTTGTATTTTTAACTATTGGTAGAATTTGAAATGTTTATACGGCAACACTGTTAACCCTGTCGTGTCGATGACAGTGACAGACAGTTCTTGTTAAGTGAGGGTTGTTTCGTTTAAAGTTTTTATCAGTTTACCTTCACTTTAGAAAAAAACAATTTAGCCAGAACTTATTTCACTCTTTTTCACTGTTTTGCACACTATTTCGCCCAAGTTTCAATCTTTTTCACAGACACTAGGTGTTACTCTTGATGTCTCACTAACTTTTCACTCCTTAAAGTTGTTATTTTGCGAGATTTGGATTTTTGTTTCTGGGACGTAACGATCGCGATGTTTGCAGTTTTGACGCTTTTGACAGAACTCAATAGGTACACAAGTACATTTAAAATAGATGCTTGATGATAAGGACAGAGACATTTAGCATAACTGCTGCCTGGGTATGATAGCAGACCACATAATGCACTCACAAACCAAGAAATATAAGTATAGTTTAATTGATTAACAACAGAAGCAATCTCCGAGTTACTACCTCGACTTACTTGTTCAGGGAATTGGGTGTATAATTACAGTTAACAGTGGCTCAGGATCGACTTGATGCAACTTAGAGAAAGTGATCTGGTAGACGGGCAAATTCACATTGTAAATCTTTACAAGCTCGAATAGAGCCTAGTACTGGACGTAAGTATCTTTTCATACGAGTCTTTTCCTCTTTTCCCCAATTGACTGGCTCGTTGTTGCGGTATCACGTCTGATTACTTAGCCGGAGTTCCTTCGATTTCCACTGGGAGACGTAAAAATGTACAACGTTCGATTTCCACAGCCTGGGTGTATTTCCATATTTGTGATGGTAACCAGGCTAAGCACGGGGTATTCTAGTTAGGAACCAGAGCAAGTGAATGTGTTGTGCGGAAGTTACTATTTACTAACCCAGTCGGTACCCTGTACCCTGCCAATATTCTACGTTGGCATCCGGCGGTTTTGGCAACGTTTATAGGAAACGGCTCTTAGTTCACCGCCCGTCTTAGTGACGAACCGTCCTCAGTGGCGTGGAAACATGTTATTCATTATTAAAACCAATTCAATGTCAAACTCTTACTTTTAGAAATAGTAGATTATGTGACGAAGAAACAGGCAAACTCATGTACTAAAATCTTCATAAGCTGGTTCTAATGCAGTAGCCTTGGGTAACTCAAGAGCCAGATATGAGTGGACACACAACTCCCTCGCCGTCAAGTGTGTCCCATTCATATCCCAGAGATGTCAACTATATCTAACTCCCTCACACATACTCTCAACTCAGTACGGTAGTCATCTCCTGCTACTTTATCCAGCTCACATACAATGCGCGAGAGCGACATCAACATCGTCTGAAATCGGTTACATTCGGCCGCATTTCTCGTCGTAACCAACGAGCGACGAGAGAAAGTTCTCCAAAAAAACGTGTGATCTGGATAAAGTAGGGAATAGGTAGACTCGACTGACTCACCAGTTGTGTCTCTTATTTCCACACGCACTTAGTCGATTGGACGCCGTATGAGCTAGGACACAAGTGGTGAGCGAGATATGATAGAGATATAGTGTGTCTCGGTGAACAAGGATATGAGATATAACAACTCCCTCTAAGGACACATTTTGCCCAAGTCTATAATACAGGACATGGTCAAAATGTCCTATGGCATTACCTATGGTCACTAGGTATAAGAATATGGAGTTAGAGGACAATTTAGTTACCTCGAGTAAATTGCGCACGTCCCATTTCTCTCGCACCATGTTGTAGTGCGCCTCACCGCCCCTGACTCGAGTGGGCTCAGAGTGGACGAGTATCTTCTTTATCACAAACCCCATGCCTTTGAACCCGTCCATATCCTGTAGGTGTATAGGGGCTTCAGGCAAAAGAACATTGTTAAGATAAGAATATTCTTTATTGTATCCACCAGAAAATAATTACAGAGACAACAGTTCAGCGGACCTTGGCAAAAAGTAGTTTTCTTGAATTGAGAATTTCAGTAAGTAAATACTTAAGCAACGTTCTGTCACGCTCTTTGCTGAGAAATGCGTGAAAACAGCAGTACAGTTAAGTATTTACTTAGAGAAATTCTCATTTCAGAAACTGGTCCATTGAATCTCAAATAGCTTTCGATTTTGGTATGCAGAAAAGGAAAGGATGGGACACACACAGTAAATAAGCTCAATAAGTTTACAAGCCCAATAAAAGGATATGGGATGGACCTGTTATACTAACCTGGCGATCCTGCCAAACAGTGTCGTTGTAGATCTTATGCACACGATCTATGAGGCTGATCTGAAAAGACAAATTCTAAATTAACAACATGTCTCGTTAAGACTCTCCGGGGTAGTAACTAGCGCCATCAATGGAATAAAAATCATAACTTGTTTTATAATACGTCTTTTTTTTTTTAATCTTAAGATCTGTAAAATTAGTTATGATTTTTATTCAATTGGTGGCGCTAGTTAGCACCGCCCAGCGCCTTAATACATTTATTACAAACTAGCTATGTCTCAATTCAGATCTTTGTCTATCTGTACGCCAAGTTTCATGTAAATCCGTTCAGCCGTTATTGACTAACAAACATCTTCACAAACTTTTAAATTTATAATATTAGGATGCACAGTGTTCGTATTTTTCAGTTGAGGCCAATATGATTATCATAGCTAGACAAATATGAATGTACAATTCTATAGAAATAACTGGAACTTTACGACTTACCAAATAGCTAATCGTAGTTTTCGTGTTACTTGCGCCCATTTCTTGGAAAAACCTGTAGTCGGCCACCAAGAGCAAAGGACATCTGGTTTTAGTAGGTGTGTACTCATAGTCACTCTGTCGTTTGACTCTTTTGCTTTCGCTAGTATTGTTGTTGCTATTTGGGTCGAGATTACGGCCGTTTTTCGTCTGTGACTGTTCGAGGTATTTGTCTTTTTCCGACTGCTCGTGCATAGCTTCTAACTTTTGTGATTCCGATTCTTTGTCTTCTTCATCGTCGTCTTCTTCTAATTCTGGCGACAATGATATCGGTACATTAACCCGAAACAATGCGTAAGTAGTATCCGTACTGCCTGCGTCTTGTTTCATAAAACGACAATTCCTAGTTCATTATGACAATTTAAAAGAGAGCCGCATTTCATGTAGGTATGTTCATCGAATTTTCATAATAAACTACGAAATGTAGTTTTATGAAAATCGGTCCAGGCAACGGTTTTGTTTCGTACTACTCACTAAGTAGGGAATATTTACAAGCATGTATTCTACTCAGTTACATTAGAGGTGACATTGCAATGTCACCTATAAAGTAATCTAGCCAACAACGATCAAAAGAACCGAAAATGCAAAAGTTGATCAGCTGTCGACCGCACTGTAGGCCAGGACTTAATCGTTCGTATCTTGACTGAATACCAACACAGTATGTGACCCTAATTGAAGGTGCCAACCAACTCCATTCAGTAGCAAGACCCGAATTTTGAACAAGTAATAACCAATGGCGCGCAGTATTTTTAGCTGTGCGTCAGGGTTAATGTCCCCTCGTGTCGTGGCATCATTTCAAAGAGTAAACAAGACGCACGCTCTCCGCTACTGCGTCTAACGATATCAAATAGAAACGCAGTAGTCTCATTTCAGCTGTATCGAAACCGTCGAGCCACGTCACTTTATTTTCAGAGGAGACCGCAGCTCTGTTCTGCTTATCATAAGTGAGTCAATGCTGCTGATTCAGTCGTCAAATAGATAGACCAATAGTTCCATAGAATATCAGCCTCACCTACAGCTACCAGTTAGTGAGACCTGAAATTCCGGCATTTAGCCTCGTAGTTAGGCCATCTATGTAGCAAGCGCCGAGGTATGTTAACACTACAGACACTAGGGTTTCCCTAAGATGATTTCCTTCACAGTTAGCGAGGGGTATTGATTGTATCAGTTTTTATGATTTAATTACTAATGTACAGTTGTCAGTTTTTTTTTTCTCATAATTTCAAGGGACTGTAAACCTATCGCTATCAACCATTGTATGTCCCCACTGCTGAGGCACGGGTCTCTTCCTGCATCGCAGGAAGGTTAGGCCATACTCCACCACGGGGGCCAAGTCTGGGTTGGTGGAAGATTGTAAGACAGTGGCGGGCCTTTCTGTCAGAAGTTATCTAGCCGCCCATAACGCCTCTGGGATGGCTTAACGACTGCCATTACATGACAGCCGGCACCAACGGCTTAACGTGCCTTGCGAAGCACGGAAGCGCTCGGAAAAAATGCCACTAGCGGCAGTCACGGGACGGTCACCCATCCTGCACCTGACCGCGCCTGTTGTTGCTTAACTCAAGTGCTAGGCCACGAGCGCTCCACTAGGCCACGAGCGCTGCAGACCAGTAGACCTAAGTAAACGGGTCTTGACTTGACAGAAAGAAGAAGTCGGAAGAAGCGAAGAACGTAAGGGTTCTCTTTTCTTTTCGAGGCACCGAACCCCAAAAGCAGGAATACGACGGGATACCGTGCCCGGTCATATTGCCAATATGCCCAGACATGTAATGTCCATTGTTCGAAGACCCTTGACAGCTGAAGCTTCCAATTTTGGTACGATAAGCGCATTTATGTAGCTTGCAACAACGGCTGCCATGGAAGAGACCCGAGTGTTTCCAACTGTAAACTTTTACAACGTTTATGCGACCGGCAACATTTCGAACTTTAAATGCACTTTAGAACAACGTTTAAAGGTTGATAAGGCGACTAGTGTTTATGATGTTCTCGACTACCCGGAAAATCCAAATTAATTAAGTGCTTGGCGATTCGCCAACTACGTAAGGAAGTTTTAGTACAATTTCTAAGAAAATATCTGGCGAATCGACGACGTCCGCATTTTCGCGAATTCGTTTGAGCTAAAGAAAGACCTTGATTTTATTACCTACAGGAAGACTTACTAATATTTAGCATAATGGCTTTGTGTGCTTCTATCAGGATAAAACTTAACATCTTGATCACCCTAACAATGAACAATGGACTCGCAAACTAGAGTCCCAGGTTCGATCTCCACTGCGTGCATGTACTAATGAGTCATTAGTACATGCCCGAGTCATTAGTACATGCCCGAGTCATTAGTACATGCCCGAGTCATTAGTACATGCCCGCCTATTAGTAATGACTGTTTAATTTCAAAGTTACGTACCTTTGCGAATCTGTAGTCGCAATACCACACGCTAACTGTGAAGGAAAACATCGTGAGGAAACCCGCAGTTGGTTAGCTCCGCAAGTATTGACTAGTCTTTCCTGTGGTCTAGGCCGACTAAGCTGTCAGGATGGTATAGGTGCTGGGCAAGCCTACACAATCTATGAAACCATGTCCTCGGCACTACAGCATCCGGTCCCTTCACCCATCTAGTGTAAGCGATGATGCCACTGGACACTGTATAAATCATCTCATTACGTAGATGCAAAAGGCCAAAGTTGTTGTTGATCACCCTAAACATGAGGTGAGCTACTCATGCCAGCGTCTTGGCATGAGTAAATTTTCGCTGGGCTAACGTTTTTCGTCTGGACGCCTGCCTGGGTAGTACGATGGCACGAGTCACGCGTTTTGTGACGCTAAAATGTCGCAATTTGACAATTTATGTACTCAGGAGATTCACCACTTTTGACAATTAAAACGCGCAACTAGCGTCACCTTCCTACCCAGCCAGGCCTTCAAAGTTTTCACCTATTTTTTTTCCATTACTATTTTATCTGCGATCAGTCATAACCATAAGCAGATGTGTTGTAGTGTCATGGATGATTGGTATGCATATTCCAGTGAAGAGCGCTATACATATATGTAGAGAGGCTAGTGTCGTTCTTCTAGCTCGAGTATGTTGTGTCTCTTAAGACGCTTGGTGTGATGTGCCGATAAGAGGCTTGATGCTAAATTATTAGGGTGATGTAGGAGCTTGGTTCTATATTTTGCTGAAGCAGCCCGTATTTCTTCCTTGACCGTGTTCATCGTCATGTATTCATGTATTCACCTATTCAACACACAATATGTACGCACTATGTAATCACTCACCCTTCCCCTCCTTGACATAGCCGCAGACCCTGGGCGTGCGCGCTGCTCCGTCATCGTTGCCCCAGCTGAACTTGATGTCCGACGACTTGTATGTGATCATACTTTTGTCATCCAAATGCGGCAGGTGCCTCCACGATGGCTGCAACGGGTCATGGTGATGAAGACAAGATACAGGTTGATTGCCAAGTCGATGTTCAATCTTAAACTTAATCTCACGTACAATCTTATAATTTTACGGGCTGGTAGACTTTTTTTTAACATTAACATTTAACATTTACTTACAGGCACATACATTGCTTCTGGCCCCACAATAGGATACCATGTGTCGTGGGAACCAGAAACAACGACATCACAAACATGTAAACATCCAAGACCTGGGGTTTTTTTTTGTTCCCAGCCGGGATTCGAACCCGGGACCTCTTGCATGGCAGGCAGATGCGCTACCGCTACGCCACAGATCGTCATAGTACTCTCGTCGTTACTTAATAATGAAGTTAATTTAAGTTAAAAAAAAATCTGCTCCAAAAGTACATAACCGAAATGCAAACATCGATAGAAAAATGCGTATAACCATCGATAAAATATTTTATCGATGGTATAACTCAGTTTATACATTTCTTCACTTGGCTGCTTTCTGCATAACTAGGTCCATGCGAAATTGCGAAAATTATTATATTGCGCAGGTTATTTTTAGATGAAGTATACTCTCAAATCAGTTGGCTTAATCTATAGGAAAGACAATGTGAATAAGTGTGGAGCCAATAAGGCTTAGAGTTGAGTGTCGTCACAAAGTTATCCATGACAATAACTAGGTACTTCCTCCATCCTAAAGAAAATTTCAGGCACCTAAAAAGATATAAAGATGACGATGTTAATCTTTCAGACAAGTGAGAAAGACTCTCTTGTCTACAAGATCTACAAGATTAGCATCTCAATAAATAAGAAATACCAGAGAATAAATAAAATTGAATAAAGAATGCATCTGTCACTCGGCAAGGTCCTTCACATACCAAAATCATATAAAAGAATCAGCTTATATTCGCAGCGCCTATATATTACGCGGGGAGCCAATAACGCACGTCCCAATAATGCACACTCGTCGCCAACGCAGGCCCCGATAACGTAGTCAATAATCCGTGTCCAAGTATGTATACGGATTATTGACTGTACAATCTCAGGGCGAGCGTTATCGGGCTGCAGAAAATCGGTACGGGCAATATTCCGTGTCTAACCATAAACAAAAAAATCACTTGATAGAGCGGTGCCTCGTTTACAGAAGCTAATTTGATTTACTTATTTTTAATTCTGCCTTCATAATAAATGTAAAATTGAGACATTTTTCTTAACGTAACAAATGAATTAAGTACTTTATGCGTAAGCTGAGAGAAAAGTAAGTGTTTTTTATGTAGCCTATAAACGTCCCACTGCAGAGCTCAGGCCTTCTCTCAGAGAGAATGTGCTTAATTACCATGCACTATCGAGTCATAGGTTTTTTCCACAAAGTGCACAGCCATAGCTCCTAAAAATCACTTGCAAAATGATTGAGATTGTAAGATAAGAATATTCTTTATTGTATACCGGAAAATTTATACAGAACAGAAGATAAGATACAATTGGCAGCCTTATTACTAATTAAAGCAATTTCTTCCAGGCAACCTCAAATCGGAGAATTTGCCGAAGGAGAAATAGATTGTACAGACATTTTTGGCAAATTCGAGCTGGAAAAAAAATTTGTTTCTCACTAGCGCTAGTCTACTCCCTGTAACTTCTTAGACAACCGAAGAAGAGAAATAAGATTTGATTCTGATATACTTTACTTTATCGCGGAAACTAGAGGTGCTTCGGGAATAGCTTTTTTTATAAAAGTTACTTACATGCTTAGATGTACCAAAACAATATAAACAATATGTAGACAGACGACATACAGTTGTGGAAATGGCAGACACAGAATCCTTGGATGCGGAAGCAACCTTGATCGTGAAATATTTTTTTTATTGAATCAGCCTCAGTCAACCTATAATTACATGTCAAGTAAAATACGCTACTCTTATGCGAACGGCGCACTGATTAGGACGCCAATTATTGAGTCTTAAAAATTCGTGCGTGCAATATCTGTCCGTACCGACATTGCCCGACCCGATAACGCACACAAGAATAATTATCGGGACGTGCATTTCTGGCTGCACATTACCTAACCATACATTATAGTAACCCTATAGTTAGTAAAGATAGACCTGATATTTACGCACCTAGCCTCATAGTTGGGCCATTGTATATAGCAAAAGCTGAGGTATGTTAACACTTCAGATTATAGGGGTTTCCTCACTATGTTTTTTTTTATCGTTAGCGAGTGGTATTGCTACTATAATTCCACAAGTGACCCTGCACGCTGACGCACCAATAGTTTACAATCGTTGCAAATTAGTATTAGTAGTTTGACAGTTACACAAATTGAATCGCTCAGGATTTGGTGTTTTTGTTTGCAAATCATAATCATTATTGCATGTCATGGTAATAGTACAGGCGGTAATAATAAATAATTCTTGTTCCACATGACACCCTGTAAGGGTGCAACAGGGTGTCATGTGGAACTTTGCTAAAACTATATATCTACTTTTATATTTATTGTTACCTACCTCAATGTGATAAGTTTCATCTGGCATGTGGATGATACCTGTGATGACTCCATCTTCCAAGTGAAGTTTTACATCAGACTTAGTCTCGCCGAACACACGGCCAGTGTAGTAGTTGTTGCGTTCTAATTGAAGTGAAGATTAGTATATGGTAGACAACTGTCGTTTGTTTTGTGCACACTCTTAGTATCTTATTGTTATAAACACCTAGTAGGTGATATTGATTTTTCTTAAAAGCAGGCAACTACGTAAACCTGAGTTTATGTTAAATATAAATGTCGTCGTCGTCGTCAGGCTATACTAGTCCACTGCTGGACATAGACAATGTAAATGTAAGGGACATAAATAATTTAGATACCACCGTTAAAGTTACTGCTAAAGTTATAGTTACTGCAATAATCTTATGAGAATTTTTATATATATAATATAAAGAAACTAGAACAACAATGAACAAAAATACAATTCAATGGCATTGCAAAACATTTCTTGGTTTCTCGCATTTAAGAAATTCAAAACAACTACCTTCTGGTTTAAGTAAACGCATAAATGGGAGCTATTAAAGGGATGCATGTAAGGCCTATAATTGCATAATCGGTATGCATTCTGTTGATGTTCCTTAATAAATAAAATACATACCAACATGAACAGTAGTCTCTTTTCCATCGCCGTCAACAGTGTAAGCCTTGAAGTTCTCATGCAAAACCGAACTATGTGGATGCAGGATCAACCTGAAGTCTTTCCCCAGTGTTTTGAAACGGAGCTCCTTGATAGTATTGAAGGGATGACTAGAGTGCTTCGCTCCACGTTTCACGATGTTGTGGGACAAGCCGGATGCATGTAGAGTCTCAAAATGCCTCAGGTTATGGTAGACCGAGCCTTCGAATAATCAGAAGAGAATATCATCCAATAAGTTCACTTGTTTAACTATATGACACTGTGGGCAGGTTTTCATTACATTCGCTTCCGACCAATAAAGAGAAGATCCATAAAACAGCAATGAAATACTCCATGCTTTTCTATCTATTTTCTCACGAAAACTCAGAATAAGGACTTATTCTAAGCACGAAAACATCATCACAGTCAATTTGTTTTGTATTTTTATTATTCGCCTTTTCTCCCTTTCTCCTTTCTTCACAGACAGATACAGACAGATGGAAAAAAAACTTTCCTCCAACCACAGAACAATATATCGACCACAGACAAATGACAGATACCACAGATTTTTTGCTCCTCTTTCTTTGGTTGGTCCCTTATTCTGAGGTTGGTCCACGGATGTAAAATCCGTGGGTTGGTCCCACTCCACTGCCGACGCTGGACCCTCAAATTCAATCAATGGGGTGAGGCTGCTAGGCAAAAGCCACCCCTCGTGCTTTCCATCTTTCTCTGTCCCCAGCTTATAATATTGTTCTGTGGTTTCCAGCCATCACACCACCACTACCCACACGGATGTAAAAAAAAGACGAACGAAGAACTTTCTTTTATTTAAGTACCTACCTACATCCGTGACTACCCCACTACTACACACCTACCACACCCACAGAACAATTAAACCAAACACACCCCGATAATACTAAACCTGACTAAACCAATACCATGTTCTGAGGTCCCAGTCCTGCCATCGTGCTGCCATCTTCGCTTCGGACAACCACACAAAGAGACTATCAATATAAATTAAGACTAAGAGAAAGCTAGATCAGTCAGCTATACACTAGGTATTCAATTAAACTTGATTAGTAACACTAGATTAGATTGATATATTGTGATACCTAATGCGGATTTTACAGGCCGTATCTTGGTACCTACTGACGAATAAAAGCAGCAATGAATAATAGGTACATACAATCGACGCCCCTTGGACTTGGCCCCCGTGGTAGAGTATGGCCTAACCTTCCTGCGATGCAGGAAGAGACCGGTGCCCCAGCAGTGGGGACATACAAGAGTTGATAACGAACGAATCGACGCCCCCAATTTATCATTTATTTTATTTTTATTTTATTTTATTTATAGCATTACACAACAGATAAGTAACATAACATGTAAAAATATCAAGACGAAAGCTTATAATCTAGTTACATATCCTTTAACGTGTGATGACAGCGCGGCTGCCCAAATTCAAAACCTAGTAAAGGGGTATTTAAAAAAAAAATACTTTTTAGCATTTTTCGACTTACTAGGCAGTATCAATATGATGTGGATCTTAAAACACCCAGTTTCTTAGGTAATTTTTAAAATATTATTTAGCAAGTCTGAGCAATTTGGCATGATTACGAAAATTTCCGTGAAGTACAAAATATAAACATAGTATCTCAGAATACAAATTTATAACCCTAGCAACTCAAGTGACTTACTATGTTATGAATTTGAAAACCGACTTGCTTTGTTTTGAATTTGACGCCGACTAAAAAAATCAACGAAATTTCATTTAGTAACTGCAGTGACACGCAGCGCACGAGTGTTTCGCTCCATTATATTATTATAAAATGAGTTAAAAGCTATAAAAAATTACAAAGAAGATGCGAAGAAAGGCAATAACACTGAGGAACACTTTTATTCTATGGATCTTCAAAAAGTGACAGTGCCAGATATGCGAAAAATTAAAGATTCATTTTTTTTGAGTCGTCTAGTAGCTTTTAATTTAACATTTGCACCAATATGCAAAGATGGAAAAATAAACAGCAAATGTGTTGTGTGGCATGAAGCAATGATGGGTCGAGATGCCAATAATATAATAGATGCATTGATGACTTTTCTTATTTCGGAAAGAGATGTGAAAAAAATGACACTGTGGTGTGACAATTGTACGGGACAAAATAAAAATTGGTTTTTATTTACAGCGCTGGTAATAATTGTTAATTCTGTGCATTAATATTGATACCATCACTCTGAGATTTCTAACTAAAGGCCACACCCACATGACTGCAAACGGCGTACACGGTAACATAGAAAAAGAAATGTGGCGTCGAGACGGAGTTTATGATTACGAGGACTACAAGTCTATTATAGCCAACTGTAGAAAGAACATTGACGTTATCGAAGTACAGAAATCATACGAATGGGTGAAAAAAAAACGAGTTCCACGGCGTAATGCAAATGACGATCCCCTTAATACATTTTTGCTAAACCCAGTAGTTGAAGCTAAGTTCCTTAAAGGATCACGAAGTCTTTTCTATAAAACAGACTTTGACGACTCTTACCAAGAACTGAACTTTTTGGTGAAGAAATTAAACGTCAATGCTCTTCCTTTACTTTCAAATGCCATCCCTCGAGGGGTGAGATCATCGAAGAAAGATGGTATTATTTCCAAACTGGTCCCCCTAATGCCATTGAACAGAAGGGAGTTTTGGCTGAATTTATCTACGAGTGATAGCTCCATTGATTTGCAGACTGATGGACAAATCGTCACCAATGATAACGAGGAGTTCCTTTAAATTAATAAGCATTTTATTATTGTGTAAGTGATGTTTAAGTTTTATGTTTTTAGTCGCGCTAGACGGTTGAGAGGTTAAAGACTTGTTTAATTGAAGAGTCCTTTAAAATAAGTTAATAAATATATTTTTTTAAGACAACACGACTTTAAATTAAAATCTGCATTAATAGGTAGGTACTTCAGGAATGGTTTTTTATTAATCACTTTAATGACACAGTAAAGTTATAAATGTAACACTAGTAATGAACTTGTCCAGCCTTCACTTTTACCTTAGAAAATCTAATTGATAACCTAGTAAGCCGAGTTACTAAGTTTTGTTATAGTTTTCATAGTCATATGTGGGTAAATTCACAAATAAAAATAAAGTGTCAGCGATTTAAGTGTAGCCATAACCTCTAACACGATTACGAGTATTACAAACTATTATCAACAATATAATAAAACTTTTTGTCAAACACCTCAATCGCTACTATTTCAAGTTTCTTCGGGCCAATGAATTAAAGTGGCCCACCTGTTTTTGGCCCTCCTGAACATTTTTGTTGGAAGGAGTTACTATGTTTTGATTTTAAGCAGCCGAGCATGTTAGAATATGGACGAGCGCCAAAACACATCAAGCCACATAACATACAACCAAATGCGACCACTCAGCGCAAAGTATCGCAGACACCTTACTCCGAACGGTCGCAGCCGAAGATAATTATGGCTCGATCTGCTTCTACAGATGGATCCATAAAAGCTCTCCTTACCTAAATAAGTAGGTATTTAATTAAATAAAAAAAAACTAAGAAAAGTTTAAACAACAATTAACAATCTAACTTACAAAATTTTTAGCTTAACTAATTATTGTGATTTAAAACGACTGAGGTTCACAAAAATATCAAGGGCATCGAAATTTTTATTTGATATTTCGTTGAATGACCGACACATGTGAACTAAAGGTTTGTGTTGTGCCCTTAAGGTTTTACACAGAGGTAAATTAAATACCTGGTGAGTCTTAGCTTTTCTGGGAGCACTTATCGGCACATTGAGTTTCACTTGGCTTAGCAAACATGTGTTAAGGGTACCGTGAAGTATTTTATGTAGCGTAGTTAGAGCAATTTTTAGTCTGCGCTTTTCCAGAGTCCATGCCTTAAATTTTTCAAGCTGTGTATCATACGATCGGCACTCGTATCGTACTCGTATTTTGTATCTGTAACAATTTTATCGAAAACGGCTTGGATGGATCGAATCTATAATGACGTCACAGGTCAGTAAATATAGCGACCACGAGTACCCGAGAGTCGACTTTACGTTTGTTTGTTTACTGACGTCACTAATTCCTGTGCGATGCCAATTCGGTGCTGCTCGAGATATCATTTTGGCCGTGGCGGCTTATTTTAAAAGTTTATTTTCATTTGCTTTTTGTAGAACAAAAAAACGAAATATTTGAAAGCCCCAACGAAAAATCTCAGTTGGTTATCAGAAACCTGTCAAATAGATTTTCCGGCGTTGTTTTCACCGTATTCATTCTGTGGTATTCATCTCGCCATGATGTAGATATTCGGTGCAGGATTTTAATAAGATAAAATTAAATAAACACAAAATGTGTGCTGGTGACGGTGTGTATGTACACAAGTGCCAAGCACCAACCTTACTTTACTCTGAGATATTTCAACTATGTAACAAAAACGTAAAAGTTGATGATCAAACTTTTTGTCTTTGGAGTGAATATTAATAATAGATGTTGCAAGTTTCGTGCTATCTAAGAATAAGAAGTAAATATAAGGTAAGCTAAGAATATTCTTTATTCTATACCGGAAAATTGTTACAGAAACAGCAGAGATAGGATACAATTTCGAAGTACCTAAGTACCTGAAAAAGAAGTGGTAAAGTCCAATGGGTGAAGGGGTCGGGATCGATAATGTCATGGGTACCCATTGGGTGTTCAACAAACCTCTGACAACTTTATGCTCTCCTGGTACTTTTAGAACACATCGGGGTTCAAAACTAATCTTATTTTTGTTTATTTTTTTTTTGTTTAAATCTCTAAAAGTAGTAGCTCAGTAGCAGTAACGCCGGAAAAAAGTAAATTACCCATGTAACAACTTTGATAGTCAGTAGTAACAAGGGAAGTAAAAATTTACCCATGTTACTACTTCGATAGCCAGTAGTAACATGGGGAAAAAAAACTACCCGTGTTACTACTGGTAGTAAGTTTGGTAGTAACACGGGTAACGAAAGCAAAAAACAAGTGTGAGTTGTACCCATGTATCGAGGGTTCCGATCACATAATCAAATCACATACCTATTTACATATTACGATGGAATTTGTCTGGCAAAACACACCTTTTTGCTAAAACCAAATCTGTTTTTTTTTTCAGTCACTTTCGGGACTCCGGAAGTCCATCTCCACAAACTTGACACTGGCAGAATCCTAGGGGGTGCCATACATAAGCAAGAATTAAATTGAAGTCCGACTCACACTTGGCGGATTTTAAATATTGTTACCTATCTGATGTATATAAGGGGATCCTTATGTTCTGTGGGGGATGCAGTGGGAGAACTAAACTAACGCTACCAAAGAAAAAACTCAATTTATTGTAAAAGGTATAGGTACTTAGTTTCGGTACAATTTCTCAATTTAACGTACGGTGAATAGCTTCGCTAAATATAACAACAAAAATCCAGGGATGGACCACAAGGGAGACCTGTTAACGGGACAAAATATTTAATTAATGTTTCTGTCTAACAGCTTTTGCAGGTCATCCAGAATTAATCACCAGACATCTTTAGTTATTATTTCCATCAATAGAAGGCATTTTGTCTTTTGTCTACATCGAAGTACGATTGTTTATATTTGATTGACCTTTGCTGTGTTCTTTCAGTGCTAAAATATAGGTTTCAGAAGTTGTGTTTCTATCAGTTCTTAAGTTTTTTAGTGAGTGGATATACCGTTTCTAACATTCTTGTTCGTTTGCTTGTGTAAGAGCAGCACCAAATGCATGCAACAGGACTTTGCCTCAACGGAATAATACATTGTAATCTATACACTATAGTTGCAGGCTATCTTGCTTGGCGCTTGTGTACATACACACCGTCACCAGCACACATTTTGTGTTTATTTAATTTTATCTTATGAATCCACCATCCCGAACCGAAACCTGCATGCAACAGGACTTTGCCTAAACGGAATAATACATAATATATTGTAATCTATTCACTATAGTTGCAAGATAGCTTGCAACTGTAGTGCATAAATTACAATGTATTATTATTATATACCTAGTGGTCGCAAGCATTTTTGTACTCTTAGGGCCTGCGCAGACGAGGGACTATCCCCCGAGTACCTACTTTTTTGTCCGTCGATATAGATCTCTTATAAATTGTATCGAGTAGCGCACACGAAGGACTAAAAGTACCCCGTACAAAAAGCCCCTCAACTTATCGAGGACATCAAGAGACCGAAGTGGACAAAAGTTCGGTGTTTTCTTTTTCAACTTCATGTAATCTCAGAATATTTGCTCGAGGGACAAAAGTCCCTCGTCTGCGCAAGCCTTTACTGAGTCGGGACCTTTGCAATGGCTCCCACTCGGTTCTCCTAATGGTAGGAGTAGGATGCCTGGTAGGAGCACGAGGATATGCTTATATGCTCTTACTGGTAGGTGCATAAGCATATCATCGTGCGCCTACTAAGACGAAGTCACGTACGACGAATATTGTCCCTTATTAATCAGGTACCATGTACTAATATCACCCTTCGGCCGCGTATCATACCAGAATGATGAAACGGGTATATGAACATTATACCTACGTATTGGAATACCGCCGACAAAGGTATTCCGATAAAACCCTCTAGTGTCAGTAGTTCGATTGTTAGTCCGGTTGACCGAGTCCGGTTCCAGATGTTCACTTGTTTTCATGTTCATATTATAAAAAAATGACTTCAACCGAACTACTGAAACTAAAGTGTCAGTAGTTCGGTCAACCGGACTAACCGAGCTACTGACACTATAAAGTGTCAGTAGTTCGGTTAACCGGACTACTGACACTAAAAAGTGTCAGTAGTTCGGTCAACCGGACTAACAACCGAACTACTGACACTAGAGGGATAAAACGGTGCACAGAGAATCTCGCAATTGATACTTAAGTACCGAATACCCAAATGTCGCTTCTACACGGCGAAATTACTGTAGGTTTTCAAGACATTTTAATAAAATTTTAATTGTATATGTAATTTTTGTTTTATTTCGCATTTAAGTGTATAATGCATATTGTGTTACTACAAGATCATATTGATCCTCATGCTCCTACTGGTAATAACGGATCGCTTTTCCGCCAGCGCCTTTTGAGTACACAAATGTGAAGAAGGACGAAAGAAAAGCATTTTTTTATGAGTCTTAAATTTTTATTTTCAGTAAACGATTTGTTTTTCAGTCATTTTACATTCCACCTCGCAGTCTCAACACAAGATGAAGGGTAGATTCCTTCTGGATATTGTAATCAGAAAGAGTGCGACCATCCTCCAGTTGCTTGCCGGCGAAGATAAGTCTCTGCTGGTCTGGGGGAATGCCTTCCTTGTCTTGTATTTTAGCTTTCACATTTTCAATCGTGTCAGATGCTTCAACCTCCAGTGTGATGGTTTTACCAGTGAGTGTTTTCACGAAAATCTGCATACCACCGCGCAGACGCAATACTAAATGCAGAGTGGATTCCTTCTGAATATTATAGTCGGAAAGGGTGCGACCATCTTCCAGTTGTTTGCCAGCAAAAATAAGACGTTGCTGGTCTGGGGGGATACCTTCCTTATCCTGAATTTTGGCCTTCACATTTTCAATTGTGTCAGATGGCTCAACTTCTAGTGTGATGGTTTTGCCAGTCAAGGTTTTGACAAAGATCTGCATACCACCTCGCAGACGAAGTACCAAGTGAAGGGTGGATTCCTTCTGGATGTTATAGTCTGAAAGTGTGCGACCATCCTCTAGTTGCTTGCCGGCGAAGATAAGTCTCTGCTGGTCTGGGGGTATGCCTTCTTTATCTTGAATTTTAGCTTTCACATTCTCAATTGTGTCAGAAGCCTCAACCTCGAGTGTAATGGTTTTGCCAGTGAGGGTTTTAACGAAAATCTGCATACCACCACGCAGACGCAAAACTAAATGCAGAGTGGATTCCTTCTGAATATTATAGTCAGAAAGGGTGCGGCCATCTTCCAGCTGTTTGCCAGCGAAAATGAGACGTTGCTGGTCTGGGGGGATACCTTCCTTATCCTGAATTTTGGCCTTCACATTCTCAATTGTGTCAGATGGCTCAACTTCTAGTGTGATGGTTTTGCCAGTCAAGGTTTTGACAAAGATCTGCATACCACCTCGCAGACGTAGTACTAAGTGAAGGGTGGATTCTTTCTGAATATTGTAGTCGTTAAGGGTGCGTCCATCTTCTAACTGTTTGCCAGCAAAGATTAGCCTTTGCTGGTCTGGGGGAATACCTTCCTTGTCCTGGATTTTCGCCTTTACATTCTCTATAGTGTCAGAAGGCTCCACTTCGAGTGTGATGGTTTTGCCAGTTAGGGTTTTAACGAAGATCTGCATGCCACCTCGCAGACGTAGTACCAAGTGAAGCGTGGATTCCTTCTGGATATTGTAGTCCGAAAGAGTGCGTCCATCTTCAAGCTGCTTTCCAGCAAAGATCAGTCTCTGCTGGTCTGGTGGAATACCTTCCTTGTCTTGAATTTTAGCTTTCACATTCTCAATTGTATCGGAAGCCTCAACCTCAAGTGTAATAGTTTTGCCAGTGAGGGTTTTAACAAAAATCTGCATACCACCTCGCAGACGTAGTACCAAGTGAAGGGTGGATTCTTTCTGAATATTATAGTCATTAAGGGTGCGACCATCTTCTAACTGTTTGCCAGCAAAGATCAACCTTTGCTGGTCTGGGGGAATACCTTCCTTGTCCTGGATTTTGGCCTTAACATTCTCTATAGTATCAGAAGGCTCTACTTCCAGTGTGATGGTTTTGCCAGTCAAGGTTTTGACGAAAATCTGCATACCACCTCGCAGACGAAGGACTAAGTGAAGGGTAGACTCCTTCTGGATATTGTAGTCTGAAAGGGTGCGTCCATCTTCAAGCTGCTTTCCAGCAAAGATCAGTCTCTGCTGGTCTGGTGGAATGCCTTCCTTGTCTTGGATTTTGGCTTTAACATTCTCAATAGTGTCAGAGGGCTCTACTTCAAGTGTGATTGTTTTACCTGTTAAGGTTTTCACAAAAATCTGCATACCGCCTCGCAGACGAAGGACCAAGTGAAGGGTAGACTCCTTCTGGATATTGTAGTCAGACAGAGTACGGCCATCTTCCAACTGTTTGCCAGCAAAGATCAGTCTCTGCTGGTCTGGAGGGATACCTTCCTTGTCCTGGATTTTAGCCTTGACATTCTCTATTGTGTCAGAAGGTTCCACCTCGAGTGTGATGGTTTTGCCAGTCAAGGTTTTGACGAAAATCTGCATACCGCCTCGCAGGCGAAGGACTAAGTGAAGGGTAGACTCCTTCTGGATATTGTAGTCCGAAAGGGTGCGGCCATCTTCAAGTTGCTTTCCAGCGAAAATCAGTCTCTGCTGGTCTGGGGGGATACCCTCCTTGTCTTGAATCTTAGCCTTCACATTTTCAATAGTATCAGAGGGCTCAACCTCCAATGTGATGGTTTTACCTGTCAAAGTCTTCACAAAGATCTGCATGATTACCTGTAACAAAGATAAAAAAATATTATTTACTAGTCAAAGGAAACCTTTTATGCTTAGGAATTTTGTTTTTTGCATTATAGCTATACTATTTTTATTTTTAATGCACTAACCCTAACCTAAGGACAATTTTAAAAACCTATTTAGAGGCTAAAATTTTTTTTTTAATTAAAAATAAAAATAGTATAATCATGTGGGTACAGTGATATCATTCAGATTTAAAAACCTAACTGCAAAGTAGGTAGTCGGGGCTGTAAGTGATGCAATTTACTTAAGCCAGATGTCGCTGCCTGTACGTAATACAGAGAATATTGTAAAGAGGTTCGAAATTGCACTGATGCCGGTGAGTCGCCCATTAGCTCAGTTGGAAAGAGCGCTGGCACGGACAGCCAGAGTGGGTGGAATTTTTAGCCTCTAAATAGGTTTTTAATATTGCATTATAGCTACTACAGGTAATTTCATTAGACTATCAATGGTTGACTCATTGTTAATCTATTTTACAATGTTGGGGGCGGCAGAGTAGGCGTTGGGGTGTATGCATGGGGGCACTATTGGACACAAAAATGGAAAAAAAACATCCTTTAAAAAATATCTATTTTATGTATACATGAGCAAACAGACAATCTGATAATGGCACAGAAGCTGATGGCAGATGGACAACTATAATAAGAAAAAAAATAAAAATGTATACACTTCCCGAAACTCTTAGTTGTTTAGCTGCATGCAGTTATGTAGATTTACACTTGTAATAGGCAGTGCGCAAGTCCTTTGATGCTATGCCCACATCTCGGTCAGGGTGTAGCAAAGGGTGTGCAAGGGAAAAAACACTTAAAAAAATTTCGCAAAAAAAAATAGGGTCCCCGTAACCCATTCTTTTTATATTTTTAATCAAAGGGGGGCATCACAATGAGCAACTTTTTCCCCCAAAAAAAATCTCTAAATTAAATATTTGAGATTTTACAGGCGATTTAAATTTTATATGGCTAAGCACAAGAAAAATGGACTTCAGAAAACTGGTCCCCTTAGCCCCTTCTTTTTATATTTTTAATCAAAGGGGGGCATCAAAATGAGCAACTATTACCCCTAAAAAAAATATCTAAATTAAATATTTCAGATTTTACAGGCGATTCAATTTTTATATGGCTAAACACAGAAGAAAAATTGACTTCAAAAAACAGGTCCCTGTAGCCCCTTCTTTTTATATTTTTAATCAAAGGAGGGCATCAAAATGAGCAACTTTTCCCCCTAAAAAAAATCTCTAAATTAAATATTTCAGATTTTACAGGCGATTTAAGTTGCCGAACTCTTTAAATTTCATTTTACGAAGAGCAATAAACACGTCCGCACCTCGTGGCCGCGCGTCAGGATGCAGTAATCGTAAACTTTTTGTAAGAGTAAATGAAAGTTGATGTAAGGAAGTAGCATCGCAGCATTTTTTCCATACAATTTCTTCGGATTTATATACGCATTTGCGAATTTGTAGTCGCAATACCACACGCTAACGGTGAAGGAAAACGTCGTGAGGAAACCCGCGGCTTGGTTGGCTCCGCACGTATTGACTAGTCTTTCTATAATAGCTTAGATGTGTAAGCCTCTTTATGTATTTTGTTTTCTGGTGTGTACAATAAAGAGTTCTAATCTAATCTAACCTAAATTGTAAGAGCCATACGCGCTGACAGCCGACTGAGATGCTGTATGGTTTCTGCCAGTCTTCATCTTAGACAAACTACCGCTGGTATATCTTCTGGGAAAACCGGTGCACCCAAAAGAGTAAATGCAGCTTTGTGCACATATAAAATTTAAATTGCCTGTAAAATCTGAAATATTTAATTTAGAGATTTTTTTTAGGGGGAAAAGTTGCTCATTTTGATGCCCTCCTTTGATTAAAAATATAAAGAAAGGGGCTACGGGGACCTGTTTTCTGAAGTCCATTTTTCTTCTAAGTGCTTAGCCATATAAAATTTAAATCGCCTGTAAAATCTCAAATATTTATTTTAGAGATTTTTTTTAGGGGGAAAAGTTGCTCATTGTGAGGCCCCCCTTTGATTAAAAATATAAAAAGAATGGGTTACGGGGACCCTATTTTTTTTTTGCGAAATTTTTCTGTTTTTTCCCTTGCACACCCTTTGCTACACCATGACCCACATCTCACTCATTACAATTAGTAGGTTTGCTTGAAGTATATAGTTATTTGATAAATACTTTATTCAGGGAAACCCATGATTGCACAATGATTTAAGTTGTACTTATTACTCATGTTAATCCTTAACCACGCAGTGTTATTAATGATAATAAGGTTTAATTTATAGTGCCCACCATAAATTAAACCTTATTACTTTACAATAAAGATCAAAACTAATGAAAAATTTTGCTCTGCCCGTTAAAAGGTTATGGGGTTTATTTTTGCAGGTAGGCAGACCGTAAGATGCTCGTAGCTTAATTAAAAAAGGCTAAAACGAAACGTCAGTCAGTTTCAGTTATCATCAGTTTGTCTTTTTTTGACATCCGTGTTTGTAAGCTACTGCTACAGAAGCCGTGAATTTACTTGCAAGCAGATTAAAATTTCTGCAAAAGTAGGTCAGCCATCTACGAATACTGATGAAGAAATAGCAGATATAACTATTATGCGCAATTCATTTTCCTTTCTGCATTGATTGTCCAATACAATTTAATAAATTTTAAATAATATTTATACTGTTGTTACCAATTAAAGAATGATTGGAAGCCGCCGAGAGTTGAATAAAAATTTCAGAAAACTGCAGATATTCCTTCCCGATTATCTGCATAAAATGGCGGACTAGAGATTTTCTACTGCGCATAACGATTTTGAGAAACTACTTTTTGAGAAAGAAATCATGGTTATCGCAATGGTTTTACGACATGATGAAACTTACCGAATTACACTGGAATTTGGTTCTAAACACTCTATTACTTCAAATATAATTATGTACTTCTTCAACTAACAACTCTGAACAATCAAGACACGAACGAACCAGTCGAACCACGTTCTTTATTCAATATTTCGCTTTGAAATGCGTTCGCCAATGAAACAACGGTCCTTTTTATAGAGTTTCATTCGTAATCAATACAACCGTTCCGATTGGTCTAGAAAAGCGACGCAGTTAACCCATCTCTTTTTTTCTTGCTGAAGGCACAGTATGAAAGAAAGAGAAAAACAATATGTTTCTAGAACGCATGCGTCACATTTGTGACGTCACAAAGAAGTCGCCTCAGTACAAACACCAAGGCAACCACAAAGCAACAACCTGTGGCAACAACAAAGTAGGAGTGATCGTTGCAAAGACGAACCGTTTTATAAGACCGTTTTGTGTTCCGCGACGATAGGACCGTTTTACGTTTCATTATAAAGCAGTGCCAGAGACTCTAAAGCAGTGCCAGCGTTCGTTCGTCGCGAGACCAGTCCTTAGATTATTTGACGCGGATATGTCCTTTAGTGCTATATTAATAGAGCCTAGAACGTAATGAGATCATTGCGACGTCGTCGTCGGCTCCTTGCTCGTTCCGTTCGTTTTGGTCTGTGATACAATAAAGTAATGATTATGCAGTCTATGAGTATACAGTCGAATATCGTGTAAAACAACTTATTTTTTCCGATGTTTCGTGATTTCGTCTCGTTCGCACTCGTTTGACCGTCCTCTGCGACTTGCTCGTTCGCATACAATGAAACCAGTTGCGAACGAGGACCGTTTCGAGGACCTGTTTTCGTTCCAGAAAAAACGGTTGCGTTTCGTCGTCGAAATATCGGACAACGACCCACTCCTACAACAAAGCGAAGTGCAGTGCAGTGTTGCCAGCTACACCTATTTTCTCATAAATCCTTTTTTGCAAATTATTACGTCACGTCAAGGGACTAAAACACGACTAAAAAGCACAAGGGTAAGGAAGGTCGGCTCACTAGGACAACGAAAAATCCGTAAACCTCTCACAATAATCCAAAATGCAGCATTCTTACTTTAATTGAAAGTATCTACCTCATACCAATGCCCACAGTGTAAAAAAACTAAATGTCTTGACGATGACTCCTTTTTTACAAAGAAATATTAAAATATCACGCGCACCAAATCCTGAACGAAAAATTTTCATAATTCGGTGTGCGTAGTATTCATTGCCCCAAATATTGACCACAGTTACAAATGATACTTCATTTTAAAGGGATACGATCAGTTAATAAATGCTACGACTATTTATTTAACACTAGGAAGCCTTACAGAAGTCTACACTTATAAAAACATCTTATGTACTACCTACTTCTCCTTGTATCTCTCTCTCTCTTATATTATTATTATGTTTGTCGGTTTAAAAACTATCCAAGTGCGAATTGGACTCGCGCCTCTAGGGTTCCGTAATAAATTGCATAACGGTGTTTATATTAGCAGCGTCGTAATAATCATATTGATAGTGCAGTTTGTAAAGTATTTAGCAAGTCCGACTCGTGCGTTGGCAGTTTTTTATTATTTGTCATTAGAATAAAATAATTCCTACAGTGAAAAATGGTAAGTAATACGTACAGGCATCACAGTTCGATGCCTGTACCTATGTATGACCGTTTTTACGTGGTTTACTACGCGTTTTCGAAACATACTTAACCTTGTCATATTTCTACTATGACGACTTACCTTATGATGAATTGAACTAAGCTCCATTGATAGATTCATTGTGACAAATTAAATTACACCGATGCTTCATTTCACCTTTTTACGTTTGATTATTGGTTTATTTTGCTTACAGTTCATAAATTCAAATGATGTTGCACTTACGTGCCATTCGAAAAAGATTGGTTTGATCATCTTAATATTTTATCTCACTCTAGAATAGGTAATTAGGTAGGTATTCGCACTAACTAAAATACCTACATAAGTATGTAGTAAATGCTAGAGATAAGAGTGAGACCTGACTGCAAAAGGGACATAGAGTCTATGTCGCCTTTGAGGTATACTTGATGCGAAACATCTTAGGGTGCAGTTAGAGGAAACGATGGGAAATGAGAGGAAATGAGAGGAAACGAAAGGAAATGGGGAGAAAGATAAAAAAAACTTATGTCAAGAAAATAAAAAAGAACAATAACAGAAAAATTACTTATATTATAATTATAACATTGGAACAATAGAGTCAGGATCTAACTTATTCTATCAATCAAGATTACATAAATAAGACCATCTAACCACTTTATACAATATAGTATAGTGTGTAGCATCGAACAAATAGTGAGTTAGATGAAATGCCTCTTTCAACTATGGTGTGCTTCGATTATTGTTGCAAGACGATGTGTCTTGGCGCTATACTGTTTAGGTGAAACGTAGCACCCAGCAAACGGGATTCGTAAAATCAAACATTTTTATTTTATTTATTCAAGGAGAAAAAACAGAATTGACAAACTTAAAGATAAAAAATATTAGGATTAACAAGTACACTTTGCCAGTTCCTCAGCCTTTCCCGCAGATAGGAAATCACAATATCAAATAAGAGGCGCAATACACGATATAGTTATGATATAAAAATAAACAAGCAATAAAGCAACTGTTTCAGAGAGAGAGAGACATAGGTATTATTATTATATATATTTTTATTTCAGATACATGGCATCCATATTATGTTAGTATGTATGTACATTGTATAACAATAAATTCAATTCAATTAAAATTCTATTTTAGTGTTAACATTGAACTTTGTGGTATACATGCAAATACTAACATACAAATTAATAAAAAATTTCATTTTTTTTTCATAACAAAATTTAAACAACACTAATCGATACAGCTCATGAATCTAATAGGATTTTTCTGAACATTTACTTTCAGCACTGCTTTGACTTATGAAATAAATCAACTTCCGTAAATGTTATTCATAACTATCGCACATTCTGCTGAAGGGGCCTCTTTTGTTCGCGTTGGTTCTAGAGACATGTTGCGAAAAAACACGTTTGTTTCTTATAGATCGGACAGGAACGCAAAAACATACTTGAGCACGTATAGGTACCTACCTCGAAGAACGTTCATGTCGGACAAAGTTCGGCGGTTTTGTAATGACATCATACTAAAAGATCAGAATAGGAAAGTTTAGGAAAGCCGATTCTGTAATTGTGAGCGCGCAGAAATTTCTTTTGTATCATCTCCAAGCGCTTATCATATACATCGTATAGCGGATTCCAGACCACTGATGCATACTCCAGATGAGATCTAACCAGTGCTTGAAAAAGAGTAATATATGTTTCAGCTTTCTTAAAATCTTTGCCTACGCGCAAAATTTGACCATTCGGATAACGTAATTGTATAATAGGTTGTCTCGTCTCCTAGAAAAAGTTATAACTTTACACTTGTCGTGAGCGAGGGAGATTTAATTACACAATAGTTATGAAACCTGTTGAGATCTTCCTGTATAAGTTCACAATCAGTTATGGTTTTTATAAACCTTTAGTCATTGGCGTATAAAAGGTAGCAACTATGTTGAAAACACACACCTAAATCGTTTAAAAAAAACTACAAAAAGTAACGGTCCCAAAATAGAGCGCTGAGGAACACCAGAGCTGTGGTAGAGACGTCTGATATGTAGCCTTTCATTGTAACCGCCTGGTGCCTGCACTTCAAATAAGAAGCGAACCATCTAAGAAGATTTCCCTTAATCCCGTTGGAAGACAATTTTTTCAATAATAAGAGATGGTCGACCTTGTCAAACGCTATACTAAAATCTGTATATAAAGAGTCTATAAGAATGTTAGTGACTAGAGATTCAAAAATAAAATTGGAAAACACTAAAGGTTTGTGACCGTTGACTTTGCCTTTCCAAACCATGCTGATTTACGTCGAGCTACATTTTAATGTATGCGTAGAGTCTGGCGTGCACTAGTTTTTCAAATACTTTTGCTATGGCAGATAGTATGGAAACCGGGCGGTAGTTACAGATGAAATTCCTTGGCCCCGCCTTGAATATTGGTATTACATGTGCTAGCTTCCAGTGTCCCGGAATTTTACCTTCACGCAGACTTCTGTTAAATAGGAGATTTAGGAGAATACACAGAAAACTAGCAAGATTTAAAAAAAAGGAGGCCAATCTTGTCTGGACCAGGTCCCTTATTGCAGTCCAAGCTACTTAGCATTTTTTCAACCTCGGTTTCCTCGAACTCTATATGTGTTAAACAATTTGCTACGTTACCACCATCATCATCCGAAAGCCCATCGGTATCGTAAGCCTTGGGAGACGAGGGCTCAAAAACTGAGAGAAAAAAATTTGAAGAAAACATTTCACATAATTCTTTAGGATCGCGAGAAGATTGGTTTCCAATTTCCATACACGATGGATAGCCGGTGTTAGATTTCCTTAAATTAGATGTATAGCTCCAGAAAGCCTTAATGGTAGACCTAGTGGCCTCCTCCACTCTACCTAAGTATATTATGACACTCGACAAGTAAGGTCTTCGCGTTAGCTCTTAGAGCAGCAAATCTTCTGTAATCGTATTGACGACCATATGTCTTCCACCTCCGCCAAAACTTCTCTTTTGTCCCTAAGACCTTCTTTAAATCTGAACTGAACCATATTGGAAATTTCGTAGGCGTAATTCTAACGCGCGGTACCGTAGAGTCTATTATGTGATGAAATATTTCATAAAATTTGTCTACCGCTTCTTCTGTAATGACATTATGTTAACATTGGATAAATTAAAATATCGAACAAGCCAGCTGTCGATGAGTCGTCTCGTCATAGATGAAATGTGATTCGGTAAAACGTGTTTTGGTTGATGGTTAAAAAAACAAGCCAGGTGCGTGTTGGACTCGGGAACGAAGGGTTCCATAATATTATTATCTATACAACATTTGAGTATTACGTCGAGCAGGCAGCCTCGCGCGGTTATCGGGCAACGTATGAATGCATGTAATAGATTGAAATTACCATTATTCTCAATAGTAAGAGATGTTACTTTATTTTTCAAGAGGTATTGTAAGACCTGATGAAAGAGCGAACCCACTACACACAGGTTTAATAACTACTTCTGCTCCTCTTGCTGTAACATTACTGGACTGTTTATTTTATATTTTGTATTTTTCACAAGGGAAGAGCTTTCTTCGGGCAGGCAGGTAATTAAAGAGTGATGATAGATGACTAACTTCGTACAAATTCTTGAAAATTATTTATTTCGTTGAAGTTGTTAGCACTTAAAATACCTCCTTGTATGTACGGAAGTCTATACTGACCTGACCCTTTGCCGGTGACTTGATTACCCCTTAACCGTGCTCCAACTACTATGCCCATTATTATTGTAAATTTGTGCGTATAGTACCAGCATTTTCTCTTTGATCATTTGGCAACACTGATCTTGTGTGGCGTGCGTGTGTGAGAGATGCATGCAGTTTTTCCCCATTTTTCCCCTACGGATTAAAACCCGGGTTTAAACGTTTTGACACGGCATTTTTTGATAGGTATAACTAAAATTGCAAAAATGAAGCAAAGTAGGGCACTACAACTGCTTCTAAGCGGTTAATATATTCCTCAGAACAATAACTAAACTCATTGTTCTGGGAGGTATTCAAAAGTTGCATAGGTACCATACATAGTACCTACCTACTGTGAGAGATTTGTATCATCATGAATGTTAAGCGCCCATTACACTAGCTAGGTAAATGAGATAAGCACATTAATTTGTAGTGTGTAAAGGAAGTTAGACAATCTATCGCATGAACTCCCTTATCTAGGCTCTAGACCACAGAACATTATGTTCTGTGCTCTAGACCGTAGAGGGAGTAAAACTCTACGCTCTAGACGCTATCTAGGCTCGGTCAGTCACACACACGTCCGTCATCAGTCGGTCGGTTGCGTCGGTTGGCGTGCGCTCGAAGATTACGATAAATCAAAATGATGCAACCATGCACTAAGGGAAGTTCTCTCGAATATAATAGAACTATACAAAGACATGCCATTTCTTTATGATAAAACAACAAAAGGACTATAAAAAGCCTAGACACGAGACATGATGGAAACAAAGTGCTTCTCGATCTCGAAGTTTACAAGGTTCTTCAAACTGTAGATTCCAATCTCAAAAAAAATCTAAAACAGATGGCTCAAATACGTTCACAATGATCATATTTGACCGTTTTTTTCTCAGCAATAAATATTCTCTAACCCAACATTTTCTGCGTCTTTTTTTATTATCACTCGAAGTCACTTTTGCTAAGGCAATGCCAACTTTCTGGTGTTTTATCCGTTTAGCGCTCTTCGAACGATGGACATCATCGTTGCTCAAAAAGTGGCGTATTGCAGATTGCAGGGACGTATAGCGTGCGGGATGTGGGCTACTATCATTACACAGTACACACTCGTGCTCCCGCACTCGTGCGTTCCTGTATAATTTGTGCGTGCGTTCTCTTTCCCAACTGTCTTAAAAAGAAAAACCAACCATGAAGTTTTTACGAAATAAAATCATAGAAGTTTTTATGATTCATGCAAATACGTATATTTCTAAAAAGAAGCTAATTTGTTTCAATATCAGATTTAATGATTTGATTGAATGAGTTAGGTTAGGTTTCATTTCATCTCATTAAATTTCATTTTCATTTCATATCAATAAAAAAATCCTACTGAAGACTGGCTGTATGGGCATGGTTCCCTTTGCCTACCAGAATGGGCGAAGAAAAAAAAATCTCTGTTCTTTTTTTATGTTCTGTGGTTGGCACCATTTTCCAAATAAAAATTGCGTAGATAGAGTAGAACTATAGATCAAGGCACAGTGTAACCGATTTTACGTCGGTGAATATTATTTGTTTGCGTGCGTGAATGTTGCCACAGTAAAAGTTAATTGCCATAATATGGGGTAAAATATTTCAGTCGTTCATAGGCCATGAATAAAAAATATGCAGATTTAGTTTTGAATTTTATTAATCATACATGTCTGACAATTGTTTGTAAAACGTAGCAAAAGTTTTATAAACAATTGTCATTTTGTATAATTACAAATACGTTTTATTTTACACCTTTACATTTTACAAGTTAAGGCGCTTAGGTACGCTATCTAGGACCACCAATGGAATACAATCATAAACTGTTTTATTAATAAGTTTTTTCATATAAAAAATCACCATATAAAAATTCTTTCGATGGGTACCTCAGACCACCAAAATGTACATTTTGTCGAAATGTAGAGAGCTTATTCGAGCATTTGATGTAGGTGACCAGTTCTCTCTTCTAAATGCTAGCACCCATTTTTCCAGAACAAGACTATTTTGAAGAAATCTGGAATATAAACATTGCTAATATTAATAAATATTGTAATACATTAAAATATAATAAGTAATAACTTTAGTATTCCTTATTATTTGCGATACTCATACATAGTTGTATATTGAACGGGTCGATTATTTATTAGGGAAATAAGGTAATTACGTTTTACCTAATAAACAATCGCGGCTAGACGGTATTGTACGAGATTCATTGATGCAAATTCAAATTTGAATTCTATACTGAATTCAAGGGCACATTGCTTGCGGCAGAATGCACAAAAAGAGAGAAAGGGTTCTTGCGATAAATTCGAGTTGACACATTTTCGGCTGAGTGGAATGAATGCTGAAAAATTATATGGGCAACAAGTCACATAGGAAGGCGATGCAGCTATCTAACAAAGCATCAGGATATTATATTTGATAATTCAGTGCTGTAGCCGTAATGTTTCTATGTCCTTGCACCCTTGCCCCAGGGATAAGGACAACCCTTGTCCTTATCCCTGGGGCACGGGTCTTTTCCTGCATCGCAGAAAGGTTAGGCCATACTCCACCGCAGGGGCCAAGCCAGGGTTATAGTTTTAGGTACATTGATTTTTAAAAAAGATACATTAAGTATTAAAGATTCATAATATATTTTGATTACGTTTGTAACTTAATATTATGTACAAGGACAAGCCGTCGAAGTGTGGGACTTCGAGTTAAGTAATGATCACGCAGCGTTGCCAGATATACGATTTAAGTCGTATTCATACGACGTATTCATACATTTATTTTGCATGTACGATCCAGGGGCAGAAATCGTACGTAAACATACGACTTTTTTTAGATTTCATTCAACCAAAGTACTAATACCAACATAACGAGTCACTATTTATTCTTTTACTTACTAAGTACCATTTACCCTTAAGGTAAATCTAACTAATGTTAGACGTTACCGGTTACTCGTACGAAAACGTACTGTTTTTTAGCTGCCTTCTTAGGGAATACTACTTTTTATTTGCCCATCGTACGATCGCTTATTCATAACGTCTGCCAACACGGTCACGTAATGATCGGGATTTTCGACGTAAACGGATGGCAACATTTTTTTACTCTTCGGTTTTTTAGGTTAGGAAAATAAATTCTATTAAATTGCTTTTCTTACGGACTAGTTGCAAAGCTACTAGTTGAAACTTAACTAAAATACTCAACATAAGGCAACTTTGGGCTTAACAATAATTGAAACACATTCATTACTTACCTAAGGAAACTTCCCCCAAAGCTCTTTCTTAACGATTTCTGCATACGAGTACACTACAATTCACCATACTTTCTTTATTTAGGTCACTTTTAATATTATCATTTCACAAATACACTGTTGCTCTTCGAAACGGCTAGCGTAGCGTTAAATATGATTACATTTTCAAAATCTTGTTGTTTGTTTGCCCCCAGAAACGTCAACTTGACACTGGGGCAGTGTTGCATGAGCCTACTCAGCCCAGGTTGCCATTTGTAGGTTCAAATGTTGCCATCTCAAACCAAAGGTTGCCATATGATTTTTTTATTATTTTATCACTATAAAAATATACATATTGAGTACTGTTTATGGCTATGCATTTTGATAAAAATTTTAATCCAAATATCCTGTTTTACAAAAATGTTAATCCTTTTGGTTGATAAATAATTAATTTTAACATAAAATAAAAGACAAAATGGAATAAAGACCCTTTTTCACCACACAAACACATTTATCTAGAAGCTGATGTTTTTCAATATTTAAAAAAATATATATGTGTAAGTGCCCGTGCATTTTAAATCCAATATCAAAAACATGCAAAAAAATTAATATAAATTTTCCAGCACCTTCAATTAGTGGTTAGTATTTTATTTTCCTATCCAACATGGTTTTTGTTGGCTCAAATGTAACTGCATCTTTAACGGATCCTTTCCCAGCCATTAATGACGATATTGTGTTTGTATGGAAACGGTTTCTGTTAAGTCTTTATAAGTTTCAGCTGACTGAAAATACGTTCCACGCAGGCATTTGAGCAGGCAGCACAAAAAGCAAGTTCACAACTTTTATTAAATTGGGGAATGCTTTACTATTTGAAGAATTTTTAATTTTAAATATGGTTCTCCAATACTCTTCGGCATTTTCTGTTTCACAATCAACAGAGTCCAACAGCGCATGGCTCGTCCATTCCGTGTGCAATTCTTGAATGTTTATGTGAGGTGATAAGTTTGGAAAACGTGCAATAACATAATATAAAACCTGATGATCGTTCGCCTGAGCTTTTCGTGGATCTACGATTTTTTCGATCACCTCAAAAAGTGGGTCTGTGAAATCAAATCTTTTAATAATTTGACCAACCAGCTCAATATAAAATGCTAAGCAACTTTTTTAGAATGTCTGGATTTGTTCCATTGGTGGTTGGGCTACTTCAATAAAAAGAGAACTTACCAATATATTTAAACCAAAAGTATTAGAAACCACGAAAAAATAGTATATTTCATTACAAGTGCGGAAAGGCTGTCATTGCAAAGAGTTCCGACAAATGTCTACCCAAGCCGAGGCGCAGCCGAAGGCGAGGGTTGACAGAACGACTATTTTTTAGTATTGTGTCGGTCATGTACGAAGTACGATTAAGATACGTTACCATGCAATGACCGAAAGGAAACGGGTGACGAATATGGCCGAGAGCAAACGAACGCTGCATGAGAGAGAGTGTGGTGATTGAACTGAACGGAGCGAAATTGTTTCGATCGGTCTCCCTTCAGCCGGTTGGTCTTTACCGAACTTTAGAAGTAGGTCGTATGTCGTAGCAATAAAGATTGTTTTTACTTGTTTTGTTTTTTGTTTCATTCATTGTGTCAATTCTGCGCTGCTGGTTCGCGCGCTAATCCAAGTAGGTACTTTTGTAAAAGTAATACCGTGTTGTTTTCTTGATGTTAGTTTCTCTAACGAATTTCACATAATATTTTCAGTGTTTATTACAGTGAATTATTGGTGAAGGATTTTTTTCTGTTACGTGCGCTTTGGGACGCTTATTTCTGTGGTGGTAATCTTGTTCTACGAGCTACTTTTGTTCTTTGCAAATAACAAAAGTAGCTTACAATAATCTAGATGGTAATAATTATTTCATTGTACGTAGGAAAAAAAAACTACTCGAACTAAAAATATTTTTTGATTGATTTTTATCATAGTACTTCTAATATAATGGTGGCACGGCACCATTAAAAATATTAATCATAAATTAATGGTCCTGTAAAAATACAGATATTAAAAAAAAGCATATTTTATGGCGTGAACGTTGAGATGGTTCTACTATGAGGTCCTAATAGTACTAATATACAGTACTAGTACATTGTCTCAAATGTAACAGTACGGAGCGATCTTTATGATGTCCGAGCAGGCCCAATACTACTATTTTTAATACAGTTGCGAAAAAAATAAGCAATTTAATATAGAAAAATTACTTGGAAAATGGCTCCAACCGTAAAAAAATATAAGCAGATTTTTTTTCTTCACCCATTCTACTAGGCAAAGGGAACTATGCCCATACAGCTAAGTCTTCAGTAGATTTTTTTTATTGATATGAAATGAAAATGAAATTGAATGAGATGAAATTAAATGAAACCTAACTTAACTCATTCAATCAAATCATTAAATCTGATATTGAAACAAATTAGTAGCTCATAAAAACTTCTATGTTTTTTTTAGTAAAAACTTCATGGTTGGTTTTTCTTTTTAATAGACATTATTTTGACAGTTGGGAAAGAAAAAGCACGAGTGCGGGAAAGGTAAAAAAAGCTCGCGTGTGTAATAGCCCACATCCCGCACGTTAAACGTCCCTGTAATACGCCACTTTTTGAGCAACTTAAAAACTTCTTTGCACTGCACTGCACTGCTTGCAGCTCGGGCCGCAAACTTCTGCGATCTCAGCCTTTCTTTGTATTACCACCCTAATATAGTTGTGTAATGTACTATTATCTCTAGCTTTACCAAAATAGACCTTTTACGTGTAGAAATAAGGGTACAATTTGTTTGCAAACTAAAAGTATTGTTTTCATTTAGGAATTATAATGCGTTCAAGATTTTGATTTTGGTCAATTCGATGCGTTCAGTTGATCTGCGAAAGATATTCGATATTTTTTACTGATGATCGCGCGACAAGTCGAAAAGTTGCCAAAAAGTTGCCATTTGAGCTTGGTTGCCATTAGGTTGCCACGAAGGGTCAAATGTTGCCAAAATGGCAACCAAAGTTGCCAAATGGCAACGCTGCACTGGGGGGGGGGCAAACAAAAAAAGTAGTTACACTTTTGCTGTTTACTCTATCTCTTTCTCACCCATGATCGCTACGAAGTTTGTTTCATTTAAAACTCGTATGTGTGCGCTGTGGCTTGCTCTATAGTTTTACTCCCTCTACGAAAAATTGCTTATTTTTTTCGCAACTGTATTAAAAATAGTCGTTCAGTCGTAGAGGGACTCTATCTACGCGTTCAGTACACATGCGGAACCGTCATTACAACTTGTTCCGACTGTCAACCCTCGCCTTCGGCTGCGCCTCGGCTCGGGTAGACATTTGTCGGAACTTTTTGCAATGACAGCCTTTACGCACTTGTAATGAAATTAATATACTATTACCGAAAGACTAATAAGTGTGCTCTTGAGCTGGATCATACATAGGTAACTCAAGCACACCTAGATCTCAAGCACAATAGTTGTTGGAGCAATTTTATTATTATAGCTACAAAGCTAGAATATAAGCTATAAAACTAACTTTTATTTCATAAAATTGTCTTTAGCACGGGTTAGTGCATTAAAAATAAAAATAGTATAATCATGTGGGTACAGTGATATCATTCCGATGCAAAAACCTAACTGCAAACTTGCAAAGTAGGTAGTCGGGGCTGTAAGTGATGCAATTTACTTAAAACTAGATGTCGCAGCCTGTACGTAATACAGAGAATAGTGTAAAGAGGTTCGAAATTTCACTGATGCCGGTGAGTCGCCCATTGGGCGTTTTTCGACTCATCGGCCCGGCACCGGCACGGCACCGGCATGGCCGTGCACAAGGACCGGTGCCGGGTTTCGTTTTTCCACTGTGCCGGTGTCGATGCCGGCTTACGCTCGGTGAGTGGTACAGTGCTGACACGGACTAAAACACGACGATACGTAAAGTACAACGCGTAGATATAACAATGGTATCGTCAAGCCGTCGACTATATTTGTTATAATATCTTTTACACCTACGACGCCGATACGAAATACGATACGAGTCTCACCCTCCGCTCTCCTACCCGCCCCGCGCACTCACACACGCACATTGCTACAATTCATATACAGTACACATGCAGTTTTGCCGGGCCGGCACCGAGTGGGAAGCTTGCTACCCCGGCGACGGCGCCGGCACCGGCGGGACTCTACGCCGGGCCGGCGCCGGTAAGTGAAAAAGCGAGCCATACATTTTCATACATTTTTGTTACCCCGGCACCGACACGGCGCCGGCCCCGGCGTCGGTGCCAGTGAGTCGAAAAACGCCCATTAGCTAATTATTGGAAGAGCGCTGGCACGGATAGCCAGAGGTCGCGGGTTCGAATCCCGGCATGGGTGGAATTTTTAGCCTCTAAATAGGTTTTTAAAATTGTCCTTAGCACGGGTTAGTGCATTAAAAATAAAAATAGTATAACTTTCATTATCAGTCCTCGGTGTAGAAAATGACAGACAAACCAGAACAGAGGTTCTCATAGGTTTACAGCCTGTGGTGGTAAGAAAGTAAGGGTGTCGAGAGAAAAATACAAGGTTCAGGAATTCTGGATGATATTGATAAGTGATGATTAGCATAGATGCCGATGACATACCGATACATATCAAATAACTCAACCAGTGAAACAACTGTTAGCAATATAACAGTTAGGCAAAAAAATCACCTAAAATATTATATTTTTAGGGGTGGGATTTCTAGATTTTTAGAAATCTAGCGATCCGTGTCACTAACCGTGATCGGATAGAATACTACTCGATAGATAAATATCGTAATCCTGGATTACGATCCGAATATCGTGATATTTATCTTGCAACATTTTAGATCGAATCCATGTGGATTAGTGCTACACACTCGATACTAAATTACTTAATCACCACCAAGAACGTTTTACCCAAAACATCCTTGATCATCACACGGCGAGTACAACGGTAGATTCACTAAAGACGTGTAGACGTAACATACTCCGAAGCCATGAGTGACTATAAACTATAAAAGTACTTAAAACTTGCGTTGCAATTACTTATATTAGCGATAGCATCATTATAAAGACGTGTCAAGAGAAAAAGACAAAGAAGCGATTGGCTTCAAAGAGTATTATATTGGCTTCAAGAGAAAGATCTATATAATATACTATTCACACACCTACATTTTATGGCCCCAGTACAGCCCATACTGGCCCACTACTCGTCATTGCCAATGTGTACAAGGGGCAATGGTTGTCGGTTTTTTGGGCACACTTCAAAGGAATCGTGGCGTAGCGTGGCCAAAAAAAACAATAAATTGTACTAAAGGGTAACTTCAGCCCAAGGGCCATTTTTACCCGAAAAAATGGACCATAAATATATCTAGTTAAACCAAAAGGAAATACAAAACAACTGTTCACATTTCATCCGTACACCTTGTTTACATAAAGTGTAAAAAAACATTGTTGCTTACTTGCTTTTTTGAGAATCCCAGCTGTTAAAGTTTGCAGCAATATATTTTTGTCAAAAAACACGTCACAACTTTAACTCCACTTTATAGACACGATATTGGCTTTATCCAATCAAGTTTGCTTACCGACAAATGTGCACTTATGTCGCCATCTATAAATTCAAATTGGAACTAATAAGCTAGACTGGAAGAAAGTGGTAATTTTTAAACTTTTTTCCGGTTTGGGCATTGTTACCCGGTTATACGGTACATATTTCGTTTTTCCATAATTTGGTTATACAGTTATCAGGACAAAACTATTAAAATAAGTACAAAACTATTTATTTTATACTTGATAATAATATCCCGATGATAATAATGTGATTTATTATGAAATTGTTTTTATATTGTTTGGCAACTACACTTAGATGACAGATCTATTATTTTACGGACAAACCTTATTATTTAAAACATTCAAAACTTAATAAATTGATGATAGCTTAAATCATACCTTTTTTTATTATTAGTCAACCTATACTTATTATTAGTAAGACCTATATAACTTATTAGCCAAATCTTTAATCTGATACCAAAGATTTCACTTTCAGAGATTGAATGCATTTATATTTTTCTTGAAATATGTAAACATTTAGCTCAAATTAATTTTAATGGCCTTCAATGATTAATTTACGACACTACTTTGTAAGCTAGCTTTATTACAATTTATGTACAATTCAACAGTAATCAACTAAATTTTGTAATAATAGTATCTAGTCTATAGTATCACTTCTTCGTAGGTACCGTTTCCTCCCATGGGCGGGGGCCTCGTTTGTTTTCCCAATTATCAATATCTAACTGTTGTATTTCATCATATGCCTTCTCTAAAGTCACTTCATTGGGTCTATTGAGGCCCATCTTTTCAGCATCCTCTCTACTTACTCCTTTTACTTTTGCAAACTGGTATCTGTAATTAGTACATAATTATTAATATGCTTGTGGGGTCTCCTCCACCCATGCCACACATAGGTACCTACTGAGGTTCAAAGAGAATGTAACCACTACATCTGAGGTTGTGCAACAGACACACCGCATAACTCTATGCATGCAGGGAGCCATGGCAACAAGATTCATAATTGAGACACCTGTGAAATAATGCTTTTGATTTTACTAAAGTTTTCTCTTATGTAAATCAAAGAGTATATAATCACTACGATGTAAATAATCTCTTCGTTTTTAATCTTTACGCCAGTGACCCACGAAGAACTCAACCTCATAAAAATGTTAGACGAACTCCTCTCGGTAAATGCATTAGATAAAAGCATTATAACATGTACACACCCCCCCAATCCATTGGCAGCTGTAAAACAAACCTGATTTGTGTCCATTCTCTAAGCCCAAATGATCCTCCAACGACAAATAGTAGAAAAGGAATACCATATTTTACAGATTTTCGTTTGCCAAGACTGATGTTATTGCGCAATGCCTGAAAACGCGCAGTGACTGTCCCTTCATGTACAACCATTTCATTACTTTTTAGAATACACTTGTATAATATATATAAAATTGGTTCACTCTATTTATTTTTGTTGGAGTTGGACAACCATCGATCGAATCGAACCGTAGTAGACAGCAAAATAATTTGTGCAGCAAGCAAATAGACAGCAGCCCCAGCAGCCTAGCGCTAGCCTGTATAATTCACAAATTGTGGCGCAAGTAGGAACCACAGAGTACCAGTAGGAACTTTGAAATTTTTGTTCGCATTTAGCCTGTGCATTTAGCCCCGTTTTAATGGCGGACATATATTTGTCTCACTCTATAATACTACTTACTCTTTCTTTGCTGTCAAACTGAAAACTCAACAAATGTCATGGCGGAACGCGGCACATATTAGAAAGTTTTCTAGTTATTTTCTGTGTTTTAAGTTTTTTCAATATCTAGCTGTGTGTATCTTGTTGTACAGTGTTTAGTGATTTTCTTTTAATAATGGCACTTATCGGATGGTGTCGAACTTGTGCCATTTGTAAAATAAGATGCAGCCGGTCAAAGGGTAGGTAGGTACCAAAAGAAAGTTTATGAGTCAATCAATTTCCTAGGGATGAAGACCGGTAAGTATTTCTGGCTAAAGTTTTTGTCATCTTGCACAAGAACAAGATCATAAATTATGTTAAATAACGTAATTAATATACCTACTATGAGAAAAATATTAAGATGTTTCAATGTCATAGTGATGTGCCATACACATATTCAATATCGATAAAAAATATTTGTACTTTTTACTTTATACTCGTAACCTTTAAAACAAAAAAATACTACAAACGAAACGTAATAAATGTGTCCGATTTTCGGGATATCCCAAAGAAAATTTTCCTGCAGACATAAATTGAACTAGATGTCTCATGCAATCTCTTTTATATGTCCTACTCTTAGCTAAACAAGCTATTCGAAATCAAGGCGGTTGCACAAAATTTCAGGTGTCAGGAGATAATTACGAGTATGCTTATCAAAATGAAAAGCAAAGAAAAATATTCATTGCACAAGCAGTGTATTAGAAACATATAGGATGAAGAAATGATAGAAAGTTGAAAATATACTTATTATTTTTGTGTCACTAATTATTCAATTAAAAGATAATACGGCAGATCTGCGATTTTTTTTTTATAAATACGGCAATTTGAAGGTTTAGATTTTGACGATAATAACACTGGTCGTCAGCTAAGTCGCTAAATAATTTTTGTCCTCAAAACTTTTTTCTTGTCGCTAAGGCTCTCGCAAAAGTCGTCATTTCTAGCGACTAAGTCGCTAAATTGGCAACACTGATTTTTTAGGTTAGATCTTGAAATTGACTTTTTTTTTCATCGTGGCACAGGCATGTTCACTGGGAGCCATGGTGTGACGTCATCAGCGTATTTTGGTGTTTTTACCATTTTCTCGGAAATGAAACCACAGAAAAAACTGAAATAATTTTTTACGTGCTTTACAAAGCCAAATCTCGAAATGGTTTTCGAATTAGAGCTCCATACAATTTTGAAATGTTGTCAATTGTTTATTTTCAGATTCAGCTATACAAAAACCTATTAGTTGTCGAGCTTCACAAAACATCTCTGGTACGTAGACTTTTCATGTATCGCTGAAGTTTTTTGTAACTAGTGTTTGTTTACTTTGAAAAATTACAAAGTGTTATCATTTTCAGCACCTTGTACAGCAGCCAAAATATCAGCTGTTGCTATTGGTCCAGTAGGGTTTGACCACAATTATTTTGGCCTGGAATCTCAGCATATTTATCAGAACTATCCCGGTAAGTAGCATAGTTTACCAACAAATTAATAATCAATAACGACTCAACTTAACTTTTTTTTACGATTTCAGCAACTGAATCCAAACCACCGATTGATGAAGTTCGCTCAGATTCTACCTCTAAAGAAAAACTAAATAGCTGCTGAAATAAATGTAATAGACCTTGACCACAATTATTGTGATTTGATAATAAATAATAAAATACTTATTCATAAATAAATAATAAAATACGGTCGTTTTATTGAAAACATTGATTTTTATTATAATTTTATTAGGCTAACTACGAAGCCCCTGGATGGTAATTTATCGATATCGATAAATGTAGTAATGTAAGTGGATGTCCCTATTGCACAGACTATTTGTTATGTTGGTAGCACTTACTTTTGACATTGCATTTTTGTTCTATTGGTATTGCTAACGGGGCTAAACTCATTACAAAAGCGTACTTATAGGGAGGTCCCGTCTCTTAACCCACAGAACACCACCTATCGAAAACTCAAAACGAACCACGAACCTATGGCAAGTTCATGTAGGTACCTCAGAATAATAACTAATGCTCTAATTATTGTTGTGAGTCATGTAACTATTCGGTGGGCGTGTTGTGTGTGTAGGTACTCAGAACAATTATTGTTCTGAGGCTGTGTACACTGATCAAACGATCAAAGTTGGGGATTTCAGTGAGGTCGCAGCTTATCATGCGCAACCCTTACTAGTGTGAACGGACCTAAAGTGTAGTTGCGGGTAAAATCGCTCGTCCCACAAAACAATAATTGCCAATCAAATAAAAAAAAATCCAGGAATCAATTTCCAGAAAGCTGGATAACCATCAATACCTTCATTTGGTTCTAAATGCGTGTAATCTGAGTTTGCACGGTCTCAGAAGGTAAGCTTTAACTTTTGGAGGACAAAAAAACCGCGAAATTTTCGCCCTTTTTTCGGTTTTCTGCTTGTAGCACCGAAACGGTACGTTGGACTGAAAATATCGTTATTGCAATATTAAAGAGGGTTAAATTTTGTGTCGAATGATTGTCTAAAACTTTAAATTAGATTTAGTTGTATAGCCAAATCAAAAGTTGTAAACCAGAAAAAAATCTGATTTATGTGCAATACATTTTGCAAGTTTTCAAGACCATATTTCTTTGAAACTGATACTTCTATTGAAAACCCCAAAAGACAAAAGTTGTGGAGAATAAAATTTCACATTATATAGGTACCTTAACTTTCAAATTCAGTCATTTTGTAAGACTAAATTTTGGATCAATTCAAAATCTTTTTTTTTTTCAAGTCTCCCTAAGTTACGCATTTTTCGTAAATATGAGGTGTGAGGTCTACATTTAACGCATTTTGAGGGTAAGGAACATTTAAATGCAAATTTTTAAGGACGCAATCAGAAAACTAGAGATCCGAAGTAGAAAACATTTTTACGCAAGTAATCTTTAATTAGTACTTCAGGAAGCTATAGAAACATTAAAATGGACATGACATTGATAAACTATGTAGATATGCAGCACACGATAAGTCAGCATTCAAGTTGGCATTTTCTTAAATAAAAAAACTACTCGGTCCACCACTTTTGATTTCAGCTATACCACTTAACCTAATTTGAAGTTTTAGATGACCATTCGTCGCAAAATTTAAACCTCTTTAATATTGCAATAACGATATTTTCAGTCCAACGTACTGTTTCCGATCTACAAGCATAAAACTGAAAAATCCCCAAAAGTTGAGCTCACCTTCTGGGACCGTGCAAACTCAGATCACACGCATTTAGGACTTAATGAAGGTATTAAAATGATATTCAGCTTTCTGGAAATTTATTACTCAAAACGCTTTTTTTTTCAATTTGATATGCTTGGTCTACTAGGTGGTCTCTTTTTTGTTGGCGTGGGGTGTTGACTGTCGTGCACCCCAAAGCAATTTTTCAAACATTGTATATGGCGCCCTTGTCTTTAAGTATACAGTTCATACAGTTGCGAGTGGCGCTCTGTTGTGGATGGTTTTACGCGGAATGCGTGTGTGGGGTGCTTGATACCCCAGGTAACTCAGGTCAACATATTCCTGAAGCAGGCCCTTCGCAGTCTTACCAAAAGTGCCAATATGTCCAAAACACAAAAACATAGACTGGATGCCCTAAATGCCATTGTAATCTGCTAATATATAGTAGCGACGATTACCAAAATTTCTTCTAGTGGAATTTCCTAGTTTAAAATTAGTCGATTACTACTAAAGATAGATTAAAAATTGAGATGTAAGTTTATGTCCTCCTTAATTAATAAAAGTCTGTTTAACCACTTAAGCTACTTACCTTATTCCAAGCCTCCAAATTGAGATGGCAACCCCGTTTCCACAGACAAGCACGTCAAAATACTCCCCCGTTTACCTCGATTTTGCTCCTTCCTGTTACTCTGTGGCGCCAAACCAGCAGCGAGGGCGGCGGAAACCGGCGCCTCGTGGTTCATTGCGTCTCAATTTGTACCATACCGCCCGAGTGGCACGCTGGGCGGAAGGCTACCACAGCATGGGATGTGCTGGTGGTGCGAGTCCAAGCATATAGGATTTGCTTTAATACTTCAGTTACACATGATTCCTGCATATGCCTGCTGAAAATGAAGCTTAACTATAAGAATCTGAAAAAGAGCTTGTTTGAAAGAAATAAAATAATTATTAATTAATTATCTGTAGTAATTACTATGTACCTTCTTCGCTTGGAACCGCAGGCAGCAATAGACTTAGGCTTGGAATAAGGTAAGTAGCTTAATATAAGTTTTATTTGTAGGTAAAACTTGTCTATTAAGCCTTTGACCTTATTCCAAGCCTCCAAATTGAGAAGTGTTTGTTATCGACTGCTGGTTTGAAAATAAAAACGCCAATGTGATCAGAAAAAAGTTTAAATCAGATGTATTACATAACGAAAACTTATAATGAACAAGTTCAATAGCTAATTTATCTGATTAAGATAGTATGTTTAATTTGACACAAAATTACATGATTATACTATTTTTAAATAGGTTTACAAAATTACATTTTATTTCTAGGCAAGAAATAATAATAAAAAATTTAATAACTTATGAAGTCAATCAGACTGATTCAAAACAATTTAGCAAAGGTTTCTTACTTCCCTGACGATTAGAAGAAATTTCTTTCCTATAATAATTATGAAATGTCTTAGCACTTCTCCAATTACCTCTCAACAGAATATCGTTGATATTATGGTTATCAAGCCAGCTAGCCGAAGCCACAGCGGACCGAACACTACCCGGACTACTGTCGATACCTGCGTCTTTCAAAACGGCTTTGATCCAACCGCCAATAATTGTGCGAGTAGCTGGCTTGACTTCCCCACATGTAGAAATGAACAAACAATCAAAATCTTTACGTCTCGCTTGTGATAACAAAATCAACTTTTTGGTCCAAAACACGGGATCAATATTAACACTAGTTAGGCATGACAGCAATCTCCATCCTGATTGACGATATGTAGCACTGTCGGTTTTGGATCCAAAAAGTGGCCAAAATATTATACAATCATCTTCAATTACACAGTTTGGAGATTTAATACTAAGAAGAGTCAAATCATGTACTCTACGGCCGGAACATAAAAACAATAAAATTGCACATCGTTTTGAGACCTCAAACAGGCTATTTTGATCAGGCTCTGTACTTATCAAAAAATTGCAAAGATCCGAGATATTCCATATGGGCGGCTTATGAGTCTTAGGTTTACCTAAAGCTATAGCTTTTAACATTTGCTTGACAATAATATGCGAGCTTAAAGGAGGACCTGACTGCACTGGGCAAAAGGTAGACACAACAGATTTATGTAGAGAAATTGAACTGTAGGAGAGATTTTCTTTAATATGAAGAACAGACAGAAACTTTGCGAGATCTTGAGGCCTCGGGCTATTTTTATCAACATCATTACATAATGCCTATTTACACCATCGATTCCACGCAGGTTTATAGGAAGCCAATGTAGACTTTCTCCAACTACTCGAAAGAAGACTTCTTTGATTATCATCCCAAGAGTCTATTAAGGGGGCCCACCCTGAATTGGCCAAACTTCCAAACTCATTCGCTTGACATCTGGTGGAGGGACTCCCGTGCGAATGTCTATCAAAAACAGTGCTAGATTTGTTAGCTGTATTGGAGGTGTTAGGGATCTGTTCTTCAGGTCGCTGCGCCAGAAAACCTTTTCCCAAACTGGAACCACAAGTAGATAAATCCCTTCGGCTTTGTTTAAGTGGGACAAGACTCGGGGTATTAGACTGGGGGGAGGAAATATCCACGCTAATCGATAACTCCATGTCTGACTGAACGCGTCGACAAATGCTGCTTGACAATCGTTTGGATCCAATGTTGCATACAACGGGACGGCGTGAGCTCTCCGAGATGCAAACAGATCTATCTCTGGATTCCCCCAGACTTCGAATACAGCATTTGTAGCCGGGCTTAGCAGGTGCCACTCCGTCTGAAGTTGAAAACGGGAAAGACGATCGGCGACGACATTGTATCGCCCGGGGATAAAATTTACTGACATCTGGATTTGAAAACGATCGAGTATGTTGAAAACTCTGCTTGTTAGGCGCATCATGTCTATCAAACGCGTCCCACCTTCGTTTCGAAGATATGAAACCACAGTGCGATTGTCGGACAAGATCATCAGGGATTTTTGCGACATTTCCTGGCCCCATCTGCATAAAACATTGTATATTACCGTCATTTCCAGCAGATTGGAGTGCAAAAGTTTCTGACTGGAGGTCCACTGACCTGACAGGAGTTTGTCGTTGAGTTGAGCACCCCAACCGGAGCCCGAGGCATCTGTCAATAGGAAAAACCGTGGAGCTGGGTTCCAAATGCTTGATTGAGAGCATGCTTGCTCTATCCACCAACTTAGGGATTCCATGACCAACTTTGGTAAATCTACTTTTCTGAAGGGATCGTCGTCTAACAATTCATGGCTGAACCATAACAGCGGCCTGCTGTTCAACCTTCCTCTGGGAACAACGAAGCTGGCAAAATTCCAAAGGCCGAGAAGCTGTTGTATTTCTCGCAACGAAGCTCTCCTTAGCTGAAGAAATTTTCGAGACAAATTTAGAATTTTGTTGACTTTCTTTATGGGCAAAGATTTTAGGTTGCTCCATTTATCCCAAAGGATACCTAGGTACTCTACTGATCGTTGAGGACAAAGGATCGACTTTTTGAAATTTATTGACCATCCGAGTCTTCGGAGAAGTCGAACGGTGTAATCTACCTGGTAGCACAAGGTTTGATGACTTTGAGACGCTATTAAAAAGTCGTCTAAATATACTAGGACTCGAACTCCTATCCGCCTCAGAATCTCTGCAATCCAGTTCGTGATGGAAGCGAATACCTTGGGTGCAGTTGAAAGACCGAAAGGCAGGCAAGTTAACTGCCACAGACGTCCCCGAAATATTACTCGCAGAAATCTTCGATGTACAGATTTTATTGGTACGTGGAAATACGCGTTGTGCAAGTCCAGCTTTACTAACCAGTCGTTTTTCTGCAGGAAGTCGGGGAGTTTGTACAAATTGGTGAGCCGGAATTTGGTTGTATGCACATACCTGTTCAGACGCTTGAGATTGAAGACCGGTCTTATAGCGCCGTCGCTCTTGGGAACAAGAAATATGCTCGAAACGAAGCTCGGAGTCTCCGGTGCCACTTCCAGAACGCCTTGATGGACGAGATTTTGCATTTGCTCCTTCATTCCCGGAGAGTCCTTTGTTACGAAAACCGAAGGTATTCTTTCCGGATGCACTAATGGAGCCTTTTTGTAAAACGGAATCTTGTTGCCAGATATTACCTTTAGAAGATGAACTGGGGCCCCGAGCTCCTTCCAGACGTGGGCTCGTAGCTTTAACTGGCCCGCACGAAAACTGGGATAGTCAGTCGTAACGCCTGTGGGAACGCTTACCACCTCGGTTTTTGTAGAATTTTTCTGACCGAGACTTCTCACGAAAGGAATCGTCGGCCTTGCGCTTCCGCCCTTGCGCAGGGGGATAGTTTGAGCTACTAGTCGAAGGCCCTGCAAAGCTCCGCGAGAAAGCCATCACTTTTTTGGGCTCCACATTTGACACTCTTTGCGCAAGAGGCCTTTTTGTACCAGTTCCTTGACTAGAAATACGCGAAACTGGAAAAAATACCTTTTCGATTCCACCATTCTTCGCAACCAGGTCAGAAAACTTCTTGTCATCAAAAAGATTCTCCAAAGTGGGAGGTATCTTTCTCAAGGTCTCCTTCAGACATTTATCTTTTACAAAACTCAGCACATAATCTCTGCGTTGTTGTATAAGGTCTGCACGACGCCCACATACCATTTGCAGGAGGTCCAAATGTATTTTATTATATTGAGACGAAAAAGTTTCGTCAATTTTATTTTTGACATCTTGAATTGATAATCCATTAGCCGCGGTATCGAGCCATGCAAATAGATTATCAAAGCCTTGCTGTAAAAATTCATTCTGAACAATTTAGGCGTGGGATATTGCAGCCAGTGTTTTTTCAGTTACCGCCAGTGCACGGTTGCGGTCAAAAGATCGAATCATATCATTACTTTCCAGCTCGGTGAAGCCGGGAGACGACACGTATGCTTTTTGGGCGTCGGCATACCTCACTTGAGACCAATCTGGCGAATTAAAGTGTTGGAGCTTTTCAAGAATCTCCGCATGCTGGTTAGATGTTTTTGCAGTTGATGATTTGAGGGTAGTCTCTAATTTAAATTTAACGGATTCTGAAGTGGGCTTTGCTATTGTCTCTTGAGGTTCATCTAAATCATCAATTGCCAAAATTGATAGTGCATCACTATCAGGATCGAATTCTGTGTTTTAGGTACTCTGCCCGGAGCAGAAGAATTTATATTTTGGAAGGATCCTACCTGATCAGCCAAATCTCGTACCACCTTCTCCAACTGGTCCAGGCGGTCGTGTTTTCTAGCACGGCGGCGACGGCGTCGGCGCCTGCGACGAGATGCTGCCGATGATGAACTCGACGACGACGAATCGGTAGAAACCGATAGCCCACGATCACGGGGGACTTCACTATGTCCATTATTAGCAATATTTTCAAATGTTTCAAATATTTCACTGCTAACGACACTAAGACGTGTTGTCACTACGGAAAACGAAACGCCAATGAACCACGAGGCGCCGGTTTCCGCCGCCCTCGCTGCTGGTTTGGCGCCACAGAGTAACAGGAAGGAGCAAAATCGAGGTAAACGGGGGAGTATTTTGACGTGCTTGTCTGTGGAAACGGGGTTGCCATCTCAATTTGGAGGCTTGGAATAAGGTCAAAGGCTTAATGGAAAGTGTTGATGAGGCATCATGGTATGAGATGGATATTCAAGCGACAACCTATATATACAGCGCGATTACGAATCAGCAGCTAGAATATATCAGCAACTTAGACTCAACGTACAAAATAATTTCGAAGTTCGACGAAATGTATTTAAAACAATCCACCCACAGCGCTACAAATCGTATGTAGAAGCAATTTAGAGAATATTAAGTTAGCAAAATATTGAGATATCAACATATTTTTTGATGAATTCGAACGATGTGTCAACGATTTAAAAAAGGCAGGCGCTATAATGACAGAAAGCGAAAAATTAAATTATATGCTAAAAGCATATAACCAGCATATACCAGGAGAATATACATAGTTATATTGGAGATTTAATAGACGTATTACCGGAAACAGAAAGGACAGTTGAATACTTGAAAAGCAAAATTCGTATCAAAAATATAATTAAGAAAGAGGAAGATATACCGGATAAATCAAACGCGTTTAAAGCAAATGTTGAGAACAAACCGACTTGTTTTACTTGTGGAAAACCTGGACACGTGAAAAAAGATTGTTGGCACGGAAACCGAATTCGTTCAATAGGCCACAGTTTCTGTGCAATTTTAAATAAAATACTTTGTTTTGTTACACGATTTTATATTATTAACTAATCGTCGATTATTGCGACTTATACTTTTAATGTCACAAAATTTGTATATTTTCCTAAATATACTACCTACTAATGATAAAATTGTGAGAGCGCTTCAGGCACCTTTCCTTGATACAAGGAATACGCGCATTATGATTTTGTGACTTGTCGGTGCCTCAGCCACAAATTAGACAGCTGTGGATTGTGGTTTGGTGCATAGTGTAAATGAAATAGGTAGTAGTTTTTTAGCTTTAATTTCAGGGCCGTCTTTTATTTTAGGAATATTTTAGGATTTTTTTACCACAAACTTAATTAAATACAACATGGTGTATAATCGAATATTTTGATGCTCCATCTTGATCAGTCTTGCATCAATCCGAGCTTGATCAAGGTCAGACTGAACTGACGCCAGACTGACTGATCGTGTGAACTCCGTCTTAGTCAAGACAAGACACAGAACAATTAAGGACCAGAGTTCTCATATCAGAACATGCACTGGCAATACTGCACATTTATAAAATGGCTGACTTTTCTGAATGACGTATTGTTGTGTGTGTTTACGAAATTACAATTCTCAAGTAATGAGTTAATAAAATATCGAAATCTTGTGATGAAGTGAGAACTGTAGATTGTGAGTGAAGTTATCTATTCGCAAATTCTATTAGAGAGGTAAGTGATAATCTGATAACCAAACCGTTGAGACAATTTGTTGCGGCTCTGAGCGATGCATGCAGAATGTGTTCACGACGTCGTTCAAGATTGAAGTATTTAACTGCCTTGAAGTTATCAAGTTTTAAATATGCCAAGAAGCAGATATTTTGGTGATTTTAAAAGTAATGATAATTACTAAAATGGGCTGATTGTGTAAGAATCGCAATCACACATTCCGTTTGATGGGGGAGCTAATATTCGTCTTCAGTGGGTTCCATATTTCAACTTCTTGAATTTTTTCCCTCTGTTTTTTTTTTTGTTACAAATCTGTTATCAGCCTAGTTATCATATGTATTTATGTATCCATATCGGCCAAGTGACAACTGTCAACAAATTGCTTTTAGTGTACTGGAAACTGGGGGTTAATTCGTTTAATCGCTTCCATACCGAAATTCTAATCTTGTTAAGAGGTATTTGGCACTGTTGATGGAGAATGCTATGTTTCAATCTAAACAGGCCTTAATATTTTGTAGCACGATGAGTATGCTCGCCGAGTACAGGGTCCCTCACCTTCTTATGAATTGATTTTTTCTGGAGAAGGCTCTCTGGTACCAAGAACCCAATCCTGCAAGAATCTATAAACACTGAAACTCCGAAGCAGCTGAGGCAAACCGTAATTATTTTGCAATTTGGTGGCTTTTAGATTAATATTTCATGTTTTGTTTTAACATTTTATTTATTTTGTTCAGTAATAATTTAGTAGATTTAATTATATTTATTGCACGGTAAAAAATACAATAGCACTGACTTAATGCTATTATTATTGTCATTATTGAGTGGTAACATCCTGGTAAAATTAAGTATCAGTAATAGCTTTACTAATAAATAGTTGAAACTGAAGTTGCTGATAACACAGACTCATGTAAAACATACTGAAGTCAAACTAAGCACTTAAGTTTCTCTTAAACCATTGTGACTTTATGAAACAAGGTGTCAACCTTCGCCACAATTCGTAATAAACATACAATCATTTAAATATGACTAACTTAGCAACACAAATGGTTGATGGGGAAAATGAATGACAACTGTAATTTTATTTTATTATTGATTATGGCTTTATAAAATAGCCATATTATAAACAATTATTTTATCAATGCACAAACCATTTGTGGTTTCTAGGGTCCCCAAGTTACATAAATAATTTGGTTAATAAATCTTTAATTGAAATGTTTGTTAAAACTCTGATAGATTCTCAAACTATGAAACATCACTTTCTGTTCTCTAAGTCCCTAGTACAAGCTTGTCTTATGGTACCGTGTGAAGGAAATTAACTTTCTGAAGTGTTTACTTATCTCAGCTTTTTCTATAATAACTACGACAGTCCAGAAAAGTCTAATCTAAGGCCGGTATTACAGAACGATGCTCAAGCACAGATTGATCTCAGATCACTCAATCATTACTTGAGCGCTAAATCGATGCTCAAGCACTCCCTTTATTTTCAAACAGTTCTTATGTAGAGATCAGCCAATCACTGCTTATGTAGAGATTCAGAACTGCAATCAGATTGTCTATGATCAAAGTTTGTTTTCCATGACAAGAAAAATACTAGTGTTGATTTTTATTCCGTTTTACGCATGTTACAAAAATGTGACGATGAAACTTAGTAAATTATGTGAAATATACAGAGGAAACTAAAATAGTTTTTATGTACGGAAATAAAAATGTTCCAAGTTTCTTTATTTCGTCATTAGTTTGTAGTGAACCGTATATTTAAAGGAAGCAAAACGTTCAGGCTTCTTAATTCATTTATTCGCTTTGAGTACAGAACGGAACGTAACAAATGTCTGCTATAAAATAATTCGACAATTCTCTTGACGTCTGTCTGTTTATTTACGTTTGTTTACTAAATTTACTAATATCTGTACATAGTCGGTTTGGTATAATTTGAACAATAATCGCTGTTTTGAAAAGAGGTGTGAGAAAATGGAACTTCACTGCAGTGGAGAGGGTCCTCCTCGTAATAGATAAAAAGTCAACTTCATCGCAGTGGAGGAACCTGTTTGTTGAACATAAAACTTCAACTTCACCGCAGCAGAGAGGAACCTGCTCATTGAACATAAAACTTCAACTTCACCGCAGCGAAGAGGAACCTGCTTATTAAACATAAAACTTCTACTGCACCGCAGTGGAGAGGAACCTGCTCCTTGAACATAACACTTCAACTTCACCACAGTGAAGAGGAACCTGCTTGTTGAACATAAAACTTCAACTTCACCGCAGCGGAGAGGAACCTGCTCATTGAACATAAAACTTCAACTTCACCGCAGCGAAGAGGAACCTGCTCATTGAACATAAAACTTCTACTTCACCGCAGTGGAGAGGAACCTGCTCCTTGAACATAAAACTTCAACTTCACCACAGTGGAGAGGAACCTGCTTGTTGAACATAAAACTTCAACTTCACCGCAGTGGAGAGGAACCTGCTCATTGAACATAAAACTTCAACTTCACCGCAGCGGAGAGGAACCTGCTCATTGAACATAAAACTTCAACTTCACCGCAGCGAAGAGGAACCTGCTTATTGAACATAAAACTTCTACTTCACCGCAGTGGAGAGGAACCTGCTCCTTGAACATAACATTTCAACTTCACCACAGTGAAGAGGAACCTGCTTGTTGAACATAAAACTTCAACTTCACCGCAGCGGAGAGGAACCTGCTCATTGAACATAAAACTTCAACTTCACCGCAGTGGAGAGGAACTTTGCTTGTTGTACATAAAACTTCAACTTCACCGCAGTGGAGAGGCTCCTCCTTGAGGAAGATAAAAAGTCATCTTCAACACAGTGGATTTATAGGATATGTTTCAATTATTTCCAATTTTATGAGCAATAAAATTGCAAATGAGATTGTTTTACTGATTATTTTATTTATTCCTTTTGTGACTGTCATGTTGGCCTAGCCGCTAAGGCGCTTGGTTACCAAGACCGAGCTTGTGGGTTCGATTCCCACTGTGGGCCTATATTTGTACAAGGGGCCGGTGTACTTTCATGTTTGTGATGGCCTTGCCTGGTTATCATAGTAGGTAGTGTTGCGTGAAATTTTTTCAATGAAATCACACCAATATTAATGTAATTGTTTTTGCACATAAACACTTATTAGAATCCATGCAGTAGGGGTCTTGAGCGTCCCTTAAATGCCTAAGCGGCTGCTGCTATCATTAACTATTTCGTCATAGTAATCAAGGTATTCGAATATACGAATTTTGCAATAAACATTCCAAATTGACAATTATAATAACTGGCCGATCGACTCTCAAGCGTGGTTCAGACCACACTTGAGTAAATACAGATTTGATCTTTACTTAAGTAGATATTGCTACCCAAGTATCGTTCTCGAATTAGCTATTACTCAGTTGAGTCGCGCTTGATAAATCTCGACTCAAGTAACGTTCTAAAATTAAATCCATACTCAAAACTAGTCTTAAGTAGAGATCGGCGCTTGAGTACGCTTCTGTAATACTGGCCTAAGAGTTGACTTGCCCCCAAATATCACCAAATTTCACAACAAACAACTTTTGTTGTTAAAAATAAGCAGTTTTGAAATGAAATGAAATGAAAAGGTTGTATTCAAAGTAGCGCAGATACTGCGGCTTCATTAAGCCGTTAATTAATGTTACAAGTCAAACTAGTTGTCCATTTCAAAATCTAGATCATTTTGGAGAAAAAATGGACAAAAAAATCCAAACTTTGTCTTTTTTGAGAGATTCTTCCTTAGTCTTTCTTTTTGACAAAATTTGTACAAATGGAATCAGATGCAAACGTGGTCAGGTGAGACTGCTGTAAGGAAGTTATTGATATTATTCAAAACATCAAATAAAACACAGATTCAAAAGCCGGATGTTAAAAGTCTGGGAGTCAGGTCTCACTCGCTAGTTTGTTACTGAAGTCACTGAACGATTAGCTTAAAATCCTAATAAAAGCCCGGCGGGCTAGAGGTAGTAAAAATTGGCTGAACAAGTGATCAAATAGCTTAACAATGTTGTTCATTAAACAGTCAGTTTAGTATACCCATTGTTTCTGTATGCTGTAGAGATGATCAGTGTTCAATATAAACCCTTGTATGTTCCCACTGCTGAGGCACGGGTCTCTTCCGGCATTGCAGGAAGGTTAGGCCATACTCCACCACGGGGGCCAAGTCCAGTCCCGGGGCATTGTAAAACAGTGGTGGGCCTTACTGTCAGAAGTTATCAAGCAGGCCTTAAGACCTTTGACATGGCTTAAAAACTGCCATTACGTGACAGCCGGCACCAATGGCTTAAGATGCCTTGTGAAGCACGGAAGCGCTCGGAAAAATGCCACTAGCGGTAGTCCCGGGATGGTCACCCATCCTGCACCTGACCGCGCCTGTTGTTCCTTAACTTAATTGATTAATTCCAATCACTCGGTTTGATCAGGCCAGGAGCGCTATAACAAATACATAAATATTATTTCTATCCTATGAATTAAGTATGTTTATACTAGCAATATTTGCCACAAGTAACTATAGACTCGTCTAATATTCCTATAACCTAATATAATGTCTAAAAGTCTAATATACCTTTATATTTAAGAACCGACTATTATAGTCGGTTCTTAAATACTGTCACTGGCCAACAATTTACTGCTGGCCAAAAAAAGAAAAAAAATTTGAATGGTGTTCGATTATCGAATATTTTTAAATATAAATCTGCCTAATCACAATTAATTTAATTCATTTTAACGATGGAGTGGACTCGCAAAGAGGACAGAATAGCCGTAATTGCATTACATCGTTGCGGCCATCCACCGAAGACAATATTCAACTTGCTTCAAAATCTAAAAATCACGAAGAGGTTCGTGTACCGTACCATCAAGAGTTACAAAAAAACCTTTAGTGTCGATGACGAGAAAAGAACCGGCAGACCTCGTTCCGCTAGGACTCCAGGGGTCATCAAAGCAATCAAGGCGCGTATTGCGAGAAATCCCGTCCGCAAGCAGAAACTGATGGCTTTGGAGATGGGACTAACCAGAAGTACAGTAAAAAAAGTACTAAATGAAGACCTGGGACTTCGAGCTTACCGAAAAAAGAGTGGACATCTTTTGAACGCGCGTTTGATAGCAATGAGAGCCAAGAAATGCAAAGTTTTGCTAAAGCGGTACGCAAGAAACAGACACCGCGATCCTGTTTACAGATGAGAAAATTTTTAACATCGAAGAGAAGTATAATAAACAAAATGACAGGGTGTACGCTACCAGCTCTGCGGCCGCTGGAAAAGCCATTCCTAGAGTGCAGCACGGCCATCATCCGTCATCAATCATGATTTGGTTGGGAGTGTCCTACTACGGCCCTACTGAAGTGCATTTTTGTGAAAAAGGTGTCAAAACCAGTGCAAAAGTGTACCAGGACACTGTTTTAGATCGCTTGGTAAAAGATCTACCCCAGACGCTCTTTGGAGGACGGCCATTCGTGTTTCAACAGGACTCCGCACCAGCGCATAGGGCCAAAACTACCCAGGAGTGGTTCGAGCGCCAGAATATCGAGCTAATAAGACATCGAAATTGGCCCTCATCTAGCCCTGACCTCAATCCACTGGACTATAAAATTTGGCAGGAATTAGAGGAAAAGGTCTGTTCTAAACCTCACAAAAATTTGAACAGCCTAAAGTCATCATTAATTAATTAATGTCATCAATAGCAGCACGAACCATATCCATATATGGTTCGTGCTGCTATTGATGACTGGCCACAAAGGTTGAAGGCTTGTGTGAAAGATGGTGGCAATCACTTCGAATAAATTTTGTTTCATATATAAGCAAATTAAATAAGCTTTTTAAAAAAAAAAATTTTTTGGAATAACATCTGTAGTTTATATTTTATAGCCAATTTTGTTTGTGACAGACTTTAAGCACCGACTAGGTAGATGGAGAAGGTAGGCCCTAACAGGTTTATAAATGAACTAGCTAACCTACCTATTCTTTGTATATTATTGCAAAAAATTTGATGAAAATTGGTGCAGCCGTTTCGGAGGAGTGATTGTCTTGGCATCTTTTTGGATACATTTTCAAGCAAAAATATACCATTATAAATTTTAAAATATGTATTTTTACTAAGCGAATCACAATTAAGTACAAAATGTGTGACCGTTTGGTGTTGTTGAGGAAACTGGCAACTTATGTCTCTTTCACAAACAAGGAGTTCGATAACTAACACAGTAACACGAGGTTTTTAATATTTGATGATATATAAAATAGACAGTTCACTATCCCAAATTAATCACAAAATCGTAATTAAATATCCTAGGTATAGATGTAATAAATTGTTCAATGCTCCTTGTTCCAAAACCAACCTTAAACAATGCTAATGCATTGTCTCTCTAGACTATAACAAATTGTCATCTTTATCTGTCGACATTTTCTCTGATAATGTTTATTAGGAAAAAGTCTAACAGGTTTTCAGATCAATAGTGCCTATGTATCTTATTTTTTATTTAAACTTTAGATTTAATTATGTTTACAGATTAATTGTTGATTTATTAAATTCCGGATAAAATTTTGATAATTTAAACACTAGCAAAGGTGCATGCTGTGGTAACGTTAATCGGCTAGGCACTTACCTTAAAACCCTGTTATATAGTTACGATATATTAGTGTACTAGCTACTGGTTGTCCTAATTAAATAAAAGAATTAGAACTTGATTGTGAGAAAATCGGTCTTGATGGACAGACTGACAACAAGGCAATCCTATGAGAGACCCCTTCGAAAACCCTCAAAACGGGTCAAGTGACTTGCGACCTTAGGTTTCCGACCAAACAATCAAACTTTAACTTTGCAGTCAATAGTATGTACTCCCATACGACCTCCTCATTATGGGGTATAATCGCGTTAGATACCACAAAGAGATCGTAAAGTGTATTTTGGACGCGGTTGCATGATTTATTTTCGCACAAACCGCTGCTAAATTTAGAGAGACGCTCCAAGGCGCAGGCGTTTTGAGTCATCCTTTAAGTGCTCATTGATCACGACTGGACGCAGCAATGTGACTCTGGGAGATACTCCTTTTTATAACACGACTTACAAATCATATACTATTTGTCTGTTTTACCTTCAATGAGCTTAATAATTGTGTTGATACGTTAAAAATCTTGTTGAATTTTTTTAGCCAGCAAGTAATAAAAAATAAATAAATCTACAAATTAAACCCGCGACCTCTGAGTAACCGTGCCAGAGGTTGCGGGTTCTAGTCCCGGCATGGTTGCAACTTTTAACCTCTAAATAGGTTTTTAAAATTGTCCTTTGCACGAGCTAGTGCATTAAAAATAATATAATAAAGGTTAAAGATTATTTATTTGACTGCATCACTATACAGTTCTGAGTGCGTAGTGCGAGTTTTTTAACTACTCGATCGCGTTAACATAAACTCATATTTCTATGGCATCGAGGAACCGCCACCTAGTGACAAATATGGAAATTAAAATTGCTGAGTGCGAGTTGTAATGGTTTACGTTGAGAAGTGAGCACGTTTACCAGCCCAAACACGAATGAACGCGAGTGCGAGTTGTACTGTGACAGCTTTTTACCAGTTCGAACGGTTAACTTACTCATACACACTACTCAATGCTCGATTAACGCGGTAGTAAAGTTATTCGATTAGATCTGTCAAACTCGCACTAAGCACTCTGAAAGAAAATAAAAACTGTCCTGTACTGAAACAAAATATGTTCAACGAAATATTAAGTATGTCGGTCAAGTTATATTTTGAGTTAAAAGTGCTTTTATACCATTCAAATGAAGAGAGAAAACGGAACTTAAGACTTCCAGTATAAATGAAATGTAGTTCGTTTGTTAGCGCATCACTTGGGATCGGTTAGACCGATTTGGGTGAAATATCATTTTGACCACTAGTGAATGTTGATAAAGCAAAAGAGATTCGACGTAGGAAGTGGCAGACACTGATCTCTGCTTACTTCTCTCAGATACAGCCGTGAGTTTGTCAGTGTGTGATGTCACAAGTCACATAGATTAGAAATAAAATTAATATTTGGACAGGAGAACGCCTATCAGGTTAGCTATTATCCATAAAGTACCTACGTCACACTAAATTGGTGATACTTTGACCCGTCCCTGTCACAGTTGGTCACATTTGTGAGACCTCCACTCCCTAGTGTCACGGAAAATTAATATTTGGACAGGAGAACGCCTATCAGGTTAGCTATTATCCATAAAGTACCTACGTCACACTAAATTGGTGATACTTTGACCCGTCCCTGTCACAGTTGGTCACATTTGTGAGACCTCCACTCCCTAGTGTCACGGCAAATATTTTACATCTAGAAATTATTAAATTAAAATTGCGGTTTCGAACTTAGATTCATTTCCATTTCAATTATTTTTTAACATTATTAACGTCATATTAAACACTTAAAAAAAAGAAAAGTAACGAAACTATTATTAACTATATAACTAAATTAATAATTATACTTTTTAAATGTTAAAAAGTAGAGTTTAGTATAGTTAATAATTTAGCGATTTATTACGCGACTTAGGACTGCCGTGTTTTTTTTTCGGTATTTTGAGTAAAAAGTATGTCTGACCTCTCTCACGCCTTGTCAGCCCATGTCACACAAACATCGTTGATAGGTCCCCCTTCCCTTAATGTGTGACGTACTTTATGGATGGTCCCTTTGCTGGTTAAACATGAATAAGTGCATTAAACAACGTTACTGTGTTCGCATAATATGCCAAATGGTTGAATGGCCATCATATTCGCGCCAGGTATCCAATAAAAGACGAAATCATCCAGCATTCAGAAGGACTCTCGATAGTCCCAAGTGGCCGGTCGTCACGTATCTTCGATCGCACACGATCCGCTACCGGGCTTGATATGATAATGCCATTGTGTTCGATATTAGGATTCACTTCGGATTCTGATTACAACGACGGCGCACCCATACACTATAAGAGCAAGTACACATTACGATCAAATATACGTTCATCCGACTCAAGAGTTTGTCAGAAAGTCAATAACCTTGAAAAAGAAAAATCATATTAAAACAAAAAACCCTACTGCTTCAATCAGTGCAAATGACATTAACACATAATTAAAACTGTTTCTATACGGATTTATGCTCGTTTATTACATTTTTACAATTTTCCAACGTTTCGGCACTTTTACAGGTGCCGTGGTCTCGGATGACTGAGGTGGACATTAACACAGTCAACTTTAGTTATATATAAGCTATCTAAATTAAATTTCGCCCGTGGAAAATGTGGAAATTTGTGACACAAAAAACAATGTTATGTATCATTTTGCATAGTATGCGACGATATTTGTTGAACTTAACATTGCTTTAACGCCACAATAAAAATTTACAAAAGAACTAGATAAGTCAGTTGAATTTTCAACCTTATTAGCCGTCTTAGTCCAACTCATATTTTAGCAGTAGAGTTTTTGGTGCTTACAAGAAACAATTTTACCTGGCTGACGAGAGTGTTTTCCTCGTAGGTATGTCCGATTCATGTTCCCTGATAGCGAAAATTCACATTTTTGCCGAATGATATTCAATCGATTCGTCGTGTTTGATATCTCAATCGATTCACAGGTTCTACAAAAACAGCATAAATCCAACAAAACAGCGAAAAATAGAAAAAATAAAATTGAAATAAAAAATACCAGCAACTGCTGAGCATTATCTACTAATCAACCAATCAACCAACCGAGGCAATGAGTTATATTGTTAATTATTATGAATTATTCTCGGAAGTCGGGTTGTTGGTTTTTTATTTAATTTGTACTTTTCAGTAACATCTTACATTTTTAACAACATCCGTCCGCCGTGTTATTTTTCTGTAACGTCATATAGCCAGTGACACTCGCGTTGTGAATATCTTTCATTTGACAAAATCTGCCACAACCTCTGGGCAGTCATAAGAAAACCTACAAACAATACATACGCGCGAAAAACAAAACACTCCTTTGCATTCGCAGTCGAGTAAAAATCGTCCAGAATACATGTGTCAATTTTGCTGTTCGTACAACGCACTTAAAATAATGATGGCAGACTACCACAATGTCCATGCGGATGTGTTTTAATAAAATTAAGCGAGTTAAGTCCTTTGTGAGTCAGACGAGGCGAGGACATAGGTAGGTATCCTTAAGTCGAAATTCATAACCGGGGCGTGGCATGAATCGCGAGTTTGTGATCAAGGACGGTATATTCAAAATAAGTTAGGTCAAAGCTACTTCTTTATGAACAATCTTAAAATCGTCACATAATCGCGACCCGTCTATCTTGTATCTCTATTGTCATTTCAGTTCTAAAAATAGCTTGCTTAATAATACTACTATTAAGTAGTTGTGCGCAAACGATACAAGAGTGATTTATTGAATTTCTTTCAAAGATCCTTCTTTTCGAAATATTTCTTATTTTTTATTAATACTTTTATTGCACTTACAAAAAGAAGTATCTTACAATGCGGCGGACTTAATTTCTAGCAGTTGTTCTTAGTAGTTCATGGTTTGTTATAATTCAGCAGGTCTTGGTTTAAGTTTAAGCTTAGTTCCAGTTCTCTTATCTTTTGACACGCGTTATGTCAAATGATGATTAATTAGTTGTTAAATTAATAACTAACAGGACTATTTTTCTATGATGAATATGATGATGGACGGATTTGATGAAGAATATTATAGACAATTTTCTTCTATCGAGATAACAACGAACGGCGAAAATGAAGAAGTCCTATGATGACTTAAAAGTTTTTCGTTTGTAATGAAATCAATTTAAGGACCTTACCGAGGGACTTATTTGCGATGTGAGATACAATGTGAGATACTACGTAAAGTGTGAACGTATGTGAAATATTGACTTGAAGGAGACATAGTAGGTATAGTACAATAATTATGGAATGAATGAATATATTGTTTTTCAAAGCGTCCATTTCCAGCATTAATTCGCGAACTACGCGTCTTCTTCTTCTTCAGGCTATATTAGTCCACTGCTGGACAGAGCCCTCCCCTAATGAGCGCCATAGCGCAAGGTTGTGTCATCATTGGGAGGTAATGCCTATTATCCCCACGCTGGTCATGCGGGTTGGGGATCGCAGTTTGGTGGAATTGTATTGTAGGGGGCGCTGATGTTCACCCCCCGGTTTGTGTCCCTTAGTCGCCTTTTACGACACCCGCGGGAAGAATTTGGGTTGGTGCTATTCTCTAGGCCGACACCACACAGCAACAACTACGCGTCTAGCTGTTTCTATTATAGAATTTATACTAGCTGACCCCGCAATCGTTGTTTTGCCACATAAACTATGGCCCAGACCTATCACATACACAATATTCTTTTTGCCGTAATACCGTTTTTATATATTAGATTATGACGTTCACTTACGAGAGCTTGTCATAAAATATAATTTCATTGGATTTTCATTACGCCACCGATGAACCTAAGATGTTGTCGCGCTGCTCTACCGATGGGAATCGACTTATCCGTTAGCAATTGAAATGGCACCTACAAAGATTGCACACAATGGAAGTTAAGGCGATGTCATGTACTGTATCTAACTTCGGTTGTTGATTGCCGATAGAGTGTCAGGCGAGGCAATGACATCACCGAGACTAAGCCAGCTCTACCTACAATGTTTGCGCTCCTAACTCGTCGTGCCTGCTCGTCTCCACTCGATAATTAGCTAACATGTGAATTGCGACGTAAAAACAGCGGACAAAGGCGCTATCACAATAGCTGATCTGCCAAATCCGCGTTATGTAAGTTCGCGGATGTGAAAGAAGCTAACGAAGCTGCTTCCCCTCAAGCACTGTACCTACTTAGTTGCCTTGTTACTCGTAAATAATATACATAATCAGATAAATGCATAGATAAACATTGAAATACATATAATACCTACCTGCGCTGTAGGATGCATTCTGCAGCACAGGCTGAGTGTTTGTCCGATTGCCAAAGTTCTACTTTAGAATATGATTAAAAGCATCTAAGAATTTTGGTGTCTAATAATCATAAAGCAAGTTTAAAACATGTTTGTTCATATCAATAAACGGTTATTCATTCATTCATACCTAACACTAAAATTGATGATGATGAAACGAAAACGATCAATGATTCGGCCTCCGAATATGCCTCTGCATCTATGTAATGAGATGATTTATACAGCGTCTAGTGGTATCTTCACTTACAATAGATGGGTGAAAGGACCACTCGGACGCTGCAGTGCCTGGGAGATTGTTTTAGGTTGTGTAGGCTTGCCCAGCACCTATACCATCCTGACAACTTAGTCGGCCTAACCCACAGGGAAGATTAGTTAATACGTGCGGAGCCAACTAAGCCGCGGGTTTCCACACGATGTTTTCCTTCACAGTTAGCATCTGGTATTGAGACTACAAGTTTGCAAATGTACGTAACTTTAAAATTAAACAAAGTCACTGGTACATGCCCGCACTGGGTATCGAACCTAGGTCTCCCGCTTGCGAGTCCATTGTTCTACCCACTGGGCTACCATCGCTTACGAATAGCCACACATATATCTCGAATATGACGGACTGCTCCTATTATGCTCATACCAAGACCCGAACGATTGCAATAGTCTTAATCTCAAATTCCTTGATATCGCGAAAGTTAGGACAAGATTTGGTGCACATAAGCGCCTCTGAAGGTATCGACTCCTCGACTGTAGCAAATCGTGAAAATTTGCTTCAATTTCATGCGAAACATTCTGAAGAGTAATCATGAAAACAATGCAGCCTTATGTCATGCGTAATGTTCTGCAAGGTCGTCCAATAAATAAAATGCATGACGCGTTAGCAATGTAAAAATCGATGGAAACTCCGATAAACGAGCAGGATGGAGTGCACTAATGCCCTAGATATTCGTAATAAAATTACTAAATATGTGTACAAATTTATAGGTTTTTGCTGGAAAACATTACACTAATATAACAAAGCGATAACTGTTACATTTGTGAAGTTATAGTAGCAATACCGTTGCTACAGGCGAAGGAAAACATCGAGAGAATACCTGAGTGTCTGAGTAATTCAAATACCGCAGCGCTTGAAATTGCCAATCCGAGGTGGGCTCGGGTGGTAATTTAGCCCATACTCTCTCTCTCTGAGAGAAGGACTGTGCCCTGCAGTGGGACGTTTATAGCCTACATAAAAGAAAATGTTTACATGTCTACAAAAAGTAATCTCTGAGTCTACTCATCTTATTTAAAAAAATCTCTTACCTAATTTATCAATAGGTACTGACTTTCAGTATGGACATCGGCTATAAGTATAATATCTTTGGGCCAATGCGTGGGTATATTTAGTAAACGCTCTTGGTATAAGAAGCCAAACTTTACTATCACGATGAAACCCCTTCGCAGAAAGTGGAAGACAAAAATAGACCCACAAAGATCCATTGTATGACTTTATCTCGCTTTCTAGTGGCAATTGAGTTGTCTTGAAACTTGTAGCTTCTGCTCAAGTACACAGTAGCTAAAGGGGTCATGGGCTGCAAAGTCGCGCGAACAACTCAATATGTCACGTTTCCGATGTAGCTCATCTGTTCTGGGTCATCATGACGTTGCAGCGGGAACTTTTCAACACAAGGCTCATCGGCGAGGTTGCTACATTTACTCACACCGTGACTAAAGGTTGATAGTTAAAATACCAACTGTTTCCTAAATGTATCATCATTAGAAGACCTCTGAGATGTGCATGAGGATATTACCATGCAATTTGTTCATAAATAGCTTCATAGTCAACATAAATACTACTTAATGTTATAAATGAGAAAGAAACCAGTGGCTGTTTGTACATTCTTGGCAAAGAGATAGATTGCATCCTGAGGAAGGAAGTAGGCTCTTTTGAATCTTCTGTCTAAAAAAACCAATTCCACCTGAACGAAGTGGCTACTATCAAATAAAAAGAAATACGCGTTCAAGCCAGCCTTGGTGCAATACTCGCAGCGCACGTACCGTCGACGCCAACGCAACACGATTCGCTCGGTCTACTCACCTAAATACAAGGCATTCCGTGGACACCAGCAGCGTTTGTGGCTCACGAACGCCCGCCCCCCTTACCTCTCATTCATGGTGACCAGTCGCAGGCTCGGGGAATGCCAAATATTATATCAGTCGGTCACGGGGCATTGCGACGCGACTACAAACACTACAGTTGGTACGCAGGCTGGCAGAGTACCTCTCACGCTCCAGTTACCACAAATAACATTAATTGTATTGCATTCTAACTGCCGCGGATGTAGCCAAGCCTCGCGTTCCTCCTGCTTTATGTTATGGCAACGCTATTACAAGTCGTTCGCCGACAGAAAAGGGAACTTAAACTATCGAGCACTAGAATCGTTTGCGAGGGCTGCATTCTTTATTGATGGTCCTCTGTTGCAATACGCACAGCTGTAGCCGTTACCCAATTCCATGTAAGCCGCGCTAGTTGCGTAATGAAGACTTAGATAATTAGCTTCGGAAATTTTCTCTTCGTTTATTCACGGACTCCTGCCCCGCTTAATTGTGTGGATGAGACGTTTCATGTAAACCATGTTGCTTTAGAAGGACGAAATATTTGCTCGATAAGCTTGTTAGCCTATCGGTTAAACCTACATATTTGTAGTGACAATGTGACACAGAGACGCAAGGAAAATACTAATCTATTTTCTTGTCTTTATCGGCAAAAAGTAGATGTCGATGACATACTCTAGTCAAGAGGTAGTCGACTTTAATGACCCTAATTGCATCAGGCGCAGTTGGCTGTGTCACTCAGTTGATTACACATATCTCTTTGCGTACAAAGGCCCTGCATTTATCTGATAAAACTATCTTCGACGACGAGGAAAATGCATGTGGCTAATAAAAAAAGAACGTAAACTGCTGCTTCCTTACTAGGACCTTACACGACCTTTATACGTACAATTCTGTCGTTTTATCAGCCCCCAACGTTTTGAAACGTTTTCTATTATTTTTAAAAACCTATTTAGAGGCTAAAAAGTCTACCCATGCCGGGATTCGAACCCGCGACCTCTGGCTATCCGTGCCAGCGCTCTTTCCAACTGTGCTAATGGGCGACTCACCGACATCAGTGAAATTTCGAACCTCTTTATAATATTCTCTGAATTTCTATTATTGTTATAGTTTGTCACCTATGTATGTCTGCATGTTGCATCATATTCTTAGCCGGATAGATATATTTTAGGTGTTTATTTTTATTTGGAAGTAAATTTAATCAGGATGGCTTAGGGATGGTCAAATATACATTAGCTCAGCCACGGCTAAGATCATCAGCTCAGATCAGCTGTCATGGCATTTTAGGGGTTCTCAGAGGCTATTTTAGCTAGAACCGTGTAGTTTTCACTGCAATATACCGTCTGGTTGCAATTATAAATGAAATGAAAAGGTTTTATTCAAAGTAGCGCAGAAACTGCAGCTTAATGAACGTTACTATTCAAGCTAGGTGTCCATTTCAAGATCTTGATCATTTCGGAGAAAAAAAGGACAAAGAAACTCCATTCGAAGACTTCAGAATTTTGATGATGGCGAGTAGGCGAGAAGCAGTCAACATTTTTGTGAATATTGCTTGTTACTTGAGGGAAAGTGTATCTTAAAAATATTCAATGTACTCTATTATTCGTAGCGTTCGGCGCTCGATAAACCATATTGCACAAAGTACTTGTATTCACATTGCTAAAGTTGTTTTTTAGCTCCATCACGCAGTGTAAACAAGAACGAGTGAGGTGTCAGTGACAACCATGATAGCGTATATTAATACGAGCGTGATTTCCTGTAGCCGGTCCAGCATCGGCTTACAGTAACTCGAGATGATGCACCAATTTACACAACTATAACGGGTTGTAAATGTAAATAATGGGGAAACGGTATAAAAATTATGATTATGTAATAAAAGTGTTTGATCTATAGGAAAGATAATGTCAATACGTGTGGAGCCAACTAGGCCACTGGTCACATTAGCTGACATTATAGTGTAGGTGCTGTGCAACCCTTGTCCATCTAAAGATATGTCCCAGGCACTGCAGCGTCTCAGCAGACACTTCACCTATGCAGTGTAGGGAGAAATGGTCACTGGACGCTGTATAAATCGTGAAACATAAATGTAAAATGCCATAATGCACTAAAAATCGCATTTTGGTGGCATATATCTATAACCAATATATTTCAGTTTAGTTTATTAATTTCCACGAGTAGAAATTATTGATGAAGCGAAGGCGATCTGTCAGGATCGTGGCAAGTGGCAGTAGCTTTTCTCTGCCTACCCCTCTGGGCTACAAGCGTGAGTTTGTTATAAATTATTTTGTAGGGGTTTATCTTTTATTTCATAGCATAAAGTATGTTGATGGCAACAGCTTTAATATAATTATTTCTATTATTTTTATGTGCCTATAAATACTTTCCAAAAATCTGTCCATGTTTTTTAGACCTCTTATTTTCGGAGGAGCGCATGTTGCATAAAATCACCTAAGTGATGACACCGCATTCTCTATCATCGTTCACGGTCGCTAGATTTTCGATTACTTCTTGACAAGTGGCTTACAAGGTGGACGGTCGTTTGTGTAATGTCTCTGCTAATAGGTAAATTCGTTGGATCGCACGCAACCGGCAGCCAGCGGTTGTCGGTGTCGGTAGAGACAGTTCGCGAGCGGTGAGCGCGTTGAGTACACGCCCGCCCCTGCGGTTTCCCTCTAGTGGATCGTCTGAACGTCCTACCAAGTTGTTGCGAATTATGTTGACGATTAATCACCGCCCGCCCACGCAAGTGTAGAGTCACACTGCCCATGTAAACATAAACAAAGGACCCTCAGATCTCTTGAAGCTTGGTCGTCTTGACTCATCCAGAAAACCTCGAGTGTTTAACAAAAGTGTAGTGTTGCGGAAAAAAATATTTAACATTGTAATCGACGATCGCGTGTGTGCGACCAATCGGTTTGTCGTGTGATTTGTGTTAATTGTGATTGCGGTGTGTGAAATCGGATAACACAAGTTTGGCAACAGAAAGAATAGGTGGGTAAGTAATATAGGAAATAGAATACGAGAAGCTTCGACTTTGTATTGTTTCACTCCCGTGACTAACTTGTACTGTTAGAAGCGAAAACTGCGATTTTCGACCGTTTTAATAGGTTTATATCGTGGTCAGTACAAATCGATATGGCTTTTTTGGTTCGAACACGAGCAGCCGGCGTATTCTGGGTATATACTGGCCCGAGAAAATCACCAACGTGGACCTATGGGATCGCTGCGGTGACCCCAATCGACCAGCAGATCAAACGTCGCAAGTGGAATTGGATCGGCCACACACTCCGAAGGGACCCCGACCACATCCCGAGGCAAGCCTTCGACTGGAATCCCCAAGGAAAACGTAAACGTGGCCGCCCTAAGCAATCCTGGCGACGGACGATCACATCACGTGAGGGATGGCGAATCATTGTGGATGCCCTTTGCCCCATCCAGGGGACATAGGAACTTAAGTCACGAGCAGCCTGGCAATGCTGCTTAAAATAAACATGACTGATGTCTGGCCTATGAACTTCTCTGTCTATGCAATTAAGTGCATTAACATTATCTTACGTACCGACTTACACGGACGAAACAATGAAAACTAGTGCAGTGCTAGTGGTATGTGCCGTAGATGGCCAACACATTAAAACCTAATACTGATTTTATTGCCGGCAATCAGTGAGACAGTTTACTGTATTCTATTACGTTTCACTGTCATGGTATTAATAGATAGTAATCTCTTGACATCTAAATTGTTGAGTAACTATTAATTTATATAGTAAATTATGTACACACATGCATTTTATGTTTATTAGGTAAACTTTCGATACCCTGATCAGCCTGGGGGCTTTTAAGGTTCCGTACCCGAAGGGCGCCAAGCGCGACGCTATGCCTACGACACGTCTCTCTGATCGACTGTTAAGACGCTTCGAGGTGGAAAAACATAATCATAGGGTGCTAATAGTATTTTCATCCACTATGTATTATCGAAGTTGGATTGATTCTAGTGCAGTTTTAATGACAAGTTTAAAGCTCTATGGCAAGGCAAGGGACATGGCAAGGGCGATAAACCTTAAAAGCCACATGGTGTCGTGATACAAGCTAAAACTTAAAGGCGGTAAAACGGTAAAAAAAGAAAACATTTTTGCTAAGCAAATATTTTGTGCGGAACCCCCGGTAAGCGAGTCCGATTCGCACTTATTATGGCTTTCTATTATGTTTCATTAGCGAAACAGCATAAGTTTGAAAATAAAATAAAAGTCCTTTAAGTAATTTAATTACTTATATTATGCTTTATCATTGCATAACAATTGGTCTATTACGCTGATGAAGTCACGCGAATCACGCATCATACATAACATAAAATGAGATGTTTTGTCCTTGTTGTTTACAACTAATTACTGAAGTTGACGGCAATAAATATGCCTATTCCGGGATTGTTTTATGATTAACTGAGGGCAACTATTCTGAACATGTTGAATGTTCATAGATTTAAATATTCCTAGTGTCCATAGGACTCCTTCACAGACAGATGGACGCATATGGCGAAACTGCAGTCATTGTTTACTACTATAATATAAGAAAGTAAATAATAATAAAAAATAGCATATAAAAAAACGCTTTAAGGTCAAGCATTAAGCAGAAAATTATTAAGTATCTGCATTCGTAATTCAGTGGCTAAACCATTGAATTTTAATTCAATGGCTAAACCAAAAATGTGGGGCGCCTTTTTTAGTATCGTTTAATTATTTTCGTCATTTTACTTTTAACTGGGAACCATATATTTTCTACTTTTTAAAACAGTGGTTTTTTGTATGAAACTAGCCAACGTGACCGATAGTGTAAAATCCCAGAGAGAAAATCTGTCTGTTCTCGATTCTCTAATTTTCCGAAATAAAAACTAATCTTTTTCTTACACTAAAATCTCATTCGGTCTATTAGAAAAATAACAAAATCGCTACATAGCTCCATCGCGCTTACCAACCATCAGCTTTTATCAGAGTATACATAATTTTATGAAATTCGCGCTTTACGTGCTTTACCGATGCAGCAACCTTCAGTAAATCATTGTCCTAAATAGAACATATTGTTAATTTTATGTAACACATATAATGATTACATAATAATTTTATGCATTATATATCAAACAATCAAGCGTCACAGCAAAGGAAAAAACAGAACTTTTTTTTATTAAAACATTTTAGAAAATAGTAATAAAATATATCAAAAGAGGTAGAACAAAAGTGGCTGTAAATGAGAAACTCATGGTATTTTAAAAACACATTGTAGGAATAGTTTGACATTGCATAATAATATCTGTTCTGTAGCATTCGAAGAGTATGACAACACTCTTTCACGTCTTCTTCTTAGCGTGTCGATGGCGAAACCTTGTTTTTTCTCATTTTTTATTTCGTATTTTCACTAATAGTCAAACTTGATTTATAAAGTGACTAAAATATCCTCGGCGAGTTTCTCTTTAATTTGAATGTTTGACTAAATTCGGACACGTGACTGTATTGAAGATAGCCTTTACCTTTAGGAAGTGATGCATCGTTTTACAGCAAGGCTATAGTATCGCTCGTCCGCCTTGAGTACAAATGTGGGTAGCTGCTCGCCATAATCTATGTGCTTCTCATTATCAATGCTACGTGTTTCTTGCTCCTAATGGCTCGATTAGAATTACCAATCGACGTGTGATAAAATTTCCACGATGTTAGAGATCTTCAGACAAATTTCGTAACATTCGTTATAGCCGCTGGGATAATTGATCTTCCTATTTATCTTCTTATAAATCGGTAAAATGTTTTTGAATGCAAACGCTTGCTTGTCTACGTAGCCATGAAACCACACAAATCGGGACGTAAAATGCATTTCAGGGTTTCCGAATCATGCCATTGTTTGATCTGAGACCGGCAATATTAAATGTCTAGACACAGCTTATATTGATGAATCCGACAGCGACACCCTCTTTGCTCATTCATGTCACGCTTTTAGATAATAAATGGAAAAGGGTGGGGCTAGCCTAGTATGATTTATTAAAGAAACGGTAGCAGTTTCCAAACCTGTATTTTAATGTTTCCTAGCCACGATACTCCCTTTTAACGTGCCTCGGAAGTGGATATTTATTACTCTGCCGTAAAGGTGTAAGGAACGATAACTGACATTTTTTGCTTGTCCGTAGTAAATTAACAGGTTGAAGCCGTGCGTCAGCGCTTTGCACTATAATCGGTACTCGTAAAGTGTAAAGAAATCTACCTTTGTGGCTTTGTAGAGTTGTAATTTGCTTAGTAGCAAAGTCAGGAAAATAAAGAAAGAAATAAATAAAATAATCAGAAAAACAAAACATATTTTTATCGACAAACGATAACAGCTTACTATTGCTACACAATATATTAGTTTTCCTCCACTTGCGGCGGAATTGACATGAGATGTTTACTATCGTCTGGGGAAATTGTTTAAATTTGTTACGGTACCTTGTTTACATACATACATACATACATACATACATACATACATACATACATACATACATACATACATACATACATACATACATACATACATACATACATACATACATACATACATACATACATACATACATACATACATACATACATACATACATAACCTCATGCCTGTATCCCAGAGGGGTAGGCAGAGACCAAGGACTGCCACTTGCCACGATCCTGACAGATCATCTTCCTACCTTGTACCTTGGTACCTTGTTTATCTCTAATATATTCCGGTTTTCTGCATAATATTACTATTCTCATAAAACTGCATCAGATGCAACTTTCATTGGTGTCTCTCTTAGTTTTCTTATCATGATTCACACGTTTTTCTTGGGAATATTTGTATTGTAGCATCATTCTAAGCGCTGTGGGAATGGCGAGACGGTTTTTTTCTTTCGCTTGTACGGCCCACAGATATAACTTGAAGAGTAAACATATTTCTGTTAACATAAACATGGAATACCAGACGCATTATGTATATGGATTTATAGAACCAGTGGCTCGTATCACTTCCTGAATTATTTTTAAAAGTTCAAAGTCAACGACCACACTTTTCGAGGCATGTGCACTTGTGCAGGCTCATCATTGAGTATTACCCCGTCTTTAAACCCCTGTTTTATTATCCGTCGTATCTTTTATTTTAATATTTGCTATTTTTACTGCTGCTTCCTGGAGTTTTACAGACTTCAGTTCCTTGCTTTTGTCTGGTGTTATTTACACATCGTGCCTGATTTTCCATGACGCTTTTAAATGTTTAAGAGGGACCTTGTGAGTTAGGTGCAAAATTTTCCATGAAAAACATATTTGCAAAGCAACAAGCAAATCTATTTTAATTACCTATTGAGTTATTATTGTATGAGTCACATTATTTGCACCTGCTCCGCCTTGCGTGAATATGCACGCTTCTTGGTACATCCACGAGCCCAACCGAGTGCCTAAACCTAAACGGCAATGAATATTGTGTCATCCAAACTCGGTTTACGCCAAGACCGGTTCCACTAGAGTAGAGCACCCACTACGATCGTGCGGCTCAACCAACAAACTGCCAGTAGGAATTGCCTCAATGAATTCTGTTTATGTTGTCTGAACTTCGTGGAAGCGATCGGGCGAAAGTGTCCACGTTTCGCGACTTTGTGACGCCAAACTTTGACGAAATCAAGTTTATTCGTCGGACCATCAGAAGTTTTTCTTTATAAATTAAAACTATCCTTTTAAACCTCGTTATATCAGACCAACGCAATATCGTGATTGCTTTCGCTGGTACCGCCCTCGCATTTCTTCGATTACCTCAGCGTACAATTGGCAATATACCTTTTGCGGTCTCCTGGAGTGGAACTGTTGATTAAGCTCTCTCATTTGATTTCGAACCTCGGCGCCGCGGCAGGCGAGATGCGATGAAAGTGAAACGGCGCGCGTGGTCGTTCAACCCAGCACGCGCCCTGCGCGTCTGACCACGGATCTCGTCGTGCTCGTGTTGTGCTGCGCGCGCGCCCGGGTACGCCCGCTTTTAGCAATACTCTGGAGGCGCAAGATTAAAGCGAATGCTTTAGTGTTTTTCTCTTCTTTATTGGTCACCACGAACATACAATCAATACGGTTCCTTGCTATTTCAGAGTATACAATTTCTTTTCATGGGATATTTTTCATTTGTAAAGTGTTTTTATTCCAACACCCACTTAAGCTTTCTGAAACATATTGGTCCGAAATGCAACAGCTTCCTTAAAAAATTTTGCTCCTTGCTGCCTTTGAACTCCTTAACCTCCTTAATCCTGACCTTGATAATCGATATCAACCCTTGTATGTCCCCACTACTGGCGCATGGGTCTCTTCCTGCATCGCGAACTTGATAAAAACTAGATATTTTATTTGCTACGTCAATACTGCGGAGGTTAAAGGTACTGGTTTTTTACTACAAGCGCTTCAGTTCGCAACTTGTACCGAGGGTTTCTTCATATCGGCGCGTGCTCATCTTGCCGGCCCTCGCCTGTCTATGACGGTGCACATTTCTACGCAAATTCCTTCTCGATTCAATGTAAACGCGTCTCTGTGCCCTCTGACGCGTATACATTGAATTGAGTCCTGTACATCACATTCAAGTTATATTCAAATGCTCCGAGAAACATGAGTCGTATGTTTTAAGTTACCATATGACAATGCAGATCTGTTCGTTCTTTAATAAAACTTACTAATCGGCCCTTCTCCTATACCGCGCTAGCAAATTACGTACTTTCTTCGCAACATTTTATTTTATTGTGTATGATTTATTTGCAGTAAATGAGACTTAAGAAATAATGCCAGCACTCTGATATTAATTTAAGGTTGTACTTGTAATGAGTTGGTGTGCCTTAATAAATAAAATAAAAATAACATTAGCGACGCGACGGGGCAATCTCCGAGCGAGACCTTTCTTTCATACCTTAGCAGCATGTAAGGTATGAAAGCTTAGCATGTAAGGTACGACGGCCTCGGTGGCGCAGCGCTTTGGCACGCTGACTGTGAAACCAAAGGTCCCGGGTTCGATCCCCGGCCGGGTCAAACTAGGAAACGAACTTTACTAGTTTGTCTCGGGTCTTGGATGTCATCTATGTATTTATCGTATTAAATCTATCGTCGAGTTAGCACCTATAACACAAGTCATTTAGTTGTACTTAGTATAGGGCTAACGAGATCTGTGTAATATGTACATTAATATTTAAAAAAAAAAGAATTCGCGTCAAATCAAAGGCGTCGTCGTCGCCATCCTCTTGTTGGAGGTATTCGTGTCTATTGCGTTAGACTTGAACGGTTCCTAGTGACAAATGGCGTCTTTCCTCGTGTACAATGCTTATAATCGTAGTAACCACTGTACATTAAACAAGCACTAACACCGCGTTGACCTTCCTCGTTTGTTTATTTAGATGTGAGTGATGTTATTGCCATTTCATAATTCATTATTATATTATGCATTCTTCAATCACGTGTGGTCATTTCTTCGGTTTTCTTTTCTATTCTGTATTGTGGTATCTCTTCGTTGTGTTATTTCGGATTGTTCCGTTGTCCTGAGAGGGTTGCATTGGATGCGACTGACCGTGAATCAGCGAGCGTGACGCTATGTTTTGTTCGTTAAAAAAGAACATGCATCGGTGTTTTCTTTCTGCCCTGCACGCGAGTACGGCGTGCATTGCCGCTGCAACTCATGCGTGCGAAAAATAGTCATTAATCATTGCGAAATTACGTTTGTTACGCAATGTTATCCGCGTAGCTGCATTACAATCGCGCTAGGTCAAATGAAAAGTCTGTGAATTACCATATATATCAGTGGTTGCAAAAGTGATGGCAGCTTTCACAATTCCCCGCATATAAATATCTCGCTCGTAATAATTGAACTTTATTTCTGATTGTGTTTGGTCGGTCGGAACAACATCAACAGTGTGGCTTGTCCGGTTCGAAGGACAGTAAAATTAATAGTCATAATCCCTGATTTAACTACTATTTTTTCAACCGAACCTTTCACCTAAAGGTGTAATGCAAAATTGGCAATTCGAAAGCTCACGTGATAAATCTAGCTTCGAGATTGACCATTAAATATATCTGGACAATAAAGAGATTTTGCTTCGTAGAAAATGCTTAATTAAAAATGTGAAAGGTTCGCGCGCGCTTAGACTTGCAATGAATGTCATTCGTAATCTCGACCAACATATTGCCAAGATCGGGAGTGCTTGCCCACGACATCGAATCCCGTGAAATGGCGAGATCGAAATAGCATACCTAAACCAAAAGTCTAGTGTTTGGCCGCTGACACATTTGCTAAAGCGTTCCTTTATCGTGGTACCTACCCTACTTATGTACGCAATTCGACATATGGCATGCGGGGAAGTAGGCTGACGGAGGCATTAAGTTTTCCACCGTCTCCGCTCGAACGTTTATGGGCGTCAGTCGGCTCCACTAGATTGCCACTACGCTACGAGGCTAATTTTGTACTCAATTAGTGCGCCGAGCCAGTACTCCGCTTCGCACTCGGCGAACTTGTGTAGGTAATGAACGCTGGAAAACGTCAAGCGAGATAAAAAACCGGCTAAGAGCGAGGTGAATACTCGCACTAAGGGGTGCGTCGTTGAAATATTATGTAGTGTTGTAGAACTTTAAATAATAAATCTGGAACGGCTTCAACTTCGTGCTTTATTTATACTGTTTTATTTATAATAGAAACAGAAAACTGGATAAAAACGCAATAAACAGGTAAAACTAGTGAGATCTAGTCAAGATGTAAAGTGGTTATGCTAAAAAAAATGTCTGACATAATTTTAAATTTTTGAAAATGATAGAATAAAAAAAATTGTGTAAAGAGGTTTGCACCGTTACAATTTCGTTCACTGGAAAAAAATTAAACAATTACTAAGATAACACCACCAAACTTTTAGCTTTTTATTCGGCACAATAAATTAACTTGTGTGCGAATGTTAGTTCTTGTCATCTGACATCTTAGATAATGTGCCATTAGTAGTTTAATACCGATAGGTAAAACCTGTGACTACGACTGAATGATATGGTTGGCGGCTAAAGTTACCGGATCCATGAACATGACGAAACTACTTACAGGGGTTTCTTGTTAAGCTACCTAACCCTAATAAAAAGCTGCTTCGTTGCCCCCGGTGAAACTGTGGGAAAACGGATCGATAGATATTTCGTCTGATCTGATTTAGCACGTGAAACCCTGAGGAATTATTTGTATATTGATTAATTACGCGTTTAGGTTAGCGACGATTGGCAAAAGTTTATTGTATGACGATTGGCAAAAGTTGTCATTGTGCCATCGATTGTATTTAAATGAATTAAACGTAACAAAGTTTGATATTCGGCATCCTTCTATCAAACCTTATTGGTTCTTCAAAAAACTTACATCAATAAAACCGCGAGAAAACGTCGAGACGAATTGCAAGACCCATTTTTTGTGGATCTTGTTTCCCCGATAGATTCATTCAACTACGGGTCTACTTACATTCCGACGCGCAAACATGATAAAAGAAAATATGCAAATATGATCATAGACAGACACATTACGCAACAAGCGCATAACACGCGCAATCGTAGGCGATAGGCACACGAGGCGACACGGAAGAGCTGTGGCGTCGTCGCGCTCCGCCGACCGCCAAGTTCCATGCTATCGGCGCGAGGACGAGAGTGACTCAGCAGCCCCGGTACACCGGCAAAGGGGTTGGGGAAGCGGCGTTAATCTACAGAATACACCGTGAAATGCCAGTGCCTACCGCCTTTCTGGGGTTCCAATATTTGACAATTCAATCCACCCTAGATTCGTCCATTGGCGCATCCACGTCAATCAAGCAATCTTTCATGTGTGGCACACCGCTTTGGGTAGACCATGGCTGGGCAACCCTAAAGCTAATTTTTCAACGACTACTTGTTATATGAGCTGCCTCCTCATTTGAACGCAACCGCTAACCCGCTTAAGATGGACTTTCGAACAGTCAAGCGTGGTAGCAGTAGCGTCCTGAATTTCGGCATAAATTCTCAGAATAGGTGCCTTGTTCGTCGAGTTCCCGATTTGTGAAAAATCGAGATTATATCCCCGAAGAGATTTTGGCATTTTTTTTTAGTTTCACAATCTGGTGGGTATCTGGAGCTTTTCTGTCATCTATAGGGAAATAAAGTCAAAATAGCCTAACAGCAACCTTGAGAATATTACACACTTGCTTGTGAGCGTGACTAACTGAACCGTGGCCGGTTGCTCTTCCGCAACGAATGTGCAGTTCTGACGGATAGCTCCTAGCTATTACTGTGTAAATCACGGATAAACTATTCGGTTTGTGTAATGTTTTCACATACTGGCGTTGGCCAAATTGTTTCCGGTTCTTGACCAAGCTAGTGATTAAAGCCGGCCAATATTTGATTTTTCTTAGAAACTTTTTTCTTCCACATAGTACGTGCCCGTTCTCCTCTACCCATCGGTTCTTTATTTCTTCCTTGCATTGTATCGGTAACCTATTTCAGGATGGCGAGGGAATGATTTGATGAAGGACAATGCCTCCCTATTGAACGGAACGTATTGTGATACCCATATCTGTTTTGAATGTACAGAGCCCTTTTTTCTATTATTCTTGTATGATATAACAGAGGTGCGGAAATATCTGCCTATGCAGTAATCACATTCTTAAAATTTAACTGTTATAGGTTTCTCTATATAGCATTACATGTTATAAACCTGTACATGTTATAAACTTATAACCGACTTGTAGTATTGCCTTCAGTAATGTATTCAAATTAACTTTAACGTACGGTTAAGGTGAATATTTTAATTGGAACTATTGCGAAGTTGAAAATTGTCGTGGTTTCTCGTAGAGGTTGTTCAATGCCCGTAAATGTTTTCAATTAGATACACATTCTAAATGCACATATTAATACGGCCAGATCAATTTGGAGCCCGACTTATATAGTGATGGTCTCGGCCCTAATATGTAGGAGATTTATACGTAACATCGCGAAATGCCTCTAACTGACCTAGTTGAGTTTGATATCTCTACCTGTACCATCTGAGTTTAATTACTACATAATTTATATTTTAATTACGCGTGAAGCTGTACTGCCTACAGTTTCCATCCATTCACCTGCCGCCCTACTATAACGAGACCTTAATGCTCTTGATAATCGAAAAACGGTTTTATATTGTGCATATTTTTAAGTTTGTGGACTCTTCTGTGTAAAATTTTACTGATCTTTATTGAAAGAGTTAACTTCTAGTAAGAAGTTGATGCCCAGCGTAGGGATTATGGGCATTACCCCCTATGATAGCGGAGGGCTATGTCCAGCAGTGGACTAGTAGAGCCTGACGATGACGACGAAGAAGAAGTTCACTAGGAAAGTAATACGAAAAATAGTTTTATGTATGACTGGCCACTGGCCAGTTGAAAAATGAAAAATTAAAATGAAATATATTTATTATCGGTTCAGAAATTAAAACTTACATTACTTAAAACTAAACACACAATATGCTAAGAAAAAAAAGCCGTATTGCCCTGCATGCATCACAAAAAGAAAAAAAAAAACCTTTGTTATGATTAACAGCTATTCCGTACCCAAAAGGTAAGGGTCTGTCTGACCGTCCTTCAGTCCCGTCTTTCTGTCTGTTATTTACTTTATAATTAGCGAATGGTATTGCAACTACAGCGTCGGAGTGGTCCCTTCACCCATCTAGTGTGAGTGAAGATACCACTCGACGCTGTATAAATCATCTCATTAAGTAGATGCAAAAAGGCCAATATATGTATTGCAACAACGAATTCACAAATCAACCTAATTTAAAAATAAAGCCATCGGTACATGCCGAGGTTCGAACCCACCACCGAGCACCACCTCTTGTACCACCGCAATAAATTATGGTTCGTTAAATATGTGTTTCGTTTGCCAACAGATGATGAAGTTTAAAGCATCGTGTTAGAGATACGCTCAGACATGAACTCGGACGTGCATCGTCACCAGGCGCACCCGCCGCTGGCGCAGGTAATTTCTGATTCTGTATTTATCCTGTAATATAAGAAATAACGTTTCTACATACGATATCAGCCCGATTCATCCTTGTATGGCACGGGTCTCTTCCTGCATCGCGGGACGCTTATTCCATACTCCACCGGGGCCAAGTTCGGGTTGGTGGAGGATTGTTTGTAAGACAGTGGCGGGCTTTACTGTCAGAAGTTATCAAGCCGCCCATAAGGCCTTTGGCATGGCATAATAAAGTTTACATACGAAACTAAAAATTCCAGCCATCAGTTATTTCTGTATATTGTTTTGTAACTTAAGAATATACCCTAATCCTGCTAATTTGTTTCATGAGAAAAAAGGGGGATCAGTCTAGATTCTACAGAGTTGTAGTGAGTAGGTTATCATTTCTCTACATAAAATGAGAGCTGGAAGTCTTCGAATATGGGTGAAGGTGAAATAGAGGCAACGTTGCAGAGTTATCTTGGGGTATAAAATCTTGCTCCACTTTCGTGAACGAAATTCTAAGAGCGTGGAAAGATAAAGCTCGAACTGTGCGCGCTTATGTTACCTTTAGACTCTAAAGTTTAGAGAATTGATATTTCCTAACTAATTATTGAACGTGTTGAGTCTAACTTAACACATTCAATAATTAGTTAGGAAATTTAGTATAATGATTTAGTCCTAAACGACGACGCCGCAAGACCAAAGCATAGAAAATTGCGTCCGGACAGGTTCATTTACTCGCTCCAAAAGTACTCCTTGTCATTAAAATACTAGCTGTGCCCCGCGGTGCTACCCGCGGTTTATCGATTTTTTCCCATAGGAATAAGATATTTTCCCTCAGTAAAACGTAGCCTATTGTGTTAATCCAGGGTGTCAGCTAACTCCATACCAAATTTTATTAAAATCGCTCTAGCCGTTTAGACGTGAAGAAGTAACAAACATACACACTCACAAACTTTCGCCTTTATGATATTAGTGTGATAAGTGTGACTACATTGTTATTTTTACATAGACTGGATAGTTCTTCAAAAGCCATGTGTGCCATATTTGAAGGTGATGACAAATTATTATGGAATATGCATGTCGAGACAAGGCTTCTTGCGTTCACATAAACTAACCACAGTAAGTACCCGTTATTGTGTTCAAACACAATATTTATCAAACCAGTGCCAAAGTAATGTTAAGGTGACTCTAGCATCAAGTTTTAAAAACTGATGTATATTCATGTTGCACTAACTGTAATCTTAGTAGCATCCTCTCTGGTAGCATTAAGCTCGCCTATGTGCAAAAGTATGTGTTTAATGCAATAAAGAATTTAGTAATAATGTAGAACTACTGTCGTTTTCAAGTTACAGTGCCAGGATTTACAAGTATGACGTCACGGGACGGATTTTATGAATCGTCAATTAAATGAGAAGATTCTTAGGTTAATGTAGAGTAGATTCACGACCCGTTTGATACTCCCAATCGACGTCGTATTCTAATGTGTGTAGGCGCGCCCACAAATAGTAATTTGTACTTTATATCGTTTAGACCTCTCGACACAGGGATATTTGTTCAAGTGTTTAGTCGTACTCGACTCTGATAGGTACACTTACACAAAGTATGTACGCAACTACGCAGTCAACATACTCGGGGTAAAACGTCACTACTTGTATGAAGATGTAAAATGTACCGCGCTATTGCAATTACTTTAAATATACCAGCCTAAATTATACCATTAGTTTCCCTTCCGATAGCATCTAAACTTGAGAAGGAAAACATTAATTTGCCCGTCATAAATTATACGCATGTACTTTAAAATTAGGAGGTTTTTTGCTCGATAGGTACTTACTTAGTCTTAATTTCCGTGACCTGTTTTGCAAAATTATACTTAGGTTTAGCGTGAAATTCGCCAAAATGTATTTAACACAAAACAATGGCTTCTTATTCCAAGCATTGTCGAAGCAAATCGAGTGTGCAAAAGAATATAAAGTTGGATTTACGTACTCTACTAGTGTTTACATAAAATATAATACCTGCATCGTATTTTGGAGGCCAGCCAAGGCCGTGCGTTTCATTGCCGCGGTAAAAATGTAGAGGAGCATGTGCGAATTGCCTCTTCACTTGAATTAAATATGACGCAGCTCAAGCCACAAATGTTTACCTAACTGCAGCAAATCGCGACCTAATAAAATTGTAGTACATATTCTCTATCATCTGTAAATAAAATGGTTCTGTGGCTTGTACGGTATTATTGTTTTGCCTGACTATACTGTATGACAATCACCTGAAATATTTTATTTTCTTATTCAAACCGAATCGCGCGTTTTAACGTCAAAATTCGCGACTTTCCAGCGCAATTATTGTCAATTTTAGCGCCACAAAACGTGTACCTCGCGCTGTCGCTCTAACCTCTACTTATCTTATAGTTCTAGGTTGAACTCAATCCTCAAATGAGCACAAAGCTTTGCTAGCCCATACCACAGTTTTGTGGTGAACTTTTGCTTGATATTCAGCTTGGTCAACTTGGTTATTTCCGTGATATGTTTCCAACACATAACTAGGCGGAATGTTGGAAGGAAAGAACAAAGTAATGGCTTCCAATGGTTCTGGTTATCCACATTGACAGTCAGCCAAAAGGAGGCCAAGAAAGTCTGTGCCTATGAGAAAACACAATACTGCACGCGGTGCTAAATGACTAAACAGTGTCAGATGAAGTCAGATCGCTGTTAAACCTCCAACTTGCAATCAGCCAAAGCGCAAACGTTCAGTTATTTGATCGAAACCGAGTGTCACAAACTGTTGGCCCCGATACGGGCATTAGCGCCGCAGTTCACTTTTACCCAACTACGCGGGTATAATCGTTGAAAAAAGTATCTAAACTTGGTGAAAATATTATCTTAAAATAAAAATTGTTTAAAATATTCTCTAAATTTTAGTTTCAAACTATGTAGAGCATTTCAGCAAGAAATTATAGTGGACTTTTCGAAAACAAAATAGGTCTATTTAAAAACCTATTCAGAGGCGAAAAATTCCACCCATGCCGGGATTCGAACCCGCAACCTCTGGTTATCCGTGCCAGCGCTCTTTCCAACTGAGCTGAGCTGAGAACTCTTCATAGAAAATACACTCAAGACCATAATTTATTTTTGAGAACTTTATTTCCAATTCTAAGCAAGATCAATCCTCGATTCGTATACTCCCAACGTATTGGCAATTGGAAATTTAATTGTGTCCCGAAATTACGTTTGTGAATAAGAACCAAACTACGTTTGGGTGGTACTCTCTCCTTGAGAGAGTTGTATTTTTGTATTGTATTGTATAAAGAAATTTCCCACTTTATGTTATGATCATTAAAATAAATGAAATGAAAAAAACTTTATTGTAAAACGGTTACAAAAAAATTGTTACTGGCTCCCAAACTAGGATTCCCTGTGCTATGGGTAGCCAGGCTTCTTCCAAAATACATAAGAGTATAGGTATGCGTTTAACAATTATAACTACTTACAAACTAAAAGTGGATATACCTGTGTAGCAGTACAGGAAACAACACAAAATAACAACAATCAGCTTATTCAAACACGATTTAGTTTTTGGTGTGAACAATCCAATGTGATAGACACTTAACAAACACTTGCAAATCATTTGCTCTATATTTTTACTGATAGTAACTAAAAACAAGTCGTCTTTAAAATTGCTACTTTTAACTTAATACCACATGCTAACTCTGAAGGAAAATATTGTGAGGAAACCCGGAGCTCCCTTAGCTCCGCACGTAATTGACTTGTCCTTCCTGTGGGCTGGGCCGACTAAGCTGTCAGGATAGTATTGGTGCTGGGCAAGCCAACTCCATCTAAATCAATGTTCAGGCACTGTAGCTTCCGAGTAGTAGTCTCTTCACCCATCTAGTATGACTGAAGGTGCCACTGGACGCTGTATAAATCAACTATACCTTTGAAATTACCATTTTGTATGTTTGTACATTTGTCCAATGTATTAAACTAGTCCATCCTAAGGTTGCCTGGAATATTAAAAATATTCGGTAATATTAAAAATCACATTTTGAGGCCACTTTATAGTTTACAAAGCTCATTTAGACAATAACATCATAATTTATAAAACACGATTGCCCTAAAATACTCCTAAAGTCAGATTTTTTATTCCGTACAATTCTGATATTTCATAAATGTTTAGTGATTGTGTTGTATGAACTTGTGTGGAAGTTATTATTATTAAAAAAGCTCTCCACCGGAAAAGGGAAATATTTGACCCTTAAGAAATAAAATACTACATATTATTTTATGTTTTACCTACAAAAGACAAGAAATTATAGCTGTCAGAATTAAAAAATCTAAGTATAGATGCGTTTTATATAATTACGGCTTTTCCTTGTAAAATCTATCGTTCTCGTCGTCGTCAGGCTATACTAGTCCACTGATGGACATAGCCCTCCCCTAAAATCTCTATCACCACCTCCAAACTATTTTAGACAAAGTTTTTGGGAGTGTTTTGAGGGATTGTATTTTATAAATAAGGCCTATTATGTTTTTAGTGATTTCCTGAATTGCCTATTAATGAGTCCCGTTTAAATGTAGCCCTAAAACTTTTGTCGGCGACTGTAAGCGCACTACTTGGGTATTCGCGCCTCGTCTCCGCGACCCGTTCGCTTGCGGTCGCGGTCGTCACGATTTGAAGTCTCACTCAGTAGTTAGACGCTTTGATTGAGGGATACTTATCTCGTTAGAGGTGTGGGGTAGGCGTGATCGTTGCAAAAACGAACCGTTTTATAAGACCGTTTTGTGCTCCGCGACGATAGGACCGTTTTACGTTTCATTCTAAAGCAGTGCCAGCGATTCTAAAGCAGTGCCAGCGTTTGTTCGTCGCTAGACCAGTCCTTAGATTGTTTCACGCGGATATGTCCTTTAATGCTATATTAATAGAGCCTAGAACGTAATGAGATCATTGCGACGTCGTCGTCGGCTCCTTGCTCGTTCCGTTCGTTTTGGTCTGTGATACAATAAAGTAATCTTTATGTCTATGAGTATACAGTCGAATATCGTGTAAAACAACTTCTTTTTTCCGATGTTTCGTGATTTCGTCTCGTTCGCAAAGCGGTGGTCATTGCTGTGTATCTTAATGTCGTTGGTATAGCGTCTAATGTCGTTTAGCAGTAAATGGTAACGAGTCGCGACGCTCGCTCGATCGCGCAGCTCGTGGTTGACGGTTATTGTTTACATTTTTTCAGTTTGAATTAATAAAATGCTACTTACTGATTGTGAATGTTAATTATGTAATTTAGTATTTATTTTTTACTCAAGTTAAAGTTTAGTTTTAATGTTTAGTCCTAAGCCTGGAAAAGTATGAAGGGAAGTTCATTAATTTAAAGAAAAAAATATTGAAATCGAACGAAAAACGTTAACAGCGTTAACTAGTCCTCAACCTCATTCCGCAACCATTTCTTTTACTAGACTTCGAGACGAATGTCGACGAGACGAAACGAGAGTTTCTCTCGTTTGACCGTCCTCTGCGCCTTGCTCGTTCGCATACAATGAAACCAGTTGCGAACGAGGACCGTTTCGAGTACCTGTTTTCGTTCCAGAAAAAACGGTTGCGTTTCGTCGTCGAAAAATCGGACAACGACCCACTCCTAGTGTGGGGGTGATATACGGACATGACGTGCGAATTGATAGCGTTGTTGATCTAGCGTTAACAAGCTTGACTGCAAAATCTGAGGTCGTCGGTTCTATTCCCACTGGAGGCCGCCGTACTTAATTTGTACAAATAGCCTCAGCCTTAGCTAAAATTCGTTTATAGTTTCTTTGTTTCTTCTGATTCAACATTCGTAATTTTGTGCTTTGCAACGTTGCTATGTTTTTAAACCTGCTTTTAACTGTCTTTCAGGCTTCATTATATAGTGCAGTTAGTCAGTAAACGGAAACGGAGCTATTCAACCCGAAATTCCTTTCATATGCGCTCCGTTTCGTACAGGATATCTCCGGTTCCTTTGGCATTGAATCTCTCTTGCGAACATAGTCCTAAGTGCGAGGCTTCGAATGATAAACTGTGGGTCACAAAAAAGTGTGTAGTTAACTCAGTACTAATTTTTCTTAGTTTTAATTTTACTGAAGCACTTTTAATTTAAATATTGATTAACTATGTACGTAAACAGCTGGGTAGTAGTTATGGAAAAAGGCCCTTGAATTACAGATTTAAAAATTAAACATTACTGCCTTAAATTATAAAATAGCAAACCCTTTTATGGTGTTTCTTCAGCTCTTCTTTATAACTGAATGTAGAATATTTTGCCTAATTTGCTGATACAGAACTTTCAACTTAAGGGATTTTTTGCATATCAGGCAAGGCATACCTAATTATGCATACCAAATCCTGATCCTTTCCAATCACCTGCCAAATTGATACTAGACGATTATAAGGTAGGATATAAGGGCAGAACAGTAATATAAGTACAAAGTATAAAGTCCAACTTCTGTAGTGTATACTTTTATCACGAATCACAAAGGCCCTTGTGCAAATATCTGCACTGCAATCCATCTCGAGAGTCGGATCAGATGCGCGGTCCTTTGCAACGATGAATCAGCACTGTAAATTGTAACTGACCATTGATCACAGTTCGCTTGCCATGCGTGAAGCCCTCAATTAACTTCCCTTCCACGAACAAAGCTCCAGCGAACACAAACACAAAATAATGACCTTTTTAACGAAATTCACAAGTTAGGAAGTAGTTTGTTACGAATGAATTACTAAGGATGTCGGCTTGTCCCTTGTTACGATCGAATGTACTATTCGACAGTCCTTTGTTTTAGTCATGATGCTATTGTTCCAATTAGTTTACCCAGAATAACTGAAACCTTGAAGACGCACATGTCTTCATGTAGGACAGTGCGTGCATGTTGCATCCAAAAAGTCAGGGATCGCATAATTCAACGATACCGTAGATCACGGAGGCTTTTCACAGACACTTATCCTCGTTTAAATGTATATACGGTGTTTGTACAGGGTTGTGGCATAGTAGTTACCACCTTAAATTGAATTGAATATATTTAAATAAAGTCTAAAACCTATGAAAAAATGTCAGTATAATTAATAATAATCCTCCTCTTTTTTTCGCAGCACGGCGTGCACGGCGGCGCGCAGGCGGTTGGCCCGTGCGGTTGGTACTCCGCGTCGGCTGCGCCCGCGCCGACGGCCCCGGCGCGGCTCAAACGCGTGCAGCCACCTCATCAACTGCCGGTGAGTGTTGCAGCTTCCGTTACAACTCCTTCATCCAAAACCAGCCTGGGAGCACCTAGTTTCCTACATTACGCTCATGCACCACACCTTAAACGATGTGCGATGCTCATACATAGTTATATATTAAACATCAGGATTTAAGAAAATTACGTTCTATCCAAATTCCTTTGACTAGGTGGAGCGACGACATTCGCAAAGCGGTAGGCAGTGACTGGAAGAGAAGAGCCGAAGATCTGGCTCAGTGGCGTGTCTAGGGAGAGGCCTATCTCTAGGAGTGGACTGACACCGGCTGATTATGATGATGATGATCCAAATATCATACTAAATGCTTTCGCAAATGTCAGGGTTCCGGCAGGATTTAGTGCGCATAATTACACCTCAGAAATTCTTTATTGCTTGTTGGTATCGAAGTGAAAACTTTGAATAAAAGCAAAGTCATATAAACAATGCACCTGTAAGTCAAAACGTAATGTTCAAGGACCACCAAAAATTATAAGCACATCCGCGTACACAGATAGTCGGATCGCGTCAAAAAACCACGAAATATTCCAACCGTGTATGTTGGACGGATCGAGAATTACCTGATAATGAGTGGCTAAGCTCTGGTGTGGTCATGTGAGCAAGGCCCACTCGGCAGCTATATAGAAGGCAAATAACTGTGCAGTTGTTATAACTCTTCAAATAGAGCTCCTTGAGAATTGCAATAGCTCAATTGCATTAAAAGAAAGATGAAGAACATCCTGAAGTGTATGCGTGAAGGTGTGGTTGTAGATGAAATTTGACTAGTGTTCTAACTCCGACGCAGTTAAAAAAATTGCTACCAGTCCCCTTTGTGTTTATTATTCCCTTAATAATATTCCAATTCGAGACATGTTCATGGTAGAAAGTGCAATATTTTGCCATCGCTCAGTACGCGTGAGAGAGTACAAATGAGTGTCACTCACTAACCTTGGTGTGAGAAACATTCTCACAAGACAAAATTGCTACAGAAAGCGCGCCTGGGTTCTTTTTATATCTCTCGCCGCAGCACTTGTCTTTCTTACTTTTCTAAGACATTCACAAATTCTTTGGCATTTAAAGTTATTGTTGAAATAACATTTATTTAAAGTTTATTGTTGAAATAACATATCTCGCCTCGTTCAATCGAGAAGTTAGCTTTTCATTAATGTGTGTGAGAATCAAGCAACAAATTACTTAATAAATTGGCCAACACCACCTTTGCATAGGTGATTTAAACGAATATATATCTAAGCAAAAGAGCTATACTAAGTATAAATTAGCTTGTACTGTCAATCAATGGAATCCTAAAACGCAATATTCTTAGGATCTTAAAGCTGTAACTTGCAATAAGACCTACCGTACGCTATCAGTGAAGCTTCTAACCGACTCTAGATTTTATGAACTCTATTTGATGCAAATCTTGTGCTTTTTGCGTGGAAAAATCTTGTCACCATTATCTGTTTGACACGTTCCATCTCAGCCACCGTCGCGCCGGAGACCGACGCCACAATACCTAATTAGATGTGGTTATGTCGCCCATAAAACTCCATAAACTGTCAAACAATGGGAATTATCATAAATTCCTTCGAATAATGTGCCATGACATATCGACATTGTGTACTTGCCATCTGTATTGAGCTGTAACGAGCAGCGTGCTCACTTATTGAAAAAACCGTTTGTACTTATATTTTTCAGTCGAAGATATATCTTGTTAGTTTGTTGACAGCACTGTGTAAACTAGTGTGACTTAAAAGTGTAGCTCTAGTTCCTAACAGTATTTCTTTTTATTGTAGTCTCTAAATTACAAACAAATGACAAAAAAAATGATTAAATTTTCAACAAAAAGATTCGATCGTAAATGCTTTAGTTGTTGTTCAGTTTTTTTAAGTCGGACTTCTACACACCCGCCTATTCGCAGAGGACCTGCGCCACCTGAGCCGAATATTAAAGTACTACATTCATTGATTACTATGACGATTCGATGTAACTTGCAGATTAACTAGTAGGAAGACTTCTACGCAATGTTCATCGTATTGTCATAATAAGCTATGTTTTGCAGTTCCATGAAACACAGTCCAGCCCAAGTAGCATGACAATGCGAGTCGCGCGTTTTAACGTCATAAGTCGCGACATTCACTGGATGAACACTCACTCTCCGTCTCTCAGAAACGAGATCGAGTCTATTAGTAATAATTTGTGCGCTGTCTGTCCTTTCTTTGTTTCATTTATTGTATTGTATTCTTATCTTTTATATTACAATGTGTTATTTTTAATATGGATTTTGTTTTATCTGAAATAAATTATTATTATTCCACTACAATAATTGTCAGATTGTGACATTTTAGCGTCACAAAACGCGTTACCCGCGCAATCGTACTACCCATGCATAAGTTTCAGCCATTTAAACGTGCCCTGTCTTTTAATTCCAGTCCGGAGGCGGAGTTAGCGGCAACGGACTACATGCGCCTCTCTCGCCCACCTCTCTACATAATCCGGTCGCACACAATGTCAGCATGGTAATACCACAATTGATTCGCTTGACTACCAAAACAGAGGTCGTGGGCTCCATCGCCACTGAGAGTCTCCGTACCTGATTTTTCCATCTTTACCTGGTCACAAGATATCCTAGTTTGGGATCAGGACAAGCATTTGAGTTGTGTGAAAGTTTATTTATTCCCTTACTCCTTATTTCTCCTGAATGAGCCTAACCTTTCTCGATGAATACAGAAAATAGTGGTACCCTAAACTGTCGTTGGGTTACAACATGACCAAAAATTTTATGCTATTTATTTTAGTAAGAGTCGCATGATTTTTTAATAATCCGCCATAACTTCGTAAGTTTTTTGTTTAATTAACCTGTATTTAATTAAGTATGAAATACTGAACCAAGTACACCATGCTACTGTACATAACTAAATCGACCACATGGGGTGGGTTTTATATTGTGAAAAATCAATACGCTTACAAAAATCTAGAACATACCCAGGATTTTCTTATGTTGATGTCATTTTTATCTCATACTAGCTGACCCAGCGAACTTCGTACCGCCTAACAGTCGACTCTATAAAAAAAAAATTCTCACCGTAAGAACCATCCTCGTACTTTAAGGAATATTCTAAAAAAAGAATTAGCGAAATCGGTTCAGCTGCTCTCGAAATTTGCGCTTACCAAGACATACAGCGATTCATTTTTATATTATAGAGAAGATTTGAGAGACTAAGACTTCGCTCGCCTTAGAAAGTATCCCACGAGAACGCATAAGCTGGATATCAGTAGGTATCCTATGTCTCAATTCAGATCTTTGTCTATCTGTGCGCTTAGTTTCATGTAAGTCCATTGCGTTGTATTAATAGGATTGTGATAATTTTTATTCATACAGTCCTTCATACTCGAATACAAAATTCCATTATGATACGCTACCCATTAAGTTGCCGATTAATTAAGTTTAAAAACCTTGGCGTGCTGTTTAACAGAGCTTTATGATGTCATAATTAATTGGTTGATCAGCTGAACGAGTAACCCTATGAGTCCTTTTAAAGATATGGCCGAATACGGTCACGGTGACTGTTGTCGACTATTTGCCGTCATATGACTAATGTAGCACTTGTATGCTCATGGCGTGGGCCACACAGAGTGTACGAGGAGCGATGTCGCGGAAAAAACTCGACGCGACGTAAAGAGTCACAGAAGACAGAACAAGGTCTCTGATTTGTGGCTCTATATAACGTGTCTTTTTCGCGCTCTCGCACCATGTCCTTCCTGTGTGGCCCACGCCTCATAGGTCGGTTAAGGACTGTCCACATTAAGACTGTCCGGCTACATGCGAGCGCTACGATACAAACTCAAATAGACCTTAATTATTTAAAGGGTTATAGACTATATAATACTAGCGAAAAAAGCCCGGCCACGTGCGGCCTACAAGCACGACTCGGAGACGAGTTTTTTTTTCACTTGTATTGTAGTCTCGAACTTATTTAATAAGTAAGTAGTCAAGCATTATTTTTGATTGAGAATCGTGTCGCTCGCACGTCGCCGGCCCGTATCAAGGATATAATTTTAACCTGTTGAAAGAATTCAATCCGCAAATTTTCAATACGCTTGAGTTTAAAAGTGGATTTTAATTTTAAAATATTGGAACGTCTAAAAGCGTTTATGTACTAAGTTAATCAGACTGGACCAAAAAGTCGTCGCCCGGCCTTTATAAGAAGAATATATAACTTCAATTAGTTTGTCGTTTGTCGTTAGTAATTTTTTCACGTAGCCTTTTCTGTGTCCCACTCCTGGGTAGAAGAATTCCCCAACTAGGACCAAATTATTCTGATCTGAGCCACCTCAGACCAATCCGGAATGTCGGTCGAGATCGTCTCGCTACTGTCTCCTTGGTTTAATTTATTTCTTAATTTTAATTTATTTAATTTATTTCAGTAACAAAAATTTATATAACAAACAATGTGATAAAAATTTGGAGTAAAGGCAGACTTCTTTCAAGATTAATTTCTTCCAGCCAGCCTAATAATTTTGGAGTGTTAAAAAAAAGAGCGGGGATAGTCAAATAAAGTTAAAAAAAATTAATGTCGTAGGCATAAAACAGGACATTTTAGGGTAACCCCATATCACAGCAAATGTCCACCGTGTGTGACGCAGTTCTCTACCTGAGTAAGCGACATGTAACTTATTAAATATTACATCACGGATTAATTAGACACTCGGGCTTAATAGTCGCGTGTTGCTTGACAGAGCGTGATGACGTCATCGATGCGTGCGCCGGCGCCGCCGTCGGGCCCCGCGCCCACGCCCATGCACGCCTCGCAGACCGCGCCTCCAGGTGAGATACCAATCTAAACGTTAATCGTAAGAATTGTAGAATTGAAAATCGTGTTTAGCTTGTTTTTGTAGGTGAAAAAAATGATGCGCCTGTAAGATGGATTCTCCAGAGCCCTGTTTCACTGAACTACAATTCAGGCCTTACATACGCGCGTAATATCGGGGCTGAGCAACGTGTCCCGTCTCTCGCCTTCCGCGTTGCAAATTGTCGCTAACTGAGCAGGTTATCAAGAATATTGTTTGATTTGGCACGCCTACATTGTACGTCTACATACGTCTGATGTCACCATTCATAATGTAGTTATTATAACGTTAGTGAGCATAGATTTTAGATTCGAAAATTTCATTTGATGAAGACAATCGAAACCGAGCTACTAGCTTATAAGAACAGTCCACTTTCATGGGTTCTAGGTTTTGTTGTTAGTTTGAGAACAACTCCATTTATAAATTATTCAAATGAAATTCGACTTATCGGGGGTTAGGTCTCTTCCCAATTTCCATGTTCTGCTGACTTTATAACGCGTCTCCTATAGCTTAACTTCATAGTCAAAAAAGTACTTCTCGCTTCCTCCACAGGTATCTTAAAAAGTTTTTGACAAGCTTATCTTGTATTTGAGTATAATTTTGTCGACAAGTAGAAATAAGTAATTTGGTGGTGGGAAATAAAGAATATTGTAATCTAATATTTTTTTTTATGAATTTTCCTCATTTAATTATTTTTACGTAATTACAACAGATCGAATAGATGTGTAATATGCTCGCACTTAGTAAATAATAGAACTCTTAGTGCCTAACTCAATTACAATTCCATACCAGTGCAGCCTAATAAGAAGATAATGACTATTTGCAGTAGGAATTTACTTACCTAGACGATAACTTCAGGGGGCGATTTCGCAGCGAGTGTTAAACTTTATTGTAAGACTAGAGGCAGTGAAAGAAGCGAGGTTTAAAGACAACACTTCCTTTCAGCTCCTATCCGAGACTCTCGGTCTCATTGTATGTACTTAAATTAATTGTAACCCTTCACAATGCAGCCCAATAAACATTATGGCTTCTTAGGAGCTAGCTTCAGGGGGGCATTTCGCATGGCAGTGTTATTTTGGTATTGGTGACGGTTTAGGGTTTCCGCAACTCGACTGCTAATGAGCCTATTTTGCGTGAAAGGAAGATGAAGCTATTCTTGCCACCCCAGCTCCTCCAGGAACGCCAGCAGCTTTTTGATGTCCGTGCAGGCCTCCCGCAGTGTCCCCGGGCTTCCGAGGAGAGCCGTCCGTTGTCTAGCCACCCCATTGCATTCTACCAGCACGTGGGCGGCAGTCTCCTCTGCATCCATGCATGCTCTGCACAGAGGGCTGTCTGTTACACCTATTGTAAAGAGATGTTTATTATAATGACCATGACCTGTGAGAGCGCCTGTTAAAGTGCGGAGCTGCAGTTTGGTTAGGCGTAGCAGGCCCTTGGAAAGGCGGGGGTTTCTGCCGGGCATTGCTGCCCTGGCTTGCCTGCAATCCATTCGTGAGGTCCAGTCATTATTGTGTAGCCTGTTGGTGCGTTTACTTAACCATGTCCTTAGTTGGCAGAAGGGCAGGGGGGCGATGGGTTCTGGGCCCTCTACTGTGGCTCCAGATCCGCGGCGCGCAAGCTCATCCGCTGCGTCGTTGCCCCTTGATCCACTGTGTCCTTTTATCCATTGTAGGGTAAGGAAATTCTTTGTACCTACCTTTGTCAGGGCTTCATGGCACTCTTGGATGAGTCCAGAATTGAAACTGTAGGCTTTGAGGGCCAGTAGAACAGCCGCGCTGTCCGACAGTATGCGGATGTTGTGGTTTACTACTTCTCTCTGTGTAATTGCCTGAGCTGCACGTATGATGCCCACGCACTCGGCTTGGAAGACGGTGTTATGGGCACCTAGGGGTATAGATATATTGATGTTTAAGTCTTCTGAGAAGGCTCCCGATCCCGTACCTTGGTTCGTTTTGGAGCCGTCAGTGAAGACTAGGATATTTTTACTACTCGCGTCTCGTGCCGGCTCTGCGAGCTGTATTTTGTACTTTTTATCGAAGTTGAATACCTTAGGTATCCTGTCATTGACCGCTAATAAAAGCGGCTCCTCCTCGATGGCCTGATCTAGGATCCTGGTATGCGGGGTCCCGTTGTCGCTCCACAGCCTCAGCGTCCGCAGGCGCGTCGCTGAGATTGCGGCCTCCTGCTGGATATGTAGCTGTAAGGGCGGTAGGTCTAGCATGATCTCCAGGGCCGCAGTGGGGGTGGTCCTCATGCAGCCAGTTATTGCCAAACAGGCCATTCTTTGTATTCGTTGTAGTTTACTTACCGCTGTACTTTGGTTTGTTTTAGGCCACCAGACTAGGGCGGCGTAGCTAATGATAGGGCGAATCACTGCCGTGTACAGCCACAATGTGATCTTGGGATTTAAACCCCAGGTTTTACCTATCATTTTGCGGCATTGTGCAAAGGTGATACACGCTTTTTTGAGTTTGGAGTCTATGTGTTTGTTCCAGTTCAACTTACTATCTAGAATGACTCCGAGGTACTTAACTTCTGTTGATAGCTGGAGTGTCGTCCCAAACAGTTTCGGCAGGTTGAAATTCCCCAACACCCGTTTGTTTGTAAACATTACCATTTCAGTTTTTGTGGGGTTCACCGACAGGTTGTGTTCATTACACCAGTCTTCTACGATCCCTAGTGCGGTTTGAGTGACGTCACAGACGATTCCTGCATAGTTACCTGTTACTAGAATAGTCAGGTCGTCTGCGTAGCCGACTGTGTAGTAGCCTCTATTATTTAGTGTGGTGATTAGCTCGTTGACCACAGCGTTCCATAAAAGTGGCGATAGGACACCCCCTTGGGGGCAGCCCCTGGCCACTATTGCCTTGGTTGGGTCCAGCTTTGATGTTTTTATTACCCTTTGTCGTAACATGGCCTCGATCCATTCCAGGACCGATGTCTCGATTTGGTGTCTGCTAAGTGCGTAATTTATACTTGAAAAGCTGGTTTTGTCAAAAGCTCCTTCAATGTCTATGAACGTGCCCAGACAAATACCTTTGTTTTGTATGGCTGCTTCCGCCTTGGTGACTACGGCGTGAAGAGCTGATTCCGTGGACTTGCCTGCGCTGTATGCGTGTTGGTTGCGATGCAGCGGGATGTTTTGTAGCGCGCCGTCTCTTATGTGCCTGTCACACATTCTCTCTAGTGTTTTCAGCAAGAAAGAGGTCAGGCTGATTGGTCTGAATGACTTTGCGTTCGTGTAGTCGGTCTTACCTGGTTTCGGGATGAAGACTACTTCTACCTCCCTCCACAGCGTTGGGATATACCTGTGGGCCAGGCAGGACTGTAGTATCGTGGCCAAGGTCGTTTCTAAAGAGTTGCCCCCCCACTGTAGTAAAGCAGGGAAGATGCCGTCTGATCCTGGGGCCTTGAAGGGTCGGAAACTGTCGATGGCCCAGTGTGTTTTCTGTGGAGTGACTATTTCCCTTGCTAGGTCCCAGCAGATTTCGTCCACCTGTGTTTCTTCATTTTCCCAGATGGTCTCCTGGACGATCTGGCACCCCGGGAAATGTTTTTGTAGTAGTATTGACTGAGCCTCCTCGGGGGAGTTTGTGTACGTGTTGTCCGTTTTGAGTAAAGAGCCTACCTGTTGTGACGTTCCGGAGGATAGTATTTTACTCACTCGTGTCGCAGTCGAGCAGGATTCTATGCTTGTGCAGAAGTTTCGCCAGGACGCTGTACTTCTGAAGCGAATTCGCTTCTTGTAGTGCGCCTTGGCCTCCTTGTAGTTTTCCCAGTCTATGTCGCTACTGGTGTTCATTGCCCTGTTTAGTAGTCTTCTAACCTTTTGCCGTATGCGCTGTAGCTCAGGACCCCACCAGTTCTGGCCGTCCTTGGGCTTTGCGGGTGGGCCGGTAAGAGGACATGCGTCGTGGTAACATTGCATGATTGTAGATGTTAGGTTTGTCACCTGTTCCTCAATGTTACTTGTGCCAACAATTCTCTCTGGTACCCGTAGGTTTTCCAGATTGCTAGTTAAAGTTTTATTGTACTTTACCCTATTGGTTCTACGTGGGTTCCTTCGGGGTGTCGGGTCGAGTGTGTAGGCGCGTAGTTCAAAGCAGATCCAGCGATGGTCTGAACATGAGGCTTCCTCCGACACATGCCAGTTTGAGACCAGCTCGGAGGCTTTATCGGTAGCTAAAGTAAGGTCGATAATAGTTCTGTAACGTCTAGTGACGTATGTGGGTTTTGAACCTATATTTAGAATGTTAAGGTTAGTCGAGAATAAGTAAGAAGCTAGTTCCTCACCTCTGTCGTTGTCGCGATCCATTCCCCATAGGGAGTGATGCGCATTTGCGTCCGTGCCAACTATCAGTTCCGCCTTGTGTTGTTCACAGTGTTGTATGAGGCTGGCGGTTTCGTGTGGTGGAGCAGGCTCTCCGTCTGGCATGTATGCGGAGGCGATTACCACATCCGGTAGGCCAGACGCTGAGTCTGTTTGTAGTCTGACAGTTGTTAAGTCTCTGGAACAGAACTGTGTTAAGGCGTGTGCTTTTATGTTTTTGGAGATATAAATGCAAGTTCTGGGGTGGCCCAGGTCATTGTTAGCAATTAGCTTACCTCCGATGTTGTTGAGGCCGCATATGCGGTTGCCGTTGACCCACGGCTCTTGGATCAAGGCAATTGCCTCGTCGTTTGTTTCCTCCAGCCAGCGTCGCAGTTGAGCCGTTGCGGTGCGACTGTGGTGGAGGTTTATCTGGATGGCTTTAACTGTCTTGGGTGAAGACGCCGCCATCGGTGGTCTTCTCCTCCTCCAGGTACAGTTGGCTGAGACTCCGCGACCAAGTCTCATCCGCGTCTAGCTCCGGGTAAATCTCTCCAGTGGAGGGTCGCGTCGGGCTGCTTGTGGGGTTGTCACTCGTTTGCGGTGCGTCTGCTGTGTTCTTCTCCGCATCCTGCGCACTGTCCGTTGGGACGGAGGCGGGGGTGTTCTCTTCCTCTTGTGTAGTACCGAGCGGGGGTGGAAGCTGATCTCGGAATTGGTTGCCCCGCCATCGGAACTTGACATACACCGAGCCGTATAGATATGCCAGCCGGCGTTCGCGTTTTGCCATAAGAACGGCGACTTCCTCGGGGACACTGAACATAAGGAAGGTGTTCTCTGTGATCACCACTCTCCCTGGTATCCATCTGTCCGCCTGTGCCCATTAATTTTGGTGCCTTAGCATTCCGAAAATGACCTTCAGGGGTCTGGTTCCGGGGATCAGAATGCCACAGCTCACCCTCCGTGGGACATCCTCAGGTCTGACGACTATGAGTTTGTCCCCCGGTATGGTGATCTTGGCTACTTCCCCCCTTAGCCATTCGAAGTCCGCTTTGTCGCTGTAAAAGAATCGGAGGTTACCCTCGTGTATGGTGGGTTTTCCACGGAACACCCTGCCTTTATGTTTGTCGTAGAGCATCTCTTCGATCATCAGATCCTCCATAGCGTCGAGGACCATTTTGGCATGGTCGCCAAGGGTTCCTGCCTCCTGAGTCGTTATGATCAGGATCTGATCTGCTTTCGCTGCCTCGGCGTAGCTTATCTCTGCCCTTGGTTTTTTACTGTCTCCCCGTGGGGAGATGGTATCGTCGAGGCGTGCTCGCTTTGACGGTCCCGCTCTTGGGGCAGTGTCTTCTGGTTTGGTCCCTGCCGACGTAGATGGCATCGCTACCAGTTGAGTGCCGCTGGATGTGGTTGTTTCTGGCGGTGTGTCTTGCGGCTTATTGTAGTGTCGGACGGCCAGATGTCCAAACTTTTTGATGTCATGTTTTCGGGGTTTATTCCGTTTGTATTTCCTGCGCTTGGGTGGGTGTTCTTCCTCCGTTTGTGATGGGTTGAACCTATCCCTTGAGGGCCCCGGATTTTGCGCTGCAGGATTTTTGTAGTTGGGCCGGTATTCCTTCATCGAGTCCCACATGTCGCTCACATTGCGTAGGCCCGGGGGTTCGTCTGTGGTCGTTGACGGGCTCTTCGCTGTCGTTGGCGGTTGCTGTCTATGGTGTTGGTCACTAGGGCGCCCGTGCTCTCTTGCGCTTGGGGGCTTAACCCATTGCGGGCAGCTCCTCGGCGCATTCGAACGCGGGTGCTTATCTACTGCCGAACCGGCTGCTCTTGGGGGCTCAACCCGGAATGGGCGGCTCCTCTGAGCGTCGGTTGGAGTTCCCTTCTGTCCAGTCGAGCTTGGGGGCAACACAACCCGAGACGGGCGGCTCCTCGGCTCTAGTGGAGCGTCGACTTTGGCGGCGGACGACGGTTGTCCTTCCGCGGAGGCCGTACCGTGTGGTCGTTCACTCGGTACAGCTAGGGGCCTCTCACGAGGCAGGTGGCCTTTGCCCCCCCCAGAATACGTGGGGCAGCCCGAGCGTTGCTCGGGGAGGGATTCTCCAGCGGCGCTGGTACCCTCCTGGGGTAATTTCTTTTTAGGTTCACCTTCCATGATTGTTTCTGCTACCGGCAGAGCGGGATCCTTGGGGGCGCCGAAGCACCCACTAAAAGTGGTGATGATAGGGATAGGATATGGGATGCGGCGGGGGTAGGGAGTGCATGTAAGCAGGGAGTGCGACTGATTGTTTTTGTTGCGTCTGTTTCTGAGGGAACCAGACCAAAACGGGTGGCAACCTCGAGAAGGATAGTGCCAGCAGTCTTGCCTTGAGGGGTCATCGCGGAGGCCGCTGCCCTCAAGGCCATTTTGCCAACCTGTTGATTGGGATTTATCAACAAGATAGGTGTGCATCTAATTCAGGAGTGTAAAGCGGTGCAGAGGAAATAAGCGCGGGTAAGTGAAAGAGAATTAGACCCACCCCCACCCTATGGCAGTGTTAAATTTTATTGTAATACGTGAGGCAGTGAAAGTAGGGTCGTCAAATACAGCACTAAGTGCTGTATTTGACGCTGTACTCATGGGAGTTGAAAGGAAGTGCTGAGCACTTCCTTTCAACTCCCCTGAGTATATCTGTATCATTGTCAGTACCTAACAGAATTGTAATTCTACAGCAGTGCAGCCCAAGGGATCTAGCGACGTGCTGGTCAACTCTTCCTGCCAGCAGAACGCTCCCGCGCAGCGCCTCGCTACCATGACGCACATGCCGTAAGGATCCTTTTTATAATCGCCAGATTTGCTCTTATAACTATCGGGCTTGGGGCAGATTTCAATTGTCCTAAACCCTTCGATACTATAACCGGAATTTATCGGAATAGTCCAGGTATCGATATGGTATATACGATTATACGTCTTAAACGTACTATATTTAGGCGGCCTCTGCTATCAGTATTCGTTGTAAGGTTATAATGAAACTTCGTCTGGTGTCTCCGTTTTCATGACTTCGTTTGTGCAGGATTAGTGCATTAGTGCTTAGTCGGCCTAGCCCACGAAACGACAAGTCATGCGTGCGGAGCCAACCAAGCCACGGGTTTCCTTACGATGTATTCCTTCACGGTTTGCGTGTGGTGTTGCTATTATAAATTCACAGATGTACGCATAGTCTGTTAGCTTTTAGAATATACCTCGGCTACCATCGGATAGAATCGGATACTATTCGTGTAATAGAAATATCGAAACTAATACTACACTTAATTTCGAAATCAGAACTCGATCATCAGTACGAAAACCGGCGAAAATTGGCGAAAACCGAAGCCTACTCTAGAGCCCGAGGTATATTCTAAAAGCTAACAGACTTGAATGTAAACAAAGTTATAGGTACCTACCTACATACCCGCACTAAGCATCGAACCTGGGTCCCTCGCTTCCGAGTCCATTGTTCTACCTACTGGGCTACAACCGCTTCTGTGTCAACCGAATTGACACCATTAATATATTTTCAAACTTTGGTTTATAATTAGAATTTCTTTGTTTACCGTTACGGATAAGATCGTTGGGATGCACAGGGTAGCGAGATATCAGTCGAAAGATTAACAGTTACTACGCCTCGATATTTTTTATTGTAATTATAAATAAGCCAGTCTATATGCTCAACAGCAAACCATTCAACTAAACTCAACGTCGGTCGTATCAATGAATAATCTGTCTTTACACATGTTCGCATTCAATAATCGTATGTAATTAAGAACCATATTAAGATAAGCAACAAGATAGATCGATACAGAAGTCTACACAACACGGACACACACAACCTAATTTGTCATTGAAAAAAATATTACCCCAAGCGTATTTAAACTTTTTGATATTGAGATTTTCACAGTCATTATGAGTTCGTCTCATATCGCGCTTCCTAAGAATGAACTTCCATACTTCACAATCCATGTTATGGATAAGTTTAATCGAGTCCGCTTATCACGCCCCGATAGCAACAGTATCGGTGCCCAATGGCTTACAGTTTTCGTGTAAACCGAGCGGTAAAAACATGGAGAGCGATAATATCGCAGAGTGCTTCAAAGGGCCTGTTAAAGTGAAGTTGTACATACCTCCTGCCAGTTTAGAGTACGAAATCGAGTAAGATTCATTTCTTTATTTGTTCTATTCAGCACTGATGGCATTATCGACATATTTTTGCACAGGAAAATACTGAAATATAAAATCATTAAATATTTCAGATAGATAAATTATCTTGCTCATTATTTTGTTATCGTATTTGCGGGATAGGTCATGCCAAGACCGTCAATTTTTCATACCCGATAATTTTGGAGATATTAAGAGAATGTACGGAGAAACAGTGATTGAAGAAAAACTAATGTGGATGAATGGCTCGCCCCAAGCGGACCTACGTCAATCATGTATGACAACCTCTGTGGTGCAGCGGTAGATCATCTGCCTACCATGCGAGCGGTCCCGGGTTCGAACCCCGGTTGGGGACAAAAAAACCCCAGGTCTTGGATGTTTACATGTTTGTGATGTCGTTGTTTTTGGTTCACACGACACAGGGTATCCTAGTGTGGGGCCAGAAGTAATGTATATGCCTGTATGTTAATGTTATGTTACGTTATATTAGCGATTTGCAAGATAACAAGTACCCGCAACTCGCGACCGTGCATACAGCTACAATCCGCTATTTGACACGTATCAAATTTGACGCGATAAATAAATATTTCCTATAGTATTTAACGTAAGAAACCGAAATATATTGATTTTGCTAAGTAAGTAGGTATGCAGGATGGCTGCAAAATTTGCAAAGTAAAAAAAATTTTTTCCTTGTTTAATTCGTAACGGCGAAAACGCTATCCGCCATCTTGAAACCATCTAAAGTATGTAAACAAACATCTTTCAGCCAGAGCCAGTGGACATTGATTATTATAGGACTTAATGTGATCTTCACATAAATACAACCGAATTTCAATTGATAAAGAGTCGGGGTCTCTTTTGGCAAGTTTGAGCCAAGTTTTTCGTATATTTATTTCACTGGGTACACGAATCCACAACTTCCCGGGGGTCTTTATTGACGTGTTTTTTCATTCTCGAACAATGCAATAATGATAATTGGTATATTTTGGATGTAAATTCGATGAAATCATGGTTGCGTTGTTGTTATTTCACTATGCTCAGAGATCACTTACAGAAAATAGAATGTCAAACTTTGTTTACAATTTTTTGGACTTCAAACCATAGACAAAAATTGCTGACCGCGTTTTTGGCTGTTTAGGAAAATAAAGTTTTAAAATATATTTTTATGTTGCTTTTAGGTCCTGAAAAAATATACTAAAATATTTTTTGGTCTAATGGAAAAGTTATTTACCATTTTATTCAAGTTATTTACTTGAAAAGAAAGTCAAATAGCGGATTCATCTGGATGAAGTAAAAGAAGTTTGTCTGGATTGTGACGAGCGCCGAACCTTGGGCTCTCCGTACCCTGAGTTTATTTATGTATGTCCGGTAGCACCAATACAAGCAATCTATTGGTTCAAAACACTAATACTGTGATTTCGATATCAACCCTGGTATGTTCCCAGTGCTGGGGCACGGGTCTCTTTAAGGTTAGGCCATACTCCACACTCCACCATGGGCGCCAAGTCCGGGTTGGTGGAGGATTGTAAGACAGTGGCAGGCCTTACTGTCAGAAATTATTAAGCCGCCCATAAGGCCTCTGACTGCGAGTGCCGCGATTAGTTGCCTATATCGGCCATAAAAGTTTATTATTTAATTTTTATGTAGCCGACTACATCCCACTACCGGGTACAGGCTCTCTCTCAGACAGCGTATGGGTTTAATTACGCCTGCCCATAGCCGATTGGCAACTTCAAACTCTGATGTATGTGAACACCAATTTTAGTTACGATCTTGATCTTATTTGGTTATTTCAATATGTTACGCTTTTTTCTACACATTCTAGAAACGTTTCAACTGACTAAAGCAGTCATATTACGACATGAGACCGCTTAACATAATATGTAAATGGGCATATTGCTAAATGGATTGTATAGTTTGTACTAAAATGTAAAGTTGCATGTTTATGTTGGCAATATAATGGAGCGTAGGTCGCTTTATGCAAAAACAAGGTGAAGATGTTATGATACTCTGCAGTGTCGGAAGAAAATGTTTACCTACTTGTCTTCTGTTATTGAAATTAGCCATTCAACGCTCGATGTTATTATGTTCACCTAATGATAACTTGGTAGCGATATTCCTGGCATTAATTTCTGCACATATATCACAGTTCAGACATGATCAGTATGGTCACGCTGAGAATTATAAAGGTTTTGGTGCCAAACAATCTACTGTGGCTTGCGCCAAGGTATTTATTTTTAAGAACGACAGCCTACACTTGATCCCGCCCACAATGGTAAACGAAGACAGAGTCTAAGATTTTACATGCTTACCTGTTAAATGTAATATAATAAAAGTTACATCTCCAGAAATACAGTCTTTTAGTTTAAATATTTTATGTATGTGTATTATTTGTAAGTCAGTTAGCGCATGTACATATTCTTCCAATTTAGTATTTCATGTGCGTCTACCTAGGGATTAACTTCATCTTTCAGTTCTGTCCATCCTAAGGTTGTCTGAAACAAATCGCTTCTAGCGATAGGACCGCTAATTGTACACGGTAAAACATAGATATGTAAGCCATTTAATGTATATTATGTTCGGGTGTGTACAATAAAGAGTTCTAATCTAATCTATGCGTCTGGGTGGACTTTTGCACTTACATAATCTCCGTCTAGTCGGCTTCTTCCGAAATCATATTTACATATGTAACACCTCCTCGTTGCAGATGGCACCACGGCGCAATATCACGGGAGCGCGCCGAGGCCCTCCTGTCCGGTTCCTCGGACGGCGTGTTCCTCGTCCGAGAGAGCACCAACTTCCCGGGCGACCACACGCTGTGCGTACGCTACAGAGGTCGGGTCGAACATTACCGGTGAGTGCTGGGATATGCTTTTCTGTTTACTACGAACTAGCTGTGCCCCGCGGTGTTACCCGCGGTTTATCGATTTTCCCATGGGAATAAGATATTTTCCCGCAGTAAAACGTAGCCTGTGTGTCAATCCAGGTTGTCAACTCCATACAAAATTTGATTAAAATCACTCCAGCCGTTTAGACGTGAAGAAGTAACAAACATACACACTCAAAAACTTTCGCCTTTATAATATTAGTGTGATGACGGTTTGCATATATCTTTCTCGTCCTATGTTAAGCGAAATCGTGGACTAGATTTTATTAAGAGGGGCAGCGCTTCTAAAGATGAAATCGTTTGAGCATTGCTACTTTTATGTTTATTAGGAGGAGGGGTACCGTTTTCGTTTTGCAAGGAGGGGTCATTACCCTTGCAAAAAGCATTCTTTTACAGAGGTGACTGAGCATTACCACTTTTATTTTTATTATGAATGGTTAGCATATCTCTTTCTCGTATGTTGGTAAGCCAAGTCGTGGACTAACATTTTTTTAGGAGAGGCAACGCTTCTATAGAGGAGACTGGTTGAGTTTTACTGCTTATCTTTTCATTAGGAGGGGATGGGGTGAGGAGGATGGTGGGGCAGCCACCATCCTCCTCACTCCACAGAGGAGACTGTGTACTGCGTTTATTTTTACTATGAATGGTTTGCACATCTCTTTCTCGTCCAATGGTAAGCGAGGACGTGGACGAAGATTTTATTAAGAGCAGCAGCGAGCAGAAAAGCAGTAGCTTTTCTGTTTACTGTGAAATATTTGCTCTTTCTCGTCTTCCTTGTTTTTTTCAATGTTTTTAATAAAATTAGATCTGTAAAACTATTATTTCATTGAACTCCCAATAAGTTATACTGACACTAAGTATCGATCCTAGTACACCCAATTTATTTACAACATTCTTCATCTTAAAAAACCTATCTAGAAGGCTAAAAATTCCACCCATGCCGGGATTCGAACCCGCAACCTCTGGCTATCCGTGCCAGCGCTCTTCCAATTGAGCTAATGGGCGACCCACCGGCATCAGTGAAATTTCGAACCTCTACACTATTCTCTGTATTACGTACAGGCAGCGACATCTAGCCCAAGTAAATTGCATTACTTACAGCCCTGACTACCTACTTTGCAGTTAGGTTTTTTACATCGGAATGATATCACGGTACCCACATGATTCGTTTTCGTTATCAACCTTTGTATGTCCCCACTGCTGGGGCACGGGTCTCTTCCTGCATCGCAGGAAGGTTAGGCCATACTCCACCACGGGGGCCAAGTCCGGGTTGGTGGAGACCCACATGATTATACTATTTTTTTATTTTTAATGCACTAACCTGTGCTAAGGACAGTAAAAAAAAAACAAATTTTTAGCCTCTAAATAGGTTTTTTAAAATTGTCCTTAGCACGGGTTAGTGCATTAAAAATAAAAAAATAGTATAACATTCTTCATCATCATTTATTTATCGACTCTATCTTGTTCGCAGAGTAAAATGGGCGACAGCGCCTGGCAGTCAGTCGCAGCGACTCACCATCGACGACGAAGAGTTTTTCGACAACATGACTGACCTGATACATGTAAGTGATACATCATCATCATTGGCACCTCTGCCCACTGCTTTGTGGTTTAACTATAATAAAATATATACCATTTTTTTTATGTCACAGTAAACAGGATACAATGGAAATTAAATACGGGACTCCACACAACACAATAACTTGTACTGGTCCCAAATTAGGATGCCCTGTGCTATGGTAACCAGGCAAGGACATCATAAACATAGAAATGGAAATACTCTCAGCCTTCAATGGGAATCGAACCCACGACCTCTGTTTAGGTAGTCAAGCGTGTTAACCGCTGGACCATCGAGTCAGTATTATCAGGAACTTCACGAACTTTATCATAAAGAGGGTTTCCTTTTAGATATTTGGTCTGCGATTCGATTGCCAAGTATTCCGTCTTTAGCGGCTTCATTATTACACTTTACATTCATAAAAATATCCTATCATCATCTACCCACCGCTGGCCACTGATAGGTATTGGCCTTTTACCTCTAATGACATATCATTGTTCTGTTTAATTTACTCTGATTCTCCAATTTTTTAGTAAACTCATACTTTCGCATATTGTACTTCCAGCACTACCTACAAGATGCGGACGGGCTGTGCACCCAGCTGGTCCGATGTCTGCCCAAAGCGAACGCCAATGGCGCCAGCAACAATGGGCCCCTGCAGCCGCCGTACCCACCGCATCCACAGGTAAATCCTTAGGTGAATCCATTGGATGCAAAAATACAAATCCTTATTACCCAACTGCGGCGGAGCCGAAAAGTTGGGTAATGTGTTTGTCTTGTATGTATGTTTATAAGTATGTCCGATTCTATGTTCCCTCGTAACACCATAACCAATTAAATGGTCAGATTTTGACTAATAAGTTCTCAATCTTTTGGTCGTATTTGCGCGAGTGTCACAGGTTAAAATAAGCATATATCAAACAATTTTTTTTAATCATTCTTAATATCAAACAATTTTATTATCCATCAACTCCCAGGCCACATTTTTCAAAAGTTTACTCATTTTATTCCAATTGCTACATATTTTTTTGATGTAGCCTATAAAAGCCCCACTGCAGGGTACATGCCCTATCTCAGAGAGAGAGTACAATACAATACTGTAACTTTTAGTACATAATAAACGTTTTTCATTTCATTTTTCATTTCCATTTCATTTCACAATCGCTAAAAACGTCATATTACGCGAGCGAGACAAAATGCTCGACGTAAGAACAGCCATAACGGCGTAGATGACTACAACGTCCCTCTAATCGAATGTTTGGTCCCCGCAGCAGCCGCCGCCGTACCCGCCCACGCCGAGCGTCCCGCCGGGCGCGGCGCTGGCCTTCGGCCCGCCGACCTTCCCGCCCGCCGCCGACCAGACCGACTCAGCGGCGCCGCACAAGTTCGTCGACGCGCGTGAGTCATTCTTTATGTCGTTTACAAAATACAAATGGTTCATTGACACGAAAGATCATCTTCGTACTGTGACATTGGTATGGGCACAGAAGCTTATGTAAGTATGAAAAAAAAAGTCAATGGAATCCACCTATCATAATAACAGTTGGTGTGAACGTAGGATCTCATGCGTAGGTAGGTACTATATTAAATATTTTAGTCAGCCTGTTAATGAAATGAAGAGGTTTTATTCAAAGTAGCGCAGAAACTGCGGCTTAATGAACGTTACAAGTACAAACTAGATGTCCACTTCAAAATCTGGATAATTTTGGAGAAAAAAATTACAAAATGGTCGCTATTTATATACGCCGGGTATTTATATATAATAATATGGAAGCGCTCGTGGCCTAGGCAAACCGAGTGATTGGAATCAATCACTTGGTTAAGCAACAACAGGCGCGGTCAGGTACGGGATGGGTGAGCGTCCCGTGGCTACCGCTAGTGGCATTTTTCCGAGCGCTTCCGTGCTTCGCAAGGCACGTTAAGCCGTTGGTGCCGGCTGTCATATAATGGCAGTCGTTAAGCCATGTCAGAGGCCTAATGGGCCTTGATAACTTCTGACAGTAAGGCCCGCCACTGTCTTACAATCCTCCACCAACCCGGACTTGGCCCCCGTGGTGGAGTATGGCCTCCACCACGGGGGCCAAGTCCCAAGGGGCCAAGTCGGTGCACGTGGTAACAACTAGTTTCATCTCATAGAGTTGCGAGCCTTATGTTAGTAGAAATACGAGTCATTATTGCTTGCAGCGTTACTAAAACGAAGCATGCAGGGACTATTCGATAGGCTTCCAGAAGGCTCTATTCCAGATGGTTCGAGATAGGACCACCGCGACAATATCTTCAATGTTCCAGTCCCTTCACCCTTCTATTGTGAGTGAAGGTACCACTGGACGCTGTATAAATCATCTCATTACGTAGATGCAGAGGGCAGTTTTTTGTTTTGTCGTAACACCAAAGTTATTATGTCCGATTCGCAGGCTGGATAATAGCGGAGCGCGACCTCGAGATCCGCGAGAACATCGGCAAGGGCGAGTTCGGCGACGTGATGCTGGGCATCCTAAACGGCACGCAGAAAGTGGCCGTCAAGATACTCAAGGACCGGGAGGCCGCCAGCAAGTTCCGCGCTGAGGCCAGCGTCATGGCGTGAGTGTCCCGCGTAGTTGTAAAATAAAAGTAAAAATATTTATTTAAAGTGACACTGTCTTATACAGTATTTGCTGCATAGAAATTCAAGCTTCAGTCTTACTTAATAGTTGCTATTGGCAAACGTCAGTTGGGTTTTGGCTAAAGTGCATACAAAAACATACGGACAGTTTGCACTGTACCTTACAATAAGTTACCACCACTATTTAGCATTATGTTTGTGCAATAAATTAATACTTTACTTACTTTAGTTGTTAAATAGTAAAATTGTTAGTGTATGGAAACTGGAGGTAAGCAACCTAATGTTGGGCTATGTGTCGTAAGCAACCTGTTTATGGCCCACTGCAGGGCACAAGCATTCCAGAAAGAGAGAGAGAGAGTTTTTTTTTAGGAATCAGGTCTTATACGTAGTAAAGTCGGAGCTCTGTTATGGTCTTAGCTGCTTTCAGGGAGATCATTCACAATTTTTCTTCTTAGCATGTCATTGATAAGCTATCGTGGTGAAAAGATATGCAAATAAGCGGTATTGGATGCAGAGCAGCAAACTATGGATTGGAACTTTTGTATCATCAGGTATCAGAGTAACATTGAATCTGGTCCCAATAAAGCTGCCACATTCTCGTCTACTTTATCTGGCTAATCTACTCTCTTCTCCCCAGATCGCTAAAACATGACAACCTGGTCAGACTTCTCGGTCTAGTCTTCAGTTCAAACGGCAGCACATGCATAGTGACGGAACACTGCGCGCAAGGCTCACTACTGGATTACCTGCGGAGTCGCGGCCGCCACTATGTTACACAGCGAGATCAGATCAACTTTGCCTTGTAAGTAAAGTGCAGTTTGCTTTGCATACACTAGAGTGTTTGGTTTGGAACGGTTTGTACGTTCATAGTGACGTCACAGGGCCCGCTGCTACGTCCCGGAAAGCCAACTACATAAACTTAGCCTTGAAGACGATCGGGGAGAAACAACGATTTACACGCAAAAAGTATGTTAAACAAGTTGTTCTCCACTAGTGCGGTGAATTGTAGAGAACAAATTGTGCGTACATTTCGATAAAACACTACGCTAGGACTACTAGTCTAAATCGATAAGATATGGAATGAAATAACATCAATGGTTTGCTAATCCTAAGACAATCAATTCAAGAAGTTGAATATCAACTTCTTATCAATTGCTTGATTGATAGTATTTAACAAAATTATTCACACCCAAAGGCCGAATGAAATAGTTGATTACCTTATACACTGACAATCTGAAGAAGAAGAAACATTTAGCAAAACATTATTAAAACAACACACACGCCTCAACAACAAAACAAAAACCGTAATAATAATACAAATAATAATAGAAGGAAAATGAAGGTCACGCGGCGTGTCACTGCTAATATAAATGGCGCCTTTGAAAAACGCCTTTGCTCTAAGGAGTTGTCTGCCCCCAGCGACGCGTGCTGCGGCATGGAGTACCTGGAGCGGCAGCGCGTGGTGCACCGCGACTTGGCCGCGCGGAACGTGCTGATCTCCCAGGAGGGCACGGCCAAAGTGGCCGACTTCGGCCTGGCGCGCAACGACGCCATCGTGGATGATCCCGCGGACGCGCTGAGGGTGCAGGCCAAGCTGCCCATCAAGTGGACCGCGCCCGAGGCGCTCAAGTACAATGTGAGTGTCCATTAAAGTTCTGCACGTAACCGCAGGTGTTTTATAGAGGTGCGGTGGTGACAAGTTTAAGGGTAGCTCCGGAGGGAAATATCTTGAAGCACATACCCTATTAATTTGTTATACTTTTCATTCAAATTGGTCACGCCAATTGCCAATTTATATTTGCGTAAGTAGTGCTTGTTAATCCTCTCATGCTTACCCTAGGCTGCATAGTTTTAGGGACTATGCAATACACTAATATGCTAGGCTAATGTTTTGTTTGTGTATTGTTTCAGAAATTTTCAAATAAGTCTGACATGTGGAGCTTCGGAATTCTCCTCTGGGAGATCTATTCCTTCGGACGGGTGCCATATCCTAGAATTGTGAGTACCCATTTTTCACTGAACCTATTTGGTCGAAATTTAGCATGCAGATGCATGATTGGGTCCGTCTTAGTTATTATACTTGTTATCTGAATCTCACGTGAACAAAAACGAGGTAACTATCTTATTAATGCTGACGTTAGATAAAATGCTTTTGCGGATGGCTAAAAATGATTGAATGATTTTACTACCATTTTAAAGGAATACTACCGGTTCTAGGCCACCCAAACCATTTAAAATATGCACGAAACTCCTTAGGGTTAAGAAGTATCTGTATAGTTCTTAAGAAATATCTGTGCAATTCCCTTTTTGTGTACAATAAAGTGTTTTTTATCAATCTATCAAACTTGGTAATCCTAACAATAATAACTACCGTACAATGCAATAACTTGTCCCTGTGCCATCGTAACCAGGCAAAGTCATCACAAACATGTAAGTACACCAAGACTGAGGCCATATGTACCAATGCACAGCGGCCCACAGTGGGAATCGCACCCACCACATCCGGCATAGCAATCAAACCTGGCGGTGAATGAGCCATTGAGGACCACGACCGCTCTACCAAGAGTGTGTCGGTCGACCAAGGAGAAGAACGAGCAATAAATAGTCTGTGCTTGCGCCCGCAGCCGTTGGCGGAGGTGGTGCGGCACGTGGAGCGCGGCTACCGCATGGAGGCGCCCGAGGGCTGCCCGGCCGGCCCCTACGAGCTGATGCGCGCCGCCTGGCACGCGGAGCCGGCGCTGCGGCCCTCCTTCGCGGCCGCGCGCCCGCGCCTCGCCGCCATCCGGGACGCCACGCCGCCGCCGCCCAGCGTGCCGGTGTGTATCTCACTAGTGTAGCCTGTAGCGCGAATGCCCAAAATGTGTCTACAGATAGGAACGCCATCTGGGACGCCACGCTACCGACGCCCAGCGTGCCGGTGGTCGCTAGTGCACCCTCTACGTGAGCTACGAAGGCTTAAAATGTATCTTTAGATAGTAACGCCACTCACCGCCGTCCGAGAAGTCACGCCACCGCCGCCGCCGCCCAGCGTGTCTAGTGATCAAGAAATGTCCGTAGAGTAGAAGCCTACGCGGCCGCTATCCGGGACGCCACGCCGCCGCCGCAGCGTGGCAGCGTGGCCGTCTGTGTGACGCTAGTATAGGGTGTGGAGGAGCGTGTGCGCTCAAACTGTTAAAAACGTTATTTTAGTTGGGTGCCGGTCTGTATCCTAGTGTAGCTGTCTGTAGATGGGAAGCCAAGCCGCCCGTTGTACTGGTGTATTTCGCTGGTCTAAGTATGTTACTGTCTCTGTCAACTTTTAGCTGTCAGTAGGCTTAACTATGCTGCCGTCATAAAAGAAAAGGCCATAACTTCCATGAACATGATTTCGAGATAATTTAAGTTCAGTAAAAAACTAAATTTCAAGCTTGTCTGCTAACTTTTTGACGGTGATTCCTATTTCAAAAATACGAGAAAAATGTATAATTTTTATTATGTCATAAGGTATTTTCTTAAAATTAACGTGTTATATATTTAAATGCATTTTACTCTTTCTCACTAGTAAAAAAATAATTAATATTTGTACAATCCTAAGCTGGAAAGGCGTAACTTCACAGTTAGGGCTTTTTGGCTAAGCTTGTGTAATTACGCCTTTTTTCTCTAGTAGTTGCCATACTATGAGAAAGGTTTTTTTATAATTAAAGGCCCCAATTATGAAATTGTGCCTTTTCTCGCTAGGAAACTATCCGCAAACGGCAACTTTACACTTTGTGATAAAATATCCTAAAAGCCCTACATAAATCCAATATGAACATATCAAGATACACACAACATAATTTTAATAAATCTAATTTTGAGATTATGTTTATAATTTCGTCATACTCTTTTTTGTTGATTTAGAATAACTAAAACACTATGCCACAAAAAGATCTACAAGTTACCAGCTATAAAAAAGGATGACAATAACAAAACTTACCAGAACGATCCACAAATCACAAAAATAATATTTGTGCACGCGGCGGTTGACCGGCGCTGACCTTTCTCACTCGGGCGCAACTTCTTCACTGGCGGACCGACCCCCCACACCCCGTGAAAATGCTAAGTGAAAAAGCCATAATTAGAGTACTATGGCTTTTTTCGTTAGGACTCAACTATATACATCAAGTACTAATGCTTATTAGAAAAGGCGTATACACAAAATTATGGCCTTTCACACAAGTAAATCGTTGTTACTAATAGAAAAAGCCCTAGTTAGGAAATTATGGCTTTTTATGCTAAAATCATATGACTCAGGAGCAAAATAATGGCCTTTTAAGCTAAGGTATATCCTGTTACAAACAAATTTGAGCCTTGTTGCAAAGACAAAAAGATAGAATTTTTCTTGCTCATTCTGAATCTGTATCTAACTCAATTTAAGAAAAAATTGAAGTTATGGCCTTTTTTATTATGACGGCAGTATGGACGGATTGAATATGGGAAACCCCAATGGGTTTTGTTTATTGATGAACGAGGCACACCATGCTTATGTACTGAGGAGTGGATGCGACCTTAAAAGCCGCGTCAGTATCTCACTGTTTATTGGCTTAGGAGCGAATCTAAGATCTGCTTATTAATTTCACAAACTCAAAAGGCCGAACCGTGCTCATTTTTCGGCGTCCCTACCTCTTCGATTGTCGATAGACTCAAGGTCACTCACTAATACTCTGGGTATATCTACAACAAGCTACCCCAAAGTAAGGCATTCAGCGATGCCAAACCTCCGCCTCTATACCGCACTTGTGTAAATGTATGTAATATAGGAACAGGGAGTAATACTGGTTAGGGCAAATCCAGTTTACCAACGAATCTCATAATATTTAGTTTATGCCTGAAAGTGATATCTAAGTGAAATAGAACATATCTTAGCAGTTGTTGACCGCCAGCAGTTTTCAGTTTCTTTGTACTGACTCGTGTCCTGGTTTACTGACGTCCATTTAGCATTAAATAGCAAGTCTAACAAACATCCTTTTCTGTTGTTGCAGTGAGCCTCTAACGGAGTAACAGACTCTTATAAGTGTACAGTTAACACAAAGATAGTTAATGTGCTGTGAAGGTTGCAAACTTTATTTTATATATTAATATAATAATATGGTGTAAGTATGACTAAATTATTTTGGTATGTTTATCGACACTTCCTCGTCTAAGAATTAACTTGTAGATCAGATTATATGTGTGTAAACTGGTGTGTTATAGAGTGAAGTTATGTCCGATGTAAGCTTAATTGATATGTTTTAATATGTTTAAGGGCCTAACATAATATAACGAATTATTGTTGCATATTTCTGGTAAAGATTCCACCCAACGCGCAGCTGCGGCGCCCGCGCGGCCGCGGTGGTACTGTCTAGTCAAAGTAAATTTGTAATAGTATTTTGTATATTAATTTCACGTTTTCAAGTATTTTTATTGCAACATTAAGGTGACTGAAAATATGAAACTATAATCGTTAAATAGACACACCGAATAGAGTAAATAATTGTGTTCAAATCGTTAGAGAAATGCAATTTTATTGAGAAAATTATCCTAAACTATTTGATAAAGTCTATGAGTAAAATATGCCCAGTGATGTTATTTTCAAAAATCCATGTTAGCTAATTATGCATAAAGTAAACTATTTACCCGCAGCAAATGTACTCTGCACTTGATATTTATTGAAGCTTTAAATGCAACAGGAAATAAATGTCAATGCTGGAGAGTTCTGTGTTTCATAGACGGTCTGCACTAGGTATAATGACCGTATATAAACAGGACTGTCCTACCTTGAATTTATTCTTTTATATGAATTTAACTGAACTCATGTTATTGATGATTTTATTCTTATAAATCCATACAAGGCTGAAAAGGGTTGCAGACCTTCAGTGCATTTCTAGCTAATCTATATGTCTAATTTTACTAGATTATTTGCTATATTGCTGATGTTTGTAAAATATAAAATGTACTTAGAGATAATAAAAAAGTTGCATGAGCCAACTTTGAGGTTGTGCTAAATTAAAATATATTAGAATGTATACGGGACATTGGTTCGGTAAAACTTAATAAAAGTCTATGAAGTCCGTTTTAAAGTAACTGATTTTAATGTTATTTGTGCGTCAGGTAGGATCTAAAGGAGGAATCTCAATGTAATCGTGAAATCGTTGTCAAAAGTAATTATTATTTTCTTTATATGCATAAGCCATTCATTCCACTTGATGTTCGCGTTTGAGCTGGGACAAGAAATCAAGTACGAATAAACCTGTCCGTTCGTTTTGAACCATTCTTATGCAATACTAGCGTTTAAGTGTTACATTGTTTTATATACGATTTATTTATAAATTGCAAGAAATTGGTCAACTTTGATAAAGTGGACGGATTGTCGTGGTGCATTTTGCTATATTCTAATCTACCAAAGCATGTTTCGAAACAAAATGTCAACTATTGTTTGCTGTTCACTGACTTCGATGGTCCCACCAGCAGGTGCCATTAAAGATCAGTCGTGCTGTTTCACAATGTAGGTCTTCCTTATTTTGATATTTTTTTAATTTATTGTGAATGCAATAACGTGTCGCAACGTGAACTAGTCTTCAGACCTCGCTGGGGGCTGAAGTCAACAGTTGTGGCAGTATGTTTGAGAAATATGAGAGAACAGAAATCTCACGTTGTTTTGTTTATTACTTTAATACTATTTTAATAAAAAATTTCATTGTAAATAAATTAATGGTAAGGTCATAAAATGTATTATAACAAAAAATATAAATTGACACAACAGTACAATGTTTTGTTCATTCTACTTCACTGTCACATGAGCAGGCGGAGTCGCCGGGGGTGCCTTTGTACTTGCAGCGGCCGGGTCTGCACGAGCAGTAGTCGCTGCTGTCGGATGTCGGCAGAAAACTCTCAGAGTCCCACAGCAACCGGGAGTCCGAAGGTTCTATGACCATAATACTGTCTTCGGCTTCACTCTCTGACAGCGCTAGACGCAAACTTACCTTATTTCTTCGTTTGTTATCACACCCCTTTTTATCGGGATCCTTGACACATTTAAACGATTTCTCTTCTTTGCTGGCGCTCTCTTCGGATCTCTTAAGTAGGGGGTCGTTTGGTTCTATTACCATGTCCTCGGTTAAGTCGTCAGCAAAATGTTGCTGTATACTTACTTTACTTTTATTTTTACAATTGGTATCGCATTCCATTTTGTCTGAATCCCGGTTGCAGCCGCAATTGAATTTGTTTTGATTTATGTTTCCTTTTTCAGTGCCGCACTTACAGTTTGCCTTTTCTGTACTCTTACATAAGATGCATGTGCAATCGGCTCGTCGCTTGTTTTCTATTACTTTTTTTAAGCTACTTTTGTATTTGCATTGGTCATCGCAGTTAGTCTCATCTTTATTGTCTTCATCGCAACCGCAAACGTAACGTGTACTTTTCTTTTTATCGCCGTTGGCACTTTGGGCCACTTTTGATGTCTTCAGATTACTTCGTTTTTTCTCTAAATACGATTTATTTTTGCATCGATTTTCGCACAAGGTTGTATCTCTGCCGCAGCCGCATGGGCATGAAATTTCACCTGAGGTTTTGTAGCAGTTACAATCGTTCTTTTGCTTCTCATTACATTTGCATTTACTTGTTATCTTTAAAGTTTTGGATTCCTTCCCGGTATCATTATCACATTCACATATTTTTTTGTGTCTTTGACCTTCATTGCATATACATATGTCCATCGCATCTTCTTCAGTTACTTTGTCACATTTACAATCTTTCGCGATCTGCGTAGTTTCGTGGCAAGTGCAATGATTCGCGTGATGTTTATCTATACTTTCATATTTGCTGCACTGACAGTCAAGTGCCTTTTGGTTGCAAATGCAACGAATACATTTGTCGCAACCGCAGTGGTGCGGACTTGCGAGCGAAATCCTGGACGCCGAAGGGCATGGATTGAATGGCTCGCTTCTCAGGCTGCTTTTCTTCTGCAGGTCTTTCGATTCCCTGTCATAGAGCACGTGAACTGAAGAGACACTTCGAGTTCTTTTGAGCTTGTCGTGAGTTGGGACATTCATTTTATCCTCCTTTTTCTTACATTTATTGCATACTTTGGCTAAAATTCCCTTTACAGTCATGCCGCTTGATTTTGGCGTAGCTTCTTTTTTCTTTTCGTTTTCGTCGGTCTTACTAGATTCGGCAGCTTTACCGCCGGTTTGTTTCTTTTGGTTACACTTGCTTGGTGTGCAGTATAAGCTACTTACGCTAGATTTAATTTTGTCTAACAGAGTTTGTATTAAACTCTTATTGCTGGAACTAGTCCGTGCTTTTTTCTCCTTAATATCCGTGGGAGAATTGCTTTTTTCGGCTTTGTCTTCGTTATCCTTTTTCTTCTGACACCAATTCGGACACGAATCTTGCGAAGTATCTAATTGAGTACTTGGACCAGGCTTGTCTGTATCCTTCTTTATGTTGCTTGAGTTATCCTTATTTATATCTTCGGTGTCTTTTTTCTTCTTTTTTCTCGTAGGCCAATTAAGAAATGATCCTGATGAAGTACTTGGAATGGGACTAGTTTTCTCTTCTTTCTTTCGCTTGGTCGTTTGTCGAGTGCATTCGCAGTTACTACAGCAATGAGTACTACATTTACTTGAATCCTTTCGTTTGGTTTTATCGTTTCGCTTCTTTCTCTTACATTTAATTTTGTCTAAGAGGGATCTTAGTGAGCAACAACTGCTTTTGCTCGAACTAGTCCGAACTTTTTTCTCTTTGTTCGTACCTGTCTCCTCTGTTGCCTTAGAGGTGCTGAAGCATAATCCTGGGTAAGAAATAGGTTTTTCGGTCTGTTGGTTGTGGTTACTCGTTTGCTGGTCGACACACATACGCTCGCAGGGAGAAGGCTCGACATTTGGTATCTCTTGGCATACTTCTGGGCACGTGAACTGAGGCTTCGGTGGCTCAGGAGTCGCATATGGGACTGGCGGGACCCACTCACACGCTCTCAAATTCGGGTAGAAATAGTGCAAGTCTGAAGTAGAGCTGCAACCATCATTATGAAACTGTCAACAAATGCAATCTCAGCATTATTTTCAAGCTGTTATGATTCTAGTCTAACGGATCTCAGGACTCCTTTTAAGTACACTGCCTGGCTACATGGGCATAGATTCAAGTAGCTTGTCGAAGTTCCAACATCTTTGTAGGTCTGTCGACAAAGTTTTTAAAGTAATTCAATGTTAAGGCCTCGGTATGATCGCGTAACCAGAAAGTTTACCTTTCAGAAAATAAGTAGATTCATTTACCTTGAGTTGGTAGTTTGGGTTGGTGTAAATGTCCGGAATAAATTTGGACTGGATTTGGGGTATTGACATTGCTGGACACCTTAGGCTTGAAGGACCATGGTTCATTGCTGTTATGCTGAAATCAACCCATCCTAAGTATTACCTTCCACCGAATACGGGAGATTTAACCAGAGGAACACTTGTGCAATCGCGAAAAATACCATCAATCTCTACGACATAATGTATTACGGTTGCTGTGGTGTACGGCTGTAGGTTAATGTACAGATTTCAAGAATATGCAAACCTAAATTACGGATTATATTATTTTTAATGCACGAAACCGTGCTAAGGACAATTTTAAAAACCTATTTAGAGGCTTAAAATTCCACCCATGCTGGGACTCGAACGGACGATCACTAACCATTTTAGATTGTGCAAACCAGATATGAGAGACGTAACAGCAGCCTTAAACAACCCCTTTTTTCTTTCCTATTACGAAAATAATCATCTAGAGAACGTAAGGTCGTATTTAACAACGTCATGTTACATGGATAGAACCACCCACTGTCGAGAAAAAAAGAGGACCATTATTTATGTTAATAGATATTTTGTACTACGTAACGCAATTCCACAATAAACGAACTTGCAGGATAGTTTCTAAATTAGTGCACATCGTCATAGCGCTATGTAAGAAAGGTAGAGTAACATGACATACTCATAATGACGCATCAAGCTCAATTCAATTCAATTCAAATAATTTTATTTCAACGTAAAGAATTTACATTCTGTTTGCTGAATGTCAATGTACAATGTAAAATGTAAGCCGCCGCCTTCGGGCCGTATTGTAGTGGAGAAAAAGGCAGCGGAAAAAAAAACTCCACTCTGACCATCTTTTCTCAAATCATCTTAAAACCAAATACATCAGTTGCCATATGTAAACCTAATAAGATTTCATGATTGCCATTAACAACCCTAAATGCCAAAGCATTAGTCAAATGTCTCACAATAATAGGGGAAAGCATAAGTGCTGCGGCCAGACACACGAACAGCACTCGTTCACGAGCATAACGCAGTGCTCAGCCATCATCAGTCTCAACCATTTTGGAGGGAGATAGATGACCCGAACACCACGCTACCATTCGAATGACCTTTAGCAAACTTGCAGTTAAGTTTTTGTCAGTTATATATATGCATTCACGAAGCATATATATAACTGCTCATGCATTCACGAAGCGAGTCCGCATGTTCTAACTACTTTGAACTTACGGATTAGAAATGCTCTTGATGAGCCAGGCCCCGCAAGGGTTGGCGCAAGGCGCGGTCATGCTGCGGAAGCCGCAAGGGTACGACAGCACTGGCACGAAGTAGAACTGCATGCTCCCGTCCAGGTTCACTGTGGTTACCACGTCGCCTTCGCCGACTACTTCGGGCGTCGGATTGCACGGTTGTTGAGCTGGAATGGAGTGTGTGTTGGCACCACAAAAGGTACAGTAAATATTGTAAGAGATGCCTATCTTCGGATATAGTGGTAGTGGAGAAAAGGGGCGGGAAAAAACTTCACTCGGACCATCTATCTCCAAATCTCATATCGGGGCGAAGACGAGCGACCTCGACCTCACGCGCGTGGGCTACATCCCATGACTTGAGTACATTTTGCAAATAAGTTAACTTAAAAGACGCAGTTTCCACCCCGCCCCGTCCTCGTGTGGGATTTCAACCGCAGCTCAGTAGACACGATAAAAAAACGTTGACGCATTTTAGTCTAGTTTCTGGGCGTATAAAGAACTATGTAATGGATGGTCTACTCACGAGGAATGAACCCGTTGAATGGGCCATAGTTCCACTGCGGAAATTGTCCACACTGATTGAACTGCATGCTTCGAGATTGGTTCGGACCGCTATTGAGGTTTATTGCGAGGGTTTAGAGAGGTGTTCTTTATCTGTTGTGGTCATGTTTTAAAATTATATTTTTGAATAAAACGATGTATTGGCCATCTTGTATGAGGCTTGATCAACTCTTGTGATTCTTGGGCTTGATTTGTTGTGACATTTCTGTCACTTCATGAACCTGATTAAAGGCGTGACAGCTTTAATTTAATATGTTTGAAAGAGTTTGAAGAAGGATCGTTTGACTCATTATCTCTGATCTACATTGTTGAATCTCCCACTTGACACTTGGCCGGTTTTTTCAGCGTTCCTAACTTTGGGGACAACACTGACCTCCACAGTTTTGAAATCTATGATAATATAGCTTTGCGACGACGTGATTTACCCGTACCCTATACCTATTTCAGTTGGAACACGGCCTTTGAATAAAAATACTTTAATTTGTGCCCAGAAAGATCTTTATTTATTCACTTACATCGAATTCATCGAGTTTCTAACTAGTGCGGAGGGTAGTGGTAATCTTCGACTGTTACCAAGTTACCGTTGCAAATATTTATAAATCTTAAAGTACCCCATGACAAAAGATATGTATAATAAGTCATTTGACAACAACAATACCAGAACTAAATGGGTCATGTGATTCAGAAGTTGTATTACTTAGTAAAACATGTAATTTATTTATAGGTATACTCTGTAACAGTATGTCATGTTAGTTTTTGTCAAAATAAACGATTTGATTTGATTTGATTTGAAACTTACATCGAATAATATTCTAGATAAACAACGTAGAGTTAAATATTTAGCTTAAATACTACATAGTAGTAATAACAACAAATTATACAACAGCAGTCTCTCACTCCAAACTTTGGAGAACATCAGTTAAACAATAATTTAAAATTAAAATCTGACCCAGTTAGATGCTTCAAGGTTTCTTTATGCCACAATAGTTTGTAAGACAAATATTATTCACATTTTTCACCATAATTTATTTTCTATATATTTATTTGAGTTACGAATATCTTTGTCGTCGTCGTCAGGCTATACTAGTCCACTGCTGGACATAGCCCTCCCCTAAAGAGCGCCACGTTGTGCTATCTTGGGGGGTAATGCCCATAATCCCCACGCCGGGCATGTCAATGTGACTAGCACTAATTCGATCTATTAAGCCCCTATACGACTTCACACTAGGCCCACTGAGTTGAGAGGCAAATCTTAAAGCCATACAAATCAGATGTACACGGTGTTCCTAATGTGAAAGTTGACTATGTACTCGGAGTTGGTCCGCTGAACGCTGATCGCGAATGGGTCCGTCGGATGGAAGGTGAAGGCGACGAGGCGGCGCGCGCTCGCCGGCACCGACTGGCCTAGCACGCCCGCGTAGATCTTGAACTTGAGTAGCCCCGAGTCACGCGCGTAGAATCTGCAATAAGAGTTTGATTCAAGGAGCTTTAGGGTGCTAACTAGCGCCACCAATGGAATAAAAATCTTATAATACGTTTTTTCAAGAAGTAATCCGATGATAAAGGGTCTGAAGAGTATTATGATTTTTGATCTTATTTTATTCCAATACAAATTGCATGACTCACAGTCAAGAAACTAGTGTAGAACAAGTTAAATTTACCTCTCAATATTTATTTATTTGACTTTCTTGGTCTAGTGGTATCACATTTGATTAGGTACCATGCCGAAGGTTGTGGGTTCGACTCCCACTGGGGGCCGCCGTATATGTGTAGAATGGCGTCAGATTAGGTGTTTTTCCCTTTTTGTGATGTCCTTGCCTGGTTATCTATCATACAACAGTTTATCCTAGCTTGAACAGTTTATCCTAGTAGGACAAGTGGTTGCGTTTTTTTAAAATTAATATTAATGAGGCGGGTGCGACATTCTTTGCATAGTTAATTTATTTATGTAATACAAAATCTTCGGAACCGGCGTGCGTGCATGCATGACTTACGAACGTTGCTGAAGCGAAGGTTATCTGTCAGGATGGTGGCAAGTGGCAGTCCCTGGTCTCTGCCTACCTCTCTGGGATACAGGCGTGAGGTTATGTATGTATGTACAAAATTTTATAGCATTACAGTCTTAACTATGCGCTATAAGACTCAACGTACTCGTATATGATTATACTTTACACAGAAACATAACACATTCGAAACAAATAAAAATAATAGAAGTTGTTCTTCCTTACCTTATGGGGTATTCTCCATAAGCCTTCGGTCTTTCCATCACAGAAACCCACTTGTCATCATAACTGAAGAGGCCAAGGTCTAAATACGGCGACCCACTGTACGACTGAGCGCTGATGGGCAACTGCGCTAGTATTCTCTTGGTAGCCTCTGTCCTGCCACCATAGATTGCCCTCACTATAGTCTGCTTGAACCTCTGTTGGGCTAGCCGCGCATACAAGTTGTTCGATGGTGAGCAAGTAAATTGGGAATCAGAGCAAAGTCTCGCGTTCCTAAACCAATCGCAGTAGTTCTCGAAAAGTTGTAGTAGACCTTCAGAGGTGTTTTCGTAAACTTCCAAGATTTTGCTCTCGCTGATGTTGTATATGACGAAGAACGAGGATTGGCTGTTCGGTTCAGCAACTCGCAATGTTACTACCTCTTCACTGGCATATTTGATAAGCAAGTGGTCTTCGTCTAGCAGTTGCATCTTCCACATTCGCAAACTTTTAAACATATCGAAGTATTTGTAGAACTTTCGCAGCTCTAGAGGATCCTTTGATTCGTCACTTATTGACTTGGCTCTTCTGTAGAGAAAGACCAGCAGTCGGTGCTTTAGGCAATTTATAGTCTCTTCGTGGAAAGGTCTTTCGTTCATTGGCGCAAAAACTGTACTTACAATATATGGGTCATCATCGTGGCAGAATCGACCAATCTTCCTGATCTCTATCAACATGCCATCTACTATTTGAAACAAATGAATTGTTTGGTGCTGTACAGATAAAACTGCAAGAACATCTTTGTATAAATAAATTCCTTGGTTGTGTGAGAGGTAGATTTTATCTATGCGGAAGTGCTTTGTGTCACAAAGTTTTCCATTTTCCAAATCTACTAAGTGCAGTGAATAGTCTTCTAATGCTGACCTAAAAGGAAGATTAATGTATGTGATATGTAAAAATTGACTGTCTACCATTAAATTTGAATAACAAAACTAGAACAACCGAATACTCTTATTGAGGCCTCATTGAGGCCTGATATAGTGGAAGTGGATATCATATAGTGGAAGGTAATGATATGATATGACATCAAACCTTTGAGGAATGTAATATATGCATTGTATTATTAGCTACACCTGAGATTTCCTAAACGGGCCTTTGTATATGACAGGTTCTGAGGACATCATAACCTTTACCTACTCAACATGTACAACAATGTTTTAACACTATTCTAGACATTACATCTTTTGTTTTAAAAAAAATCCACTGACCGATGGGTTAAGTATGCCTATTTCCATACCAAAACCTTACCTGATTGTGGGAGTAACTGCCTCATTGTTACTATGAATGTGATAGAAATGAGGCCTTAAGTCATCAGGTATATGCGCTGCCGACCCCACTATGACATATCTACCATCCTCTGTGAATAAGCTGCATTCCCGATTGAGCTGCTGCTCCATGAAAGGCATTTGGCCAGGTCTCTCCGGTCTTTGCATGTCTCTTTGCTGGCAAACATTCACTGTAAACTTAGGCTGGAAAACAGTATTTCCTTTAAACCAACTTGACAAAAAAAAAAAACAAAATCTGGGCCAGATTGGAGCCCACACCTCTAGCATACCATATCTAGCATTGCCTAGTTTGTTGAATATAATAATTAAAAATACGCTTTCCTGTAAGTAGTTGTATCATAGCTAATAAGATCTCATCTATAAAAATATAAACAGCCCTAATAAAATGCTTAAAAAGTTGGAAATATGTGGTGTCAGGTAGCCAATAAAAATCCTACCTTGAAAAATCTGTAAAAAATGTGTGTCCTTATTCTGTGATGGGCTTCATCAGCATCAGCATTTAATAAATCTGATGGATAGCCAGCTACCAGGTCACCTGCTGCTGATGCTCCCTTGTATTCATACACCTGTGAAATTTAATTAAGAATTATCTAAATTTAAAAGTCAAATCTGACTTGCTCTTGGTAACCAAGACAAAAATTCTTCATAATCATTTCCATTGTTCCATAGGTCCTCAAATGGTACTAAGTTTCATGAAAATTCTATTCTCTTCTGTTTTACCCTTGTTTCGTCATTATTAAAATAACTAGATCTGTAAATAAATAAATTAATAATATCATAAATAAATAACATTAATACAAGTGAAGTACAGAATAAGGTAGGAATATTCTTTGTTGCACACAGGAAACAATACCTACACTTAAATAATTGCTTACAAATGGGGAAAAAAATAAAGTGAATTTCTTTCTTTTTGTACAAGTAATATAAATTATGAACTATATGTATAATTTATGTCATTACACAAAATTTTTATTTTATAATATTTTATAATATTAATTTATATTGTTACTGTTAATTTATATTGAGTATGTTACAATCCATACAAGGTCTGTTGGTGTGCTAAAAGTTCACTGTTATTGCATGCTGAGACATGTTATAATAGTAGATTATGCATTAAGGGAATAAAACCATGTATTACGTCATGGGCGGTATATTGAACCCTGAGCGGAGCGAAGGACTCCGAGTTAACTCCCGAGCGCAGCGAGGGAGTTAAATTTTAACTCCTGAGCGAAGCGAGGGAGTTATGTAGAGTCCTGAGTGAAGCCAGGGGTTCATAACGCCCGAGACTAAGACATGTTTTATTCCAGAGGTGAATACTCTACTTTTCACACCATCTGGGAGACAATAATTTTTTTCTTTTTTTTATTGGTGTTTCGCGCGGTCACACGACACAGTAGTTCAGAAAAAAAAGAGAAAAGGGGTGAGTTTCGAACAACAATTCGAATTTCGAATTGCAATGCGGGGCTTCTTCATAGTTTTCATGCGAATTTTGACATTCTAAATTCAAATCACTTTATTACCTAGGGAAATTCTTCATTATTATTGCCCTCGAGAGCAGCGTTGCCACACCGTCCTAAAAGGGACGGTTTTCCGTCCTTTTTATTTTACGACCGTCCCTTCACCGTCCCATTGTTACCACCGTCCCTTTTTCTAAGCCGCCGCCACTCCGTCTATATACGCATCCCAATCAACATTTTATTAGTGAACACATCCAACTAAGTAATTATGTTTTCTTTAAACGCATCCTTACGACAGCGCTAAGCAAAAACTGATATAACACTATTAATTTGTTATGGGGAACAAAGATAGCAATATTTTTGACATACCGCTTACGAACTCATGGCATGGTCCGTTCCGAATTAGGAAAAAACTAGCTATAGCTCACATAGGTAACACTCAGTACAGTTGAGTGGATGAGTGAGATGGATAACATGAAATAATAATTTGAATGAACTGCAACCTAAATAATTTGCGTAGAGCGGAACATCATCAATGAAAAGAAAACAAACATTTTGCCGTGATTTTACGATTTGTATTATAAAATAAATTGACAAATTATTATTGTGGTTGGCGGTTGAGCGTCATGAACATGAACCTACCACTAACAACTTGAGCAATAAGGTATAATAACTATAAATACCTACCTAGTATCTTGTTTTTTTACTTTATTTCTTTAATATACATACAGTACATTGAAAACCGTACCTTAATCTTGAAAACGGTCCCTTTTCAGATTGGGTAACGTCCGAAATACATTTTCGGTTGCGGCAACACTGCTCGAGAGACAAGGCTATGCTTTACGATGATATTTGACGGTACGTAATAAGGCATTGTCGAGCAGGAGGTGTGAAAATGAAATTATAACACTTATAATCAATTATTCAGCAGAGATCTATTTCAATTATCTCTAGCGTAAAAAATGCTGTTGTCCTTTAATGCTTAAAGTAATATGTGGATAATGAGGTGGGTTACACTCTTACCTATATTTGTAAATCATGTCAATCAAATTGTGTAACTGTTTATTGTCCCTAATAAAATATGAATTATAGATAAACATATTTGTTGCTTAACAATTAAGCATAGTATATGCATGGCATAGTATATTCTTCTATCTACCTCAAGTGAATTTTGGTCCGCCGAAAACGCTATAAAGTGCTTCCCATCTGGGCTAAACTTCCTCAAAAAGCAAGGCGGCTTCTCCACATTCACGATGGTCAAGTTCGGGAACACGTTCTGGTAAAATTCTCTCACTACGTGGAAATGAGAGCCTGGCTTCCTGGAGCCGTACATCTCTCGGTCCATTAGTCTGACTACCAGATTCTGGGGCCTGATTTTTCGTGGCACAATTCGTTCTGTGCAAAAGAACTCTTCTTCATTGAGTTCCTCTGGTGGAATGTCTTCGTAGTAAATGTTACTACTGCTGGAAGTGGAAGCCATAGTTTTGGAAAGTCTGCACCGTTCATATATATATATAATTATTTACACAAATTAAAATTATTTAGAATAATAGTTAGTTAAAAACACTACACCAGTCCAGACAATCTCTATTTAGTCTGTGTCGTCCGTCACAGTCTGTCACACACAAACGTAGACAGAGAATAGATAGACGAGACATAAGCATAGAAAAAAAAAGAAGAAAGTGGCCAGTATTTATTACAGAAGCGTACTCAAGCGCCGATCTCTACTTAAGACTAGTTTTGAGTATGGATTTAATTTTAGAACGTTACTTGAGTCAAGATTCATCGAGCGCGACTCAACTGAGTAATAGCTAATTCGAGAACGATACTTGGGTAGCAATCTCTACATAAGTAAAGATCAAATCTGTATTTACTCAAGTGTGGTCGGAACCACGCTTGAGAGTCGATCGGCCAGTTATTAAAGTTGTCAATTTGGAATGTTTATTGCAAAATTCATATATTCGAAAACCTTGATCACTATGACGAAATAGTTAATGATAGCAGCAGCCCCTTAGGCATTAAAGGGACGCTGAAGACCCCTACTGCATGGATTCTAATAAGTATCATTATGTGCAAAAACAATTGCATTAATATTAGGGTGGTTTCATTGAATAAATTTCACGCAACACAATCACTTCGCGAGCCCTTCCGTGCTTCGCAAGGTACGTTAAGCCGTTGGTGCCGGCTGTCATATAATGGCAGTCGTTAAGCCATGTCAAAGGCCTTATGGGCGGCTTGATAACTTCTGACTGTAAGACCCGCTACTGTCTTACAATCCTCCACCAACCCGGACTTGGCCCCCGTGGTAGAGTATGGCTTAACCTTCTTGCGATGCAGGAAGAGACCCGTGCCCCAGCAGTGGGGACATACAAGGGTTGATGACGAACACAATCACTTCACCTGGTCCCAAACTAGGATATCCTGTACTTTGATAACCAGGCAAGAACGTCACAAACATGAAAGTACACCGAGACTGTGGTCACTTGTACAAATATATAGGCCCAGAGTGGGAATCGAACTCACAAGCTCGGTCTTGGTAACCAAGCGCCTTAGCGGCAAGGCCAACAAGACATTCACAAAGAGGAATAAATAAAATAATCAGTAAAACAATCTCAGCTTTTTTATTGCTCATAAATTTGTAACATAATTGACACATATTCTATAAATCCGCTGTGTTGAAGTTGACTTTTTATCTTCCTCGAGGAGGATCCTCTCCACTGTGGTGAAGTTGAAGTTTTGTGTTCAACGAGCAGGTTCCTCTCCACTGCGATGAGGTTGAAGTTTTATGTTTACCGAGCAGGTTCCTCTCCACTGCGGTGAGGTTCAAGTTTTATGTTCAACGAGCAGGTTCCTCTTCACTGCAGTGAAGTTGATTTTATGTTCAATGAGCAGGTTCCTCAATACTGCGGTGAAGTTGAAGTTTTTTGTTCAACAAGCAGGTTCCCCTCCGCTGCGGTGAAGTTGAAGTTTTATGTCCAACGAGCAGGTTCTTCTTCACTGCAGTGAAGTTGAAGTTTTATGTTCAATGAGCAGGTTCCTCTCTACTGCGGTGAAGTTGAAGTTTTATGTTCAACAAGCAAGTTCCTCTCCGCTGCGGTGAAGTTGAAGTTTTATGTCCAACGAGCAGGTTCCTCTTCACTGCAGTGAAGTTGAAGTTTTATGTTCAATGAGCAGGTTCCTCTCTACTGCGGTGAAGTTGAAGTTTTATTTTCAACAAGCAGGTTCCTCTCCGCTGCGGTGATGTTGAAGTTTTATGTCCAACGAGCAGGTTCCTTTGCACTGCGGTGAAGTTGAAGTTTTATGTTCCATGAGCAGGTTCCTCTCCACCGCGATGAAGTTGAGTTTTGTCTTTTACGAGGAGGACCCTCTCCACTGCAGTGAAGTTGACTTTTTATGTTCCACAAGGAGGATTCTTTCCACTATGGTGAAGTTCCTTGTTACATCTTGTTTCAAAACAGCGATTAATGTTCAAATTAAACCACACCGACTATGTACAGATATTAGTAATTTATTAAACCTAAATAGACAGACGTCAAGAGAATTATTTTATCGACATTTGTTACGTTCCGTTCTGTACTCAAAGCGAATAAATAAACAAGAAGCGTGAACGTTTTGCTTCCTTTAAATATACGGTTCATTACAAACTAATATCTAAATAAAGAAACTTTGAACAGTTTATTTACGAATACATAAACATTATTTTAGTTTCCTCTGTATATTTGACATAATTTACTAAGTTTTATTGTCACGTTTTTGTAACATGCGTAAAACGGAATAAAAATCAACACTTGTATTTTTCTTGTCATAGAAAACAAACTTTGATCATAGACAATCTGATTGCAGTTCTGAATCTCTACTTAAGCAGTGATTGGCTGATCTCTACTCAAGAACTGTTTGAAAATAAAGGGAGTGCTTGAGCATCGATTCAGCGCTCAAGTAATGATTGGGTGATCTGAGATCAATCTGTGCTTGAGCAACGTTCTGTAATACCGGCCTTAAAGTGTAAGCGAGAAACGGTAATGATCTTCTGTCCCTTACGCGTATGCGATTTTTTTGTTTGCCACAGTTCAAATCCTTTTAGGCAGATATCGGTGTTTTTCTCCATAAAATTGTAATTTTCGTGTTCGGTGCAGTTGGACGAATGCGATACAATGGTAAATTGCAGCATTTTAGGCTGTGGAAGCCGCAGTTAGCGTAAAAACGCCAACATAACCTTTCATTCGTAAGTGCTATTAATTCTCCTCTAATCTCTGTTTTTATTATGTTCAAGACTACGGCAAGGTATAAAATGCATCTACTGCACTCAATTACCCCTAAATTAGATAAATATGTGCCGTGAAAACTAAATCGAAAATTTTAATATTTTGGTGTTTCCCGTCTAAAATATGTAGGCGCTCATACGATAGATTGGCAATCTAACTGCGACAATCTTAATTTAGACGGTTTATAATAATGTTAGTGTTACCAGACTTAATATACAAAAAATCCCTTAGTGTTGGCAAAAACAAGGAAGGCCAAATGTGAAGAAAAAAACTCACGCCCGATATTCCCGAGGGTGTAGGCAGAGGAACCAACCACGAGTTAGACCCTTGTTTTGACGAGGTCCCAAACGTACCATTGGCAAGTCTTTCCCTGTTATCCGGGCACATAATGTTTATATTGTTCAAAATTATTTTACAGGTACCCAGCTGATCAGGCTCTACGGACCATATGGGTTAAAGCTACGGGTCGTTTGGACTGACTGGCAACCGAAAAAGTATACCCGTGTTTGTTCCCGTGATTTCGAGAGTCGAGACCCATAGTTTTCGAAAAACAAAGATTTCTACTTGTCTGACAGAAGGTTCCGTTCCGAAACTGTTTTTGCCGGTAAGGACTCCCTAAAATAATACTAGTTATAGGTACATTTTAGTGATGCAATATATAACGTACGTTATTATGTTATGGTTTACCTCACAAATATATTTGCGAATAGACCATTCAATGCATTATTAGTAAGGGTGTAAATAATATTAGTTATGGGTATATTTTGGTGATTCAATATATTCGTACATTATTATATTATGGTTTACCTCACAAATATATTCGTGAATATACCGTTCTATGTAAAATTTCGGCTTTGTCCTGGGTCTTTTATTTTTTCAATCTCTACTTACTGTATAGTTAACTAGGGTTCTAAACTATAGTATGCTTTGAAAGGTAGTTTTTTTTAAACGCCGTTTGTGTTCTTTCCAGGCTTTTCCTGAGGCTACATCATCGTATTCTCCATCACTTGCGGTTGCAAGTACTAGTACAAGAGCTACTGATATTCCTACGATGGACAGCCTGAAAAATCCTGATTTGGCTCCGTGTGACTTCTTTTTAATTCCCTAAAATTAAAAGTCAGCTCAAAGGGACACAGTTGTAATCGCCGGAAGACGCACTAGCAGCGTTTGAGAAGGCCGTGGAAGAGGTGTCTGCGGAGGACTGGAAAAAATGTTTTGAATATTGTTTCAGTCGCATGAAACTTGGTATAGAGGCTGATGGAGAGTTCTTTGAAAAGATTTTTTAAAAATATTTTTTTCATAGAAGTTAGTTTTTTAGTTTCTCAAAACTTTCTGAGTGTCCCGTATAATTTTAATATTTTTTTTTGCTTCTATTAAGGTACTGATTTATTGCCCGATTTTCTGTTTAAAACTTGTAAATACGCAAAACATACTTTTGGGAATTATGGGTTATGCTAGCAACTCTTATGAAGTACCTACTTCTATCTCCATCTCAAAGGTATACGCGCAGGCCCTGTCTATTCTCTTCTCTGTCTACGGTCACAAATGGTTTAATTATTCTGTGGTCAAAAAGTGACACTTTTATTGGAAACGTATTATTCTGTGGGCCCGTACAAAGTTCGATCGTGTACCTGTCTAATTTGTAGTCTATTTTATTTCCTCTTTGACTTGATTAGTATAGGGCGCGTTTCCGTGTTAAAGATTCTTGACAGTCAGACGGACGGACAAGTGATCTTAAGCCCGCAGTACACAGTGGCCCATGCTGGCCCACTGCTCGCCATTGCCAATTGTAGGCCACGATCACTTGCTGATCCCACAATGGCACGTGGCTCATTTCTGTCTGGCAAACCACTTGCGATGGACGTGGAAGTAGTTGCCGCCACAGCTATTTATTTATTTACTATTTATTTCATTTATTTACAAGTATTACAGAAGTGTGTACAACAACAAAGTTATAAAAAAAATGGCGCAAAATTACGGGCTCAGATTGATATAAATCAAAAAACTTGAATTTCAATTGACTGAACGATAGGCCACTGTGTAATCAGGGATGGCCACGCTACGCCACGATCCTTTGAAGTGTGCCCAAAAAACCGACAACTGTCCGATTGCGCGCCACGACACCATTACCCCGAGTACACAATGGCAATGGCGAGCAGTGGGCCATAATGGGCCAATGTGTACAGGCCGCATAAGAATGTCATCATAGTATTAATCTGTGAATCATGATGGTGAAATCACAGATTATAAAGTTTGACAGATTGATTGCTCAATTTAGTCTGTGTAGTTGTTGTTGTTGGAGAGTTCGGTTCGAACCACAGTTCAGGGATGGTATACGTGTCATAATTATGGTACATGTACCATAATTCAGCTGTTCGTACCATGTACCATGATAGATCCATTATGGTACGCAAAAGTACCATAATTTTGCCGTTTTTTTTTTATCACAAGCACTTTTGCATCACACATTTTCATCTTTCGCTTTTGCTGTTGACGAGTTTTTTTCATATAACGATATCTAGCAACACTAAAAAATCATTCATTCATTTCGTGCAGTAAGTTGATAAGAATGTTCATATCTGTGATAGTTTTTGTAGTCTGTGGATTGTAAGTGAACTTCACAGGTGAATTTTCAAAAAGTTGAACTTAGTCAGAAGTAGCGAATAGCACAGACTAAAAAGAAAAAAGCGAGTAGAGCTCAAATCAAGTATCTATGAATACGGGGTTTCTGAATTGAGAATTCCACTAAGTAAATAAATACTTAAGTAACATTCTGTCATGCTCTCTGCTAAGAAATTCGAAGAGACGGCAGTGCAGTTAAGTATTTACTTAGAGAAATTCTCAATTCACAAACTGGCCGTTAACCTTTACTATGCCATCGACCAACCGGATAGAAACTGTCTGTGAACAAGACGGTCAGTTCTGTGAACTGTGTACGACTGCTAAGGGGACTAGTCCACGAAACTTATAATTGTCAAATATGATTGAGGCAATCGTTGTTTTGTTGAGTAGCTCAAATCCCTGTTTGTCCAAGCTCAAATGCATTCAGTCTATCGATATCCATTTAAGTTGTTCCACTTATATCGTTGGTGGAATATACTGCCTTATTAAATAAGCTCGCATATGTAGTTTTTTATATTACGCTTATGTTTTGCGTCATATATTTTATGCCACACCTGGCTTTCTGGCCAAGCGTAGACATAAAAAGATGTACACAACACGGGAGGTAATAAAGAAAGCTCTCGATCGCATATTTACGTCCCTCGCTTGCAGCTCGGGCCGCAAACTTCTGCGATCTCGGCCTTTCTTTGTATTACCACCCTAGTTGTGTAATGTACTATTTTAATACAGTTGCTCAAAAATTGTGAAATTGAAATTGTGAAATTTGAATACCTTAATTTATAGGACCTGCCTAATTTATTAAATCTGTAAGAGTTTTCCTACCCGTACCTTATTTTTTTCTAAAATACCATAATTTTGAGCGTCTGGTGCCATAATTCAAAAGTTGGCATCTAACATCCCTGCCACAGTTCGACTTCGAACTTGAACAAGTGGTGAATGAAGTTCAAGTTTTTTAAAAGCTGACCCTGCAAACATTTTACGCATTTGTGCTAAGGTAGAAAATACAGAAGTACTAAGTTCTACAAGCTCGATCACAATGTTTTCCGACCAAGTTGTAATTATAACCGGCGCAAGTTCTGGTATTGGAGCCGGCACTGCCTTGGAGTTTGCCAAACTAAGCGCAATTCTTGTCATAACAGGCCGGAAAAAAAATAACCTGGATGAAGTAGCCAAACAATGTGAGGAAGTATCACCGAAGAAATTAAGACCATTAGTGGTGGTATCTGATATGAACAACGAAGATGACGTCGAAAAAATTATCAATTCCACATTAGCTCAGTATGATAAAATAGATGTTCTCGTTAATAATGCTGGTATATTAGAATCAGGAAACATAGAGAACACTTCACTGGAACAGTATGACAAAGTTATGAAAACAAATGTGCGAGGGCCATACCACCTTACTATGCTAGCTGTTCCTCATCTATTGAAAACCAAAGGGAACATAGTGAATGTGTCCAGCGTTACAGGCATGAGGTCATTTCCTAATGTTTTAGCTTACTGCATGTCTAAGTCTGCTGTGGACCAGTTCACAAGATGTGTGGCACTGGAGCTTGCACCCAAAGGAGTTCGAGTTAATGCAGTGAACCCTGGGGTAATTGTGACAGGCTTGCACCAGAGAGGAGAGAGTGGTATGAATGACGAACAATATGCAGAATTCTTGGAGAAGTGTAAACAGACCCATGCCCTGGGTAGACCAGGAGAAGTCAAGGAAGTTGCAAATACCATAGTATTTCTCGCTAGCAGTGCAGCAAGTAATATTACTGGGGCTACTTTACCTGTGGACGGTGGGCGGCATGCTATGTGCCCTCGTTAGGATGTAGTCATACATAATAATAGTTACATTGATGTGCTATCCTTATACACTACGTCACTGGCACAGAGATATAAATTGTGTAAACAAAACATACTCTTCTGATAAGTTCATAAATTAGATTAGCTCAAATGTATATGTGTAGTATAAAATGGGTTATGTAATAAATATTATATCCACTGGTAATCCCTGTTAAATTTTCATTTCTCATAAGTCTAAATCTACTGTTTATTGCTGTCAGTTGATTTTTTTGTATGCACTTCAGCCATTTATTTCATCATATCTCTTCTAAAGGTCCATCCAAATTTGGGATCAGTGTATATTAAGTAGTTTTTTTGTAGGTAAATAGGCATGTAAGGAATCCCCTTCCATTGTTGGTTTGCCTTCTATGCACGGGTAACATATTACATCTCATCTGTGGTGTCTTTTGTCACGTCTTCTGGGCATGTCACGTCTGTCATCAGAAAGTTAGAAGTGTCTGTTTTCGTGTTTGGTTATCCTATCTCTTCTGGATAGTGAAAGTGAAAAGCATTTATTTCGATTGTAACACCATATGTAACACAAATGATAAACAATATTTGTAGTAAAACAAAAACATAAAAATAAAGGTACCTCATACAATTATGCTGAACAAAAAGTGCTACAACAGAAAAAGGCTGCAGCTCAGCAAAATGCTAGTCAGAGGCGACTAGCGCTGGTTTTCTGCTGCACCTAATTCGCTGAACTATGAACAAAATTTGACTATAAATAGAATAAATAGACGGATACATACAATAATTGGATTAAAAACATTTTTTATAGAAATAAGCTTATAATCGAATAATGTAATGGCCCAAATGCCAGAAATAAAAATAAAGCAAATTTAATACATTTCGGCGTGTGTGTGTGTGTATTTGGGTGCGTGCGTGCGTGCCTGTGCGGACATAAGATGGATAACTGCTACCAATAGATTAACAGATTGTTGTGCACAAGAAACCGGGGAAGTATGATCAGTTATGTTTTTTTGCAAGTGGTTGGGAATAAAAGAATGGTGATTAATTTTTCACGTTTATAATAATTGCATTCTGTCACATAGTAATATTGTTACACCCAGATTCTTACGATTTCAGACGATTCTAGCAGTCTAAAATTCATCACAGAGTACACAGTTTTCTAATTATTTTTTTGTTAAATTAACAGTTGAGGTATCAGTAACCCAAATAAAATGTTCGATCTTGTAACAATGTTTTGCACCAAGTGTGACAAGTTGCCTTGGTATACAGACATGCTAGCCCATCAAGGAATTCAAAACCATTAGCATTAGAATAAATAGATAATGTGCACTTGTGAGATGAATCTATAAATAAAAACACCTCCTTAATTTCCACTTCCTTTAGACGCATCCCTCTACATAACTGAGCTGTACTCATCATCATACTTTATACAACTTAAATTTAATGAATTCACTATAAAACCACTACAATACAATATAGGCTACAAACAAAAGCTAAATTCTTATTACAAAATTGTTTTACCACCACAAGAGTTAAATTCATGAAGATAGATGATAGGTATTCAGAGAGGAAAAGGATAAAAGTTGCCTGTCCCAAAAACTATGCATACTGGTCACTAAAATAAACTAGCGTATCCAGAAAATGTTGCTGGGATCAAGTTTCTGTTAACTTTGTTGGAAGAAAAAGATATTAGATGCCTTATACAGCAAAAAATTCAATAAAAATGTGTGATTTTGCACCCCATTATCCTCTAAGCCATTGATTTCTCAGCTATAGTTCCTTTGTTATGATACAGACAATAAGTGGATTTCGGGAAGGCCATTAGTTTATTAACACCTGATATAGGCTCTTTAAAAGTATAATTGCTACTCTCCTCATAGACAATAAGTAGTGAACAAAGGATTTTCTAAAGTTGTAGCAATAACATAGTATTTGTGACTATTAATAATAAAAGTGAACATCTTTAAAAACAGAACTCCTTAACGTCACATCTAGACACATTAATTATTGCCATGTGTATGCGGTCTGGTCACAAAGTTTAAGATGCAAAAAATGTATTTACACAAGTCAATATCTTACGTAATAGTTACGCAGTCGCCTTTAAATATGCAGGATATAATATATGTTATGTTAAAATAAACCATAGAAAGATAGAAATACATATTTCTATACAAAAAAGTGTTATAGCAAAAACAACTAAATTTTCACTATACCCCTTCTTACCTTACAAATGCCTTTTTATGAAAATGAATCATTTAAATCTAATCCATAGTAGACAACAATTTTGAATTACATCTAAAACAAGGAGGAATGAACGAAAAACCTACAAGTTATGTTAGAATGACAAATTTTAAATTTATGTAGTAAAAAAACTGTCACCGTTTAAGGGATGCAAAGTTATTTATCGCATAATGAAAAATTGGTGTTATTTTGCTGCTGCCTTAAGCTTACTGAAACCGCTATGAAATGAGGCATACGCCAAGACAAGTAAGCTCCTGCAATGCTGTGATGTCTCCGCATTGTGAGCTTCATGTTAACATACACCACAGTATGTCACTGAGTTACAATAATATTCGTCATTAACTCCTCCACGGACACAAATCCCAAAGGATGCAAAGTACACCTTCCTATATTGTTAATCGATTGACAAAGTGCTAATTAAAGTTACCTAATAGCCACGCAGAACACAATCACTCGAGAGATCAATTGAAATTGAACTTGTACTTTTGTCACAGTGTTTCAAAGAGAAATGAGCTCTATCGCGAGAGCGGTAAGTAAGCGAACGGCAGCAAACAACGTGGACGCGAGACATAGGTTCGTGTGTGGGACGCACGACTGTTAGCTCATAGACAGCTGGCCGAGGGCTAATAGCCTTTCCACCGCCGCGTTCACGTCGCCGAATGTTGCTACCAGGGCTGGAAACGAGATGAACGAGCGATTAGTCATATGGCACAAGGGGCATAAGGAACAGCATGCCTCAAACTTTATCAGATTTCATACCAAAAAAGACAGAAAATGCCCCAAAAATGCGAAATATCTCTTTAATCTAATAGTAAAAAACTGTAAACGTTTCCTAATAAGAAACTGTAGACTCATAAAAGCATTATTTTAAGTAATAAAAGTGATAACTCCAATAATCATACTCTTCAGACATTATGTTCGAGGGGCTAGTAGCGATCGCTAGCGCCACAAATAAACAAAAAAAAAAAAGCATATTTTTATAGACAGTTAAAACAGATTTAAGTGATAATTTCTAAATCCAATGAAAAATCTGAGTTCATTTTCAGAAACCCCTCAAATAGCCGGTGAGTCGCCCATTGGCTCAATTGGAAGAGCGCTGGCACGGATAGCCAGAGGTTGCGGGTTCGAATCCCGGCATGGGTGAAATTTTTTTAGCCTCTAATAGGTTTTTAAATTAGCCTATTATGTTAATAGGGATGTGACATCATAGTAGAGCCCAATTTGTATTGCGTGTTTTGTACCACGTGACAAAAATGACTTCGATCGGTAGAAAAAAACAGGTTTCGTAACTTAACAACAATTTCCAACGGGATCAAAAGTACTTTTATATGCAAGCTCTCCATCGATGGAGTTGTTCACGGTATGTCCTACCTTGCAGGTTGGCCTCCCGGTTGAGGAAGCCCATAGCTGTCAGCTGCTCGAGCTGTTGCGAGTACCGCTGCTCCGGCGGTTGCTGCGGGTTTTGATTGGTCCCCATCGCGGCCACCATCCGCTGCATGAACTGGTGGGATGATGGACGTTTTTATTGTCTCATTTAGCTTTAAGGCTGGGGCTACATACACTGGGCAGCGCTTCACGTTAGGACTGGTAAAGCGTAATAAGATTAATTTGGTAGGGTTACACTATCAGCAAAAATCCCCGAAAACCTTTTGCTAGTTAACATTAAGTACAACTTACTTTCAGAGCCAGAGGTGGCTCTCGACGACCTGAAAGACTGTCCCAGACATTAAAGAGATCCATTCTCTCTGAGACAAAAGAGACGGGAGTAACATAACATACAACACAATTGATGCAAAGCTTCAATGGGGTCCTCATATAAAAAAATTAGCAAATAGGCTTAGTTCAGCAGCATATGCAGTTAAAAGAATTAGGGAACTAACTGACGTCGCAACTGCTAGGCTTGTTTATTTTAGTTACTTCCATAGTGTTATGTCCTATGGCATACTACTGTGGGGACGGGCTGCAGATATTGTGACCATCTTTGTCTTGCAGAAGAGAGCGATCAGATTCATTTATAAGCTAGGCAGTAGAGATTTCTTTAAAGAAACTAACATCCTGACAGTTGCCAGTCAGTATATCTATGAAAACATTATGTACGTCAGGAAAAATATCAGTAACTTTAAAACTTCAGGTAGCCAACACAATGTGAATACTAGAAATAAACATAAACTTTTGTTCCCACTATTTAGGCTGGCAAAGGTTAATACATCCTTCATGGGGCATTGTATACGCTTCTATAATAAAATCCCTGAAGATATATTAAGCTTGCCTGAATCGCGGTTCAAAAAATATGTTAAGCACACTTTGTGCCAAAAGGGCTACTATAACATAAAGGATTATATAGATGACAATGAGGTCTGGAATTATAGCCAGTACAATGTATGAGTTCTATGTTTGTAATAATTATGTAAACTATGTTAATTAAGGACTTTGAAAAGACTAAGTTTGGAGTTTTTTTTTGTCCATTTTTTCTCCAAAATGATCTAGATTTTGAAATGGACACCTAGTTTGAATTGTAACGTTCATTAAGCCGCAGCTTCTGCGCTAATTTGAATAAAACCTTTTCATTTCATTTCATAAATAAACTGGGCTAGAGCTACCCTCCCGAGCTATGAACAGAGATAAATGGGAAGCTCTTGTGTCAGCCTCAGGATCCAAAGAAGACCACTTAAAGTAAGTCGTCTTCTTCTTTGACTTAAACAAGTAACTTTGACTTCACACGGACGTATTTCTGGTCTCATAGGCGGGATGTCAGGCCATCGAGGTTTAAAGCCAAGTTTTCACGGTCTTAGTGCGCTCGGTCCGAGTGCGCCATCAGAGTAAACTAATGCTACTGGTTGGCTATTTTGATGTTGTCACGAAAAACCGTCCAATCAGAAGCATTAGTTTACCCGGAAGCTGAAGACAGGGCGCATGGCGCTCATCAGGGGAGAGCAGGCTACATAATATAGCCTGAAGAAGAAGAAGTTTACTCGGATGGCGCACTCAGTCCGAGCGTACTAAGACCGTGAAAAGGCGGGTTTAGAATTCTTCGGATTTTAGTTCAGTCAAATTAACAAGTTCTCTTCCCTGCGAGTAGATTTCAGAGTTGTTCAGCTGGCAGGCCGCCCTTGCTACCTACAAGAATAGTTCGAAATTGTCCTGTTGACGGGAACTGTTACCTGCGAGAAGAGCTCTAAGTTGTTCTGTTGGCGGTCCTACCTGCGAGAAGAGCTCGGAGTTGTTCTGCTGGCGCGCCTGCGCGGCGTTGGCAGCAGGCGGCGCGGGCGGCGGCGGCGTGGCGCCCGCTGCGCCCACGCCCAGTCCCAGGTTGGTGACGAGGCTCGGCGCGGCCGTGCGCAGCTGCTCCATCCCCTGCTGGATCTGCAGCAGCGCGTTCAGCGCCTGCGCACGAGACGACATAGTTACAGAACATGTTTTTTATTCATAACTAGCTGACCCAGCGAACTTCGTACCGCCTAGCACTCGATTCTTTAATTTTTTTTTTCTCTCTCCGCAAGAACCATCCTCGTCCTTCAAGGAATATTCTAAGAAAACAATTAGCGAAATCGGTTCCGCTGCCCGCGAGATTTGCGCTTACCAACACATACAGCGATTCATTTTTATATTAGAGAAGATACAGTTGACTGCGCGTCGATCTCAAAAATGTTGTTACAAAATCACTGGTAACGTAATTGAGTCACGTATGTTAAGGATGATGTTAAGGTTGATGTGCTGTAGACTGTATAGTGGCCCTTTCCTTTCGACTAGTTCAATGACTGCATATTGAATTTGCAGTCATTGCTTATTGTAACTTTTGACCCTACGTTCCGTGAATGATTACATACGCGGAGGTAAAACAACTATTCTAGTAGGGAAACGAGGTTTAAAAAACCATGATATTTGAATAGCAAATATATTTATTTGAATAAGAAATATTGTGATTAATGAAATAAAATGACAAGTCAGCGGCACATAGTTTGTGCTCTCTTGCACTGAATTGTCATTGGTGTTTATTTTTTGCAATGAACTTTCTGTTGTTTACGGGAAGGGTTAAAATAATTAGGTCATAGAGGTAACTAGACTAAAAAGTATTGTACCTGCCCTAGACTTACCTGTGGGTTGGTCATCATCTGTTGCATCTCAGGGTTCTGCAGCTGAGCAAGCATCTGTGGCATCATCGAGCGCATTTGCTCTTGCAGCTGCGGGTTATTCGCGAACATTGGGTTCTGAAACAGAAAATCAATGTGGAACACTTGGATATTGCACTTCCTTAAAAGCAGATCGACTACGACCATACTACATACAAAAGAATTCAACAACTTTTCTATTTCTTGTCTTCGTTGCACTGTTTGGTTATTATCATACCTGGTTTCACTTATTACAGTTTTTAAGATAGAGCAAACACAAATAAAACCTTCTTTGTGGTTTTTGTTATGATGAGCAATGAGTTAAGTAGCTATTTAGCAATTTACTACAATTTCTTTCTTTCTTTCTTTCTTTCTTTCTTTCTTTCTTTCTTTCTTTCTTTCTTTCCTTTCTTTCTTTCTTTCTTTCTTTCTTTCTTTCTTTCTTTCTTTCTTTCTTTCTTTCTTTCTTTCTTTCTTTCTTTCTTTCTTTCTTTCTTTCTTTCTTTCTTTCTTTCTTTCTTTCTTTCTTTCTTTCTTTCTTTCTTTCTTTCTTTCTTTCTTTCTTTCTTTCTTTCTTTCTTTCTTTCTTTCTTTCTTTCTTTCTTTCTTTCTTTCTTTCTTTCTTTCTTTCTTTCTTTCTTTCTTTCTTTCTCTCTGTCTTTCTTTCTTTCTTTCTTTCTTTCTTTCTTTCTTTCTTTCTTTCTTTCTTTCTTTCTTTCTTTCTTTCTTTCTTTCTTTCTTTCTTTCTTTCTTTCTTTCTTTCTTTCTTTCTTTCTTTCTTTCTTTCTTTCTTTCTTTCTTTCTTTCTTTCTTTCTTTCTTTCTTTCTTTCTTTCTTTCTTTCTATATAATATAATAAGATAGAGTTCTTCAAAGGTAAGTCAGACAGCGCCGGCTTAATGATAGGTTGCCATATACACCTTTCAAGTAAGAAACCCTAAAAACTCTTCACAATTTACAAAATCGCGTCATTATCAGAAGTACCTGATTTATAAGCTGCGCGGCCATGTCCGGATCGGCAGACAGCGCCTGCAGCATATTGTTGGTGTAGGGCGCTGAGAGCATCGACTGTAGCAGCCGCGGGTTCTCCGACATCTGCCAAGAAAGTACATATTGTCAAAGACGCCAGTTGTTAGACTAGAGCAGCAAGTCTTAAAATGTTCCTTCCGGGGAACCTCAATGACTTCACCGAGGTTCCGCGAATCACATTTCTCAATCATTGGATTGTTAGCTTCAAATAAACTAGCTTCGTTAGTCCCTCATGCCATGCGGGAAACATAGCTGCAGCAGCCGTCTCATCACAAAGGCATCAACAAAATAATCTGAGTACAGAATTATAGCCATCCATCGTATATTTTGTTGAAAATTTGATATTGCATTTTTCCAGTAAATGCGAGTCAACTGACCTGCTGCAGTAACGACTGCATCCCGGGCGTATTGATGAGCGCCGGGCCACTGGCGGGGGGGTTGGGTGTTGGCCGCGTGCCGCCGCCGCCGCCGCCACGCTGCCAGGGGTTGGGAAGCGGCTGCCGGTTCTCTGCGCCTATTTGGGGGTTGGTGCCGTCTGAGGAATGGGCCGGTTGTTCGGTAAACATAATACGTACAATCTTAGAAAAAAGTGAAATTAATTGATTAGATTAGTAGAATTCAACAAAATCATTTCTTCATAAAGTTCTGTCGGTTTCTCGTACATTAATCTGTGTACCTCAGTCGTTTTTAAACCAAAGAAAGAGTATAACATTGTTTTGTAAGCTGTAAAGTCGACATTCAATGTTCCTCTTCGTTGTTTTCAATCTTTGAACAAATCTGATGGCAGATTTCATTGGAAAAAAAGTTCTCAGCTCTTAGTTGACAGCTGTTAACAATACATTGTTGAAGAAGAAGAAACCACTTATTACATCAACAGAAACACACACATTTGATCACCACATTACAACATGAACTTTTCAATACAAATATGGACATAAAAAAAAAAACAAAATGGAATAATAAAAAACTTAAGACTTAAACTTAATAAGTCGCGGTGTGTCCCTGTTGCTGCAAACGGCAGCGAACTCAGCATTGTGCTGAGGGCATTCGCCCAAAGCGTTGATTTTCAGTCCGTGCCCGTTGTTAATAGCTGTCAGTAGACATTATGTATGAGAAACAGGTGGTAAATGTCTTACCAGAGTTATCAACGAGTCCAGAAAATGGGTTTCCGGCCATGGAGCTGGCGGCGTTCAGCATTGGCTCCTGGATATCGCGGTACATGCGTTGTAGTGCGTTGTAGCCGCCTGCGGACAACGCGATAGGGTTCCTAATTATCAAGATAAATTACGAAGAATTATAAACTGTAATGCACTTTCTATTAAAAAAAAAATGCTAATATAGAACGACAAACACAAAACCTAAAAGGAGTGATGGTATAATTAATACGTTTTTCATATTAAAAAAAAAAAAAAAAAATTTCGTAGCCTCTTTTTTTTGTATCCCTTTGCTGGGCAAAGGCCTCCTCCAATTCAGTCCAGTTTTCTGTCCTGGGCAACCTCAGACCACTTCAGCAGATGTTGGTCGATCTCTCCACCGTCTTCTATGCCGCCTCTATTTCGATGTGCGTCGTGTGGCACCTATTCGGTGGCGAGTTACACCCGAGTTATATTCGAGTGCTTTCGACTGCCATGACCAGCCCTGCCTCACTTCAGTTTCACGTCTGGACACCCACGTCGATTATTCGGATCCATGCGCGTATTGTGGTATTTCAGAAACGATCTACCCTCCTCAGGCCCCAAATACTGCGCTCCATGGCTCTCTGATAATCCAATTCAGTCCAGTTTTCTGTCCTGGGCAACCTCAGACCACTCCAGCAGATGTTGGTCGATCTCTCCACCGTCTTCTATGCCGCCTCTATTTCGATGTGCGTCGTGTGACACCTATTCGGTGGCGAGTTACACCCGAGTTATATTCGAGTGCTTTCGACTGCCATGACCAGCCCTGTCTCACTTCAGTTTCGCGTCTGGACACCCACGTCGATTATTCGGATCCATGCGCGTATTGTGGTATTTCAGAAACGATCTACCCTCCTCAGGCCCCAAATACTGCGCTCCATGGCTCTCTGATAAACCATAGGCCTGGATTTTTGTTGTTTGGTCAGCGATCAAGTCCGGGAGCCATAGGTGAGAACGGGCAGGATATACACGCGATTCCTCTCTAAGGAAAGTGGAAGGCTTACTAGCTGGCCCAAGTAAATGTACTCATCGACAAAATGTATCTGCCGTCGTTCCACCTCAATTTTGCACTTACGACTATTAGTCATAACTTGCGTTTTGGACCTGTTCTTCCTTGTAGCATCTCTTCAATAATTCTTAAAAAATCCTAATTTAAAAAAAAATCACGACTTTGTGTGTAGCAGAACTCAGCTACAACAATATTTTATTTGTTACTAGCTGACCCCGCTAATGCTGTTTTGCCATATTAATTAGGCTACAACGTCAGACCTACCAAATAATCACAAAAAAAATCATAAACATGTGTGAAACTACTTGGATAACTGTGACACGAGATGTTTATTCATTAGAGTTTTCACAATCTCGAACTTTGGTCAAATTTTGTCAGAAAAAGTAAATTCTGACAATTAGACCAAATAATTCAATTATTTGAAAAAAATAACTGCGAATATATAGTCCTTGGCGGAATTTGTCGACATGTGGCAATTTCAACAAAAAATAGAAGAATAGACGTGTTGCTAAATGGAAGTGGTTTAATTATCGATTCTGAAGAAACCATAATCCACGCGCGTCGTCGTACTACCCACCCAGGCTGGTTTTGCGTTATTTAAAAAATCCATGATTATGGAACCTATTATTTGACCTTTTGCAACAGTAATCTACATATTGATTGTATACATACCTGGGATACTCTCGAGGTTGGAGAGTGCGCGGTCGTGCGAGCGCATCAGCTCCTGAAGCATGGCGGGGTTACGCGCCAGCTCCATCGTCTGCCGCAGCAGCTCCGGGTTGTTCAGCATGTGACTGATCTCCGGGTTCCGCTGTGGGAGGGAGGATTACATTTTGAAACAGTGTGGTTTGTTTTTTTCATTTGTTCCTAAAAAATCTGTTGTACATCAGAAAATAAGGCCGCTTTGATTTTGAATTAAGTGTCACGAAAAAATATCGGCTTTTCCATACTACATAGATAGAAAACACTAGACTTTTTTGTTATTGCCTATTATAATATAATAAATGTATTGATGTAAGTTGTTTATTTTAATAACAAAACGTTAAAAAAATTGGTATACAAACATAGTCGAAATACATTGGCCACCCAACAGTCAGTCAACGTCAAGGATGTTTAACAACATTTTTTGCAAAAACTAAAAGAAAAACAAAAGGGTATAATGATATTACCCACTCAAATCAAATGAAGACATTGCTACGGCTTTTGAACAGTTCTTTACAAATGTTCCAATTGTAACGACAGCTCCTTTAGACTCTTCTCCAGCTCTTGCTGAAAGTATTTTGAAAGACAATGTCCCCCCATGCCATCACGATTTTTCGTTCGACTATATTGAAGCCCATACCGTGATTAAATCGTTTAAAAAGCTAAAGCTTAAAAAAACTGAGGACTTATGGGGTATGTCAGTAACAGTAGTTAGCTCAGTAATCGATACCCTAGCACCCCATTTAGCCAAAATCTTTAACAAATGTTTAGATGAGGGTATATTCCCTGATCTAATGAAATATAGTAGGCTCGTTCCTTTATTTAAAAGTGGTGATAAGCAAGATCCCACAAATTTCAGACCAGTCTCAGTTCTACCCGTTTTGAGTAAAATATTCGAGAAGATAGTTCTAGGTCAGCTGCTTACACATTTCAATGACTATCAACTTCTCCATGGTCAGCAATTCGGCTTTACGCAAGGGCGCTCTACAACGGACGCCGGCGTCATGTTAGTTAAACATATATTTAGTGCATGGGAAGAGCGCAAGGATGCTATAGGCGTATTCTGTGACTTGTCGAAAGCATTTGATTGCGTTGACCATAAAACACTTCTTTTAAAATTAAAGCACTATGGTATAAACGGGAATAGCCTAAAACTTATAACATCATATTTAGAAGGGAGAGTTCAAAGAGCTGATATAAATAGAACTAAATCTTCAGGGTCAGAGGTCAGGATAGGAGTGCCACAGGGATCGATTTTGGGGCCGTTCCTCTTCCTCGTATATGTAAATGATTTGCCGTTCATGGTTCAAAATATGTCAGAGATAGTATTATTTGCAGATGACACGTCACTTATTTTTAAAATTAAGAGACAAGAAAAAGACCTTGACAATACAAATAATGCTCTCTCTCGGGTACTAAATTGGTTTACTTCTAATAACTTATTGTTAAATTCAAAAAAGACGAAATGTATAAAGTTCACTCTTCCAAATGTCAAAACGGTAGACAGCAATGTTTTACTGGGGAATGACAAATTAGACCTTGTGAATGAAACTGTATTTCTAGGTATCACAATTGATGCAAAGCTTCAATGGGGTCCTCATATAGAAAAATTAGCAAATAGGCTTAGTTCAGCAGCATATGCAGTCAAAAGAATTAGGGAACTAACTGACGTCGCAACTGCTAGGCTTGTTTATTTTAGTTACTTCCATAGTCTTATGTCCTATGGCATACTACTGTGGGGACGGGCAGCAGACATTGAGACCATCTTCGTCTTGCAGAAGAGAGCGATCAGATTCATTTATAGGCTGGGTAGTAGAGATTCGTTAAGAGATTTCTTTAAAGAAACTAACATCCTGACAGTTGCCAGTCAGTATATATATGAAAACATTATGTACGTTAGGAAAAATATCAGTAACTTTAAAACTTTAGGTAGCCAACACAATGTAAATACTAGAAATAAACATAAACTTTTGTTCCCACTATTTAGGCTGGCAAAGGTTAATACATCCTTCATGGGGCATTGTATACGCTTCTATAATAAAATCCCTGAAGATATATTAAGCTTGCCTGAATCGCGGTTCAAAAAATATGTTAAGCACACTTTGTGCCAAAAGGGCTACTATAACATAAAGGATTATTTAGATGACAATGAGGTCTGGAATGAAAGCCAGTACAATGTATGAGTTCTATGTTTATAATGTAAACTATGTTAATTAAGGACTTTTGAAAAGACTAAGTTAGGAGTTTTTTTGTCCATTTTTTCTCCTAAATGATCTAGATTTTGAAATGGACACCTAGTTTGAATTGTAACGTTCATTAAGCCGCAGTTTCTGTGCTACTTTGAATAAAACCTTTTCATTTCATTTCATTTCATGTGTGTGTGCATGTATATGCAACAGCTGGTATTTCTGTTGAAAACCGTCTCAATAAAGGTCTTTATATTGACGAGCTGGGCCTCCCCATATACCCTGTAAATAAAGAAAAAAATGTGCACTTACAGCCATCAAGTCTTGCATCTGAGGGTTGGATGTGATGAGTGACCGCATGTTTTCTGGATCGTTCATCATCTGCTGCACCAATGGGTTGTCCAGAACTTGCCGGAGCATGTCGGGGTTGGACAGGAGTTCCTGCTGCATCCTAGCCTGGACACATGAGGAAAAACAGAGTAATTGACATTTTATTTATTGACATAATTGTCAAAAAGAAAATCAGACTGTATTGAACTAGGCTGCAACCCAAAAGCAGTTTACACAGCATGATAATTTCATTAAAATTATACATAATTAGTATCAGAATAAAACATTTTCATTAAAACTACGTTTTTTAGAGTTTTTTACATGAGTAGTTAATAAAAAGATTGTATTTTGATTAATTACTAAAAATTAAGTTTATAGTTATTTTAGTTTCAATGTTGTGTATGCAATCTAACAATATTGTGTTAGATTGGCTTCATAGAGAATGGAGTAAAATTTAAGCAGATTTTTGTTTTGATTCAAACATGTCTTAGAAATGAAAAATATCGATTTTCTCTTTAATTTCTGGTTGAGTAAGAGCGCAGACACATAAAAAAGTTAGAGCAAATGTTTCATAAATTATAAAGTGATTATAACTTCAAGTTATGGACTCATAGTTAAAGCCTGATTTGCATGGAGTCTTTAATCGCTGGTCCCATGAAGTAAAGCTGCCTAGTGCTTATTGAATGTTCTATAAGAAACTAACCTGCAGATCCATGAAGGTGCTCTGCCCCATCCCAAGGCTCTCCAGCCCCGCGAGACCGCCAAGAGAGTTTAAGCCAAATGGAGTTGCCCCGATGTCAGCTAAAAGTGAAACATAATTCCAGTACGCCACTAACTACCAGGAGCCGGTTTCAAAACTAGAATTCATGGTTTACTATGATAATTCGACATACATTGCAAAGTCCACACACCCACAGATTAACAAGTAGGAACATTCTGCTAATAAGTGAATTCGGAATGAGGGTTCATGTTTAGAACAAAGTATGCATAAATTCTGTGAAAATATTAGGTTTTTTATGATGTCATAGATACGCATGACATGTCTCATAGGTTCCAATGAAGCGCGCTTGGTTGCTGCGTACATAAGAATCCATCTCGGTCCGTATGAGTGAATTCATGTGTGCGTGTGTAGTTTTTTATGTTGTGTAGGTAATAAAGCAGCGACACAAATATTACAATGTGCAAAAATACAACTGTAACATTATTAAGATACCATTGTACGTAGTAATCGCTGAGATATATTAACACATCAGACACTAGGGCTTCCTTACATACAATGTTTTCCTTTATCATTAGCAAGTGGTATTGCTATTATAAGTACATAAATATACATCATTTCATTCCAACCAAGTCACTGATACATGCAGAGATTCGAACCCACTACCTCCTGATTGAGAAGCCAGTGTTTTTCTGGTCTGCTTTTTTATTCTTAATCTGAATCTCTAAAACACACCTTGGAGACAGTTTTATTAATCTGTTACATATTTCCCTTTACAGCAGACAATTTAATATGTATGTGAGGAGTACTTTAACGAAACATGCTTTTCAAATAAGGCCACAAATCCTTGGTTTTATATTAAAGTAGTGTTATAGGTTCATATTATATACATTTTTTAACGATTTTGCTCTAGTGGCCATGGCTAGCTATAGTTAGTGCCCTAACCAAGTATTTGTTGGTAAGGTCTTGAAACGCTGCTGATTGTCTAATGAAACATGTTATTGGTTAGGTTACAAAATATATTGAGATTTCTCATCATTAAAAAGGAAATAAATCTGGTGTGTTTAGATAAAACAATTGCAACAAGCATTCTAAACTGCTGAATCATTTTTGTCCAAACACTTAGTGATAAGACATATCTATGACAGGTGCTAACCTGGAGGGCGTCGGGGCCCGCCCTCGGGCTCCGGCCGCGGCGGCGTCTTAATGACAAGGTGGACCGTCAGCCCGTCCTTGATGTTGTGCTGCTTCAAAGTATCCGCGTCGTTCATAATCTTCCCGGCGAAAATGAGGCATAGCTGTTCCGGCTCCGAACCGAACCGGGGTCCCAACACTTGCTTCAGCTGAAACGGAGGCGCAATTAAAACACTATTGCCGAATAATTAAACCAATGTCGTCACTGATTGCGTGTGCAATATCTATGTTATTACGCCATGAGACGGGTATCGGGCAGCCGCCGTGCTCACCTTTTTTATGTCGGAATCTTCCTCTATTTCCACTTGTTGTTTTTCCTTCGGGGTTTTCACTGTGATAGTGATTTTTTTGGGATCGTCTTGTCCTTCTGCCATTTTGGCAAATCTTAGATGACTCTGTACTTTAGTGGAATAGAAATTCTACAAGCAAATCACTGAAGAATTTTTTGACGGATTGCAATTTTGACTTGACGGCAAGTTTTTTTTTAACACGGATGGTTGTCTATGGTCATCCAATCCAAGAGCAAGTTGTGCACAGAGTGTCATAAGGATTGTCTATGGTCTAGAGATGCCTTATTTCCGAACCGATAAAGTACGGTTTTTCCAGCTGCATTTCCGGGAAAACCAGAAACGGAAATGCAGGTATGATACCATCAAGAAAAATTATTTTGACTTGACGGCTGACGTGAAAGAAAAACAAAAAACAGTTTTCAATAATGTCTCAAGCAAAATTTTAATGAAAATATTGCACATACACCTTTGGTAAGCAATTCTGGAAGTGTAACCGCTTTATGTTTTGAAATGCACGATATTTTCCAACATATTCCTTCATTTCAGGGCCCTTTTGGTTTGTGTAACAGGCAGACCCACATTCTTATTTCGGAAGCTTTTATCGATGTATATTTCAATTTCCTGGAAGCCAGATAATGTATTACACAAAATAGTTTAGATAATCTCAATTTATACAGCCACGATAAACAAATGGAATCGGTAAGCGTTACTAATTCTCATTTGAAGATAAATTATCACCAAAGAAAACAAGTTCGTCACGAAGACGTCTCGATTTTCTTTCATAGTGGACTGGGTGAAAGAAATTGGTAGGTGACACTAAATACACCTTCCAGGAATTAGAAGACACTTTCCTGTGTGACGAGGGCGTCCTACTGCCACGAACGCCTCGAAGCCCTATCAAGCAGCTCAGCCCGAACTTTAGCCCCGTCCGAACTCCTCACCAGAGTCCCAAAAGAGCCATTAATGTCAATAAAAAGAAAAATGAAAAAACGTCTGAAGGTAGCTATAGCCAGACAGCTTTAAAGCTTCGCCTCGGAGGCGCAATAAATTTTATTGAGTGAAGCGCTCGTGGCCTAGTTGAACCGAGTGATTGGAATCAATCACTTGGTTAAGCAACAACAGGCGCGATTAGGTGCAGGATGAGTGACCGTCCTGTGACTACCGCTAGCGGCATTTTTCCGAGCGCTTCCGTGCTTCGCAAGGCACGTTAAACCGTTGGTGCCGGCTGTCATGTAATGGCAGTCGTTAAGCCATGTCAGAGGCCTCACGGGCGGCTTGATAACTTCTGACAGTAAGACCCGCCACTGTCTTACAATCCTCCACCAACCCGGACTTGGCCCCCGTGGTGGAGTATGGCTGAGTATGGCCTAACCTACCTGCGATGCAGGAAGAGACCCGTGCCCCAACAGTGGGGACATGCAAGGTTTGATATCGAGTGATTGAGAAATACTTACAATGCGTATGTGCAGCAGTCACTCCTAATAGCATCGTATTGTGCAGCCAGTATTTCTCCCATTTGGAAAAAAAATGTGATGCATTTGGACTCGACTATCCGCCCGCCAGCTCGAGCTGATCTTGATAATCAAACAATACCAACTTCAATCGACAGCACATTCACCTTTACACTACTTTAGTACGTTGTCTTTGCAACAGAATTGTAAAGCTTCATGAGCTGTCTACTGAACCTCCGCCCGTTAGGTCAGCGCCTAAAGAGTGGTCTTCTAGCCTGCTACAACAGAACGGATGACCTTTTTAAATTAGGCGTAGTTTTATTACGATTATTTTAGACTTCTAACGCCATCAGCAGGTATAGCAACAATAAGTGTCTCTCCGTCGAAGGTTAGCTGTAGACTCTTTGCATGCGCCTAGCCAGGCCAACCAATCCAATTTTTCCATCGTCATCTTTATCAACGTATGATAGCTACTCTCCAGCCACCTGCATCTTTAACAACGCTTTCAAAACCAACAGAGGAGAGGGAGGCGGCTGAGCAGCAGCAAAGCCAAGAGGAGAAGGTGGCCGCCGAGAACATAGCGACCATAATGCGCCACTACGAGACCAAGCTGTACGGCGAAGACGACACGTCGCAGCCGACCTCCCGCCCCGCCCCCGTCATACCGCTCGACCTCGCGCGCAAGAAAAAGAAACGAAAGCGGTTGTTAGATGCTCAGTGCAATGATTTTCCAATAAGGTCTATTTGCGGACCGAAAGCGAAGCAGTCTTGATACTTTGGGGCTCGACTCGAGGGCTCCGCCGTGGGGTCGGCAACGTGGAGCTAGTGCCGCAGGCACTGTCGTGGTTCTGAACGGCTTTGATTGTATTAGCGCATCGCCATTTTCTTTTCGTTTGCCAATGAGAGATGTAGCGGCGTAGAATTTTTCCGTTGCCTTCCCCATTGCAAGTACGAACGATCTTTGTTGCCTTTATTCGCAGCAGGCTAATATAAACTAACGCATATACCTACCATCGTAGAATTTAACCGAAGTAGTAGCCGTTATGTCTCAGTTCGTTCATTCTCGCACAGGATGTCCTTTAGCGTTGTATTTTTTTCTCTTTGAAATGGTAGAGAAACAAGTACAAATCATAGGTTATCAGTGGCCCGTTAGACCTGTTGCTCGAATAATTGCAGTAGTTACTCAAATAATCAACAAGTTTCTTCGTCACAGGTGCTTTCAATCTGGTAATCAACGTTCGATCTTTTATATATATATACCATCATATTCCGACACGAGCGTAAATATTCTCTTTACAAAGGGAGCTAAATAAATCATCTGTAGGTAGAGTTTAATTTCTACTTAGTGTAAGTCTTATAAGTAATCCTAGGTTGAACATAAACTTTCAAAAGTTAAAAAACTTTGTCCTATTTCCTATTTGCTCTTAGGCCAAAATTAAATCCAAACTTCTATCCTGTGCCATCTCGAACCACTTAACTACCACGAGCATATTCATTGTCTGTACTAATTCCATCTAAAACGCCATTACCTTTAACACAACAGATCACAAATAACCATCTGTCTTACAAACTGTCGTTACGAGTCCATACGCAAGGTGGCCAGTGCTTTCGGCATGCGCGAGGTCTCGGAAGAGGAAGCGTGGAATTTCTACTGGACTGACATGAGCGTCTCCGTTGAGAGGGCCAAGGAGATGAAGCGTTTCCAGAGGATCAACCACTTTCCTGGCATGCTGGAAATTTGCCGGTATGTGAAGGTTGCTTACTACAGGCTGTCTTTTTTCCAATGATTGCGAAGTGGTAATCGTAAGGTTGTTTACTAGTAGTACGCTCTTGCTGCTTGGTGATTTTGAATTTTGGGGCTCGCAAATATAAACTCATGAAGGTAATGGAAAACATCAAGAGATCCTGCGTGTTTGAGATGCTAAGCGTCGTTCATGAGGTTCACATACTTAGTTACTTCAGCGCCCGTACACTCTCTTTCTCTTAGAAGGAGAGATTACGCGCTCTGCCATACAGACTGACTCTATCTGGAAAGGGTTTAAATGGGAAAATCATCTAGCTATACCATAAATGGTATATCCTTATCATTCTATGCTCAGATAAATCAGTAATAATTACAGTGACATCAGTTAAAAAAAGAAGAGTAATGCTGAGTGTTGATTTGCCTTAATAATAGCCTGATAGAAGATCTAATTCAAAAGCACTAAAAATGGTAATAAATGTTACCAACTTGGTTTGTGTTTCAGGCGCCACGGTCTCATTAAAATATGTTTGTTGCAGAAAAGACTTGCTCGCTCGAAATCTAAATAGGATGCAAAAAATCTACCCGAAAGAGTATAATTTCTTTCCTAAAACTTGGTGCTTACCTGCTGAGTAAGTGTAACCCTTCATTAGTCCACCGCCGTGATTGACATAAAACGTTTTTGCCACTGGAGCTTCCATCAGATCCCAATTCTATAATACGCACAACAAATGTAAAAGTTTGTACATCTGCTGTCTATCATGTCATCCTGAAAAATGGACCATATTATGGAACTTAAGATAATTATCTTTTATCCAAATCCCACAAATAATGTGATAAAAAAAAAGATAAAAACGTTTATTGCCATATAAAAAGTACATAATATAGGTACAGACCCCCACACTAGGCTATGCCTGTCCCGTGGGGGATGAATAGTGTTCTATTCTAACCATATTATTATGGCTTATAGGACCCCTCCGTTTACTTTTGTGTGAGTACCTATGCGACGTATGTTGAAGTTTTCGACACGAATTATCATTTTACGCTTTTGCATGTTTCAGTTTTGGCGAAGCTCTCTCTTATAGCAAAGCTCGCAAAAATAAGACGTTTATCATAAAACCCGAGTGCGGCAGCCAGGGTCGCGGTATCTACTTGACGAAATCCCTGAAGGACATTAAACCCACGGATAAACTTATTTGCCAGGTCTGATATATAAAACTTATTTAACAATTTTAGTTACTAAAAACTCGATTCCTTAGATTAGAATATTCCTAAAATGTATAATGGTCTTTCCCTTTGCCTCATTGCATTTTAGTTGTTTTTTAGGAGAATTATGTTTCTACAAATAGATGTCTTATTTATAAAAACACAACCTCTAGAACAAACCCCTCATAGGCCGTTAAAATAATTAATCTTTTTATTGCACTGACGTTTTAAAGATTAAATCAATAAAGTCCGCCTTATGATGGCATAAGGCGGACTTTATTTAATTGAATTTTTTTGCCCGCATAAGCGGGCAAGGAAGCAAGAAATTTAATAAAAATGAAATTTAAGAAACTTGCTTATGATAAGGAGTAATTAAATAAAATTACACAACTTTAGACAGGGCGCTCATTAGGGGAGGCTATGTCCAGCAGCGGACTAGTATAGCCTGACGACAACCACGACGACGACAGCACAACTTTAAAAACATACTCATATAAAATGTAGATAATTAAATAAACTGGCGTCTTTCCTTTTGCTACAGACTATTTAAAGTGACTGAGGAGTGTTTCAAGAAATCGTGTTTCTTAAATATGTCGTTTTCTAACAGGGACACAATAGAGCAGATTTTTGGAGCCTACTAAGCATGCCCATAAGACCTAATTGATTGTGTTGGTGATCTAAGCAATGTTTGAACGTGACTATACATTATGTTAAAAGAAGACGACGCAGGATAAATCTTGAGGAACATTGCATCTCACGTGTTACTAATTATGATTTTTAATGAATCGCAATGCTCGTTGCGAAAAGCATTTAGACCCGCGTTTATCTCGTTACACAGAGACCCATTTTGGAATTTCTATGATAACCCAAGAAGAACCAAGACTAAAGCAGATTATTCTAAGTTTTCCGTTCCAGGTGTACCTAGCAAAACCATATTTGGTGGATGGATACAAATTCGACATTCGCGTGTACACTCTCATAACATCTTGTGATCCACTGAGGATCTTTGTGTACAACGAAGGACTTGTAAGGTGTGTATATCTACAAAAGAAATGAGCCAGTAACCACTACTTTATTTGGTGCTTCTATTACAATTTAGCGTAAATCAAATTAAAATGTTATCGTAACACATGTCTGGATGAGACCTACCATGTGCCTACCTACCCACTCTAGTGGGTTGGAACTTATTGTAAGAAACGCCTGCGATGCTTTGTATGGTTATGCGTGACTGTTTATTTGTTTTATTTTTAGCTGTCCCATATTAATTAGCCTACGGCTTCACAGATTTTTATGATTTTTTGTGTATATTTATAATACCGATATATCACAAAATACCTACACCAAAATTAATAAAAAGAAATGGTGAATCCGTTTCGGAGGAGTTCGATAACAAACACTTACCCGAGATTTTCATATATTACATACATTATTTATATTTAATCTGGTACTGAAATAAAAATATATTATAATTAATATTTTCAATTTAATAGACCGTTAGACACAGAAACATGTGCTGGGCAAAACGATATCCATACCAAAGGAAGGATTCACACAAGGATTCGAATGAACGAAGAATTAACGCGCTAACAATGGATAATTATTGTCAGCTCAACGAAACTCATTACTGTGCACTTCTGTATGGTTTTAATTTTGGTTTTCATCACTCTCCTAATACAGGTTCGCCACTAGCCGCTACGCAGACCCAAGCATAAACAACACGACAAATGTGTTTATGCACCTCACCAACTACGCTTTGAATAAGCATAGCCGCACCTACGTGTACGACTCAGAGGCTGGGAGCAAACGGTAAGTCGTATCTAACCTCTTTTTAGATACCTACATAGAGTACCAACGCGTCATCATCATCAGCCATTTGACGCCTAGTGCAGTGTATCCTCATGTGGGCTCCTTCATGGTTTTCAAAGCTTCCCGGTATTGTGTCGCGCGTTAATATAACGCGTAGAAGGAAATTTGAAAGAGCGAGGAGCAACCTATCAATATTATACTGTATGTATTTAAGTTGCATGGTGTGTCTGTTACGCATGATAAGTGTTGATCTTTTCCGTATTGTGTCCACAATTTCACTGATTTCTTGCATGTGGGTATGTTGGTAAATATACAAACTTGTCCTTGTCTCTGATACCGTTATTAGGAATATGCTGGACATATTCATACGACCATGTCTTCTCCTATTGTTGATTAAAATATGTATGTACAGCATGGTTCATTTAAGCCCGCGGAACTCCGTAGGTAAGACCCGCAGGTTCTTTTACTCAAACACCACTCGAGAAACTCTATCCAAGAACTCTCCGCCCTATTAAGACTACAAACGACTACGCATAGTAGTTAAACGATTCGTCGTGAGTCGTACCGTGTACTATGAGCGAATCTATGTGACCGATGAGGAATCGATGCGACCAATATTACGCTCGTTCGTTGCGTAAAACATTGCGTCTGCGTGTGTCGTAAAATGACTACACCTGTTTCCACCACATTTCCGGGGCGTCAGCAAGATCTCCACGCTGAACAAGATCCTGCTGTCCCAAGGCGTGGACCTGGATCGGCTGTGGCATTCAATCGACCAAGTCATCGTCAAGACCATTATCTCCGCCTGGCCGATACTCAAGCACAGCTACCATGCTTGCTTCCCGTCGCATGACATGGTCATTACTGATGTTATCTACTGTTTCACCTTATTGAAATTGCATTATCAGTGCTGCTTCAGTGGGGATTGTTTTAGATTTTATGTAGCAGCGTTGATTGTATGAAGATGCACTGATTTATAGTTATTTGGATTGTTTATGTGTGGGTATCTACATATTTTGATGTTGTATATTAACCGTAAGTAGATTGTTGTTCCACTTTATCTAATTTACTGGCACTACGTTACGTACTTAAGTACTTAGATTTAAATATTTCACCCCTTAGAGATATTTTTTTATTGCACACCAGAAATTGTATTGCCAAAGATTAGGTACTTGATATATATTTAGGTACATTTTGCTAACTGCACTTTTTACTTGAATCATCTCTGTAGCAAGCAGCTTTAGGACGACTACTATAAAATCCTTTGCCCTCAACAGGTACACGCGTGTTTTGAAATTCTTGGATTCGACATTCTACTAGATCACAGACTTCATCCTTATATCTTAGAGGTAAGACTAGTACCTTAATGGATGTAATTAGCACATCCTGACATCACTGATAGCTATTTCCTATATACGAGAATTTGACAGTTCTGCCTTTTATTCTAATTTCAACTTCATTGCTCAAACAGTTAATGTCGACGATGAAAAAACAGCCGTTCTAGAGCGTTCTGCGGATTCTTTCAATGATTTCAAACCGATCAAAGTTCCAGCCTGAACCCTCTCCCCAGGTGAACCATTCGCCGAGCTTCCACACAGACACGCAGCTCGACCGCGAGGTCAAGGAGGGTCTTCTCACCGACACGTTCACGATGCTCAACATTTGGCAGTGCGACAAGAAACGCGTACTGGAAGAGGACCGCAAGCGCATCCGCGACCGGCTCTTGCAGACTAACAAGTTAGAAAATTGCTTTAAAATATTGCTTACGATTAGAAATTCGCGCTACCACAGCGTACCGCAGCAATCAACGTATAACACTGTTAATTAAATAATTAGGGGCTGGACAATTATAAACAAATAATTTCAGATTTTCTGAATTCTCGCAACCGGAGGAAAAGGAACAAGAGAAGAGTCCGTGGCAAACGCAGATACAATGGGAAGAAACGCATTTAGGGAACTTCAGGTAAGAATGAAATCACCTATTTGTAGTTTATTGACTTTCGAAAGTACGGGGAATTATAAGGCGAGCTGTCATTGTTTCAGCTTAGTCAGTTCTCAGTAAACTTTGCAATACGTGCAAGGATAGTAAAAAGCAATACGCAAACTTCACTAGGACACGCAATACATCTCTGAACTGAGTGGACATTATGGTTTTTAGCTAACTACCTTTATTTAACGAAACTGTGGGTAGATGGTGTTACGAGGAGCCTTAATTCTTTGTGAAGAAACTGCGAAATCCCCTCAATACCAGTGCGAAATAAAGATCTCTATAATCTAAACAGATCTTAGAATTTTACGCGTTCATATGGGTTAAGCACTCCATAAAATAACCGTAACACAAAAACTGTGACACTCAACGAGCAAATACACAAATGCACCCCAGGTAAACGTAGCAGCAATATCCCCTGAAAACCGAGGCCCTTTCTCCCCCAGACGAGTATACCCGGTGGGCGAGCGATACGCGTCGCTGTTCCAGCAGCCCGCCGGCTCGTGGTCGTACACCGGCACAGATTGGGTACGTGGAACTAACTGGGCTCACTGTTTCTCCCAGGCGTGTGTACCCAGTGGGCGAGCAGTACGCCTCGCTGTTCCAGCAGCCCTCTGGGTCCCTCTACACTGGTACCGCGTCGTCCCGCGCGCGGGGCGACTGCACCCGGATCCAGCGGGAGGAGTTCCAGGTGATTGGCGTCATGGTAAATAGCGTCCGGGCGTTCAGGGCGGTTGGAAGGGTCGGTGAAAGGCTGACATCGTATGAATGGTTCTGGTATAAAGTTCGTGACTAGGGCCCAATTTTATATGGCATAGCTGATTTACGCACAAAATAACAAGTAAGACCCGGCTATTCAACGTAAAACGAATTGTGTTATGAAACGCGACATTGGACATAGTTCTAAGTTTGCTGTAATTTAGACTCGCATTTATAGAGATCGTTATAATATGGTCTAGACATTCTGTTCTTTGTTGACTTTGTGTGAATTGGATATTTATCAGTAAGTAATCGAAGCATCAGTTTTTATAAGGTGAATGTTCTGTTTGTATACGAAGACAAAAATTTCTCAGTTGCCTCCCCAATAAAATAGGTACTATCGACCAAAATTCGATCTGCACCGCAATACTGAACCAACTGCTTTAAGTTAGCATTTAGGTAATTATTAATTAGATTTAGGAGCTTTGTGACACTCCTCGATTATAACCTAATGGTGTTGAGGCATTGAAAAGGTCTCAACCGCCGATTGATGCTTACTGTATCTTGAGAACTATTTAAATACCTCTGTGTAACACAGCAAGAAGAGGATAGAAAGCAAATATGGCCGCTTCCATACTTTTCCACTGCTGGGGTAAGGACTCCCCCATTTCGGAGTTTTCTGGACTACCGCAGACCACTCCGGCAGAATCTGACTGGTGAGATAATCATCCAGATCAACATCACGATGTTGGTCGAGATTATCTCCAGTTTTCTAGGGCGGCCGCGAATTCAATATCCGTTCAGTGGCACCAACTCGGTCTCGCCCACCTATCCGGGTACTTTCGATTGACATGGCCAGCCTATCTTCACATTAATTTCGGTACCTGGAGGCTTTTGTCGATTATTCGGAATTTTGCCCGTTTAGTGTGGTGTTTCGGACACGATACAACGTCCCTTTGATCTGAAAAACCGGATTTTTCTGGTTAAATCTGGGTGCCGTAAGTGAGGACGGGCAGGACTTATTGGCGCATTTTCCACTAAAGAAAGTGTAACATGGTGTAAGGTTGCCTTTCATGGACTAGTAGCACTTCCAGACTTTACAGATACGGCGAAACATAGCTCACATTCGCACACTTTTCACAGAAAGTTCTGGACAGTAACGAAACTCCTTCGAGACTCATCAAGACCAATTGTTTGCTGCAAGAGAACACGTCCAGAATTGAGAACGCAATTGTAAATTTACATGGTAGAATAGGGCAACAGAGTATGTATTGAAGTAATAAATAAAAAAATCTTAGTCCTCCCACTGGTGCTAGAAGAATGATATCGTCAACCAACTCCAAGACCTAACTAGGGAGTTAGGCCTCGCAACCTTGGCCACACATATCGCTTAAGCTTCTTGCTTAGAAATCTGCGTTGAAAAAACAATAAAGAACATTCTATCTCTCCCCAGTTGTCAAAGGCGAAAGCGGACGCCCTCAAGAAGACTCAAGCGAAGCCGGTAGTGGACAAGAAAGCTATCGAGGAACTGAAAGAGGCAGTTGCCCCATCCACCCAACCCGTCGCTGTGGAAAAGACGAGCAAGATCAAAGTGAAAGAAAAAGAGAAGAAAAAGGACAAGGAGAGAGAGAAAGAGAAGGATAAAACACCCAAGCCTGTAGTTACACCGGTGAGTGCTTGCTTCGTTTACAGAAATTCATTGGTGTGTGAAAAGGCATTGCTTGGTCCGAATGCTGTGTGTCCGAATTACATGGGTACTACGATGGCTCGAGTCATACGTTTTTTGCCGGATAATGTCAGAATTTGATAATTAATGTACTGGGAGCGCTCGTGGCATAGTGGAACCGAGTAATTGGAATAAATCACTGGGGTTAAGCAATAACAGGCGTGGGTCAGATGCTGCTGCGTATTGTTGATCTGTAGGTATGTTGATAAACTTCCCCTTGTACTCACGAATAGGAAGGGAAAAGTTGTGTATCTCGGCAGAGCCCCGCTTACCTGGTTAAGGCTCTGAGGCTGACATTCAGAGACGAAAACTGAAGCTAAGACCGGTCTCAGAAATGTCAAAATGTACGTGATTTGGACATTTGTAAGACTAGTCTTTGCTTAGTTTTCGTATCTGAATGTCAGCCTTAGTACCTGGAGAGCGCGTAACTCAAGGGCGTACGCTTATGGGTAGACTCGCCCTTAGACATTAGAACGGAAAGGAACGTGGCAAGTGGCAATCCCTGGTCTCAGCCTACCCCTCAGGAATAGATAGAGAACACTTTATTGCACAACCAGAAAAAAGAATACAACCATGATTGATTTCTCAAATCTAAGTAATGTTATACAATTGGCGGTCTTATTGCTAAGAGCGATCTCTTCCAGACAACCTTTGGATAGAGTGGACATGCGTGAGTTTGTGTATGTATCTTGAGTAACATTGTATATGTTTATGGTATGGTAATGTCCTCGCAGCCAGAGGAGAAGGAGCCGAAACCGGCCTACGTACTGTGCTCGTACGAGCCTGATCCCATCGTGGAGAAGGAGGAGCGTGAGCGTGTCAACCAGCTAGCACAGCGAGACTTTCTCATTCGCTCTTACGGGATGCTCGAACAAGTATGTGCCTTCTGAATTTGCTTTAAGTAGGTAGAAGGAAAGAGTGAAGTTTTAAACTATAGTTAAATAGTCTCAATTTTAACAAACAACATTTACATACTAGCACATACATTGCTTCTGGCCCCACACTAGGATACCTTGTGTCATGGGAACTAGAAACAACAACATCACAAACATGTAAACATCCAAGACCCGAACCTGGGACCTCTTGCATGGTAGGCAGACGCGCTACCGTTACGCCACGGAGGTCGACAATGAACATTATCAAAATTAAAACCCCTTTCCTTTTAGTGTTAACAGCGAGACTAACCCATGGCTTTTTTGTATTATTTTACCTACTGTATTTTATAACTACAAGCTGTAAGATCTCCAAATGTAAAAATAAAATAATACCACCACCAGATAGCGCAGTAGGACTTCCTTATTCGCTTGTATGAGAAATGCTCAAAAATGTATCTACTCGTAAGAAGTGAAAGTCTAGTATGGACTAAATAAAATGTCATTATCCAAATGTGCAATTTCGAACACTGCAAACGTTTTGCATATTTACATTATAGTCTGTAAGCTTTTAGAATATACCTCGGCTACTATCGGATAGAGTCGGATATATTCGAGTCATAGAAATATCGGAATTAATATAACACTTAATTTCGGAATCAGAACTCGATCATCGATACGAAAACCGCAGCCTACTCCAGAGCCCGAGGTATATTCTATAAGCTAACAGACTATACAACATATCTAAAGATAAACAGCAAAGGATCGAATAAATAATAAGTATGAGCGACATGTCATAAGGTAAGATACGAAAGAGCTAAGAGATGTGTAATTTGTTTTTTATTGCAGATTTACCTAGTAATGAAAAAGATGGGCACGCTAAGACCTGAGGACGAACGTAAATATGGCGTGTACGGACGTTTATCCGTGGTCTCTCACTCGCCCAAGGTACTACCACCTCTGTGCCAAGTTAACCCTTAACTCTCTTTATAATTTGATTTTTATTTCTTTTTAGTAACAAGGACCATTTTCTATTGTACCCTAGTGTCCTAGTTTGTTATTGGTATGTATACTTTTATTTATTGTTGTTACAAATGTTCTCAGGGCATTTCACATGACCTTCCACAAACCTAAGGATGCCAAAATGATGTGATGAGCGACTCTACCTGTGATTCTAGCCTTAAGTAAAGAACGTCGCATCATGATCAGAATGTCACCTTGAAATTTTGTTAACAAATTCGATGTCGCCTGTAAATGCAGATTTCAAACGACACGTCATTGGGATTCTTAGGCCGCTTACCCCCGGTTTCTCGTACGCCAACAATCGGTTAATCTACTGTTAAAATTAACAGCTTTTGTCCCTGTATTTTCTGTACGCACTTTGGCCAACTAACAGCTATTGAAAGTAAATTAACAGATTGTTAGTGTATGAGAAACTGGAGGTTAGTATTATGCACGACTCCCTCGGCCAACACAATGTTCTATCTGCTCCCACCGTATAAAAAAAATGGCACTTAGAACATTTATCTCGCATTAATACGCTATTTTTCATTCTAACAATTTAATACTGAATAAAATGTTGTGTTTGCCAACAGAGAGCGTGATTGTTGAGCAGCAAGAAATTATTTAAAAAAAGATATTATATTCAAAATCAAACAAGCAAAAAAAATAGTTCTAAGGAATTGCAGATGGGACATGGTAAATTCAATGTGTTGCACGCATCTGCGAAGGCAAGCCAACGCCTTCGCAAGCATGAACTGAATGAGCGTGGGGACCACTTGGACGATGGTGAGCGAATCTATCTATACCATAAAATTATCCGAATACAGGGCAAGTTAACGAGCACTTATTTTAGCCGAAAGAATCAACCGTGCCAAAGTCAACGAAGTGTTATACGGCCTCGCGCACCTATCTGCGCCGAAGTAATCGATCGAGCCAAAGTCGAAGAACTTTCATAGGGTCTCGCGCACCTATCCGCGCCGAAAGAATTTCGTGCATTCGGGTTTCCCTCGTACATAGGGCCGCGCCTCGGCGTCAAAAGAATCAGTCACACCAAGGTCAACGAAGTTTCATAAGGCTTCGGGCACCTATCCGCGCTGAAAGAATCGACTACGCCGAAGTCAACGAAGTTTCATAGGGCCTTGCGCGCCCATCCGCGCCGAAGTAATTTCTTGGATTCGCGTCGTACGAAGCTTGTAAACTTTTCTTAAAATCCTCTCTCCAGAAAAACTCTCACAAACTCCTGTCATTTATACCATTTGACAATATTATGTACGTTTTTGAAAAACCGATTTGGCGATCATAATACGTAATAATATAACATTCCTTTGGTTTCGCGATAAATATAAATCTTAAGATTTTTCCACTCCCTTTTGTTTTTGGTCCGAAGCAACTTTTCCGATTCAGATTCGAAGCGAAGTCTTAAATTATTGACGAATGAAATTTTTCCCGTGACAGACCTGCGCGTGGAATGCCGGGACGTGGTGATATACGAGCGGCCGGCGGGTGTCCGCCGTCGCACGCACTGATCGTGAGAATCAGTGGCGTTGATTGTGCGTGTATTGCGGGTATATAATGGAGCTGTGTACTTATCCATTCATATAAAACTTTCCGAATTGTCATAATGTGTGTGTACTTGACAGCTGGAGCGGCTTAATAATGTGGAGACCAGTGGAGATTCTTTAATGCATAGTACAATGAAAATTACACGAATTTGTTGATTTTATTTCATTATCGCTTCACGTCCACGCTTTTTCCACACCTTCAAACTCTCGGAAATTGAGTTTTTAAAGGCGTTGCATTACAATGTCTGCATTGCGTTAAGGCTTTGTACTATAACCAATAAGAGAACTGTGTTTTTTCCTCGAGATATCCCAGGTTCGTTATTCTAATCCTAGTTTCTCAGTCGTGCGTGGGGTCTAAAAATCACTATGACCATGAGTGGGAGATTGTTTTGACAGTTTTTGAAAAAAAAAACTATCAGTAAAAAGGATTTTTTTTCCATTGGTGGCGCTAGTGTTAAAGCATGGAATGCTGCGCTAGTTTTACAGCACGGCGCTAGTGTTACAGCTTAGAATGCTGCGCTAGTTTTATAGCACGGCGCTAGTGTTACAGCATGGAATGCTGCGCTAGTTTTACAGCACGACGCTAGTGTTACAGCATGGAATGCTAGTGTTACAGCATGGAATGCTGCGCTAGTTTTACAGCACGGCGCTAATGTTACAGCATGGAATGCTGCGCTAGTTTTACAGCAAGGCGCTAGTGTTACAGCTTGGAATGCTGCGCCAGTTTTACAGGACGGCGCTAGTGTTACAGCTTGGAATGCTGCGCTAGTTTTATAGCACGGCGCTAGTGTTACAGCATGGAATGCTGTGCTAGTTTTACAGCAAGGCGCTAGTGTTACAGCTTGGAATGCTAATGTTAACATTTAATTTAACTAGCTTACCCTTATAATATGATGCTGAGCGAAACAAAGAGATGGAGGGTCTACAGGGCTAAGAGAAGTCGAAAGATTGACACAATACGATTTCCAATCGGTGATCCCGGAAAAACATAAAAAGGAGTCGGTGTCTCTACATTTTACATTGTTGTTTCAGATTAATTTGGCAGTTCAACCACCCAGTGACAACTGCCTAAAAATGGTGTTTAAAGTATAGGTCAAGAGTCGCTTTGTGTTCAACGAAGTAAAGCCCGGTCTGAGGCCTCGGCTCTTTTTAGAAAATTTATTTTATTTTAATATGACAAATGTAGGTTGTTATTATGACGATTTTCTTTTATTTTATACGACGCTACGGATGGCCGAGTTATTGCTTTTAAGAATATTTTACTCTTAACACTGCATTACATGGTAACTTATCTACGCTTGTAACTCCTAGCCTATCTACTGTCGAATTTAATTTTTGTACCTTTTTCTCTCGTAAATGTTGGCTAATGAAACAAATGAAACTAAAAAATACACAGCAATAGTATTATACAACTTTTTTATTTTACGAAACCTATATTTATTACTATTTATAGATTTAATTGTGCCGACAGAGTTTAGCATTATTATATACTCTTAACAAAATAGTTTTTTCTTTGTCAATACTGTCATACTGCATATAACTGTTGATTAAAGTCCAGCTTTCTTCATAGATTTTTTAGGTCACACATGTCGGTCCCCTTATATATCTTTAACTAAAAAACCATGTCAACCTACAAAATTGCACTTCATTTTATGATACACATAAAATCAATAAATTGATGATCAATGTACAACCTTCCTCACATTTTCCGACACTGTTCTGACGATATATTTCAACCTGTACTGCGCTTTGAATGTTCAGTAGAAGACAAGACTGTATGATCAGTTCGCAATTCCTTTCGCTACCTGCCCGGTTTGTCGACCACTATAAATTCATCAATAACGTACTTCAAAACGCATTAATCAGTCATCACCTGTTTAAGAAATCTCAATTCAACTAAACTGCCATCTTGGCAAAGTTCGCTAGGGGCTAATAGAACTCTCACTTAAATGTACCTGTCATCTAGAACTGTAGTCGCTTTGCTAGTGAGCCGCCATCGATGTTATCTAGCAGTTTCCTTTTAAGAGAAGGCTTCTCAGCTTCCACCTTGGACAGGTTGGTTGGCATCGGGAGCTTGTTGCCGATAGACGGCGCGGGTTTATTGCTGAAATTAGAAAAGAGTCTTTAATGTAGAACAAAACATACTTACTTCTTCTTCAGGCTATATTAGTCCACTGCTGGACATAGCCCTCCCCTAATGAGTGGGTGGAATTGTACTGCAGGGGGCTGCCCACCCCCCGGTATGTGTCCTTTAGTCGCCTTTTACGACACCCGCGGGAAGAATTTAGGTTGGTGCTATTCTCTAGGCCGACACCACACATGAAATACACGTACATAACCTCACGCCTTGTATCCCAGAGGGGTAGGCAGAGACCAGGGACTGCCACTTGCCACGATCCTGAGATCTTCGCTTCGATTTTGATTAGTTGTTTCGTTCGATTTTTGTTCTATTTGTAGAACAAAAATAGAACAAAAACAGAGATTGATGCAACACAAAATTTGAAGACTTGAGGGGGGCTAGTTCCCTCCCTATATGAAGTGGGAGGGGAGAAAGTCCGGTCTTCACAAGCTCCTAAGTTGCCATATGTTTAATAATCAATCCTTTCTGAGAATATACAGATCTATTGAAGTTTTAAAAACCTAATTAGAGGCTAAAAATTCCATCTATGCCGGGACTCGAACCCGCGACCTCTGGCTAACCGTGCCAGTCGCGAGTTCGAGTCCCGGGACTCGAATGGGTGGAATTTTTAGCTTCTAATTAGGTTTTTAAAATTGCCCCTAGCAAGGGTTAGTGCATTAAAACGAGTATAATCTATTGAAGTTTGCTCACCTAAAGTAGGGCATCTGCAGCGCCTGCGTGCAGTCGCACCGCTTGGGCGGGAAAAGAGACAGGAGGCTCTCCAGCAGCAGGATCAGGTCATCGGAGGCCGCGCTGAAGATGTGACGCAGCTGCTGCGCGGGGAACTGCTTGAACTGGACGTAGTCAGGGAGCCCTTTCATGCCCTGGGGAAAGACGGTTGCTGCTTCAAAGCATTACTGAGGGCAATAAAGTTTGTTTCTGGGTCTTCCCTGAAAAAGGCTACTATAGTCAAAGAGGAACGAAAGATAAAGAAGAAGAAAGACAATGGTTCTGCAAAATTAAATAAATAGTAGACCACTTTCAAAATACAGAATATTGCAAACAGCTGCCTGAGAACATACAGGGCGTCCCACGGCTATGTCACATGGAGGGAAAGTACCTTTAATATTGTTGATGTAACATTTTACTGAAAGAAGACATTATTTTAATTTCAAAAACAATCTAAACTGCATTCATAGATTTTTTAATTATTACACGGTTGAACCGGGCATCGAACCCGCTACACGGAAAATAATAAAAAATAAAACTAAGCTACAAACAGAACTTAGACGTATTATTCTGAATATCTACCACAACAAGATCAAAAGATCGACAGGGAGTGAAATAATCAAAAGAGTGCTACTTTGTATCCAACAGGAGGGGACTTGTTTTGAGCATTTGATAAATTGATTAAGTTTGTATTAAAAATGTTAAAATTTATGGTCTTCCTTTTATTTCTGTTAGTACGTTATTTCGCAAAAAAATAATCCTTATGATGAAGCCTTCCGATCGGTGTGATAAAGCTACAGGGTAATTTTTTTTCTCGTGTAGCGGGTTCGATTCCCGGTTCAACCGTGTAATTATTTAAAAATCTATGAATGCAGTTTAAATTGTTTTTGAAATTAAAATAATGTCTTCTTTCAGTAAAATGTTTCATCTACAATATTAAAGGTACTTGCCCCCCATGTAGCATGGCCGTGGGACGCCCTGTATATCGACGAAGAGGTCCTGTTTAAAGCTATGGAAAAAATACTCTGTTCATTATGTAGTGAAACCCTTTAAAAAAGTTGGCTATGTTTTTTATGGGTACACCTAGATACCTACATTAGATAGGTGTCTCATATCCCAGAAAGCTATGAGCCATTATTGCTATCTCATTTTATTCTGAGTTTTTGTATTAAGTATATCATTTTTCTTGCTTCTCGTAACTTAGTATTTTTTAAATTAATTAATAAAAAAGCCGCCCATTTCGAGTAACGATGCGAGTGACTTTGGCAGAATTTGCATTAATCTATACATATAAAATTCAAAGTCCTGACTGACTGACTCACTCATCAACGCCCAGCCCAAGCCGTTGGACCTAGGAAGCTGAAATTTTGCACAGAGGGTCTGTATATAATGTAGGCAAGGAAAAAGAACGGATTTTTTGAAATTCAATCCCTAAGGGGGCGAAAAGAGATGCTAAAATTTGTATGGGAAGTAAAAAAATGTTGTCTAATTTTCATGAAACTTAAAATCAACACTCTTCAACACAATTGATTGAACACGTATTTCACCGTTTTTTCAAAATTTAACCCTTAAGGGAGAGAAAGTCAAAGTTTTTTTCCTTGAATCTTATCAAAAATTGGACCTAGGAAGCTGAAATTTTGCACAGAGGTTCTGTATATAATGTAGGTAAGGAATAAAATAAGGTTGTTTGAAATTCAACCCCTAAAGGGGCGAATACGGTTGTCAAAAATTTGTATGGGAACTATAAAGAATGTTGTTTAATTTACTTGAAACTTAAAATAAATGCTCTTTAACACAATCGATTGAACACGTTTTTCGACGTTTTTCTAAAATCCGTTCTTATTCCTTGCCTACATTATATACAGACCCTCTGTGCAAAATTTCAGCTTCTTAGGTCCAACGGCTTGGGCTGGGCGTTGATGAGTGAGTCAGTCAGTCAGGACTTTGAATTTTATATGTATGGATGCGATCGGAGTGCCCATTCGAATTTAAAAGGCTGCAATTCCCCCTTAAAGTCTGTTTTGCAATGATTGTAAATAGGTCGCATTGTCAGTCACTGAAAATAGCAGGAATCGATCTTAGAGGAGACTGCTTTTCGCACGGCCAGTTTTACGTGGACTGCTTGGGAGTGAGCTCCCCTAGCAGCCTGGTCATATTAGCAGCCGAGGGAAGAACATCTAATGTGGTATATAAAGAAGTACTATGAGTTATTATAATCACAACTAACCGCCTATTAATAACAACAAAGTAATCATACCCTCAGTTTCCGGATTTGCAGTAGGGGTGGCGCTTGAGACATTTCGTTCTTTTTTAAAGAATTTCTAATCGACACAGTACATTTTATATAAAAAAAAAATTATATAGTTCTTCTACGATTTGTGGCAGAGTTAGATAATTGAACAGAACAAAAATCGTTTGCACCTTTTATTGAAGCATGCTGAATAACTAAAGTCCACGCGGACGGAGTCGCGGGCAAAAGCTAGTTTGTAAATAAAATTGATACAACAGAAATGCGGAAACTTAAGTCTAACTAAATTATTGCTTTATAGTTGTTGTCAGTTTGCTTCCCTCGATCATAATATTTATTATTTTATTTACAATGGCTGAGGCAATTCAAGCTAGATCACTAACCGGCCAGTTTTCGTCGTTGGGCGTCCCGAAGACCTGAAATATGCGCGTTAGCTGGTCTAGATCAGACTCTCCAGGCAGAAATGGTACTCTTAGCAGTAGCTCTGCCAATATGCAACCCACCGCCCACATGTCCACTCCTGTACCGTACTGTCTGGCGCCAAACAGAAGCTCCGGAGATCTAAAAGATTTAAGTTTTAAATGCCTGTCTTTTTCGTCAATGGTTGTGTGGAATAAAATATGCGTAGTAATAAGATAATCCGTACTGTAAACTTTAAACATAATCATAATTCCAGAAATTCAAATTACTAATATTATATCTATCTAAATGCTGGCAACACTGTCCAACATAACTGTTATCAGCACCAACAGCATGGCTTAAAGGTTGTGTTACTCAGAACAATAATTAACGTGTTACCAGGCCATAAATTACAAAAAAAAAAAAAAGCACCAACAGCATTTGAAAAGCAGAGTTTCACATATTTCAATGAAACTTCTCAAAAGTCTAGATAGTGTTAGTCCTAGGCTTTTGGACACTGTATTAAAATGACTTCTAACAGTCCAATGTTAAACAAATCCATCCATATATTTAAAAAAAAAACTTGATTAATGTAGAATAATAACACAAAGCGGCACAAAGAATCTTATTAAAAGTAACATTACTGTCTTCTTCATTTGTTAAGATCATTTTGTTTTGAGTGCACTCTACTAGGTATAGACATCTGAATTCTGACATACCTAAATACTAATCTTATCTAAATAGAAGGTGATAATGGGAAACCAAACATTGAACTTACACAATATAAGAGTCGTAGAACTCTTAGAACAATATAAGAGAAGCATTTGTTTAGTAGTTGTGACCACCTTGCTTACCTGTACCACCGAGTGACAACTTGATGGGTGTTTATTCTGGTTGGAGAACCAAAAGCTTTTGCTAGGCCAAAATCTCCAATTTTGAGGATACCCTCTCTATTGATTAGTAAGTTGTTTGGCTTCAGATCTCTGTGCAGAATCCAATTCTGGTGTAAATATTCTAAGCCTAAAAAAATAAGATAAATTTTATCATTAGGTACCTTTACTTATGTTATATCACAATCATAAAAAAAATATTTCTGTCATACCTTTTAAAGTCATTATCATATAAGCCTTTACATTGGCTGGGGTAAGCACAATATTATTGTCTTTTATAACTATCTCTAAGTCTGTATCCATGAAGTCAAACACTAAAGACACATTGGATTTCTGTCCAAATACATCTGTGGAATAAACAAGGAAAGTATTAGTAAACAATGGTTGTACTGAACTTTATATGAGTTACCTGAAACCCTAACAAAATGTTGTGTACAAACTGAGATGTAGAATACCTCTTGGAGCAATTACAGGTAAGGGTCAGCCACAACTTTTAACACCCTAGACCAAAAGCATTTTCTTCATTATTCTTCACAATTGAACAAGAACAATACAGTTGATTTGATGCTGTGATTGGAAAATTGGTTTAATATTCAATGATTGTTTTTTTTTATAGAGAATATTTTTCTCTCAAAAAAGAATCCTAATGTGCCAGACCACAAATTTTTGGCCTTCAACACCAAAGCAGCTGGATTTGTTCTTATTAAGTTATTAGAATGATAAAAAGAATACTGGTTTAATGTTGTGAATAGTCAGAAAGTGTGCAATGATTTAGACTAGAATTGCAAGTGCTGCTGAGCTTGCTAGAGACCTTAATAAATAAATATAAAGAGCTGACTGTCAACCTTCCCTAGTGACATCATAAGAAAATAAAGATACAGTGATAGTTAATTACACCTAATATTACCACACTTAGCCTCATAGTTGGGCCATTGGATGTATACTGATACAAACAATGGCCCAACTATGGGGATAATTGCCGGAGCATGATATTTTAGCGACATTATGAAACAGGTGAAATATCACTAAAAAAATCCATTTACTAATATTGAATAGTCAGAAAGCCTTATTTCTATTTACTTCACACGCATTGGAAGTGGCTACACGATACCTAACAGTCCAATCAGGTTAATGTGCTGTAATTCTTGGAGAAGTTTTATCTCTCTTAACGCTGTCCTGTTGATGCCGTCCTGGGCCTCCAGTCGTGAACCAATTTTGATCTTCTTCACAGCTACTATCTTATCATTTTTGACATCTCTCGCTTTGTATACCGTGGCAAACTAAAAGAAAGTTATAGTTTCAGAGGTTATAAATCTTATGGACGCGATATAGCATACAAATCAGGGCAAGTACACTGAGTGCGATACATAGAGACTACTGACAAAGTTATGCGACTTATGTATGAAGTAAATAAAATATGCTATACCTGTCCTTCTCCAAGGAAGTCGATCTTTTCGTAACGTAAAGTAGGCTCATCCATTTTGCTGGAGCTGTTTTCACGCAGGTTTGTTTGTAGCTATTAATTACGAGCACATCCTGCTATAACTTCATGTTACAAATCACAATTTACGTTACTCTCACTCACAAAACAGCCCGAAAAGAAATACAACAGGCGAGCAAGCAACAGCAGGCAGTTTCAAAATTTCAAAATTATTTGACGCAAGACGATTGACGTTGATTTGTTTTTTTTTTTTTTTTAGTTCGTCCCGCAAGGAACCGGCTAAGGTCTTAGACCATGCTGCCACGTCTTTGGTATGACGTTGATTTGATTCGATTGATTGACATTGCTCACGTTGTGTTTTTTTTTGTAACAGATTAAATGGTTTAACCATAGAGGTCTCTAAAGTGACAGATTGTGAAGAGAGGCTACTCAGACGCAGATGATTACTCGAGTTATTATATGTGCGCCAACCAAGAAGTGGTTAAAACATCCTTGGCACCAACTTGTAAACATGTTTTGTTTTTAAGCCGGTTGAAATTTCGATTCGAAATATCAATCCATATAACACACAATACGTATTTTCTGTTCAGTTGAAAGACAATAGCTATACAGGTGGTCCAAACGGTAACTTAAAAAAAAATATATTATTATATGCGTGTAAGATCAATTCAAGAGGATTATTATGTCAAAAAAATTAAAAAACTTAATTTTATGAGCCAAATAAAGATATTTCTAAAAACGTGAAAAAATTTCAAAGTAAAATATTTCACAAAAGAACATTAAAAAAATAATATCTCCCAAACTACTTTAATATCGGTCAACATAAATGGGGTATTATGGAGACCCCTGGATGTGAGAAAACATTTTTTTTTTTGGTACGTTTAGAGCAACCTGTAGAATTCAGACCTTTTTTCAAAGAATATGGACCCCTAAACCCTACAGTAGTCGCGCTGTATATATAAGCGTTTCTGGTCACGTGGATTACATATGTAGGCCAATTTATAAGTAACAAAAAACAAGTTGTATCCTTTTTATTATTTATTATTCAGTCTTTAATGTTTAAATTCAAGCTTTTTCTTCAAAAAAAACGTTACAAACAAAATATATACCTCCTCTGGCTTACAAAAAAAATTAAAAACGAAAACGTCATCATCTAAAAAGATTCCTGCGATGAAGTTTTCCCACGAGCATTTCCTTTGGGACCAGGAGGCGTAAACGCAATATTATGCCGTCTAGTCCGCCCTCTTGTGGAAGGAGGCGATTTCTCCCAGGCAGTGACGTCAACGCCAGTGTAATAATCTGTGGGCCTATTCCTCTGAGCTGGTGGTGGTTCGTCATCGGAGTTTGAACTGTGTTCCGAATGCTCACCTGGAATATCGCCCTCCTGCTCCGACTCAGACTGGTGTTTTTGCTCCTCAACATGATCTTCTTCATTATCGGAGCTCGAATTATCCTCACAGATATTATCCTGGGCATCCTCCTCGTGTAACCATGCTTCAATTTGAGATAACTGTCTATTGTCCATGTTTACCTGAAATATAACAACGTTTTGATCGTCTCGTAGCTATAATAATAATAAAAGCTTGACCAAATGTTCTTTATAAAAATTCATCGTTTTTATTCGTTCGAATCAGAAAATTAAGTGACATACATATTCACAAAAAAACGTTGCCAAGCAACTAGAAAAGGTCAATCAAAAAATATAAATCTACTTGCAACAAAAAGACTCTATATCCTCATATGCATAGTAGTCGTGCATCCCAGCACAGCTCACTGACGCGGACCTTTGTAATAGGAACGGGTGGCGTCGAGCCGTCAGGCTGGCGGACCATTTCTGGAGGAGGTGGGTGCGGGAGTACCTGCCAAGTCTGCCCCCCCGGCGTGTTCGCGGTGCCGCAGAGCCAACTGTAAAGGTCGGCGATCCTGTTTTGGTTGCAGACGGGAACCTGCCACGAGGGACCTGGCCACGGGGAGTGGTTGCGGCGCTGTTTCCGGGCCGCGACGGGATCATCAGAGTGGTGGATGTGAGGACCTCCGCGGGTACTTTGCGCCGGCCGCTCAAAAAGATCATTCTACTTTGAAAAAAAGGGGAGAGTGTGCACGACTACTATGCATATGAGGATATAGAGTCTTTTTGTTGCAAGTAGATTTATATTTTTTCATTGACCTTTTCTAGTTGCTTGGCAACGTTTTTTGGTGAATATGTATGTCACTTAATTTTCTGATTCGAACGAATAAAAACGATGAAATTTTATAAAGAACATTTGGTCAAGCTTTTATTATTATTATAGCTACGAGACGATCAAAAACGTATTATATATTTTTTAAGTATTTTTCTAAAAAGGCAGTATTTCTGAATCTTTTATAATATTGTATTACACTACATACAAGAAAAATGAAGTCTAATAAAACAAATAGGTTAGCCAAAAGAACTGTAGATTACACATGTAGACCACCAAGTTGGCAGCTCTCCTGTGACTCAACAGCACGCGACCGACGACGTCCGCGCAACACTAAGTGCATGCGCAATGTATCTGTCTTCAACTACACTCAGCGTCGAAAGGATCACTTTAACAGATTTAATTTGTTTCAAGGTCTTGTACGCGTGGATTACATATGTAATCCACGCGACCACTCTAGGGTTAAGCCCTATTTTTTTGTATTGCACACGTTGACTTTGTAATCTCAAGAAATGTTGATGTGCATGAAGTAGTTTATAATAAAAAATATTGAGATGATCTTTTTGAACAATGTGTAAAGTTTTGGAAGAAAAATATTTTTGACAAAAATAATAAAATAACTTTGTCCTAATGTAATATAGTTTTATTAAAACTCTATAAACATTTTTTTCGCATTTTAACGTCTTCTGGAATTATAAAAAACAACTTCCAGCGAATTAGTAGTTGTATTTTTACATTTAGGCACAACACATGATTTCCTAGTATTTGGATTGGACATTTTTAAAAGTATTTAGGTATAATTTCGACGGCACGGGCGCGCGACTGCGAGCGGACAGAATGAGCCAGACTGAGCGTGTTGTGCGATGACGTCACAGCGTAACCGGCGGCCGGTCTTACGGTTACAACTTGTTTTACTTCTAAATATCGAAGTAATTCTTTCACTAGTATTTTTTATTTTTGACAGAATATGTAGTGCTAATAATCAAAATTAGTTAACATTCTTCATTCCGACAAGGAACTACTATTGTATGTAGCCGCCCAATTTTATTTACTTTTCACGTTTCAGCTGAACTACTGTACTACTTACACGCCAAAAAGCTGCTTTCGGTAGAGCGCAAGCAAAGCTTCTTTACGTTTACTTACACACATATTTATTACACCAAGTGCACCCTCTCCTACACAACACAAGAAAACACCCGGAAGATGTACCTACACAAAGGTTTAACCGTGTAAGCATCGGGTTGTGAATGCACCTATACAGTCAATTTATTCTTACTTGTCCAATTTAGTAAACAAGATTCTAACCTTAAAATTGAGATTAGATGCCTAAACTAAACATTTTCTCGCAAATTCATGAACTATGCTTATAAAATTGGCAGCGTGTTATCTAAAAGAGTGTTCCAGGTTACTTCATTTATGGAAATATGTCAGTTTTGGACTAAAGAATCTTGTTTACTAAATTGGACAAGTAAGAATAAATAGACTGTACAGAATACTCTGTATAAAAAAAATAAAACGTCAAATAACGCGAACTAAATATGTGATGTGTTTAAGTTATAGGTGTTCTGTGGTTTATGTTGCCGGGATGTATGTAGTGTAGTCTGTGGTTGCAGGACGGAAACGAATTATTTTACGAGAAAAGCGCGGGAAACGTTTAATTAGGCGGGCGTATTTTTTTGGTGAAGAATTTCAAAATTATTTTAAAATAGGATTTTAAGATCAGTTCCTTATATTTTTGTAATATATTGTAGATTAGTGTTTCTTTTATAGTTTTTGTATATACTTTCTGTACTTCTGGTAAGTTTTATTGTTATTTTTTGACTGGTTCTATGGAGGAGCCGCCCGATCCGGGGGGCACAGTCCCCTCGGTCGGCGTTAATATAACTATCCCTAGTATCACAATAAATAATGAATCCACTGGAATGGACACTGACGGATCCATTAGATCCGAAAAAAGAAAAAGGACAAGGGCGCAGCGCAAGGTCTGCAGACATTGTAATAAAAGAAGGAAGCACGGTTCAGGTTCAGATAAGGTTAATGTATGTGGATTTGATAGCGACGACAATAAAAAAACGACTATTTGTGCAATGCCGGATTCACAAGAAGCTGCGTCCTATGTGGACGCAGGTTCTTCTGTGTCGCATGTTTCAGCATTACCTGTGACTCTGCCTCTTCAGTCTCCTCAGGTTGGCAGGACTCTGTACGAATCGACTGATGCCTCCCCGTACATAATCCATCTTCAAAAAAGTTCGACTGAGGATTTACCTTCTCCCACTCTCCACCCAGTATCGTTTGGTCATTATATGAAAAGACGAGGATTTAAAAATGTTATTAACGGTAGTGTTAAACGACTGAGCAGAAGCAAATTGAGCATTTCATTTTCGGACTTTAATGACGCTAATTTGTTCTTGTTGGACCCTGATTTAACTAAAAATAATTTCAAGGCTTTCATCCCATCTTTTAACATCACAAGGATGGGAGTTGTCAGGGGAGTCCCAGCAGAGTGGACACCTGAAGAGGTTCTTGACAATATTTCTGTGCCAATTGGTTGTGGTAAAGTACTGAAAATTAGAAGGTTTAATTACAAAATACATGGGCCAACCCCTACATGGAAACCCTCACAGACTGTTGTGTTAACATTTGATGGTCAGGTGTTGCCTAAAAGAGTATTTCTGTGCTACAATGCTCTACCTGTAGAGCTCTATTCATACCCTACGGTGCAATGTTTTAATTGTTGCCGCTTTGGCCATACGAAGACAAAGTGTAATTCTGCACCAAGGTGTTATAAGTGTGGCCAGAGTCACTCAGGTGACTCCTGTCATATAGAAAATGATGATGCAGTGTGTTTGTCATGTAGTGGAAGTCATTTCGCCACAAACAAGTCCTGTCCAGAATACGAACGGCAGACCCGGGTAAAACTTTATATGGCACAAAATTGTGTCTCATACTCGGAAGCGATTAAGTTACATCCTCCAGTGAATAAGTCCTACAGTGATGTATTATCCACTGCACCAACATCTAATTCCTCTTCTCATTTCCTTCCATCGTCAATACCATCTCTTCAAAAAATTAACTCAAATTCACATAAAAAAACGGTCTTTCGTAAACCGTCTACCCCAAAAACGTCGTCTACAGGATACGATCGCGCCGTCCATAGATCTCTTACTTCTGATTATGATCCTCCATCTCCTTCAAATGGCTGTGCCCTACAAGATAAAGTCAAGGACTCCGGGGAAAACAATACGAATATATTAGAATTGATTTCAAGTTTAATTCAATTAATTTCAAAATCTTTCACTAACAGTAATAACTCATTACCGTCCAACGCTGCCTCTATTATCCAAATTATAAATTCTTTAACCAAAAATGGCCAACTTAGGCAAGATCCTGCAGTGGAATTGCCGAAGCATAACAAGTAAAAAGTCTGACCTGATTTATTTACTTAATAAGTACAAACCCTCTATATTTACTCTTTCAGAGACATGGTTGAAGCCAGGGTTTTCTTTTAAAACCACTGGTTATGCCTGTCTTCGAGAAGACAGAGATGATGGGTATGGTGGAGTGGCCATTCTCATCAATAAGTCATTCTCATTTTCTTCTTATCCACTCCCTTCTCACAGCAACGACATTTCTATTGTTGCTGCTATTGTAAATAATATTTGTATAGTTGCTGTATATTTTTCTCGACCATCTGTAAATATTTTAAGAGAAATTAGTAATATAATTAGTATTCTCCCAAAACCGTTTTTGGTGATGGGAGACTTTAACTGTCAACATCAAGCATGGGGTAGTTCTTTTACTTCTTGCTATGGGGAACAATTACTAGACATCATTCAGTCTAATAATCTTTGTATTTTAAATAATTGTTTACCAACCCGTCATACTAAGCCTGATGAAGGAATTAGTGCCCCTGATTTAACTTTTTGCTCTCCGAATCTTGCTTTGTCTTTAAATTGGTATCCTCTTCCCTCATCGTATGGCAGTGATCATTTTCCTTTAGTTATTTCATTTCCAAATAGTAAACCTTGTGTTTCAACATTTAAACCCCGTATTAAGCATAGGTTAAGTAATGCAGATTGGACTTCTTTTAGGGAATGTGTGGAGCTAAAGGTCAGAGATTGTGAATCTCTATGTAGCTCAGATGCTGAGATGTTTGCTAAGCTTTTGATGGAGGCTGCTGATCAGACATTTCCTCTTAAAAATGGTGCTTCTGGCAAAATCCCTTCTCCTCCTTGGTGGGATGCAGAGTGTTCAGGGGCTGTAAAACAGAGAAAGATAGCTGAAAAAATGTATTGTGATGAAATGACACCAGAGAATTTTGACACTTATTTGGAAGTATCTCGAATTACTAAAAAACTTTTGAAACAGAAAAAATATGAAGGTTGGCAAAAATTTTGTACTTCTATTTCACCGAATACTCCTCCATCTGCTGTTTGGAAAAACATAAAAAGGTTTAGGTCAGCCTTCAATAATTCTAACACTCCCAAAATGTCCCTTTCCCTAGCTGATGAGTTTATGGACCACCTAGCCCCTCCCTCTGTTCCAGAACTAAAATCTATTTCTCCCGGTTGTCATATTGCACATAGTCGGTCTGATTTAAACTCTCCTTTCACCTTAGAGGAATTAAAAGGGATCCTCTCTCATGCTAGGGATTCTGCACCAGGAGTAGATGGTATTCCTTATTCTTTCATAGTTAATCTTAGTGATTCTACTCTACTAACTTACCTAGAATTAATTAACTCCATTGTTGTTTCAGGTAATATTCCTCTCTCCTGGAAATCCCAAACCATTATTCCAATTTTAAAATCTAATAAGCCTTCTGCTGACCCTTCTTCTTACAGACCCATTGCTCTATCCTCTGTTCTAGTTAAAATTGCTGAATACCTTGTCAAAATTCGTCTTGAGTGGTTCATTGAGAGCAACAATCTTTTATCTCCTTCCCAGTATGGGTTTAGAAAGGGGAGAGGTACTATAGACAGTCTAAGTGTCTTCACAACTGATATTCGTCTAGCTTTCTCTAATAATAATTCAGTTCTTGCAGCATTTCTTGATATCCGTGCTGCCTACGACAGTGTTCTTGTGTCAGTACTGGAACAAAAACTTCATTTATTAAATGTTCCCAACATCCTTGTAAATTTTATTGTAAATATCCTTTCAGAAAGGATCATTAATGTGTATATAGATGATAATAAAATATCTAGATTAGTTTGGAGAGGTTTACCACAAGGCTCGGTTCTCTCTCCCTTATTGTACAATATAGATAAGATAAGATAAGATAAGATAAAGATTTATTCACATAAAAATTGTACAAGTTATTTTGTGAAGTCCCTGATCTCTGAGCTAGGTAAATACCTGTGTTACAAAGATCAGTGCCCTCTCCCAATTTAGATGATACGTGGTAGTACATAATTACAAGACACTAAAAAACAATCAGCATAAAAAAAAAATATAATAATAAATTAGCCAACAAAAATAAAAAATAGATAACATAACAACATAGTTTATGTAAGGGTGTATTTGTGTGTGTGTGTGTGTGAGGGTGTGTGTGTGTGTGTGTGTGTGTGTGTGAGGGTGTGTGTGTGTGTGTCTGTGTATATGTGTGTGTCTGTGTGTGAGAGAAAGAATGTATTGGACACAGTAAAAACACTTCAAGTTCACGAATATATAGATCTCAAGAGGTCCTCGGTATCAGAGTAAGACAACTGTAACAAATATGCCTTCAGAGTGATTTTGCACTGGTATGAGTTCATATTACGGATGTCTAGGATTTTGTTTATTTTATTATAGAGCATGCTCCCCAAGATGTTATAATTTTGACTTGCAAATTTTGTTCTATGTTTTTCAACAGGGAAGACATTATATCTTCTAGCTCTTTTTTCATTGTTACGTGGGGATACATGTTTATGTTTTCGTAAAATGCATCGAAAGATGTATAGCTGCCGGACTGTCAGTACTTTGCAATCATCATACAGGAGGTGCGTGCGATATCTGATAGGCTTTGATAGCATGACTTTTAAGACAGCTCTTTGAGCACGCTCTATTCCCAGAAATGTTGATTTGCCTGACCCTCCCCAAACAGTAATGCAGTAAGTGAGAAGTGATTCAGCTAAGGCCTTATATACTGATATCAGAGTGTCTAAATCTGCCACTCGACGAAGGCTCCTGACAACGGCCATAATCTTTCTTACCCTACCTTTCAAGATATTTATATGTGGAGCCCAGCTAAGTTTTTCGTCTATAATGACACCCAAATATTTGGTTTGTGACACTTTGGATAAGGAAAGACAGTTACAGTGTAGTACGCCTCCACATCCATGCGCTATAATGGGAAAATTTGGGATGGATTGCGTTCCACTAATAGAAAATGTCAAATATTGCGATTTTGCTATATTTAGTGTCAATTTATTGAGAGAAAGCCACTCCATAATAGTTTCAAGACATTTTTCAGCATTGACTCTCGCACTCTCCCAGGTAAAACCATCTACCAGGAGGGCCGTATCATCAGCATAAGTAAAGATTTTGCAGTTTGGGAGCGTTAATTGGCACAGCTCATTTATGTATATCTGAAAAAGGGTCGGCCCGAGTATACTGCCTTGCGGCACACCGTAATTCAAGTCCTGTTCGTCACTGACAAAACTGTCAATCTTTACATGCTGAGTTCTATTTTTTAAGTAGTCATGGAAAATGTCGAGATTACGAATACCAATTAGTTCCATTTTCTTCAGCAAGAGTATATATACTTACGATCTAGACTCTTCTCTTGGTAGTTCCGTAGATGTATTGCAATATGCAGATGATCTTCTTATTTATACCACAGGTCACTCAATAGATTCAATGTCTTCATCTTTAACTGCTTCCCTTTCACTACTTCAGGGCTGGCTATCCACTAATGGTCTTGACCTTTCTGTTGACAAAAGTACTGTAGTCTTGTTTTCAAGACTGAGAAAACGACCAGACTTTTGTGTTCAGTATAATTCCACTCCTATCCCTGTAAAAACACAAGTAAAATTCTTAGGAGTTATTTTAGACAGTCATCTTTCAGGACTCCCTCACTGTGAATACATTGCAGCCAAGTGTGACCGCTTGATAAATATTATCAGATGCCTCTCTGGGGTTTGGTGGGGTGCTCATCCTTTTTCATTGAGGCTGCTCTACAATGCTTTAATCAGAAGTGTTCTTGATTATGGAACCTTTTTGTTGGAGCCTGGTAGTGCTGCTGGTTTAAAGAAATTGGATGCAGTGCAGTCCAAGGCCTTGAGAATTATCTTAGGGGCCATGAAATCTAGTCCTATTAATTGTTTACAAGCAGAGTGTGGAGAGCCACCTCTCAAGTTAAGACGTCAATACCTTTCTGATAGATTCTTCGGTCGATGTTTGCAGCTCTCTGATCACCCTTTGCATGGCAAATTACAGCGTCTTTCAGAGTTGGTTGTGTCATCCAAATATTGGTCTCACAGAGGTATCCCTTGTCTAGTTCAAAGTTTCTTGAAGTTTAACGCCATTAAAGCTCCATGCCATAATTCTAACATGCTTCCTATTTTTAATTGTCCATATAATTCATTAATTCAAGTTCCTAACGTCTGTCTTGATTTAGGTATTTCAAAATATGACGTATGTCAAAATAGTGATTTCAATAACCTTCTAAATGACCAATTCCAGGGGTACCACACCATCTTTACAGACGCTTCAAAACACACTAAAACAAATAGTTGTGTAGGCGTAGGTGTGTTTCATTCTCAATTTAAAATAGTTCAAAAAATTAGACTTCCCCCTGAATCTTCGGTATTTACTGGAGAATGCTTTGGACTTCTAAAGGCAGTGGAATATGTACTTTTGATGGGTCTGCGAAGTACACTGGTACTGTCAGATTCCTTAAGCTCCCTTCAGGCTCTAGTAAAATTTCCATTTTTCCGTCTAAATCCGCCAATAATTTTTGAGATACGTAAATTATTACTCCAATGCTCTGAGAGAGGCTTCATAGTTAGTTTCGGATGGGTCCCTTCCCATTCCGGTATAGTTGGAAATGAAAAAGCAGATAAACTTGCCAATGAGGCTGTGGAGTGTGGGGATCTATTTCCATTTCAAAATTATTCTACCGATCTCACCACTCTGCCCAGGGTTTATCTCCGGGAGTCCTGGGATAAAATCTGGGCAGAGGAATGCACAAAAGGCATGCATTATCGCAGAGTACAACCCGTTATTTTGTCAAAGCCCTGGTTTTGTCGCGCCGATGCCAAGTTCAGTAAGAAGGTTACTTCAACCTTGATTCGCTTGCGTTTGGGCCATACTTCAACTCCGGCCCACCTTGCTAAGCTTGGCATTACGCAGAGTCCTGCCTGTACTTGTGGGGCTGAGGTGGCAGACATAAATCATTTGCTATTTTCCTGTCCTGATTTAGATCGTTCTTCCTTTCTTTCTTCCCTAACTTCCCTCGGTGTTTCTTTCCCTTCCTGTGCATCCTGCTTATTATATAATTTCGATGTAAATATTTATAAATGTATTGCTAAGTATATAAGTAAAAATGATATAAAAATTTAGTTTATGTTTTTATTGTATATAATCTTTTTTATTGTTCCTAATGTTATTATTACCTGATTTTAAAATACCTTTTTACAAATTCCGTTCAATTTTCCTTTCATTAAGTTCCGTTTCCTTACCTTTAACCCTTAGTCCCAGTAGTCTACGATAACTTGACACTGGCATAGGCACAAACCGTGCAGAGCCAATAATTCAAAAAAAAAAAAAATTATTTTACGAAGGAATTGAGAAATTTTAATTTATTAAATGCATATGTATGTACCTTCTGTAAGATAAATGTTACATCATAGTATTACTATTGCATCGTAAAGTTACATTTTGTTGTAGCTTTCCTCATATTTACTTTTATTCGCGTCATACATTTTTAAAACTTTTCTTTCAGCTAAAATGTATTCACCACGTCAAAAAATCCTCTGGTTCGCCTTCAGCACGAGGATTGCGGTAATATCACTGCAAGCTCTGTCCAACATCTTCATTCCTGACCACGACGCGAATGTATTCATCAGTCCTGAGGATCCAAGTTTGAAGAAAGCGTATGCTGATTTCGTGGTAAACAAGCTGTTCGGGGGTTTCAAACGATGGGACGCACAGTACTTCATACATATAGCGCAATATGGTTACACATATGAGAACTGCTTAGCCTTCTATCCATTCTTTCCACTAATAGTGCGCTATGTCGCTTATGGACTAAACAGCATATTGAGTACTGTGTTGAACTTCCACAGTTTACTTTTAATGTCAGCTGTAATGTTGAACCTAGTGATGTTTCTTAAGTCTGTGGACATACTGCACAGGCTTAGTCTGCGGGTGTTGAGGAGTGAGAGTAAAGCCTATAAAGCGGCTGTTTTGTACTGCGTGAATCCAGCTAGTATCTTTTTCTCAGCTCCATATTCAGAGACTCTGTTTGCCTGGATGTCCTTTTATACGATGCTCAAGTGTACAGAGAATGAAACACTAAGATTTGCCAATATAGACATCCTTAGCAGCTTGCCTGCAGCAATATCGATGATCACCAGATCCAATGGCTCAGTAAATTTAGGCTTTATAGTCTATGCAAATTTTAAGAATGTGATAGAGAGAACTTTACCTGAAATTGTTTACAAATACAGGACACTGAAACGTCGAATTATTCTTCCAATTTTACTGTTACCTTTGCTGACATCCTGTGTAGCCTTACTCCTAACTGTAGTAATAGCCATCATCCCCTTCCTGCTAGTTCAGACTTACAACTACTTTAAATTCTGTGTACCCAATGATAACAACTTGCCAGACTTCCTCACCAGCTATGAATATGTGTTGCCTGGGAGTGCAAACAGTCCCTGGTGCAACTCTACATTTCCACTGTCATATTCTTACATACAAAGCCATTATTGGGAAGTTGGTTTCATGAAGTACTACAAACTTAAACAGATTCCTAACTTCATTCTGGCTTCCCCAATCATTGTGTTGCTGTGTTATCACTGCAGTTCTTACATACGGAACAATATCAAGCTGTGTCTAAGACTAGGGTTACGAAACAATATTCTATACAGTAGGTATGCAAGCAGAATGCCTTATAAACCGCGTCAATACTCTAAAACATTTGGGGCCAATGATCCAGCCATATTTGTCTATGTAGTGCATGTGATGTTTTTGACTATTTTTTGTGTAATTTTTGTGCATATACAAGTGACCACCAGGCTTGTTGCATCTGCTAGTCCAGTATTGTATTGGATATGTTCCAACAGTATGAATGTGGGTCCCACTCCCACAGCGGATCAGAACACTATAAACGAACATTTCCGTCGAATTGGGATTGGCAAGCGGATCCCATCCCATCACTTGTCCATAGCTAATCTTGAAGGAGTAGACAATATGTACAGTAGATGGAGGACTTTCATAATATCCAGAAGAATGCCAGACTTTACATCACGTTTGATACAGTATTACTTTTTGGGATACTTTGTTTTAGGAACAGTATTGTTTTCTAATTTTTATCCATGGACATAAACATTGCACAATCAAGTTTTTATTAAAGCTATAGGTATAATGCCTGGCAAATAAACTGACTAAATATTCACACAGTCGGGATGAGATGATAAGCTGAATTGTTTCCAATTATTAGTTAATTTTACTAAATTAAGAACTACTCTGCTAAAATATTGTTGCATTCTATTCCAATGAGACCTAAAAGACTTCCAGTCAAAATTATTTAACTGGCATTATATGAAAATAGTACAAACATATCTCAGTCATATCACTTAAAAATTGTTTTCACACAGTATTAGTAGTAATCAATTAACATATCAATAAATTCCATTTTATTCCAGTCGTTTTAGTATAGCTGCAAATAGGGCATGTGGTCATATAATCAATGACTGATTTATTCAATCTATTTACTACATTGCTTGAAGTTGTAACTCAATAAAATAAGGGGCCTTAGATATTCAGATTAGTTAAAGACACACTAATTTAATCATTGCTTGACACCATTGACATAATGTACCTAAATAAAATTGTCCTGTAATTTTATGCCTTCAAATTTATATTTAAGTATCTAAATAGAGTACCAGATGTAATGTTGTTCTTCAAATTAGTATTTATTACAAATTTTTAATATACTTATTATTCTAGTCATACATATTTGTGTTCATATAGATTTAATGTTAGATAAAAATTGGGATTTAAATATCGATAATTTCACATATAAGTAATTTACCATTATACATGTTAGATTATTTTATGTTACATTTGAAAGTTTGAAAGCTTCAAGTAGCAATCTCACACGATTTATTTAGGCCACTATCTATTCATTAGAGATTGGGATAGGCAGACACTTTCGAGTTAATATTTCCAAACGATAAGCTTGAGTGGCTTTTCTATCATAGGCATTTTCTGGAAGTAAACCGTAGACACGTTCATGATTTAAAAAGACCTTGAAGCGGAACCACATCGCATGTTTAAAAAAATCACGCTCTGCCTGGGCACATGGTTCCACTGATTGAGTCCCTGAATGCTATTCGGAATCGTCTGCAGCACGTCTACGTCTAGTGCTGTCGTCAACAGCACGTCAACAATCTACATCCGAGTACTCGTTAAAAACCAAACATATTTGTATGGGATTGCTCCTGAAGCCCCTACGACAATACGAAATGCGGGAAAGTGTTTGTTTGACAGGCATTTATTGTTGATATCATTATAAAATAAATGGTGCCCAAAATCCAATTAGTCACGCACATTTCAACCGTCCATAACTTGACTATATCTTTCATTCCTTATTCATACACTTTTATTAAATCATTAAAAGATCTCAGCTTACGCTTATAAAATGCTTTGTGCTATAATTTTAAGTTTTAAATCTTGTTACTGGTAGGTATTGTCCTAATCTATTACCTACATACAGCTAGTGTAAGCCAAGATTTTTACGGTTGTGAAACTGCATTTTTAAATAAATTAATATTAATTAAGATTTATGAAGTGGTTTTATTTATAAGGGATATAAACAATTGTGTAGTCTTGATATAAAAAAATATTTTATTGCAGGATCTTACTGATCTTAGTAAGTAGGTAGTAGTAATTTATAATAATTTCTTTCGTACTTGGCATTCTTTCAAATATCATCCCCTTTACATGTAAAACCTTAAAAGCTAATTTGAAAATCCACAAATACAACACTAAGTTACATACTATTCCATTCACAATAAAACAATCCACATAGATCTGCAATGTAAACACCTCGTTTTTAAATACACTGATGAGACTCAAATACGATATACCAACGGAGTACTACATACATTATCAGGCAATATGCTATACATAACTGGCCACAACATTACATCAATGGGACTTTTGGTGGCTTCGCAGCAAGTGCGGTGCCTTCGTCCATTGTTCTATAGTTTTATGAATCATTGAGCATTTAGATATCACACTCGTTTTGCTCAGAAGACACCTCTTCCGATTCTTCCTCCATAGTCGAGGAAGGCGCAAACATAGATGAGTCTGGGGGCGCGTAGGGCGGAGGCGTGGGAGCCACAAAGACATCGGGCGACGGCGTCGTAAACGTACTAGAGGTCGTGCACGTAAACGCCCCAGGACTCGCCGCGAACGAATCGGACACAGCCTCGTTGAACATAGAAGAAGGATTGACAAACATAGTCGAATCAGCGCTAGCAAAAGTGGGAACTTCAGGAGTCACGAACATAGACGAATCTGGGGTCGCGAAGATCGTCGGCGACTTGGAGGTGGCCCTGAAAATGGTAGGGGACTTGGGCGTCGCAGGGGTGGCAAAGATAGCATCGTCTGAGGACGAGGTAAAGTTGACAGGTTCGGGGGCGACGTAGGTTTCGGTGTCAGTGTTTTCAGCAGGGTCGGCGGGAGTGGTGTCTGCTTCGCTAGGCGCGGGCCCTGGGTCTGGTGCGGGCTCGTCGCCGGCCGACCCCTAGGCGGCCGCCAGCATGGCTTGTAGACGCTGGCGCGCCCGCTTCACGCGCTCCTCCTGCCGCCGCACGTCCTCCTTGCTGATTGTGACTGCCGCAATCAGCGGCTGCTCAGGGTTTAAAAAAACGCCCGGGTTACCCAATATGGACGTCTTCGAACCCGTTTGACCTGAAGTTAAAGAAAGCCATAAATTGAAGACTGCAACAGTGGAAATCGATTTAGATGGGGCGCTTTGAAAGAGCTCTATCATCAGCGAAGTTTGCTGATACTAACCAGTAATGGGTTGCTGCGACACATGCAATGCCGTAGCTAAGGACTGGATGGTGGTGGCGTCCGTTGTGTATGGACCCAATGGCTTCACATACTTCGGTAGAGTAGTCGTGCCAATCACACCATAAGCATCGCACGCAGTTAGACCCTGAAATTGAAAGATACATGATAAGATAAGAGTATTCTTTATTGTACACCAGAGCACATTATAAAACATGTAGATACAAAGTAAAATTGGCCTTATTGCTAAAAGCAATTTCTTCCAGACAACCTGACGACGGAAAGTTGCTGAAGGAAATAAGAGACTGGTAGTCCTGATTGAGGACATTCGCGTTGCGATGTGTTAGTCTTTTCGTAAAGATGAAATAATATATCAGTCCTAGTTTTGGTTGCTTTAGTATACTTTCATGGCGATCCTTCGAATTTATAGCACAAGTATATAACCATATTAAGCTTGGTTAAGCAATACATATTGTATACCATGACTACATTGGGCCGCGTTGATGCGGAGGTGGGCGTGGCACTAAAGCTTCTGTTTTCATGTCCAACCACCTCTCAATCTTCCAATAAGTCTCTAAAATTTTTATGGGAGATTTAGAGGTGGTCAGATATCCAAGTATACAAAAAACTCACTTCAAGTCTCTTCTCCCAGAACAGTTGTTTCGGCTTCTCCTGAGACCCATGCTTGAGGTCTGTCTTGACCTTGCTCTCTTGTGTCTTGTAGACAGTCACAGGCTGCTTGAAAATGGAGGCCGTCTGGCGGATCGGCGGCACCAGGGAGGCGTCGGAGCGGACCCCTCTGCTTTTGTCGGAGACACGATTTAGTTCAGTACATATGCCTTTGATGGACTATTTTGATATGTAAAAGGCTCTCGCCGTGGCTTGTATGTAATAATAATGAACAGGCTTTGCATAAAAGAAAGCTTATCAGTAAGTGTTTTGTTACCATTACATGGAGACGGCACCACCCCCACCGTCTCCATGTAATGGTACTGTCACCTCCATGTCACCTGTTGGTTGGCTAGAATAAAATACTATTTAGTATTAAGCCTGCCAATTGTACAATCTATACTGGTACAATAAAGAATTTAATAATAATAAGAGTTGTTTAGGCAGTTTATACTCTTTGAGCAAAAAAAATATATAAAGTTAAATTAAATGGTGTTTAACAGCTGGGTAGAGGCTGCCTTCTAAAAGTCATTCCCAACATAAATGAGAAGTCATTCCGTTCTTGCAACTTAGGAATCTGTTCATTATTATTTTAACCACAAAGTAATTATGAAGAGAAGTTTCTTTTAGCAAATTAACTAGAAATTTAAAATAGGGCATATTTTTGCCCTTTATTTTTGTAGCTATGGAAACTATTCCCCTCAATTGTTACAACTATGTGCTGTTATTGACAAGAAACAACTAAGCATAACTAATGGATAACATTACAACAGCAAAAAATCCTATTTAAAATACATTTTACCATGCAAAACATTGAACTACAATAAATTATATAATTTTGTTTCTATACAATATAACTAGGCAATTGTAGCTTAAATCTAAGACCAAATGAGTGATGATTTCAAAAGCAGTTTAATTACACTGGGTGCACGGTGTGAAAGTTGGAAGCATAGTGCATAATGGACTATGGCAAAAGTGGGGTTACAGGGTTTGCAGACACTTTCTTCACAAGCTGCGGATGTTGAAACAAAAGACACCTTGAGAATTAGATAACTACAGTGATTGATGTAAGCTCTGAAGAAGATCTAGAAAAAACTCCACCAACAATCCTTCTTAAGTACTGCTAGTCAATGACACCAAAATTGGTCCATAAATCCCATCCGAAAACAACACCACATTTCATGAGCACATTTGGATCTTATAATATGACAGCATTATGGACCAATGCTGATGCAGCCAAATAATAAACTATCCACAGGTAAGCCTTAGAGACGTGTTTGACTTTGGTTGTATTAAAGTTGAAACAGAACTCACTCATCAACTATATGGCTGATCAGCGGACAGTTATTTACTGAATGTTAAATCATAACAAAGATTGCACACAAGTCTAAGCATCTACATGATGATTAGCAATAAATATTTTTAATTAACAGGAAGCTAGGGACTGCACTAATGATCACAACACAGTGTATAATGACATTGATGTTTAGGAACCTGTAATCAAACTGAGCGCGCGCTTTCTTGGCCTTGCACAGGAGCATAGTGTTAATTTGGCCTTGTTGAAAGTCGAAACACGACAGGTCCGTACTATCACCAAGATAACGTACTAGCTCGGGCTTACTGCGAAACTTTTTACCTGTAGGGCTACAGAAAAGTCATTGTCACCAGGGTATTGCATGAGAGCCATTGTTAGATGTACACCCTGGGAGGTTTTAGTAATGGAGGTGTAAACTGAAGCATTAGGTATTCATTTTAATTAAGTACTTTTATTGTTTTCAGGTGCAATGTAAATAATATTACAGGGGTTATAGTACCCATTAGGGTCATTGCAACTGTTTGATAGAATAGAACCAAAAGTTAGGAATTAGGTACTGTACAGTTCAATTGTATGCACGCATATTTGGGGATTAGTTACCTGTAATAGTAAACATCTACTTTGCCTGCAGAAAGCCCAGACTTTCGTAACACCTCTTCCCGTTGCCAACCTTTCGGCAAAGCATTACAATCTGATCTTTTCTTCTCAATTGATATGTTCATTCTTAATGTGTAACTGATAAAATGCTGTGCACGTTGTAGTAGGTACTTTTTTCTGGAGTAGAATTCAGAAATCCACGAAACGAACCAAAGCAATTCAATGAGGGCTTTTCAATGACAGCTGTGAGTTGATTGCATTAAAAAAAACTAGATGGCGCTCCAAGGAGAACAAATGTCACCATCATACGTTTTATCTCGTTTTATGTTGTACGCACAGATTTTTCTTTGTGGATAACCTAAACATATCTTTTTAGTCTGTGATCTAAGCAAAACTACGTTTCGAAACTGTTGAAATTAGAAAGTTTTGAAGTATTTTTACTTTGTTCGTTACATACGTACGTGAATCAATGGCCAGCCCGTGCATAGAGCATTTTTGTAAAAACATAGGCACTCACCGTTTTCTTATGATGTAAAGTTTGACATATTATATGACGTCAGCACCATCTATCGGTAACTTGCGGTACTGTTTTTTGTTTTTAATGGCGCTTTGAAAAGCCCTCATTCAATCAGTACACTGCATAACTGCACTGAGTGCTTAGTGCGAGTTTTTAAACTACTCGATCGCGATAACGTAAACTCATATTTCTATGGCATCGAGGAAGCGCCACCTAGCGACAAGTATGGAAATTAAAATTGTTTAGTGCGAGTTGTGATGGTTTACGTTGAGAAGTGAACACGTTTACCAGCCAAAACACGAATAAACGCGAGTGCGAGTTGTTCTGTGACAGCGTTTTGCCAGTTCGAACGGTTAACATACTCATACTCACTACTCAATGCTCGATTAACGCGGTAGTAAAGTTATTCGATTGCATCTGTCAAACTCGCACTAAGCACTCCGCACAGCGAACTTTTCAAGGTTTTATAGTGCTGTTTTACTTCCGGATAAAAAATCGGGAAGTTACGAGAAATGGCATATCTTACGGTTCTTACGCTCTGAGCCATTTTAAAACATTAGACGGAGCTTACACGTTCAGTTCAGTCAGGCGTCAGTCAATTCCATCAGTCTGGTTAGACAGACGGCAGACTGATGGTCTGCCTGATGGATTAGATCGATGTTTCATAAGTCTGGCATCAATCCGAGCTTGATCAAGGTCACGGACGGACCTGAAGCCAGACTGAACGTGTAAATTCTTTCATAAATGTCAAAAAACAATGACATGTTCTCTCTCCCTCTACGTAGTCTGTGACTCATCGCAGATTATGCTGAAAAATTGCGTGCGACCGACCGACCTGTATAATTTGTGCGACCGAGAGTACCATGTAATTTTATCAAAGGTGTTTGTGACAAAATACTGAAATCTGAAATAATAAGTAACATAATTATCAAAAGATCAGTGTTCAAAAAGCGTCTCCACAAATCTATGATCTGATACTGGGAAGCAATAAGTAAAGGTAAGCATACTTTTGCGGTCTATTACAATTTTATCAGTACTGAGATAAGTGGGAAAGATACTTTCACTTTGCTTATAATTTGCTTTCTTTCCAACTTATTTCTTGGAATTGGGCACTGCTTTAATCGCAATAGTTACCATGTAACATGCCCTATTGAACTCTTCGTTTACAATTTATTAGACTTGTTATTATCAAATAACCACTTGTAAAGAAAGTGTAGTTTGATAACTATAAAAGACGATTGTAATCTGGCTTTATTATCATATTTTCGTTTATAATGAGCTAGTTACACTATTTTTATTTTTAATGTACTAACCCGTGCTAAGGAACAAATTTAAAAACCTATTTAGAGGCTAAAAATTTCACCCATGCCGGGATTCGAACCCGCAACCTCTGGCTATCCGTACCAGCGCTCTACCAATTGAGCCAATGGGCGACTCACGGCATCAGTGAAATTTCGAACCTCTTTACAATATTCTCTGTATTACGTACAGGCAGCGACATCTGACTTAAGCAAATTGCATTACTTACAGCCCCGACTACCTACTTTGCAGTTAGGTTTAACATCGGAATGATATCACTGTACCCACATGATTACACTATTTTTATTTTTAATGCACTAACCCGTGCTAAGGAACAAATTTAAAAACCTATTTAGAGGCTAAAAATTTCACCCATGCCGGGATTCGAACCCGCAACCTCTGGCTATCCGTACCAGCGCTCTACCAATTGAGCCAATGGGCGACTCACGGCATCAGTGAAATTTCGAACCTCTTTACAATATTCTCTGTATTATGTACAGGCAGCGACATCTGACTTAAGCAAATTGCATTACTTACAGCCCCGACTACCTACTTTGCAGTTAGGTTTAACATCGGAACGATATCACTGTACCCACATGATTACACTATTTTTATTTTTAATGCACTAACCCGTGCTAAGGAACAAATTTAAAAACCTATTTAGAGGCTAAAAATTTCACCCATGCCGGGATTCGAACCCGCAACCTCTGGCTATCCGTACCAGCGCTCTACCAATTGAGCCAATGGGCGACTCACGGCATCAGTGAAATTTCGAACCTCTTTACAATATTCTCTGTATTACGTACAGGCAGCGATATCTGACTTAAGCAAATTGCATTACTTACAGCCCCGACTACCTACTTTGCAGTTAGGTTTAACATCGGAACGATATCACTGTACCCACATGATTACACTATTTTTATTTTTAATGCACTAACCCGTGCTAAGGAACAAATTTAAAAACCTATTTAGAGGCTAAAAATTTCACCCATGCCGGGATTCGAACCCGCAACCTCTGGCTATCCGTACCAGCGCTCTACCAATTGAGCCAATGGGCGACTCACGGCATCAGTGAAATTTCGAACCTCTTTACAATATTCTCTGTATTACGTACAGGCAGCGACATCTGACTTAAGCAAATTGCATTACTTACAGCCCCGACTACCTACTTTGCAGTTAGGTTTAACATCGGAACGATATCATTGTACCCACATGATTACACTATTTTTATTTTTAATGCACTAACCCGTGCTAAGGAACAAATTTAAAAACCTATTTAGAGGCTAAAAATTTCACCCATGGTGAAATTTTTAGCCTCTAAATAGGTTTTTAAAAATGAGCTAGTTAGCTAGACAAGTCGAAAGTTTCTAGGAAACATCGTCTTTGAGGTTACAAGATGTATGTAAAGATTAAGAATGCTAAACCATTTATAATTTCAAGACTAAATGCACACATCATGTCCAATAGAAACAAACTATACAAAATAAAAATTAATGCTAACTAGTAGCTAGACCATTGCCATCCAAACTGTCACAGATAAACAAATTCTTCACATACAAGTCTGTGTTGAAACCCATATATTGAGGTACTACAGCTCATAGGTTTCAGAATATTTATTCATATTTATTAAAATTTAAATTTATTAAAACAATAACCATATGAAGTTGATGTTGCTGGTTGTCACTTTCTCAAGTTTTACTCAGTGATAAATTCTGATATAGGCACAATGTGATAATGTGGCTTTGCTAATGAAATCAATAAACAATGTTGTATAATAATATTAACTATTACTGGATAAAATAAAATGGGCTGTTATTATGCAAATTTGTAGAGAGCGGTGGTAGCGTAGCAGTAGTATGCCGCATTCTCAATCAAAATTTGATGTCGACTAAGTTAATAAGAAAATATGTCTTTAATAACATTCAATACAATTAAATAATAATAGATAAAATTATGTCAAAAAAATTAAAATAAATTGATTTAATAAAGAAATTAAATTAAAAAGATAAAAATTAAATCTTTAATTTGGGAACCCAACTTTGGGTGATTGTCTCCTCTATGTTATGTCATTCATTGTGATCTGTGGCGACCTAGTCATTTGTTTTCTAAATTATGTAAATATGTATCTAGTAGCAGTGGTATTGAATGAAGGAAAACATGGGAAGGAAACACCTAGTGCTTGCTGCCTAAAATGTCCCAACTAGGCTAAGTGCAGAAATCTCAGGTCTAACCACAGATCTATATTTTGTGGGTCTAAGTAACCAAAATCCAACATATATTTTTAACCAAACTATGTTGCCAAACAACCAAACGATGCTCATACTTAGTAAAACGGGTCGAATTGCGATTATTTATCAGGTAAAACGTATGTACCTTAACGTCCGGAATTAAGGTAATTGTGTTTTGCCTAATAAATTATGGCAATTACACCTGTTTCATGTATAACTTTGCTTATCTTCGCAGAGGGTATGTCATACTCAGTTCTGATACGACTCATCAGAGAGACTACGAGCATAGCGCGTTCCTTAGAACACCGGGCGATATTGCACTGGTGGTCTAGTCCCTGGCCGCTTTAATAAGGTATCATAGAATATTTTCGGGGCTTAATCGCGTCAAGGGGGCAAGTCGCGAAAGCTTAAAATATGTTAATAAGGTATCATCCACAAGTTCCATATAACTCTCGCTACGTGCCAGGACCGTAAAGTTTCGTAGCGGGTGCTTCGAAAACTGCTTTGGACTTATCTTCCTAATACCTGACCTTGAAAATAACAATGATTGTCAATTTTATTGTTATTTTCAAGGTCAGGTCTTACGAGGTATTATTGAATTACTACCATCGGTCTGCCTAATTAATCCCTTTAGTCTTTATTTTTACTGTGTCCTTAGGCAACATCAATGCCGTCTCCCCGAGTGACCCTCAGCGCAAGTGTTATAACAATAGGCTATTTGACAAGTTTCTGAAAACCATCTCAGATGTTCGTCAGTGTTAAATGAGCCTTCAGAAAGTGATAATTCTAAAATCTTTCCCGTATTTATTCATAGAAAAGCAAACAAAAATTCACTTTTAAAATACGCCGCCAAAACGCTCTCTTTGGCAATATGGCGTCGCACAGGAATTAGTGACGTCACAATTTGACAATTCAATTCACACCCCTAGCGATGACAGTACAGGTTGTTGAATTGTGACGTCACAATAGATTCGACCAATCCAGGCCGTTTTCAATAAAATTGATGCAGATACGAAATGATAAAGTTTTATCTTGATTTTTTGGTTAAATCATTCGATTTTTTTCGGTTAAAATGGCATAGGCCGGTTTAAAAAAATATTCTTTTTACGAATATGTATAAATAATACTTTATTTTTCACACTGTCAAATAGCCTATTGTACTTCACGGCACGAGGCAGCCACCATAGATCGATGTGTTGCGGCTGGCACTCTCTCACGCGTAGCGATCAATTAGAAGGCTGAATTATTCACGCTCGATCGAATGCCGTGCCGCCTTGAACTTTCTTTTCGCGAAAACTCCACTGCTCTTTCTCCCGTTAAAAAGGACGGTGTCGGGTTGGATGAGTTGGAATATCGACTGTCTTTCGGGTTGTTCCAGATACAGGAATGATGCTGGTGTTAGGTTAAATAAGGTTCTTTTTAATGTTCCGTACATGCGACGAAAACGGATGCCTTACGCGAGTCTGAATGGTCTGGCTGTATACTGAGCCGATTTTTTTAAATAATTATTATGGAATATGGAATATAGGACCGCCTCACTGGACCGACAATATCAGGCACATTGTTGGCAGCGGCTGGATTAAGATGGCCAACGATGGCAACGACTGAAAAAAATGGGGGGCGGGGGGGCTATGTCCATCGGTGGACAAGTACGGAGTTATTGATTGATTTATAGGACTTAGGCAAAACGACCTAATTAAACTAAAAGTCCCACAGGAAGTTGGAAAAAGTGTAGGAAAAAAAAATGCGGGTGACATTTTCTAATCGTTTTTTTGTGTTTCGTAGTATTTGTTATTGTATTATACCAGAATTTATTGTGTATTGGTATGTTATTCTTTGTGTGTTATGTAACTCGAACTTAAAGTCTCACGCATTACCAAAAAGCAAAATCACGGATATTTTATTTTAGTTATAAAGATGAGAATACTTTATTGTAAAACTAGAAGAAAAAGAATAAATTACTATTAAAATATACATCATAAATACGCTGGGTTGATATGACAAATCACTTGATTTAAATCGCGATTATATATATAATCACGTGTTTTTTTACATAAATCACTAGTTTTACTCAATATTTTTTTATTGTGACCAAATTAGCAATAAAGTCAAGAGTCTCCCCGACAAAATTTAATTATTTCTCCATTTAAAACTTAGTATGAAAATTAAGTAATTGAGATCACATTTGTCAAACATAGCTCTGCCCCGCGGTGTTACCCGCGGCTTATTAGGGAAAATAAAATGTGTATTAACAGTAATAGATATTTTCAAGCAGTAAAACCTAGCCTGTGTTAATCCAGGGGTGTCAGCTAACACCATACCAAATGTTATTAAATCGCTCCTGCCGTTTAGACGTGAAGAAGTAACAAATATACACACTCACAAACTTTCGCTTCTGTAATATTAGTGTGATATAGAGTGATATAGTGTGGGTGTGATTAGTGTGATAAAATATTTTGATCTTAAAAATTCTTAGATTCCTGATTGATGTCTGTGAGTTAGTATTATAATTATGTTTTTATATTCATTTAAATGCATGCTGTAAAGGGCCATATTAATCTATATTAAACGGACAGTGAATTGAAGGTACTTAATTGGATAAGGATTAATGCTGTATTGCTTAATCACTTCGTAAATAAGCCATTTTTCCCGAAAAAAGTAAAGGATATATTTTTTTTATTTTAGGTTATCCTTAAGTGATAGACATATACCAGCGAGCACTTTTTTTTTGGCCTTTTTAAGGTGTACAATAATGTAGTATATTGTTTTCATTATCTCGTGGGGCTCAGCAAGCGTTTGCAATGTAAGCGCAAAAAAATGTGTTTATTTACGACATAACATTAGAAACGTCTAAATTTATCAGTGGTTCTCTATAATATTATGCATGTATTATACATAAACCTTCCTCTTGAATCACACTATCTATTAAAAAAACCGCTTCAAAATCCGTTGCGTACTATTAACGATTTAAGCATACATAGGGACGGACAGACAGCGACAGCGACTTCGTTTTATACTATGTAGTGATTTTACAATTATTAAAAATGTTACAATGAGCGAGGGAGAGGTGCGCTAAAAGTAAAAGCAACCTTAAGAATGTTTGTAGCAAGTTTCACTCACTGGCGAAGTCACCACTCAACTATCAACATAATAGACGCTGTGTTTCTATACATTCCTGGCTCTAAACGCGATTTGAAACAACATTTAATAACAATTCAACCCCCATCGCGAAAGAACTGCCCAATAAATAAAGTAGGCAATTCGCTTATTGGCCGAAGCCAGGACGCATAACCGAATTATAGCTTCGCACGCGAGCGCGAGCTTTGCCTCTAAAGAGGGGTACACACTTGTATCAGTTTCCATGATCCGTCGTATCGAGAACTTTGAAAACCATGTCCATATCAGATTCATGTCCTTGTCTAGTTACCAAGGTAAAGGACGTCCTTTCTGGATTAAGTGGGTGTTAGTTGTTTCTTCGACTAATTGAACCAGCTTGAGATGGAGCGAGCATGAATATGAAGAGTACACTTTAGGTGAGGGATGAACTTTTTCAGTCATTGAAAAAACTAGGAATCTTATGAAAAGGTCGTATTATTTATCAACTATGTTTTAGAATTTTTCAAGGGTAACGTAAAAAATTATATACTTTTTAATGCACTAACCCGTGCTAAGGACAATTTTAAAAACCTATTTAGAGGCTAAAACTTCCACCCATGCCGGGATTCGAACCCGCGACCTCTGGCTATCCGTGCCAGAATTTTTAGCCTTTAAATAGGTTTTTAAAACGTAAAAAATGTCCATAAATAACGATAACTTCGCGCATTACTTACATAGTTTCTAAGTATTGTAATCATGTTGTGTAACATGATATTACTTAAAAACCTATTTAGAGGCTAAAAATTCCACCCATGCCGGGATCGAACCTCTTTACAATATTCTCTGTATTACGTACAGAAATTTCACTGATGCCGGTGAGTCGCCCATTAGCTCAGTTGGAAAGAGCGCTGGCACGGATAGCCAGAGGTCGCGGGTTCGAATCCCGTCATGGGTGGAATTTTTAGCCTCTAAATAGGTTTTTAAATTTTTCCTTAGCACGGGATAGTGCATTAAAATAATATAATGATATTACTTACCAAAATTCATATCTCGGTCAACTAAAGAATCTTATAAATTTTTATTTCCCCTAGTGTGTGAGGGACGGACAACAAAGTGATCCTATAATGGTGCTGTATTCCTTTTGAGGTACGGAACCCTAAAACTAACTAAATTTTTATTCGATACTAATTGGAACTGCATTTATTGGGTAATTTTATTTTGAATTAAATTTTTGATGATTCGAAATTAATCGCAATTACACCTTTTAGATTTACAAATATGTGGGAGCATCACCAATCATTAAATGTTTCTGAAGTGCGGTGTGGGCGCGTCTTTATCCATTCCACCATTTTCACCGTTTATACTGAAAGCCAAATGCTGTGCTTTGTTTAGCCGTGGTGACGTCACCTGACCTATTTCGACTGTGCTGTCCGAATTTTTTTGATCGAGATTACCATTTAAGTTAATTGTTTAGGACGCCGTACATGACTGTAATATTTTTGTCAGTGGTGTGCCGGGATATTGAAAAACTAATTAAAAAACTGCTTCAGCCTAGATTTTATTAAGCTCAGTGTATGTAACAAACGCATGTGTCGTAATTTCGGAAAGCTATGAAAACTTTGGATCGGTCCGGTCCGGCCCGATATTATTATTTTTTATTTCTTTATTTAGGTAGATACATTTGCAAAATATGCTTTGACGTTATGTGGTGGGTACAGTACAATTATAAAGCTTCAGGTGTATATGTTCTAGATTAAACGGATCTAATCGCGATACTCATGCTACTATGTGTGAGTATCGCGAATCATTAAGAAATACTACCTATAATATGTTCTATTATATAAAAAGCTCGTTTCAGTGTTCGTTATCGAACTCCTCCTAAACGGCTTCACCAATTTGTTATGATTCTTTTTGTGTATATTTGCTAGGTCCGAGAATAGGTCGTAGGCGTAGACAGAGAATAGAATAGACTGGGCCTGCGCGTATACCTTTGAGATGGAGATAGAAGTAGGTACTTCATAAGAGTTGCTAGCATAACCCATAATTCCCAAAAGTATGTTTTGCGTATTTACAAGTTGTAAACAGAAAATCGGGAAATAAATCAATACCTCAATAGAAGCAAAAAAAATTATTAAAATTATACGTGAGACACTCAGAAAGTTTTGAGAAACTAAAAAAACCGGCCAAGTGCGAGTCAGACTCGCGCACCGAGGGTTCCGTACAAACCTGTATTATAGACCTGAGTATTTGGTATGAATTTCAATTTAATACCTCTACGCGTTTATGAGGAAATGGGTAGTAAGTTTAAAATTATTAAAAAAATATATATTATGTGATGTAACTAAAAATTTATGGTTTTCGTAATTTTTCCTTTATCTATGCTATAAGACGTTGCTTCGTACCAAATTTCAAGATTCTGAGTTCACGGGAAGCACCCTGTAGGTTTTGATTCCCTTGCAAGTGTCGAAAATTTGCGGCATAAACGGCTGTATCTTTTGATTGCGTTGGCTTAGAAGTTTGATTTTTTCACAGCTTCAAGGGACAGTAGACCTGAGTAATTGATATAAATTTCAGCTTCATACCTCCACGCGTTCCTGAGAAAAAGGGTCTTGACAGACGGACGGACGGACAGACGGACAACAAAGTGATCCTATAAGGGTTCCGTTTTTTCCTTTTGGGGTACGGAACCCTAAAAACTAACTTCTAAGAAAAAAATATTATTAAATCTTTTCAAAAAACTCTCCATCAGCCGCTATACCAAGTTTCATGCGTCTGAAACAACTTTCAAAACATTTTTTCCAGTACTCCGCAGACACCTCTTCCACGGCCTTCCCAAACGCTGCTAGCGCGTCTTCCGGCGATGACAACTGTATCCCTTTGAGCTGATTTTTAATTTTAGGGAATTAAAAAGAAGTCACACGGAGCCAAATCAGGATTTTTCAGGCTGTCCATCGTAGGAATATCAGTAGCTCTTGTACTAGTACTTGCAACCGCAAGTGATGGAGAAAACGAGGATGTAGTCTCAGGAAGAGCCTGGAAAGAACACAAACGGCGTTTTAAAAAAAATCCTTTCAAAGTATACTATAGTTTAGAAACCTAGTTAACTATACATTAAGTAGAGATTGAAAAAATAATACACCCAGGACAAAGACGTAATTTTACATTGAACGGTATATTCACGAATATATTTGTGAGGTAAATCATAACAATAATGTACGAATATATTGAATCACTAAAATATACCCATAACTAATATTATTTACACCCTTACAAATAATGCATTGAATGGTCTATTCGCAAATATATTTGTGAGGTAAACTATAACATAATAATGTACGAATATATTGCATCACTAAAATGTACTATAACTAATATTATTTTAGGGAGTCCTTACCGGCAAAAACAGTTTCGGAACGGAACCTTCTGTCAGAAAAGTAGAACTCTTTGTTTTTCGAAAACTATGGGTCTCGACTCTCGAAATGACGGGAACAAACACGGGTATACTTTGTCGGTTGTCAGTCAGTCCAAACGACCCGTGGCTTTAACCCATATGGTCCGTAGAGCCTGATCAGCTGGGTACCTGTAAAATAATTTTGAACAATATAAAAATTATGTGCCCGGATAGCGGGGAAAGACTTGCCAATGGTACGTTTGGGACCTCGTCTAAACAAGGATCTAACTCGTGGTTGGTTCCTCTGCCTACACCCTCGGGGATATCGGGCGTGAGTTTTTTTCTTCACATTTGGCCTTCCTTGTTTTTGCCAACAGTAAGGGATTTTTTGTATATTAAGTCTGGTAACACTAACATTATTATAAACCGTCTAAATTAAGATTGTCGCAGTTAGATTACCAATCTATTGTATGAGCGCCTACATAATTTAGACGGGTAACACAAAAATATTGAAATTTTCGATTTAGTTTTCACGGCACATATTTATCTAATTTAGGGGTAATTGAGTGCAGTAGATGCATTTTAAACCTTGCCGTAGTCTTGAACATCATAAAAACAGAGATTAGAGGAGAATTAATAGCACTTACGAAATGAAAGGTTATGTTGGCGTTTTTACGCTCACTGCTTCCACAGCCTAAAATGCTGCAATTTACCATTATATCACTTTCGTCCAATTGCACCGATCACGAAAAGTACAATTTTATGGAGAAAAACACCGATATCTGCCTAAAATTAAAGTAAAACTCGATCAAGCTCAGATTTGACATAGGTTTGTCTGCCACAGATTTGAACTGTGGCAAACAAAAAAATCGCATACGCGCGTAAGGGACAGAAGATCTCTCTCGATGATGTTTCTAGAAGATGTTTCTCGCTTACACTTTTTAAGACTCGTATTAAGTCATCTCTTTCTTCTTTTTTTTTTCTATGGTTATGTCTCGTCTATCTATTCTCTGTCTACGGTCGTAGGTTTATTAATATGATAAATGTACTAGAATAACTGCTTCAAAACTAAAACAATCATTACGGTTTCGGTCAAACAATCGGAATTCATCTTTATAATAAATTGTAATGAATCCCGATTCAAAAGCCACACAAAAGCAGGCGATATTGAGAAGAAAGTTCTAAAAATAAAGTGTAAAGTAAAAAAGCTTTTATTGCCACTCACAATAAAGTGGTTGAAAGACTTAGGCATTGAATTTTAATAAAATTTGAAGACTTAAAGAAGAATAAATTAACATACACGTATTTACAAGATAGTCTTAGCGAGGTGACATCAACTTCTTTGTGCAGTTTTAAACAGTACTCATTTCTTTAATACTAAATCAAGAATTCGAAGATTTAAATAAGCCAATATAAGAGAAAAATACTATTAAATTATGTTTTCTCGATAGAAATTAATGACACATTCATATTACCGCCTTGCTGTGCAACTCATCGCTCTAACGCGGTGAATTGATTTAAATTAAATCATACTCGTAGCATCCATGCCCGCTGTTGATCGGTCTGTTTTAATGGGCATCTATTAGTTAGACTACTTGGCTAGAAACTATGGACTGTGAAGCGAGAAGTCAGCTTTACGTTTGCCAGCTTTACGTTTGCCAGCTGTTTCTTGGTATTTCCAGGGACTATTCTTGAAACCACAGAAAGCTACAGTGTCTACATCTCTCCAGTGTAGCACTTTCAGTCTCATATTGCACGTACTGCGTACCAATCATGACTTTCACGGCAATACCTTGACACTACACAAATACTAAGCAACATTATGGTTGGTTGGTACCCATAAAAATCTGTTATGGTTACCTTTACAATGTCAATAACACATTCATTAAAATATCGAAGATTGTTGTCGAACTTTCAAAACTACAGGAACTCTGTAGAATCATCCGTAACACTAGTGTGTGTGTAGAACTAGTGTTCTACGGCTTCGTGGTACAATAATCATACGGCATGTGTAATGTAATACCTTAATGTAATATCTCCTTGAGTGTAATCAAATGTAATATTAGTTCCCACCCACAAGTGTGACCTATAATTCTCACATGTGACCACTATCGTCATACCTGGCGTAGCACTGACCTTAATAACATATTATCTGATTGGCCCCTGTGGAACTTTTCGCGATTTAAGGATGGAACTCACCAACATGATGGCGGTGACGTTCCATACATTACGTTATTTACTGCAGTAGTATTTTCATGAAGGTGTGTATGGACCGCCACCGCCATCCCGTTAGTGTGTTTCATCCTTTATACATTTCATTTCGGAGGTTCGGTAGGGTACAAGCATAGACAAAGAATTGTCTGTGGTACAAGCTGTTTATGTTGCTATCAATTAGTTGATGAGTTTAACGCATTCTGTGGTCAAGAATGCTAATTATTTTAGAATGTAGGCTTCAGCCAGTGAAAATGCCATGAAAATCTTGATTATCACGCTAGTCGAATAGGTAACTGATAACACCACGGCTACGGTTTTGTTTGTTATTGTCGTGTGTACTGTTGTTATAATAATTAATGTTCTTCGTCTGCATGCCACGACCTAGGTAAACTCTTCGCAGGTCAAATTTCAATGTGACTGACTTGAAAGTTTGATGATCAAAAAATTATGTTTAATTGTATTTCATATTTTAAATTTAAGAAAATTTGTGTATTGACGCGTCGCTCAGGGTTGGATTCCGAAGTTCGTTGATAAATTGTGGTAAAGAAACGGTGGTATACCACTGCATTTACCGTTCTAAGTCTTCAAGTGCAACCATGGCAATATGGCAGGTTTAGTCAACGAAGGTAGAGACTATCTTTGAAGTGAGGTTCGTCTTAGAAAAGCTAGATTCAGAAGCAATATCTTAGAAATACTGGTTGTTTGAACCATAAAAGAGTTTTCTTACATCATCTGACGCGGGCGTTACAATCCTCGGAATGGAAATGCGGGATCCAACGGCAAACTAGCTTCCTAGCGCCTCCATGTCTAGATTATGTCATATGCCGATTTTCGAAAATTAGTTAGGTAAGTACTTTCCCAGTAAAGTGTAAACGACAGAGGCTAAAATGCATGCCTTGTATGGCTGACTATAGAGTGCCGCAATACATCACTGGCCTAAAATGGCTCTACATTTCCCCAAAGACCTCATTCTGATAGTCCATTTCGTTTGTCCCATTCTCGTTGTCGGATTATACACTGCCATTTTCCTAATTGCCATTTAGCAATCTCGCTGTGGAACGCTAGTCGTGCGTCCAGCGTTTACCCAGCCTAAATGCCAAGGCGATATGGACGGCAGCGATCAAGCGGCCTAAAATGCTGTTGCCATATGCCAGCTTGAAAAAGCTTTAGGCTCGTGTTAGTTCTGTGAGGATCGAGTTTTGATGTTTGAGCTTATTCACATTTTGCGGACGTGATATTATGCGCCGAAAGGATTGGAAGACTTAGAAAACCATTGATCGTCGCTTCTTATCCAGCAAAATCGTGTCCAGAGCCTTCATTATGTATTTGACAGGTGGAGTTGCTTAAAAAAACTAAATTACGTCATCCCACCAAGCGGAGTTACATACTAGAGGCCTAGGACAAATATGGATAAAGAAATATGAATATTTCACGCCAATGCCGTTTAATTGGAAAGCAATTGAACGTACTCGTAAATTTAGCCGGATGCATGGATTATGTACGTGCCGTTTCGACAAAGTTCTTACATAGTACCTATAAGTTTTGCTGCTGTACCAGGTTTATTCCAGGATGTCATTTCCCTTCGGAAATCGGTGCGGAAAACAGCATAGCGAGTTGTCCGAATGCAGTGAAAGCCAGTCTTAAAAAGCTTGGTGTTTTTATTAGTGGTAGGTGGGGTGGCTTCGCGAAATGCCAGGTGCGCCTCGTGACGTCATGGGGCACCGAAATGGCGCGACATTTCGTGGTGCGCCTCGGCCACACCCCGCTTCGGTTGGCTGGCTCTGCTACCTATGGTCTAATCTCTGTCCTCAGGGTTGTGGAGTACGTGTTCTCCTGCAAATAGTACAAATTTCGAGCTTTCCTATATTTTTTGAAGCTTTCATGCTCCTTGTATTAAACTATTATCACTTAAATAAAAAATCGGGCAAGTGCGTTCGAGCTTTCCTATATGTTTTGAAGCTTTCATGCTCCTTTTCTAATCTCTGTATTAATCTATTATCACTTAAATAAAAAATCGGGCAAGTGCGTGTCAGGCCAGGCGCAGGGAAGGTTCCGAAGAAGGAGCCCTGACTGCTTTAAAAAATAACAACTTTTTCAAAATATTTTTTAAAGAAACTTAAACGAAGTTTTCCTTCTTTAAGTTGATCGCCTATTATATTACTCGTTGACTTGTGAAGCCTACTTGGCCGTGATAGTGTTTCTTTTTGAGTTCTTTATAATGCATACTGCCTTGTTTTTTTTACTTTTCTACAGTCAAGCGTTTAGCCAGGAGTGGGGCTCTACACGAACAAAAAATTGCTCTTTAAAGCTTAATATTTAGTTTATGTGTAAGGGAGATATTTTCTTCGACATTTTTTTAAGGTTTCGTTGCTTGTATATCTGAGCCAAATTTTTGCCGTGTAGTTCCCCTCAAAAATTACTTTGTTAAAGTTATTTGTTCAAAAAACCAGGTAGTTAAGTAAAATACAATCCTGAGATCAATCAAAAACCCTTCCTAGTTTCGTATGCCCGTGACCCATCACGTACTTGGTCGTTTCATTTAGCTATTCCTTACGGAAGACATTAACTATAACCAGATGTCTAATTGTTTTTCGTTGTTTGACAATCGCAGTGTATGTTTTTCTTTGGTCGTAATTGTTATCTTCCTTCCTTAATATATCAATATACTAGCTCCCGATATTACAACATAACGGCTCAGGTCTGCATAAAAATGTGGACGGAGCGTCCGTGATATAAATTGGACCATAAAAACTCAGAAATAGAACTCGCGAAGGTGTACCGAAGTGTCTTGACGGTTCTCCGAAGTAACCGGGATGAAATTTTTACTTATGCAAAAACATATCTGTAAAAATAGAAAAAGTTCAAATTTTTGCAACTTACAATTTTTTAACGGTAAATCAAAAACTTTTATTAATGTTTGTTTTCTATCTTTCCTTTTATATGTATATTTTGTGATATAATTGTCTCGACATAGCAAGAGGCCCACCATTTGTCCCTTTCGACTTTCGATTGTCCTCAGCTTATCTCTTTTCATTTAGTCTTTCTATAGTGTCCATTGTACTACTTGCCAAATTGATCGAAATAGAGCGAGGCGTGGTGTACAATATGGCAATATTCACCGTCATAAATCGTAAGTAAACAGGGAGCGATGTAAAGAGCTGACTGTCAACCTCTACTAATCAAGATGCACTTTAATAAGAAGAAGAAAATCGAAAGTAGTTAAATAAAAAATGGCCTTTTTCATGAGTAAACTGGCTTCGCCCAACGTGGATTGACTTCGCTGGTAGAGTAGCGGACCTATTTTTCTTTATCACCTTTTCTGCCCAGCTGGCCTATTCCCACCATTGTTCTCCGGAGCAACAGGAGCAGGATTTCGTGCCGGTTGTAAAAGGCTGTCAAAGCACTGGCCTGTGACAGAAGTACTAAGAATAGTCTATCGCTGATTGTTTAAATTAGCAATTTTTGATATGTCAATTCACATCCGGCATATTTGGAACCACATTGAAATACATTAATTTTGAAACTAAAACCAAACTACGTTTATGATTGCAAGTGTTCGGGGCATTGCACTCTTAGTATTTGACGACGCAAAGCATCCAGATTGCCCATGTATTAAAGCTTCCGCAGTCCCTGATACGAACTACCCCAAAGTCTAAGGATGCTCCTGCGTTTCTGTAGTTCGCGATTCATCCCTATAGGTTTATAGTTTTCTCATAGTTGTTCTAGATGAATTTGTGACCTCCAAGAAGAGGTCGACCAAGAAAATGCTAGCGTTAAGTCAACTCGGAGTGGTCGAAGTTGGCCATAGACCACGACACCTGGCCTGACCTGATCCTGTTCTGGTCTCAGATGCACAATGGGGCAACCATCATAGAGGACGTAGGCCTCCCGAAGCACACCACTTCTTTCTGTCTTCGGCCATCCTCATCCAGCCGCTAACAGCAATCTGCGTCAGATCGTCGATCCAGCGAACTGGAGTACGCCCCAGACTGCGTTTCCATAGAGGTTACTCACATAAAAGTGTGATAGCCCTGCGATGTGGCGAAGTGAGGGAAAGTGATGCGGAAGCCGCTGTCCATAAGCAAATTGCATGCGTGCGCGGACTGATTGGTCGGCCCGTAGCTAAACACCGACTCACGGCCGGGTTAATGTTGTATTTGACCTATATTCTTCTTTCTTTTAAATGGGACCCCTTCCCGAACAAAGCACAGGCTGAACTTTGTCAGTTATTAGCATCGCAGATCGCTTGTCTTCCAATTTGATTGCCAAAGAAAACAAATAACAGTTTTCAAGAGCTTGGTACTTATAGTTCAGTAAGTATTGTATATTGGTTCACCAAACCACTTTTGTATGCTCGTTTTATGATTTCGGTAACGTTGTAGTTTTAACAGATTCTATTTGTTGTACTATTTTCGCCTGGATAGCAACCTAACGGCCCTTCTAATACGGAGTATTTTTTTTTTTCATTTAAAGTTATTCCATGAATAAATCTAATATTAAATAGTTATTTATTTTATTTATTGATAATAGACACACCAACAGTACACAGATAAGAATCAATTAATTACAACAAAACAAATAATTTCGGGCCTGATCTGTGCAGTGCTACTAATAGGCATGCAACAGCATTCGCAAGGTGATTGCATAGGTACATACCAAAATATAAAGAAATATATCTTTAAAACATAAAAAACTAAAAATCAAATAACAAATTAATAATTTAAAAATTGATCAGACGGTACGTGGCTGCAGCAACTTATGTCTCCAAGTCAAAAGATTGTTGTGGAATATATCGAGGGTGTGTGACCTCTCTAAATTGTTATAAAGAGACCGAAAAAAATTTCAACTCTCATCAACTGTATCTATGCATGTTAACCTTGCATTGGCAATACCAAGTTGTGAAACGTTCTTTATCCCTAAATTTTACATTTATTCAAAACCAAGAACCAAAAAACCAAGGCGCAGCTGACTACACAAACCAATTTGTTGATAATATGATGAATAAATTCTTTATTGCACTGAAAATTATAGTTTTTTTTTTCACAAAGGCGCACTATGGTGCAGCTTGTGAGGTAGATAGTTACTTGTAGCTACAATCTGACATTGATCCAACACTCACGTTGAAAATGCAAAGTCCATGTGCGTTCCCATTTCACGCGACTATTCGTGACGGTTTCACAATGAAATAACATAAAAATATAATAAGCCACAACAGCATGTTTAGTTAGATGCAGTCGTAGATTTGTTTTTTTTTACACACGCGAACTGACTCATGGGATTCCAGGGGTAAATGCTTTGTTAACTAGGCATTTGAGCACCGAGTTTTGTTCTTTGTCAGGAAGGGCTCTGTGTTGTTTTGGCTCTAGTATTATTTAGCACATAGGTAATCGAACAATTTGGACATTATGTCATATGAGTAGCCATGTCCCAGAACGGTTAATACTCAGTATACAGGTGTGTAACAAATCTTTATATCGATATCAACCCTTCTATGTCCACACTGCTGGCGCACGGGTCTCTTCCTACATCGCAGGAAGGTTAGGATGGTGGAAGATGTAGGGCAGCTTTCTATTAGAAGTTATCAAGCCGCCCATAAGGCCCCTGACATGGCTTAACGACTGCCGTAATGGCAGTTGTTAAGCCATGTCAGAGGCCTTACAAAAAGTAACATCTTTTAGATAGTGCAAAAAAACGAAGTTAGTGCGAAGCCGTTATAATGATTGCCATTTTTTTATTAAAATAGCCTTTAAATGGGCCTAAATTGAGTTGGTAGTTAAACTCGCTATGATCCTTAGAAAATAAAGGAGACGATAACCTCAACAACAAAATCAATCTACTTACATTGTTGACTTTTTATTCCGCTTCTGTACGAGTATACGTACCTACAAACGGATGTGGCGGAATTTTTTAAACACAGATCAAATAACAACACAACATTCTTCACAGTATCCGATAAAATATACAATTGACCATGTTGTTACGCTTATTTTACTCTTATGTAAAGTTATTTATTTACATGCTCAATGCTCATATAACATTTCCTTGCATGCGTAATCGTTATTAATTTCTCAAGTAGGTTCGCCTTGACGAAAAATATAGTGAGAAATTTACGCTTCCGCACGATTTACGTGGAAATTAAAAATGTTTTATATGGAAATGGATGGAAGCCGGCGGTAGCCCAGTGGGTAGAACAATGAACTCGGAAACGAGAGCCCCAGGTTCGATTCCCAGTGCGGGCATGTACCAATGACTATGTTTTCTGAGTTATGTACATTTGCGTTTAAGTTATTGTAGCAATATCACTCGCTAACCGTAAAGGAAAACATCGTGAGGAAACCTTAGTGTCTGAGGTGTTCAAATACGTCAGCGTTTGAAATTGAAATTGCCAATCCGCGGTGGGCACGCGTGGTAATGAAGCCCATACTCTCTCTCTACAGAGATAAGGCCCGTGCCCTGCAGTGGGACGTTTATTCAATTGAACTCAAACTAAATTTAAAAATTCATATACAGTTGTTAGTAGTCTTATTGTAATATATTTTTTTATGTAGCCTCAATTGTGTCCCACTGCTGGGCAAAGACCTTTTGCCTTCCACTCATCCCTGTTCATGGCCACCTCCTGCCAGCCCGGCAGTAAGGTCGTGAGGTCGTCCCGCCATCTCCGCTTGGGTCGGGCCACGTTTGCGATATCCGTCGCGCGGAACCCATACGGCTTAGATGGCCCGCCCAATTCCACTTCAGCTTAGCGGTTGCAGCTCCAACATCGACAATTTTGGTTCTGGAGCGCAGCATTGTATTACGAATTCTATCAATTATTTTTACACCTAGAATACTGCGCTCCATTTTATTCTAATTTAAGTACATTTAAATAGGTTACAAAAAAGAAGGAAAATTGCCGTATCGAAATTTAACTGAATTGAAATTGTAGCATTTTATGCTCGACAAATAACTTTCCAATGGCATTGACTGGGGACGCAGTCGCCACTGACGCAAACGCGGGATTTTCGTAGGCGTGAGTCACACAGAAAGGACGTGGGGCGAAGGCGCGGAAAAGACGCAAAACTTTGTATAGAGACACAGACCACAGAGCAAGGTCTGTGGTCTTTGACTCAGTCCATTAATCCTTACTAGTCCATTTTAGTAAACAACATTCTAACCGTAAAGTATGGCTTTTTAGTCGAAAACTGTCATATTCGCATACATGAAATAATCGGGGAGACAATTTTAGATAACACGCTGCCAATTTTATTTAATAAAGTTCATGAGCTTGGGAGAAAATATCCAGCTTTTTTCATGAAATATTCATATAAATTGTTAGCGCGTAAGGATGTATATGCTGTTGACAAAAATAGGTATCAATTTTGAGGTTACAATCGTTTTTTTTTAAAATGGGACAAGTAAGGATATATATAGACTGTATGGAACAGCGTCGGTTAAACATAGCTTGCAGACTTCGTATGCTAGGCTTTTCGGGATGACCGCCATTTAACGTGCACCGTACTCTTCGTATACACGTTGGTGCTATAGTTCAAGTGAAGGCTTTAACCTACAGTCTGGTCCATCGTACTTAAGTAATGGGGCCGAACTATCGCTGGTCGCAAGTAGGCCCTTGGGACGTGATTAGGTTAACAAATGTCCTCGTAGTAGGTCGTGGTGGCTTAATTTATTTAGTATTTGTGAATGCTTTTATTGCAATTAAACTAAACTTACAATACGGCGGAGTGTTAGCTCTTCCTTTAGTCAATAAACTGAATCAAAGAACGATAATCGGTATCTGAACTGAGAATGCCAATAAGAAAATATGGAGACATGTATCAACCCGTCTCTCCAGGCTACTCAAGATCAAGCGAGAGAGATAGTACTTAGTGAAAACAATTGGAAACCAGCGGAAAGTCCCTGCCAACTTTCTCCATATAAGTACTTTAAAATCGAGATAAATAATATTGTTGTGAATTATATTTAAATCTATAAAAACATACAACATCACTAATTAACCCGTGTTTTCTACTGAAGAAGAAGAACGGCGTGTGTACTTATTATAAAATAAGTACACACGCTGGGGGTAAGATGTCCTAAGACTTTAACTATGTTTTCCATCCAAAGGTTGTCTGGAAGAGATCACTTTTAGTGATAATGCCGCCGTCTGTACTCTTTGGTTAAGAAATATCTGTGTAATTTCCATTTTTATGTGCAACTAGCTGATCCAGCGAACTTCGTACCGCCTAAAAGTCGATTCTTTTTTCTTCTCCGTAAGAACCATCCTCGTACTTGAAGTAATATTCTAAAAAAAGAATACGGATGTTGACACATGTTACCAATTCATGTTAAGTTATTTTTTTTTAATTAAAGACCGTATTTAAAAACGTATAATAACATTCTAAAAATATATTTATTTGCCATAAAATAAATAAAAATAGTTTAAATTGCATTATTTAATACCCATTATCACGTGACTGCGAACGGGAATCAAAGCGCGGGTGACGTCACTGACCGCTAAACAAAACAAGCTCACGTAGTCAAAAGTATCACCGGCGAACTAATTTCAACGATATTATCATAATATTATTGTAATATTATAACAATGGAGACTGGATTCATCAAAGGAAGTAGTTCTAACTTACCGAAGATAGATTCGTTGATGGTGGCAAGTTATTTTGCCCGAAATAAGAATTTTTGTGCAGCGGAGCTTAGAAACGTAAAAATGTCATTGTTAGTACGTTTGAAATACCTACCTATGGTTGGTGGGTAAAGTCAAAACTACCTATCTAAAACTATTTTGTACCTAAGTACATACTCGTATTTAAATTTTATCGTACAATACTTTTAGCATATTTGGCTTACCTACATCAAAGTGGTCTTCACAAAAATAGCTGGTACTTGTAGATGTCAATGATGTTGAACATCTTCTAGCAAGCGTTAGCCACTTTCTCCTTATTTTAGCAATTTTTGGAACATTTATGAATATTTTTTGCGGCGTACTTATTGATGTACTTTTACACATGTGTACTGCACAGCATTTGTACATCGTATTCATTTTTACACCTTTCAGAAAACTTATTTATTCGTAAGAATTCACTGAATATCAGTTAACTTTCATAGAACGCGAGATTGTTTATCGGTCTGTGACGTCATCATACTCACGCGTTAGTTTAGAACGTTTTGGCGGGAATTTTAAAAAGTATTTTTAAATAAGTATTTTTTTAGTAAAAGGTGACGTATTTTTTCATGAAATAATTTTTTTCGTGTTTAAATAGCGTCTATCTATGAAACAAAATCCATTCCGAACATTAGTCCACATCCCTATTAGTGAAATCCGTTCAGCTACTCTCGAGATTTGCGCTTACCAACACATTCAGCAATTCATTTTTATATTATAGATAAAGTGTTCTCTATCTTTTTCTGAAGCCGCAATGTCGTCCAAGTGTAGTTGTGATTAAATAAAAAGATTTTCCCGATTAAGGTCGGCTGCAGTTGATTTTGCTATCAGATCAGATAAACGCAAGCATAAAGAGATAACAGTTTGAATAAAAAAAAAATACAGCGTTATTGAAACAACTAAATAACTAAAATTCTTCTTCATTTGAATTCTTCAGCATCGATAATTTTATATTATTTTTAATGCACTAACCCGTGCTAAGGACAATTTAAAAAAAAACCTATTTGGATGCTAACAATTCCACCCATGCCGGGGTTCGAACCCGCGACCTCTGGCACGGATAGCCAGAGGTCGCGGGTTCGAATCCCGGCATGGGTGGAATTTTTAGCCTCTAAATAGGTTTTTTAAAATCCATAAATTTCCTATTAGAAGTTTGAAATAATAATTCTCACACAACACAATCGCTTGTCCTGGTCCCAAACTAGGATACTCTGTTCTATGGTCACCAGGCAAGGACATTTCAAACATGGAAATACACCCAGACTGAGGCCATTTGTACAAATCTACGGCGGCCACCAGTGGGAAACAAACCCGCGACCTCTGGCATGGTATCAGACGTGATAACGCTAGACGAACAAGACCGTCAAAACGAGGAAGCGTTTTACTATTTGACAAAACATGTTTAATGTGAAGTTTTTTTTCGCTGCTTTTTTCTTCGGTACAACTCGACCCTAACATTGTACCTTGACATTCAAACAAAATACAAATTCTTTACGCTAAAAGAAATTTTTGATTTCCATCGATACAGAAGAAAAGGTTTTTAGGTCTTATGTTGTTTCGTTAAATCGCTCAAGAATCGCTCGTAGCCCCGGTTGTCTGAGTGATCTTAAACGATCACTTGAGTTAAGCAACATTAGGCGCGTTCAGTGCATGGATGGGTGACCGTCTATGACTAACGCTAGTGGCATTTTTCCGTGCGGTTCCGTCTTTCGCAAGACACGTTAAGCAGTTGGTGCCGGCTGCCGTCGAAAGATGGCAGACGTTAAGCCAAGTCCGGAGACCAGCCACTAGTCCTGCAAGTCTTCACCAATCCGGACTTGGCCCCTGTGGTGGAGTATGGCCTATACCTTTCTCAGGGAAGAGACCCGTGCCCTTCGGTCGGTGGGGACATAATGGGTTGATGATGATGATATTATTACACAATGTATAGTGTCTAATGGTATCTCTCTTTGTTTCAGATAATTGTAGCAACAATATGGCCGCAAACATTATGACCGCGGTATCGTCGCTGCGGTTGCAGGCGTAGCTCTTGGTGAGTCAACTTTTTTTAAGTAGCCTATATGTCCCACTGCAGGGCAAAGACTTTCTCACAGAGAGAGAGATACTTTCTTTAGTTAGAATTCTAAAGAGAAGCCTAAAAAAAGCCTTTTCCTTCTCCACCTTTTCCTTCTCCCGTTTTAACACGTTTTTAAGGGGTGCGTGAAGAGCCTCCCCGAACGACATACAGTCTATTTATTCTTACTTGTCCAATTTAGTAAACAAGATTCTAGTTTACTAGTTAGAATCTTGTTTACTAAATTGGACAAGTAAGAATAAATAGACTGTAGGTACTCAATGAGCCCGTACGTCTGGCGCACCCTGGGCAACAGTCAGCGAATCCCTTACGCTGATTGACAAATCATTTCACCATCAAATTTCAAATAATTTTTTTTAGGCTCTAAATAGTTTTTTTAAATTGTCCTTAGCACGGATTAGTGCATTAAAAAGAATTTAATCATGTGGGTACAGCGATATCATTCCGATATAAAACCCATAACTGCAAAGTAAGGTACACGGGGCTGCAAGTTATGCAAATTGCTTCAGCCAAATGTTACTGCCTGTACGTAATACAGAGAGTATTGTAAAGAGGTTCGAAATTTCACTGATGCCTGTAAGTCGCCCATTAGCTCAGTTGGGAGAGCACTGGCACGGTTAGCCAGAGGTCGCGGGTTCGAGTCCCGGCATGGGTCGAACTTTTAGCCTCCAAATAAGTTTTTAAAATCATTTCACCACAAAGGCTTGGCATCGACACGCTAAGAAGAACCCGTTTCAATGATGAGAACGTTGATGATAATGACAGAAATATAAGCGCAAAACAAATTGATAATTATGTTTTACGGTCAATGAGCGTTAGCATTTGCTACTCTTTCTACGTGGTTAATCCGCCACTGAACCAAATTTACTGGAGCCGCATTAGTTGCCGAAATTTTCCATACCTTTTGTTGTAATAATTCGGCCACGCTGAATGGCAGGGAAAACATTATTGTTCGTCCGTCAGTCTGAGGGATGATCGTTTTGACTTTTCGACTTGCCGCCAAATAAATATTGTGACGTTGATTGTCTTTGTGTAGAAGGTAGGAAGCGGGCGCGGCCGCCCTACCCTTTGCCGCATCGAGGCGACTATCATTTTATATTGCGCATTTTTCATTTGATCTATATTTTGTGTACAGATTTTACTAAGCTTTGATGGTAAACATAGTTTCTTCAAAAAATGCGCGATGTTAATATTACCTAATAAAAACTTTCACACGACACAATCGCATGTCCTGGTCCCAAACGAGTTAATCTGTGCTATGGTGGTTACCAGGCAAGGATATACTAACATGGGAATTCACCCAGACTAAGGAAGTGAGAATCGAACCGACCACCTCTGGCATGGTAATCAAATCAAACGTAATACCGCTAGATCAAGGAGGCAGTCCTGGACAATTCCTGAACAATGACCCAGCAAATTAGATTTTATTATTCACAACAAGATTAACAAAATTTGTTAATCTGTTATCAATTTATCATAATATATTTTTGTAAAATTCTTTTTTTCAATACTTTATGTTGTTTTACGGGTTTCTGCTTTGGAGTACCACTGATTATAGTTAATGCTTAAAACTATGACATTCCTCTACGTAGCAAATGATTTAGTGAAGGTTATATTATTTATTATGCTGTTAGGTGCGCTTAGGAGCGGTTAGGTGCGCCAATTATATCATCGTCATCGTCAGGCTATACTAGTCCACTGCTGGACATAGCCCTCCCCTAAAGAGCGCTACGTTGTGCTATCATAGGGGGTAATGCCCATAATCCCCACGCTGGGCATGCGGGTTGGGGATCGCAGTTCGGTGGAATTGTACTGCAGGCGGCGCTGCCCACCCCCCGGTTTACGACACCCGCGGGAAGAATTGGGTTGGTGATATTCTCTAGGCCGACACCACACAGCATACAGCCAACTATATAAAACTATGTAAACCCTGATATCATGAAAAACCTAAATCTGAGATAAACTCATAAATTATTGTAAAACATAGACTCTAATTGGGTGGTTTCAGTAATTGCGCATTATTGCTCGACTAGCAGTGCCCGCCACTACGTTCGTGTGATCACAGTGGTGAACGGATTACTCCATAACCTATGTCCATGCCCTATGCACTAATTCGTTCACCCTGATGGTCCATTCTAAGTACTGGTGAAAGAATTTTTGAAATCTGTTAAGTACTTACGAAGATTACATACAAATAATTAAACATGCAAAGTTTTTACACTATTTTTATTTTTAATGCACTAACCCGTGCTAAGGAACAAATTTAAAAATAAAATTTAGAAATTTCACTGATGCCGTGAGTCGCCCATTGGCTCAATTGGTAGAGCGCTGGCACGGATAGCCAGAGGTTGCGGGTTCGAATCCCGGCATGGGTGAAATTTTTAGCCTCTAAATAGGTTTTTAAAAATGCAAAGTTTTTCTCTTTATAGTATGTAGTAGTACTTCACTGTAAAACGCTATGTGAATTTGTCAGTAAAAGAGTTTTAGCCTACGTTTATAAAATAACTGTCCGCTACTGATGAGAAACCAAGAAAAGTAATTTAGTTGTTTATATTCTTTTTAATGCACTTACCCGTGCTAAGGACAATTTTTAAAAACCTATTTAGAGGCTAAAAATTCCACCCATGCCGGGACTCGAACCAGTGCCTGGCAAGGTTAGCCAGAGGTCGCGGGTTCGAGTCCCGGTATGGGTGGATTTTTGGCCTCTAAATAGGTTTTTAGTAACTTAGTTGTGTTTATAAATCCTCCATTTCAAGCAATGATTTCTCAAGATAAAGATCTGTTAGCACTTAGTCGTTATTTAGTTAGAGAATCTCTCGACGGGATGTAGTAGGTACAATACCCATATCTTTTCAAGAAGATGCGATTGTAAAATCAAAAACATCAATACAATCTTTACAGACAAATCGCATAAAAATTATAAACTGTCCCATAATATCTGCGACACCAATATGTATGGAACACCTGATAACTTTTTCACGATTTACAAGCGCTCCCTATATTAAAGGAAATTAATAGTAGACAACTTTCTCCATAAGAAGGATTTTTTATACAACGAGTTCAAGATTTGTCTGCTTCGTTGGTATAATTTTGTCATGTCTGATTGACATGCCGAAGGTAGTCGGTTTCATTCCCATTGAGGGCCGCCGTACATTTGTACAAATGACCTCAGACTGGGTGTACATATTTCCATGTTTGTGATGTCGTTACCTGGTTACCATAGCACGGGGTATCCTAGTTTGAAATCAAGATAATTGTGTTGTGTGGAAGTAAATAGTTGATGAATAAAATTGATAGAGACTAAACCGATTTCACTGAAATCCAATTTTTTCTTCCTCAAAGTTTTGTACGCCTTTGTTGTATAGCTCTGACTCGGAAGTTTCAGGGCAAAATTTAAGAATGAGGGCAGAAACATAAAGTTGCTTTGTAACTTGCCGTGACTCGTACCCTAACCGTGATTGTAGGTCACTCACAACGTAAAACTGATAAAGGCCTCACTATTTACAAGGCTTATATGGTAAGAAAATGTTGTAAAATGTTATCAAATTAAGTCTCGACTCATTCAATGACCCTATAGTCTTAGTCCGACGATAAAGTATATAATTATGAATATTGAAATAAGCAATGAATCCGCCTGTATATTGACTACGCAATGGAGGCTCAAGGGTTGGTGAACAGTGGATTGAAGTTGAAAACCTTGGGTCAAGTCCTGATTCATATAGCTATAGTTAGCAATCTAGCGATAATGACTTGTAAATGTAGCTTTAATAAACAGTGCCCTGGTGATAGCCGGCTAGCAGAAGGTCATACTAACACATTTGATCTCATTAAAAAAATACATATATTCCACTAGAATATGAATCATGAAACTCGCCAATGCTTTATCTTGGGGCAAACTCCGATATACTTAGTCCCCGTGGTGAAGTATGGCCTAACTTTACTGCGATGCAGGAAGAAACCCTTGGCTGAGCAGTGGGGGCATACAAGGGGTGATATCGAAACCCCGAGATAATTATGTCTGAGGCATTGCAGGATACGGAAAACAAGATGCTTGATAAAAATTAAAGATCCGGGACTGACACTTAAGTCCGGACATTTATCCGTAGTTAAGTATCGTCCTCTAATAACCTTCTTTAATATCTAGAAGGTAAGGTTAGTATTAGAAAATTCACTCAATCACTCAATAATTACAGGTTGACGATTGACCTTTAAATTTCGATCAAGTTTGCCTTTACTACATCTTTCAATTCGGTGTATTAGAGTATTTTAAGCCGTGGGAAAAGACACGTCAAATACAACATTTGAACTTGAATCACTTAGGACATCAACTGTTTTAAAATTCGGTCTCCGAACAACTCATAAAATATGTACCATAGAAGTTTCTGTGAACATACGAATGTAATTGCTACATATGAAACCCATTATAGTGACGTAATTAAATGTTGTCGTAGTCGACAATTAAAACTTCTTCATTCCAGCAGTATTCTGCAGCAGTGAGCGATTTTATCGTAGGACGAACTGCATTAGATAATTTTCGTTGAAGATTCAGTTCGACAGTTTTACGCATGATTGGACGAATGACATGCGTGCCATTATCTATATTTGGCAGTGTAGTCATAGGATGGGGTGACGACACCTCCACCTTCGACCTATGTGCGCCACGCCGGTGCTACGAAAGGTACCCTTCTAGGCGCCACACCTAACTCAATCACGACGGGACTAAAGCTGTAAGCTTTAATGCTATGTGACTGAAACTAGAACGGAAACGCTCCTCACCTCACATGCGAATCTAGCCCCTTGCTCGAACAACATAAGGGCGAGTGTTCCGTAGGGGCTGCGTATGTTAACATTAGGGTGGGTCCATCTTTGCTCGTAAATTTGACGCCCCGGCTATCGTTAACGTGGCCATAATCGAAGGGGCCCGATATCGATATGTGATTGCCGATCAACAATGACATTGCTTTAAAATAGAGCGTGATTGTCAAACATAGTTGACAATCACACGTAGGCCTAATCCCGGCGGCGGCCGCTGTGACTTTCTGAACAGGCTATTTTTAAATTCAATGTTGACTGTCAAAATAGCCCTTTGACATGACCTCATTTCTTGCTTCAGTTGCCCTATTTAAGTAATAGTGTTAATTTTTTAATGATCGATTCTTACAAATACGTTCGGCACTCAACCAACAAGTCCAACAGGAGAAGGTTCGTCCAAGAACTTTGCGTATTGTCAAATTTTAGTACAGACCGCGTAGTACCGTACCGACTTGTATGCCAGACGGGCTGATAATATCTTGGATTGTTGCCATTAGGTGAATGATTTTGTATATTTTCGCTCCTTGGTTTAGTTTATTTGCGAACTCGGCTATCTTACAATAAATAATTTTTAAAATAAAACTATAAGGCCGTCACCACCGATCTTCAAGTCGTGCACGATAAGATCTAGATCTTTGATTGTCGACAACTACACCAAAGCCACAATGTCAACTGAGAGCAAGGTCAAAAATGTACTGACTAGCCTACACGGCATACGTCACTTCTGTAGTTAGCCCAACTCCTGCGCATAAGTCAGGGTCACATGGTCTATGTTTACAAATAGTCTGTGAATTTCTCCGTAGAGATCGCGTCACTATGTGTCGTTGTATTTAACTGCTTTCCGAGACAACACGCTATTGTGTCCAGAAATAAATTGGGCCAGATGTCCGCGGCAGGTGCCGGTAAGCAATTTCAAAGTACCGTTTCTATCGGCAGTGCCTCATAATATGTTTACGTTACATATATTATATTGATAATCTCTGTTTTTCACCAGTTATTGAAAGCCTAGATACAAGTTCTGTGAAAATACGAGAGCAATAATATAATAAAAAGCACTAAATAAGTCTGTTTTAACATGTGAAATAGAAGTAAAACAGTACCAACGTGATTGACTTACAGACGCACTAACTAAGCCAGTGGGCTAGTGGATTTAAAAATTTGGATTAAAAATTATATAAGGAGTGCACTGCTCACATGTGACGCAGGTGCGGGATTTTTGGAAACTCAACTTACACACCTCTACAAAATATAGGCTGGCCAGTGCCATAAATTTCAATAGGGAACAATGTTTTCTGTCAACAAATTGTATCTTCTAAATCAGCGGTTCCTGAAACTTTAGGGCTATTGATATGTGTTATGGGTTTTATACTCAAATCCTACAGGTACGGATTATTTAAGAAACTTCATTGAACTTCTTAAACTTGGGAGACTTGTTTTATTTTAGGATTCCATAATATGTAATAAGATTCCAAAATATCAAATTCTATTCACTTTAAGTACTGAAAGTGCAGCCACTGTCCATTATATTAAGAAAAAAAAATTCGGAGCTGAGAAAATTTTACAATTAAAAGTAAGCAACGATTCACTGACTATGTGAATCGCGGAACCTCAGTGACTTTTCTACTGATAAACTTGGGATTAAAACCGGATTGAACTAAATCATGATTTATAAATCGAAATGTCCATTTTATTCCTGCTATGACCCATCCCTTACGTAAAGTAACTTTTAACTGTCCGATAAGTTCATATTACAGCACAGATTGATTGTCAAACATAACACTTGTTATTGTTCAAAGGCAAGGAAAAAAAGTTTCAAGTCAAACGAACTTCGCGGTGGTCGTTAATAAGACTGACATCGAAGATGATTTTATTAAACTTCTGTATCGCTAGAACTGGTTTTGGCGCAGGTTGCGCAAGAGACAATGCGGACAGAGTATCTTCGGTGCATTCTCGGTGTGCCCGTCCTTGTCTCGCACTGAGTTCTTAGTTTCTTATAGACTTATTGGCCGCATTAATGCAGCAGAGTTATATGACAATTGGTTTAAATGCGCTATCTAAGTTTTTATACCGATATTGACTTCACGTGATGGTAAAATAACGTTTGTGACGGACGTTACCATATTGTACCCACCTTTTAATTTATTTTTAACCGACTTAAAAAAAGGAGGAAGTTATCAATTCGACGCAAATATTACTTTTTAAATTAAATTTTGCTTCGCTAGTGGTAAAAAATATTTTACATTGCTCCAGTAACATTTCATACTTTGTCATCTCACATCTGTTTTGCAGCTATTTCTGTTTAGTGAATCAGACATGTTTAGTCAGCTCGACTATGTTTTTTTTACCAAAGTAATTTTAATAAAATAATTTTCACGCAACGCTTAGCCACTTGACCTAGCCCCAAACCCTGTGTGGAACCCTGTGGTATGGTAAACAGGCAAAGAGGCCACAAACATGGAAATGCACGCAGACTAAGGCCATTTATACAAATGTACGGCGGCCCCCAGTGGGATCGAACCCACGACCTCCGAATTTTAAAGCAAGCTCTAATAGAGCATAATGATGGCATAAAATCAAGGTTTGCAAAGTGACCTTGATTATCGTTCTAGTTTCTGTCTGTGAAATATATTTAGCGCTCGAAAATTAACGGAATGACTTCATTGGAATGATATTTCGTCTGCTGACACCAATGACGCTCTATTTCTAATGTGACATCTAACAATGTTTAGCTCATCAATAACGTCGTCGTTTAAACGGTAATTGTTTCTCTTTTATGAACAAAAGCTATTAAGTATTAATACAATTACAGAAGTTTTCCAAGTTATCAATGTCAACTTCTTGATATTAGAGGTAAATTTTGGTTTTTATTTTTATGTAGGTATTTAATTGGCTTCGTATTTTGTGAAACTTCCAGCTTTTATGTTTTCATTGACATTAGTTGGCCCTTCGAACTCCAGATTCTCGTTGGTGGCCAGCAGTGTATATTGAATCGATTCCATAAGTCGGCATGACATGGTTGAGTGCCGGCGTGGTGGAGGCGGCTACATTTTCGAGACTGTATCAAAACAGTTCGTTTCGCTCGCTGGCAGGTGAGCAACGTATCGCGTTGGCGCTCCGGTGCCGACCGTGACCAAACCTTCACATATCGGAACATTTTACACTTTCATACACCATAAGTGCCTTAACTTTGAGTGTTCATTTGTAAAAGTCAAGTATTTCGCTGGCGAGCGGTGTGGTTTAGACAAATTGGTGAGATTTATTTGTTGTGTTATCGTGACGCCTGCACGGCGAGTTCTGCGAACTGGATTGTCTGAATTTCACCTGGTGGCGTGCACCTCCAGTCCAATTTGTATGATGTAAGTAGGTTATTATGTGAAGTTGAGGAAGTTCGAACGAGAACGCATACCCCAAATAATGTTCTTTTGACAGAAATATGCAAGGAAGTTTTAGTTTTCATCCAAGCTTGGAAATAACTTTATAAAGTTATTATTGATTTAACTTGATAAGTTAAAGCTATAGATTTAACTTATCAAGTTACTCTTCGTTGTAATTTCTTTCGTGGTTGTATTATGTTAACTATCCAAGAATAACTGACAAGTTCCGTTCAGAGAAATCATTGTTAATTAAAATGCGCTTTTCTTTAGGGTTTTTGTAGAACAATATGATGTTATTTAAATTATAAAACGATGCATAAGGATTTAAAACAAGTCACGCCTTAGCATCACACAATTAAAAGCACATTTAATAAAAATTATGACGATGTTAGATACAGATATGGTTACCTTACGTGAAGTCATATTCTTCTTTCTAATCACATATATATGTTGTAGGCTTTTAAAAGCTCAGGCTAAACTTAAGAACTTAAGGATTTGAAATTTTGAGGAAATATTCCATCAGTACCGTCGTTTTTAAATATGTTTTTAAATGAAAATTTGTATTAGTTTACATGAAGAAATCATAATTTACAGAGAGGTTAGTTCTGGTAGCCATTAACGGGAAAATAATTTTTTCCTTTTTCCTGTAGCTCCGTTAAAGCCAATAGGAAAATCCCAGAAATCGCTTTGACATATTTCCTTGAGAACCTTCGTCTCCTCTACGAGATTTTGCAAATATGTACTGAAATTATGTAGTATGCAAGCTGATTCCTTGCATTATAAGAATCTCACGTACGCGCTTAGCTTGCTATCCTTGACCAAGGCAACTTTGTTTTCTGCTACACATTGCATTGTTATGCAATGCTATAAACGGGTTTATATTTACATGTTTTCTTATCTGACGCTCCCGTGCTTTATACGCAAGATAATCCGGGTAGATATTATTGCAACTCGTCATAGCTTTTTATCGATTTGGCAATCGGTCCAAATTTCGTATAAACTTCACATGTTAGGTACTTTCTTCTGTAAACACATTCGATCCGAGAAATGAATATTCCGTCGTATTTTGTTAACGAAGGTTAAATCTCCAGACGCGGCAGTTTTAATACCTTTCAAAACAATGTGTTTTGAAAGGCGAGTCTTATAAATAACATGGATCACTTAAATAGTTCTCGGCGTTGATGAATGCTCAACATGCAAGTGTTTTCTAAACCCATAGAACGGTTTCTCGTTCGTAGAAGTAACGCAATCTCAAGTGGCTTTGTTATCACTAAAGCAACTAAAGTGAAAGCTTGCAGGAAATGTCAACATGCATGCAAGGCTGTGCCGCTAAATAGTCCTCCTTGTGTATTTTAATTTTAGCGCACAGTCAACGATGAATATCACATGGTCACAGACAATTTTTCTTTTGATCGACATAATGCTCATTTTGTACGAGACACTTCATACGCGTACACTTCAAAATGTCTTAAGTCTTAAAAAAATGTCGAGTGAGCTGAAGTCGGGCTAGTCTAGTCTCTTCATGCATTCAATCATAGTTTTTCAATGTTTTTTTCGTGAATTGGATCATAATTATGTCAATTGTGGAAGCCTACACCATAATGCCCATTTTGTTTCCACGACGTCATCAGGATAGACAGTAACAGTGTTGAAAATCTGTGCCAGACACTTCAGCGTCTGAGCAGTCGATTCATCTATCTGTACTCAAGAGTTGTCTACACTCAAAATCATTCATTCGTCCAAGGAAGGATGCAAACTTAAAAAACCATAGTATAATGTGTGTAGTTTGGACATGAGTTGCCACTTAGTCAAATGAACTATAGCACGCATACAAAAGTATCCAGCCTCTCCAGTCGCTGATTGTACGTTCAGTGCAGCCTTATTTAAACACATTGCAACTTTGTAAGCAGTTGTTACCAGGAAACATTGCATTAGTTAGTGACGCTTCGTTTGTAGCCAAGTTTTTAAAATAATATTATTAGTAATTCCTTTGTAAACACAGCAAAATCAAAGGCGGATTGTGTTTTCGCGCGTTTGTAGGTATGTTCCATGCAGAGGCCAAGAGATAAGGAAAAAATACTATTAATAAAATTACCACAAAGAGACGGGCATTTCTGGGCCTTATTGTAAATAGTTGAGATATGGCTGAAAAAAGCGTTATATTTTTCTTATTTTAAAATATAAAAAATGAGCTCAAATTCACAATCTGGAACATGAGAAATCTTAAAAATAAGTTTGTTCCTAATAAAATAGGATATCGATTACTTTAATCGATCAGTGTGAATGTATTAAATAATAACACTTACACCAGATGATTTATTTAATTAAAGTAAATAAAAACATTATAATTTACATCATGTCAACAGTTTAAAAAAATCAAACTATTTATTAACTTGATGAAAATAAATCTTTAAACTGATTCTTGTTTACAGATCGATTTATTACGCGTGTTTGTCAACTGTATTTTTAATATGTGTCTGTGCTAACCAGTGACCGGCGTGACAGCTCCCTGACAGTTGCCATGAAAAATTGAATTGATCTATTTAGTGCGTTATGAGCAGCGTTGTTCTTGATACGGTAATTGCCATAATATACGGCTTTCAGGCATCTTAGGCAGCATAAATACGGTATACGGCAGCACTTTGATTACCGTATTAAAATATACGGTAATTCACTAAAGTAAACAAAAAAATATATATATTTCGTATATTGGAACGCACCAACTTGTAAACCATAGATAAAGCAGAAGCGCCACGAAAAGAAACGTCGACAGAACCAAATTGGTTGAACCAAATGCAACCTTATGTCCAAGATTTTAATGTCTAAAATCTTTAGTTCCTCATTCTGGTAGGTTCGTCACTTTCTAGGAATACGTAGTATCTCTATATAGTCTGTGGTTCTAGGATGTGGGAGTCCCCGGAATAATTTGTTTCTGTGTATTCTTTCGTTGCCTCTTTGTTTTGCTGTATTGTTCTATGAGTGAAAGCTAAAGATTTGGCATTATTTAAGCTTCCAAATAAATATTTTGTACAATACGGCATTTTTCTTAGTTTTCCCCAAAAATCCGGCAATTTTTGAATTAGAATACGGCAGCCCCTGAATGGGTCGGGAACAACACTGGTTATGTTATGAGTGTGTTTTCCTGTTGTTTTTGATACTATAATTCTCCGACCATTTCTTTCTACGGACTTCTGATCTTGCTTAACTTGTACGACCCTTGCTATCATAACGGACATGGAAAAGTTTAGTATAATTTATTGTTAACTTGTTGCATAACCTCAATTTTACTAAATCTCTTATAACTCTGCTCTCAGATTGCCAAAATCCGCAGATTTTTCAGAGATGGTTCGATATTATATAAGCTCTAAATTGACATCACTTTCATCTTTTTACACCTAGGCCCAAGAATGTATGAAAGCGTATCCGTCTCCTTTAATGGCAGGGGGCCGATTCTCACCTATGCGAATTGAAAGCGTAGACGCAAAATATTAGACATTTATTTGTCGCGTAAAAATCAGTTTCATGTATGTACCTATTCTTAATTCTCGAAAAGTCGAATTCGCAAATTTGCTAATAAACGCTTGCTTTGAGGTGTCATAATGTCGCCTGGTAACTACCATGCGACTGTTTATGTAGAATTCAAGTCATACGCCTTAGAGTCGTATACGAATTATGCTAAAGAAGTGAGAATTGGCTCTTAAGTGAGAAAGTACGAAAAGCTGCATCGTTTTTTTCAAATTAAAGATATACACGCGACACGACTGTCACCATATGACGTCATCCGGAAAAATAAAATACTTGACATCAATTGTCATATTTTTAAATGCTGCGTATTTAATATCGAAAATAAGAAAACCTAAAAGCGGGTGAAACCTCATCCAAAATTTCTTTTAATGCAGATTGCTGTCGCCCCTGCTGGATCGAAAACTCAACGGACCCATCTAGGGCGTACTTAAGCTTTTTAGCAGTCGGATTTTTTACAATAATAACTCTGTAGGAAGGTCAAAGGAAGGAAGGATACAGTCTTAAGCAAACACAAAGCATTGTTTTATATTGCCACATTCGCTTTTTTCTAATACACAATTCAATCGGCGTCAACGCCAATCATCAATCGCCATCCCAGACACGTATTACATTTGCTTTAACAAAAATATACATGTTGTGAAGGTTTTTCGTACAATATTTCTCACAATAATAAGAATGTAAGCAAAATAAAATTACATGTGAAAATAACCCAGCTTAGTAACAATAGTTAGGTGTAGGAGTTGAACAAGCAGGTGTGCTAACTTAGCATTCCATTATTCTACGATTCCTTTGAAAAGTGGATCAATAATGTGACCAGACTTAATGTTGGTGAGGTTTTTCCAACTTAGGTAGGTAGAATCTCAAATCTATGCTAATACTCGTAATCAGTTAAGAATTGATTAATACGTTACATATTCATACAACTACTATTAAAATAGCCGAATATTCATTACTTTCCTTTGATGTGCACGTCAATATGTTTAAAGATACTCGTAATATTTTAGAATACTATAATATTTCATTTTATTTAATTGGGCAGGCCACGTAAGTCGCACGGGCCCAGAGAGATGGGTAAAAGTTTCTACAGACCGGGTCCCACGTGACGGATGCCTAAACGTGGCCGACCAAGGCGGAGATGGCGGGACTACCTCACTTTCTGCCGGGGTGGCAGGGAATGGCCTCTGACAAGGAGGAGTGGAGAACTAAAGGGGAGGCCTTTGCCCAGTAGTGAGGCCCGCCACTGTCTTACAATCCTCCATCAACCCGATGTTGGCCCCCGTGGTGGAGTATGCGTAATCTTCTTGCGATGCAGGAAGAGACCCGTGCCGCAGCAATGGGGACTTAAAAAGGGTTGAGATCGTATAACGCATTTATAATAGTAAGAAAAGCTCAGAGAATTAGCGAGCTGAAGTGGCAGTGGGCTGGCCATATCTCGCGAAGAACCAACAACCTTTGGAGTAAACGTGTTCTTAAGTGGAGACCGCGACTCGGCAAACGTAGTGTAGGACGCCCTCCGACCAGGTGAGATGACGATCTGCGAAACACTGCCGGCAGATGCTGGATGCGGCAAGCTGAAGACAAGGCGCTATGCCGCTTATTAGGGGACTATGTCCAGCAGTGGACTACATAATATAGCCTGAAGAAGAAGAAGTACCTAATGTAGTTTTCTACGTCTTCTTTATATTTGCCTTTTGGACACAGCAATTATTAAACGTTCAGCAGCTTTGGGCCGGTTTCCGTATTGAGAATTTCACTAAGTAAATACTTAAGTAACGTTCTGTCACACTCTTTGCTGAGAAATTCGAAGAGACAGAACTAAGTTAAGTATTAACTTAGCAAATTCTCAATTCAGAAACTGGCCCTTTGTCTGCGTATAATAATTGTTTTTTAATCAGTCTTCGCTTCCGAGATACGTTTCTTAAAGTACGTCTCTATACCACAAAGGCATGAGTAAATATCTTTTAATGTTGTGCTAGTCATGACTTTAATTAACTTCACTGAGATTGTTCCTCGAAACAAAAGGTTAAATGGTTTCGCACGGTTTACTTCCATATGTTTGTTTACGTCACATTGCTGCTGTTTATATTTTATAACAGACGAATTGCTTGAAAGTGTCCTAATTTAAGGGGGCTTAGTCGATAAATGGCCAATTCGCAAGAAGGCTAACAGTAAAAAAGCTAATTCGCATAATGGGGATTCTAAACACAGAAGTTTGAACATCCTTAGGAAAAAAAAGCCAAGGATACTGATATCCCCATTGCTTCAGATCTTTATCTTGTTAAGATTTCAGTGCCCTTAATAATAATGCTTTTTCATTGTTGGTTCAAATTCAAAAGAACAAATCAAATCTGCCTGTGACATTGGCATACAATTATTCAGTGAAAGGGACTCTTGATTTATACGAACATCGTATAATCTCGATCGAAGGTCGCTACTGCTTCAGGCACTAAAGAGCATCCAACCAAACTACCTACTAAAGTTGCAAATCTTAAATTATATTATTCATAAATTATTTAGCAATCGAAAGAGCATAAAATACAAATGGTAATACTATGTTCTGTGGGAAATACTATTGCTGAAATGTCGCAAGTGATATACTTTCGGTGATATGAAGACTTAAATGTGTATTATGTTAATGAAAGTAAATTACATACGTCATTTAACCAAAAAGTATTTCCTGTTGGTATTTTTTTTGCCCAATCGATTTCCATATTGTTTTAATGGCTGTCGCCAAAATGTTAATACAAAAATGTTCAAGGCTCTTTTCGTTGTAAAATGCCCAGAAGATCACCATGTAGATCATCTTTTGTTGTTTACAATGTGTTAATCTTTGAGAGTTTTACACTGTTATCTAAACCACCACAAGGTATAAAGCCTTTTCATGTCCTACTTTTGCTAATTCTTTGATTGTTCATTATTATTTGAACAACTGAACAGTTTGTATATGAGATGCTCTGTTAAATGGACACTAAATAGTTAGAAGGATACCTTGTGTAGACCTTGAATGTTCCTATCCACTGAAATGATGTCATATCATCAGCAGTACCTACTTTAGTCAGTGGCTCTTTGTTATTTGCTATAATTATATCATTGTTCATAAGCTTATCTTCAGCGTGTACTCCTCTTTGAGGACAGATTTATAGGGCCAGAGATGCACGACTTAATGAATTTTCAGTGGCCTACAGTCTGATTGCATTTCCTCTTGATATTTCCTGATATTTGCAGGTTAAATGAACATTCATTTAACCCACATTTAGGCGGTTCTCTCAATGTGGCGATTGTATCTACCACCTGATTGCATGGCACGAGTTAACCACGTGATGCGCTGCTTGATATGGATATATCAAGCAGCGCATCTCAATTGTGCCAATCAACTCTACTTGTCTCATTACGTTACAACAGCGAACTGCTTTATGTATACCATATCGTTATGTTATTACTGCTTGTTAGGCCAAATATGTATTCTTTCGTTATCACTTGTTATCATTATGAATAGTCTCAGAACTTTTAGGTCCAGTATAAAATGCATGTACTTTTACAGCTGAATTTATTGTTTCTCTCTTGTTTCAGGCGTGCGGAGTGCTTAGAGAGCGCGCAGGATGCGGATCGCGCCGCGAACCCCACCACCCTTAACCTTACAAAACCCTCACCGTAGGAGGCCTACCCTTGTCCACAAGTGTCCTTCTCTAATAGTATAACGCCTAACTTTTTTTACGCCACTTTTTTACCGATCCCCTAAGTATAAGTCAGTGTAAGTGTTTTAAGTGTTGCGCGAGTGAGTGTGTAAGTGTGTCGATGGTCCGGCCGACATGGGAAAGTCCTCGGCGAGAACACATGGCCAAGGTGAGTGCTCAACTCTGCTCCGACGATGACCCGTTTCGAATGTCGAAATTCGCGATGTACTATCTATTCCGCCCACGAAAGAAGCCCACTACGGGCATAGGCTTTTTCACCGTCACGCCAACCCCGTCGATCATCTGCCAATCTCGTTCATTGTCCTTCTGCCAACTTGTCATTGTCAATGGCCCATCGGAAAGATGGCATACCCACCGAGCGATGGACGCGGCCGGCTCTGCGCCGCTTTCGTCCACCGTTTGCGACATTCAAGTATGTACATTAATAAAATTGTCAAATTCATCGTTTTGCGTTCCAAATCACGTCGATTGCAATAGCATTATCTTACTCGCGTATAAAGAGCGCGCAAGACTCACGTGGGCTTCGTGGCGTCGAAAGACTAGAAATCAGGGTTAAAAATAAAATTGTATGGCCTAAAGGTTACCGTTGACTTACGCCACTGACATAACGACTTTATTGTGACATTTGTGGTCAAGTAATGCCATTAGGATGCCGCCACGGACGTAGTAATCTTTACCTTACGTGGCATTTCAAAAGTAGCTACGATTGGTTGAACCTCAATTAGATATTCAGATTTGTTTGAGTTGTCAATTCAAGGTGAACATTACAAAGTTAAATTGCTCAAAGCTTGAAGCTCGAGGTGATCCTGCTACTATGTATTAGAAGTTTTACGTAATAACTAGATTAGATCGGTGATGTGGCCCTTTGATCGATAAAGTTGCTCACGATATACCTACTATTAGATATAACACCTTGGGTTGAGTTTCTACTGCAGATGCAACATGTACATTAGTTTTCTTGTACCTACTGTATTGTTTAAGCGCAATACACACTGAGCCCGCCGGGCCGCCGAAAGAGCCCGGCGACACAACCCGGCGGCCTGTATGAAAAGAAACATGTCGGCAACATGCGCCTGCGCGTGTTACCCGCCGACATTTTGGCGGCTTGGGTACGCCTGCGCTCAGTTGCCCGGCGACGCCGACGCTCGAACTGTAGTGACGTGCTTGTATTTTTTTACATGGAGTGGGACGACGAAAAATGTCTTACTTTAATTAATCTTTATCATGAGAAGGAGGTATTGTGGAATCCAAAACACCCAGATCATAAAATTCGACCAAAGCGTTTCGACTCATTGAATGAAATAGCAACTCGGTTCAACAATATTCAATAAATATTCAAAGTCGGTATTGGTTAATTTCATGAATGTTTTAAAATGTATGGGATTTTGTACAATCAAGTCATCTGCTTTCAAATCTCTTAATCTGTCATGATTGCTATAACAATTGCGACTCAGTAAACTAGGTCTAACCCAACAGCTTCGTTCCCTTTGGAGCGATCCAGCAATAAACATTCCACAAGCTGCTATCAACAAATCACTGCCATCGTCCATTTTTAAGATTCTTTCTATTTACTGAATTATCGAAGATACACCACCAAAATTATATGACACAACCACACAAACTTTATCGACACGCGGCAATCACTGACTGCCAAATAAATTTCTCATCTCAAGCCGCCGACGTGCCGCCGACCAAATTTTCCGACTTGTAATAAGTGAAGCCGCCAACTAGACCGCCGACAAAAAGTTGCCGACATATGTCGGCGACCCGGCGGGCTCAATGTGTATTGCGCTTTACAACAGCTTTTATACAATTGGCGTTGTTACGTTTCAATCAATATTTCATAAATCCATGTCATGGTTGTTTAGAATTTTAATTTTTCTAGTTGAAACATTTTATAAATCTGTGTTATTATTAGGCATTGTAAACACTAAACGTCAATAAAAGAGACCTAGATTCGATTCGAAATGTTCTTGTTCGCTTTTATGTTTATTAATAATGTCTTGACAGTCCCACCGAAAAATCGATCCCGCTAAAACATTCTTAAGACGTATATTTAATGTCGGTTTATATTATTATTATTAAAACGTTTATTGCACATAAATAAATAAAAATACTTAATGCTATAAGCATTTTCTACCAGTCAACCACAGGTGGTGCAAGAAATTAAATAATAAGAATTCCGCTCATAAACCGCGTTTAACTCCATCTTAAGAGTGTTTTAGTGACTGATCTGTATTTTGGCGAACGGAGTTGACGATGACGCAGGCTCTAAAATTTTTTTGATTTATAATAATAATTGTGTCAGATTACAACAGATACTACAAATGAAATTAAAATGAAAATGGTGCATGGCAACTAGAGCATTCGATCCCGGGTCCTTTTTTCAATCCCGGGATTTCGGGATTTTCGAAACACAATCCCGGGATCCCGGGATTATCCCGGGATTGATAAATATTTTTAAAAGCCAGAAATAATAAAAGTTTTTCAAGGAATTCAGTCGTTCTATTCATTGTCTATAAAAATAACTACAAGATATGAATCAAAATAAATTCAAAATGTCTTTTAGACAAACAAAAAACACTTCCGAGAACAAAATAAATCAACTGTAGGTATTTCAGAAATCGCAGACAATAAAGAACAAGGATCATAAAATCATCTCATAGAGAAACAAACTTAATTCTCAAACTAAATAAATCATGTTTCGTCTTCATCCTTTTTGTGTTTGATGTAAAATGATTCTTTCGAACAAGACATACTTGTCTGGACCTACAAATAAAATAAGAATCTTAATTACATACTTTGACTCAAACGTAAACAATAGTGCCGGCATAAACATAAAATTCAAATACGTTTATTTGCTTATTTCTGTAGGTATAAAAAGATGCTAAGCAAATAAAAACTGTAAATAACTTATTGACACGTAATTTTTCGGTTAATAATATCCACTTACATCCACAAAAGTTGTTATCATGCACTATTTTCCACAACACCTGCGCACAAACAGTCAGCTGACAAAGCAAGATGGCCGATGGAATATTTGTTGTTCATTATACGACTTGACTATACCGTCATTCAGCCAACCGATTGCGTTTTGTTTCTTCTAAAAAAAGCGAGTGCGTTTCGTTGCTTTTGAAACACCTTTATCCCACATTATTAATACCGAAAATCCCGGGATTCGACAATTTCAATCCCGAAAATTTCGGGGCTGAAAAAGGGTCGGGATCCGGGGATTCGGGATCCCGGGATCAAATGCTCAAATGGCAACCCATGGCACAGGGAATCCTAATTTGAGAACTATAAACTTTTCTCAATATTAACCCTTGTATGTCCCCACTGATGGGGCACAAAGTTTTCTAATTAAATTAAATTTCTTGTTATGGGGAACTTGCATAAACATTAGATAATTATACCATTTATGTCAATTAAATTTCTTAATTTTCTTAATTATTGTACATTTAATCTTTGTACAATTTTATGACAATAAAGTGTTTGTATTAATGAATTGTTTTGATAAAATTTATGTACATATTATATTATTCTCCTTAACTTGTCTTAGGTTACATAGCTAAAGGTTTATTCGTATCTAAAAAACATAGTTACATCTACCTTGTGAGAACTACGTTTAATTGTCCGTGTTGTAAACAGAAAATTATTTTAACGTAACGTATTTACATTCTGTTTGTTGAATGTCCATGTACAATGTAATATTGGACATCCTTGGTCGACTGTCGCGAGTCGCGACCGCTTCACTCCCGTGAGCAACGGCAAATATCATTACTGCGTGTACTGTAAATACACCATTAGCGTTCCACTTGTTATATATTTTCTACTCCAGTTCCTCACAAGCTTCGCTTTAGATTGACACAGTCGGCGACAGAGAAACTTGTAGATGTCCAATTATTGCACTTCTGCCTCGTGTGATAAGAACTACTTGTCTGCATGATCCTGTAACGTTGCCTGTAGTGCAATTCACTCACTACCCAAATGAACGCTTTCAAGTCTGAAGATGTCTTGATGTCGTCGTAACTTCTCTACGTAATGAGATGATTTATATATCGTCCTTTCGTATGCCGACGCTAGTCGCGCGTTTTAAATGTCAAAAGGCGACTCTCCAGTACAATAATTGTCCAATTTTCGTATTCTTATGCAACAAAACGCGTGGCCCGGGCCGTTGCCTGCCACTGCCTGGGCACAAAACCCAAGCAGTCGCACCTTCAATCATACGAACGGGAACTAGTCGAACTAGCAGTGACTGGGACATTGATTTTTAGACGCAAAAGGCTTGCCAGCATCCTGACCGCTTAGTCGGCCTAGCCCACAGGAAGTACTCAATACTTAGATAAGTGCATGCGTGCGGAGTCAACCGAGCCGCGGTTTTCCTCACGATTTGTAGTAGCAATACGACATGCTAACGGTGAAGGAATACATCGTGAGGAACAGGGTAATACGTACACTAACAACATAACGTAAACTCAGAGACCAGGGTTTGCCACTTGCCACGATCCTGGCAAACCTCTTTCACTTAATCAACATCCATTAGCAGCTGCATGCCTGCACGCATGTTGTGGACTGAAAGAGGATGGAGTGACTAGAATTGGCAAAGGGGTGTTAAGTTGGTTTCGACATTATTAGTGGCCTAGTGTCTGGAGTAGGATGCTAGATGAGTAACCGTCCCGTGGCTCGGTAGTCGTAGCTAGTGCTAGTGCGGAGCTAGTGCCATTTTTCCGAGCGCTTCCGTGCTTGCAGGCACGTTAAGCCGTTGGTGTCGGCTGTCATGTAATGGCAGTCGTTAAGCCATATGAGGGGCGTCATGGGCGGCTTGATAACTTGTGACAGTAAGGTCCGTTGTCTTACAATCCTCCACCAACTCAGACTTGGTCCCCGTTGTGTTGAGTCTGGCCTAACCTTCCTGCGATGTAGGAAGAGACCCGTGCCCCAGCATTGGGGACACAAAGGGTTGATATCATGGAAAGTCGAAAGGAAGCAACATTGATGATGAATATATCGAGCGTATGTGGATGGAAGGGCAGGGGGCAGGTAAGAGAAGCCTCAAGCGGACATACTTCAACGAACTAAGGGACGTATTAGCGAAGAGTAAGTTAAGATAAATACCCGTAACCGGAGTCTATGCTTACGCTCTACATCTACTATTATTAGTTTTATGTTCCGTAGACCTTTACTGTCCGCTACACCGATCATGTTAGTGAAACATCCCAAAGATAAAGATACCAAATTCTCAAAGAAGAGTTTACAGTAGTATTAGGCTTTGCATCCTTCTCAAACAATGTTTGGTATTTACATCATACATTCTTTCGTTTACGATGCGCTAACAGACCTAAAGGCACCGACCAATTTACATAGTAATAAATCGAAAAGTAAAGTAATGAACGCGTCATACATCTACGTTAGTATAATACTTCAAGGTTAGTCTTTAGAGTAAGCTGGAAACACTAAACGATGTTTTAAATATGCATTACGCGAAACGCGTCTGAGATATTGTTGTGATACATTCTCGCGGTTTCGCGTTTCTTAATAAACGACCGTGAATATGTATTGTACACATTTAATAAGATATGTCTTCCGCTCTCATTGACCCTTGTCAGTCTTTTTGTAACTTGTTGGAAGAAAATGTTCTCAAGCCGTTCAACTTTTATCTCTTCACCGTCGATAAGCCGCAGTTTCGCTCTCGCCTGTCATGGTGTTCCGAGAGTTTCCGTGGTCTATGGGTGTTTGTTTTGATTCTGTGGCGGTAGTCTGTCGATGCGGAGCGTTGCGCGCGCAGGTGGCGCGGCGCTAGTGAGTCGGTGTCCGTGGAGTGTCGGGCCCGGTGCGGAGAGGAGCGCGCGTGTCGGCGTACCGCGCAAGCGCTGCGAGATGCCCAGGTGATGAACCCGCGCTCGGAGGCCGTGGAGCTGGAGGTGCTGGGCGCAGAGGGCGAGGCTCGCGCGGCTCCTCGTCCGCTGCGCCTATCCCTGCTCGAGCTGCTGGGCAAGCTGGTGCGTCGCGACCAGCCCGCCGCCGTCAGCCGCCGCGCCAGGCACAACCATCGCTTCCGCACCTTCGTCGCCTGTGGTCAGTCACTGCTTCTTATTTCAGTGCCTTACGTGTGCGTTTGCATCACCGTGTTGCGTTGCCACTCGACGCTGTTTGCATATCGATGCACTGTTTTTGTGTGGGGCGAACGTGATGGTGTTAATTTTAAGACAGCGATTCTGTGTTGGGTGTTATTTCGGAGTGACACAAATTCGGGCGTGATTTGTGGCAGCCGCAAGGTCAGGCGCGCCCCTGGCGGTCAACGGCCGCCGAATAGGGCGCCTCGCCGGAGAGGATCCACGCCTTGTTGAACATATTGATTGATCAACAACCACTTTCGCTAATGGGCACAAAATAATCTGAACTCGCTATGCGGCTTAGTCACGTCTGTTCTCTGATTTAGCTTGCGATACTGTTCTTCGGCGCTACTTCATTAGCTTGCCTGTCGTGTCAGGCGTATTCAATGCGCTTCACTCAACAATAATTACCAGAGTTCCTCTTATCCGTATTAATGTCATTTCTATTCTAATAAGTGCGTTCCATTTTTGCGCAAAGATCTTTTCCATCCCGTGCATGTTTCTGCTATTATAGCTGGGTTGCGTGCCTTGCGAGAGGTGTCTAGCAATGGACGAATAATGGATTAAGTTACCGTTCATTCATTAGTCGAAAATTGCAATTCATTGCCGCTAATTCTAAACGTTAAGTCTCACTGAGGAGCACAATAATAGAACGGTAGCAGAGCTGCACTTAATTCAACATTATGCTTCACACAATAGTATCGTTATCTAATATCCGGACTGTGCTGTCAAACCCAGGGTTCGTTGAACACTTACGTAAGTACGAATCTATCTCTAGCATTTTCGGCACAGACTAAAAGGTTATAATTTTCGTTCCAACTTGTTGCCGACTGACGACTAGTCAGAATAGATGATACTTTTGATAGCCTTTCATGAATCTGTCCAGATAAGTCTACTTACATGTTAACTTTTCGCGACAGCGCAAACACAGTGCAATCAAGTGCAAGCAAAAATGACATATTTAGAAACGCAGTAATGAGCAGAGATATAAACGCAGTAATGAGCAGATATACGGCCAAAGATAAACCTTACTATGGAAGCCGCGTGCATTAGCATCGATTTATCGACTCGCAGAAATTCGCTTGCTGTACATTGGCTGTAAAACTTTTGGTCTTAATGTACATGTCACCTATAATAAAAAAGAAAAATAGTAAAAAAAATTACATTTCTTTTTTTTTATTGTATCTTAAAAGTGTTAAGATTTCAGACTCTTACCCAGATTGTAGAACTTAATATGGAGACACGCTTCATACATTACAGGGCTTTAAGTGCACCAATGAAGTCATAGTTTGAGTCCGATTTGTATGGCGCGTTTTTGTACCACTGTAATCACAATTATTTTCGACAAGTTATATCTTGAAACGTATTAGTCATAGAGAAACCAAATACCACGAATATTTAAACATGCTTCAATGAGAATAAACATGTTTTGTGCAAGTTCTCTATTACATATTTATAAACATGGTATCGAGCACTACTATGGCCAAAAGTTAAATCTTCCGGTTGAAGCCGCATAAAGCTTGACGCCCACTAGGCTCGACTAGTCGATTGCCAAAAATGGCCTGTCGTGCATTAAGGATCTACGCAATGCTAACGTCACAATTGGAAAAAAAAACGTATCTTCTTTTATAACGCGTCCCTGGAAAAAGTTAACATTATAAATCTTCGTAAGTAGTAGTTTTTGGTGCTATCTAATATAAGTCCTTGTGAAAATATAGTCTAATAAAGACGGATTTATAAATAAACATATTATTTATTTAAAACAGAAAAGTAGGGCACCAAACGGTGCTTAATAATGTACAATTATATTAGCTCGTTTTAGAACCTACAGACAAGAACCTACGTATTTTAAAGCAGTTTTGCCACAAACGGCCGTTTTTGCGGAAATCGATTGAAAAGTTCTAAGTTAAAAAGTATAAACATACTTTAGGTTCTAAAATAGTTAAAACAGTTGTTAAGATTTATGATGTTCACTTTTAGAAAAAAAACGCCATTGATTGCCCTAGTTAGCACCTCGTAGCGCCTTAAGACCTGGTTTTGCGAGCGCACGAGATCTATTAGACTTATTGCGCTGCGTGAGCGTATAGTTAAAAGAAAAGTAGGCATTTTAGAAATCACAGAAACGCTTTTAGTATCTTTTTATTAAGTATCCAGAACTCAGTATAGCTCAAATAAAACAATAGGTATTTCGTTATAATTTAGACTGGCGTTAAAGTTAAAAACTCATAAAGATAAAATTACTGACAGCCCTAAATAGGACATAGAATTGTAATACATTTTTTGTTATTTGTAATAACAAAAGAGATAGATAAAGAACACTTTATTGTACATAATAAAGGAAATTACACAGATATTTCTTAACCTGTGATCTCAGTGATCTCTTCCAGACAACCTTTGGTTGGACTGGAGCAATATATTGGATACAGAAGTAGATGTACAAATAAATCAAAATATTTCAGATACATAGGAATAAAAATAAATAAATAAATGAATAAAACAAACAAAAACAAAAGACATTAGACAGATAAATAAATTTTAAAACACCCGTACACCTCGCTTACAACCTGCGCCAACGCGTGTTCCGGCGTCGAATATTGTATTCCTTTGCGCATTTTTTTTATTTTAGGGAATAGAAAGAAGTCGCGCGGTGATAGGTCAGGGCTGTGAGGAGAATGACCCAGGAGCTTGACCGGCGTGCTGTCCAGGAAGTCCCTCGTTTTGAGCGCGGAGTGCGCGGGCGCGTTGTAGTAGAGCATTAGCCTGCCGAGCCGAGTAGTTGATTCATTTTAAAACACCCACCGTCGCTTGCGCTTCGTTTCTGGATCGTTTTGAAAAATCCAGGGTCTGAAATTATTTCGTAAACACGCCGATACGATTGCTTCAAATTTGTTCATCATATCAAGTAACCATTCCACAAGGGCCTGCTTCTGTCGACGCGTCGGCGTCGTCCTAAGATGCACGACCATCTCATGAAGCACTCCCGACCCTATATGCAGTATTTTCTGATTTTCTGAATCTCCTTATTAGCTCGCCTATTGTCATAGATTAACATTTTCACTGTTAGCGCGTTTTCTACCACGGGCGACCACGTCAGGCGACACTTGAAATTACAAAAAATCATAACGCGAAAGTGTTCTCGGCCAATGAGCCACGATAATTTAAATTAACTCGCAAAAAGTTATGTAAGGCTTAAAATAAAGTGACGTACATAATGTTCACCTATTTTCACTAATACTAAATAATATTTTCCAAAAATAGATTATAACTGGCTAGTCTCTCAAGCATAATAATAACTTTTTCTCGCAATACTTGGACTGGTATGTCAGCGTTTTGTACTAGTACACCTAATATGTAGCAGTTCTGAATATAATATCAATCTTGTGAAGAAAAAAATATTCTGTTCCTAAACTGTATTTGCACATTATTGCTGAAAACAACCATTATTGTTAAAAACAGTTTATAGAAGATATTTTAGCCCGCCGGTTAGCCTCTCGTATAGCTTTAAGGCTCCGGCGGCGGCGTGCCCATGAAAAGAGTAGTACTGGTCGTAAAAGACGGGAGAAGATCGATCGCGACTGGCCGGCGCCGCCTGCCAGCCCTTCGACCCACGGGGTGCGAACTTGGTGCGGGTGTACCGAAGTTGGTCTCGACGACGGTAATAGATGAATACTTGGAGAGAGTGCATGTTTGTTGGGGTAGGTTCGACTGGATGATACGGTTCGCCGGTTTGTTTCTTTCAAGTGATATTATCAAAAGCTGAATAAGAATGTAGGTTTAAATGAATGGCCACAACTGACTTGTTTACCCAACAATAATATAATGTGTGTGATGTGTGTGTGTGTGTGTGTGAGGGTGTCTAGGTGTGTGTGTGTGTTAGTGTGTGACTTGTCCACCGGACTACCGACTCGATGCGATGCGGGGGGAGAGCCTGCTAAAAAGAAAAACAGACTTAATTCAATTTAACGTTGTCGTTTACTTGCAACTACTAGATCAGCTACTTCATTACTTATTTGCTGCTAGAGATCTCTTTGGCCTACTAGAATGTTTTAACTTTAAATTTTGCACTAACTACTTACGGACTTAACACGAGTAAACTAGCCATTAGATTAAACTTTTTATTCTAGATCAACTCTATTTAGCACACTCCGTGACGCGAAATATTGTCTCTATTTATGCTATAGTCAACACGCTCCTTGCAAGTGCCTCTACATTTCACGACATTGTTATAAGAGAAACGACGCGACACAGGGGGCGTGTGAAAGCACTAGTCATAGGAGGGGGCTAAGTGCTAGATGGAAACTGCAAACAGTCACACCCAGACAGACGTCTCTACTAAATGACTCACGTGAGTCTGCGACAGAGAAACGCCCTGTGATACTAATCAACAATCCAAATCGACTGGGGCTTTGGGCCAATTTCTGCATTGAGAATTTCTCTAAGTAGGTATAGTTTGTTAGCTTTTAGAACATACCTCGGCTACTATCGGATATATTCGTGTAATAGAAATATCGGAACTAATATGACACTTAATTTTGAAATCGGAACAAATATGACCCCTAATTTCGAAATCAAATCTCGATCATCAGTACGAATACCGGCGAAAATTGGCGAAAACCGAAGCCTACTCTAGAGCCCGAGGTATATTCTTAAAGCTAACAGACTATATTATCGTTAACTGTAGTGCTGTCCCTTTGAATTTCTCAGAAAAGAGCGTGACAGTATGTTATTTACGTATTTACTTAGAGAAGTTCTCAATTTAGAAACTAGCCCTTTAAAGTTTACGAAATCAGTGAAAAAGCACTGACTACATTGATGCCACAAAGACTTGACGAGTTTGTGCGAGCGAAGTTGAAGAGGCAATCCAATAAAACTATATGATGTCAAAGTTTCTTCCACTTTTGTAGTAACAGAATCTAGGATCTGTTTCGAAACGACCTAGTAAACATTAATAATGGTATATTTGCACAAGTAAAGATAAATAAAACATGAACGAATTACAAGTAATTGGTTCGAAAATGTTCGTAAATTCTTAACTTTTAAAGTAAAATAAATCCTGAATCTTAGGAAGTTGAGAGCTACTGATTGAATAACAAACTTGACGTAACCTGGTTGTAACGCTAGGATCGGTGGTATATTTAAATCTTATTGTAGGAGAGACCTGAGCAGTTTGTTAGTGTGTGTGTGTGGGCTCGCGTGTGCATGCGTGCATGCGTGCATGAGTGTGTGTGGGGGGTTTGTGTGTGTGTATGTTTTATAAGCATTTAAATTACCCATATTTCAGCCTTAAATGCAAGTCTGTAGTATGTTTTCAGTTCTCTGTCGAGGTTTAATACCCATGTATTTATGTATGTGTGTTACTGTTACATATAAAACACGTTACCTCAGAGCACTCTTCAAATGAAAGTGTTTAGGGGAAATGGTATACCACAGACGTAGGAGTGTTTAAGAGGGATCGAGCTTTTATAAATAACTCCATAAATCCTTATTTGATGCCGCTGTCGTTCATACTTTAATAACCTGCATACTGCACACATAACATTTCTATATATGATGAATGTTTGGTTTGCTACTCGAGAAGCACTCGTTGAATGTTGAACGCACACCTAATTATCCTCGATGTCTTTGGCACGGCACGCCTGCAGATGGATCTCTTTATTTAGCGCCACTTTTGTGCTGGGAACGACTTCCTGACCTTTGAACGACTTTCGACTGGGGGGAATTTAATACGAATGCACGGCTCAAATTAAATTTGTAATGTACGCTTCAATGGCTTGAGCATAATTGGTTTCCTTTGACGCTCGAAGTAATCAATTCTAATCGTGCCTATTACCTATCTACTACCTATTGGCTTTAGTAACTAAGCTCCGCCATTCACGTCTCGTAGGCATATTTTGTCTCTGAAAATTGTTTTATAATTAGCTCAGTTGTTTGCGGCTCGGGAGTTTTCCTTCTCGCGGCAGCGGGGCGTCGGATTCCCTTAATGACGTAATTTTTAGAGACTTCAATTAATGCGAGTTAATGATACGCGCCGGAGTAAGTACGTAAATCTTATTTCTGTTTGCTCGGCCGTGAACACCAGCGCCGTTCATTCACGGTGATAAACCTCCCCTCTTTATAATGGCTGATGAGCGTTCGCTCTTTATTTGTGCGGAGCGTCGTTTTTACTCTGCATGTAATATAAACCCAAATACTTTATTACGCAAATAAAATACAACATTTCCAAAAATTAATTAAATGTAGGTTGCGAGGTTATTTCAGCAGAATTTCTTTCAGTTAACCCTTAATCCCTAACCCAGCCGGTAAACTTAAAACATTTTTTGTAATACCTATTTACTCTACTGTTTTATAAGCTACGTTAATTTGTATGAACGTTGATGAAGCGAAGGTGATCAGGAACAATGTCAGGATCATGGCAGGTGGCAGTCTCTGGTTTCTGCTTACACCTCTGGGATACAGGCATGAGGTTATGTTATGTTAATTTCTATTGTCTTTTTGAAATAAAATGGTCTTATTCGACGTTATGCGAAGTCTTCTATGGGTTAATCAAAAAACTCGACGTCATGCGAAGCTAATGTATCTACCATAGTGAAGCGGGTCGACGCAGAGCTATTCGACGCAGTGCGAGTTCACCATTTTTTTCTGTTTTCCGAGTTAGACCAGGGACTACGGCTCGAGAAGGAACACCATAGGGTTTTTTAATTTAAAAAAAAAAAAGAAATGTAAAGTAACTTAATTACTTAATGTGGTGATACGAACATTATAAACGAGGGGGGGGGGAAGTGTACAACATAATCATTATATATAAAACAATTTTGTAATCATGTATGGATACTCGCACAATTATGCGGTCTATGGCGTGCTTATGATTCCTATTTATTTGTCGATTGAATAGAACAACTCAGAGACGAGAGAAACGCAAAGAATGCTCTCGAGCGCAGATTCATGTGTGACATGTTGACAATGGCATAATTAATACTTATTTATTGGTGAGAGTGCTATTCGATTCCTATGGAATGCGAGTCTGTAATTAGTCGGATTACGGTTCTAACCAGAAAAAAAATCTGTTTATGACATTCAATTTCAAGTGGGGATTATGGGCATTACCCCCCAATGAGGCACAACCTTGCGCTATGGTGCTCATTAGGGGAGGGCTATGTCCAGCAGTGGACTAATATAGCCTGAAGAAGAAAAAGAAATTCAAGATAAATATTATAAAAACAAAATGATTACTCAATGAACGTCGATGCGGTTAGTTTAAGAATTAATAGACTATATCTACTGTCAATATTAAATTACAACCTATTTTACAAAAATTAAAACTTTTCCTTCAAAAATCAAGGAGCAAATTTAATATTCGCAATATATTTTTTATATTATATAAACAAGATGTTGTTTCAAAAGTTAATTATTTAAACCACCAACAATGATCACGTCAAGTTTCATGATTAAAGGAAGTTAAACTTTCTCTTATTGGAGTTTCAGGTGTCGGGTACCAGTAAAGTTTTGCTTCACAGACGGTTCTAATATATCAAAAAAGTCGGTATCTCTGAATGTAGCTGCAAACAAACAACTCGCGTAGAATTAATGTAATGCATGGACGTCGCCCGACGTACCGAAGCCAAGCAACTTTCATCGGCACGTCACATCGGCATGTCTTTGTAAAGAACTTCATTATCTTACACAGTCAAGTGTGAATAGTATCAGCAATATCTACGATAAAACATTCCCTTGTCGATGACGAATTACGATTAAAAAGAATATTTGTACAACTTAATTACTAGCGAACTTGTATAATAATATTGATGTGTATTTTTCCGGGATAGAAAAGACTCCGATCCAATTCCGAGAAAGATTAAAATTTTATCCAGATCCGTTCAGCCACACCGACTTGATTGAGTAACAAAGATGCGTTCGCCAAAACTTTCCCATTTACAATAATAGTTAGCTGTAGTGGAACATACCACAGAAAATATGCGCTAGTCCCTCGATTAGTACATTTAAAACGCAGTTGAAATAGTACATTCTCCTAGCTGAGCCCGCAAACCATGTTTTCACATATTAATTAGCGTAAGACCGATTCTCAGACCTATACCTATACACAAAAAAAATTATAAAAACTTGTGAAGCCCTTCGGAGAGTTCGGTAACAAACACTGTAACACGAAATTTTTACGTGTTTAGTTTATGTAGTGTATTTAATTTTAAGGATTTTTGTAGTTTATATCGTTTATTTTGTACACGATCATACAGTAGTGTACATGATCATCGAAAATAACTTCAAATAAGAACATTCTCAATACATTTTTTTATTTCTCATACAATATTGCATACATCTTTTTTGTGACCCGCGTGAAACCCGCGACTTGGTTCGCTCCGCACGTACGTATTGACTTTTTCTGTAGGCAAGCCCGACTGAGTTGTCAGAATAGTACAGGTGCTGGGCAAGCTATTTCATCCAAAAAAACTACGTCGCACCCACTGCAGCGTCCGACTGGTCCCTTCACGCATCTAGTGAGAGTAAAAAATATATCCTCTCATTACTTATATCCTCTCATTACTTATATCCTCGGATATAAAAAAATATATCCTCGATGCATAGGCTACAAATACTGGATGATGAGAAAGACCGAAAAATAGATCCCCGGGAAGCTTGGCCTGACGGTGAAGAGAAGACCCAACAGTGGGCGTCTATGATGTGTAATGAATGACTTACCGGAATAGGCTCTAGATTTCGTAAGGCATTCCTTTGAGATGAATCTGCTAACATTAATCATGTTTTCTTCCTTGTTTCAGAGAATGAACGGAGAATCAAAGCTAATAACAGAGAGTACAATGCGCAGTTCCGCTATGCCGTGAGTACATATAACTAAAGCCTTTTGAATTTGTCCTAAACACAACTTAATGTTGAGGTATATAATAAGTGTGCTCTACAATCTTACTACATTAGGCATAGTTACTATTAAGAAAGTCACTTTTAGATCTTTAGAATTGCTACTTTTAACATTAAAATAACATCTGTTAACTTTAATTTGCGACTAAACCCGGATTCTCCGTTACAAGCACTTGACACAACAACGCTGAATGTAGGTACATATTGCATATTGTTTACCACTTTTTCCTGTTAAAGTATTCAATGAGCGATCAGACATATGGTCTAAGTTTTTTTAAAACACAATTTTAAATGATCTGTAGTTACTTTTTCCCTTTATCACACACTGTTAAACTGCCTCTGAAGAGTGTTTTAAGCAATCGTGTTCTTATAAATAAGACCGTGAAGCTTAACGAAACCATCCACGTTTGAGCTGTTAATTAATTTATAGCTACGGAAATTATTTTGTAGTCCTATGTATTTTTATTATAATGGGTCTATTTTATTGCCGTGTAGTAATTTTTTTACAGTGTGTAGTAGGATTACTTATGTTAGAGCCATTATTTTTATATAATTTCTAGTTTAACAAGCCCTTATCCGGAGCTCTGTACCCTAAGGGTGCCAGTTAAACGTGATTCTGTTAATGTGCCTACGAATTTTGTCTATCTGACCTGTAAAGGGCTTATCCCCGGTTTCTCATAGAATAACAATTTGTCAATATTATGTTTACACTATTTTTATTTTTAATGCACTAACCCGTGCTAAGGAACAAATTTAAAAACCTATTTAGAGGCTAAAAATTTCACCCATGCCGGGATTCGAACCCGCAACCTCTGGCTATCCGTACCAGCGCTCTACCAATTGAGCCAATGGGCGACTCACGGCATCAGTGAAATTTCGAACCTCTTTACAATATTCTCTGTATTACGTACAGGCAGCGACATCTGACTTAAGCAAATTGCATTACTTACAGCCCCGACTACCTACTTTGCAGTTAGGTTTAACATCGGAACGATATCACTGTACTCACATGATTACACTATTTTTATTTTTAATGCACTAACCCGTGCTAAGGAACAAATTTAAAAACCTATTTAGAGGCTAAAAATTTCACCCATGCCGGGATTCGAACCCGCAACCTCTGGCTATCCGTACCAGCGCTCTACCAATTGAGCCAATGGGCGACTCACGGCATCAGTGAAATTTCGAACCTCTTTACAATATTCTCTGTATTACGTACAGGCAGCGACATCTGACCGATGTTAAACCTAACTGCAAAGAAGGTAGTCGGGGCTGTAAGTAATGCAATTTGCTTAAGTCAGATGTCGCTGCCTGTACGTAATACAGAGAATATTGTAAAGAGGTTCGAAATTTCACTGATGCCGTGAGTCGCCCATTGGCTCAATTGGTAGAGCGCTGGTACGGATAGCCAGAGGTTGCGGGTTCGAATCCCGGCATGGGTGAAATTTTTAGCCTCTAAATAGGTTTTTAAATTTGTTCCTTAGCACGGGTTAGTGCATTAAAAATAAAAATAGTGTAATCATGTGAGTACAGTGATATCGTTCCGATGTTAAACCTAACTGCAAAGTAGGTAGTCGGGGCTGTAAGTAATGCAATTTGCTTAAGTCAGATGTCGCTGCCTGTACGTAATACAGAGAATATTGTAAAGAGGTTCGAAATTTCACTGATGCCGTGAGTCGCCCATTGGCTCAATTGGTAGAGCGCTGGTACGGATAGCCAGAGGTTGCGGGTTCGAATCCCGGCATGGGTGAAATTTTTAGCCTCTAAATAGGTTTTTAAATTTGTTCCTTAGCACGGGTTAGTGCATTAAAAATAAAAATAGTGTAATCATGTGAGTACAGTGATATCGTTCCGATGTTAAACCTAACTGCAAAGTAGGTAGTCGGGGCTGTAAGTAATGCAATTTGCTTAAGTCAGATGTCGCTGCCTGTACGTAATACAGAGAATATTGTAAAGAGGTTCGAAATTTCACTGATGCCGTGAGTCGCCCATTGGCTCAATTGGTAGAGCGCTGGTACGGATAGCCAGAGGTTGCGGGTTCGAATCCCGGCATGGGTGAAATTTTTAGCCTCTAAATAGGTTTTTAAAAATATTATGTTTACAGGATGAATATCGATTTTTTTGTTTCTACGTTTGCCAACTAATTGTTGTTAAAAATATTAACAGATTGTTATGTAAGAAATCCTCAGAGCGCCTGTTCGACAGTGAACCCTTATGGACACTCAGTTGGCCGGTTTTTGGTACTCGCACTTGCTTATAATTCATTTCGATACTTGGCTTCATTACGGATTTCGCTAACAAATTAGGATACAGGTTGAACAATTTATACGTGTACATGTAAGTCACACGACAGATAATAGACCTTAAACCGTGAATCTCCATTGAACTAAAACATAATGACTAGGAAGTTACAAATGAAAAGGGGACCTGTTGTCATCTCTGTACGAGCTTTCTACAATTTTAAAACTACTACTAAAACCGGTTACAAAACTGCATATGAAGAAAATATGGATATAGTCGTTTCTCAACATTCAGTCCAGCCATGTACGATAATGAGAGTCAGCCGTAATTAGCCAAATTGTTTTGCAATGAAACAATAGAGGGTTCTTTGTTATCATTATGCTACGACTCACTACATAGATATACCTACTTCCTATAAAAGTGGAAGTTATTTATTTATAAGTTACAAGTAATGTTCTCCTATCACAATCAAGTCGTATTACAACCACGCAAGTTATTTGTGGTAATTACTGTCTAATACCGTGGACTTTAAGCCTGTCATACACTGTCGCGGTTAAACCGATCGCACTATATTATTTATTATTATTATCACATCATCACATCACACTAATCATATAATACTAATGTTATAAAGGCGAAAGTTTGTGAGTGTGTATGTTTGTTACTTCTTCACGTCTAAACGGCAGGAGCGATTTTTGATAAGATTTGGTATGGAGTTAGCTGACACCCTGGATTGACACATAGACTACGTTTTACCACGGGAAAATATCTTATTCCCATAGGAAAATCGATAAACCGCGGGTAACACCGCGGGTACAGCTAGTATAAAATAAAACAATAGAACTGGCCAGACTTCTGACAGTAAGACCAACCACTAGTCTTACAAGCCTCCACAAATCCGCACTTGGTCCCCGTGGTGGAGTATGGCCTATACCTTACTCAGGGAAAAGACCCGTGCCCCTCGGTGGGTTGATGATGAACTTGCCTGGCTGCTAGAGACGTGTCGGGGAAAATAATCTCTAAGAATGACTGTGTGCAAGTCGAGACTTGAGTTGAGAAATTACGCCTCCGTTTAATTATCATATCCGCTCAGCCACCAACTGTAAGCCGTAGTAAAGGTACTAACAATAATGCAGCCCTATACCTCCCAATGCAGAGCACAGGCCTTCACTCGGAGAGAGAGTATGGGCTTAATTATCACGCGTGCCCACCGCGGATTGGTAATTTCAAGCGCTGAGGCATTCGAAAACCTCAGACACTCAGGTTTCCTCGCGATGTTTTCCTTCGCAATTATCGAGTGGTATTGCTACTATAACTTCACAAATATGCATAACTTAGAAACAGCCATTGGTATATTCCCACGGGACTACCGCCGCCCCTATAGCTTTTACTGTCAATTGTTTCAATAAAACGAACTACATTCGCTACATTATACGCAAGGTATTTTAATACATTTTAATACAATATTTGCTGAAACTGTACCTTGGTTCGACCCCTATTAGATAAGGGTTTCCGTAATATTCATTATAGCATATAATTTGTTAAACGGGGAAGCCTTCTGCTTAATGTTTTTTTAATTGGTTCATTCTTTTATAAGCATGCGTGTTTTGTTTTTTTTTGTGTATATATTTATTAAATTGTATTTTGATTATTGTTGGCAACAATAGACAAATCTATCAATCATTATTCCTAGATAATAATTTATTTATTACTAAACAGCGCTTCGTTGGATTATTTCCAACTTTCTTACATTTTAGAATGTCTAAGTAAATAATTAGTTCACACAAAACAGGTGTGTAGTTATCAAAAGTTTAATTATAATTGTTGGCTTTCTGACAATTAAGTTAATATTACATGTCTAAGATAAGATAGAAATCAAATAATTTATATCCAGGTCGCAAATTAGCAAAGAACAAAAAAACATACGTTTAAATGAGGCAAATATAAATAAGCACGTATAGCTCGAGCATTAAATAAAATTTAATTAAGTCGCTCGCTGATATGTAGTTCTATATTTAGCGGGTAAAATTAATTACCTTTTACGCTTTTCCTTGAAGGCTTACGTTTCCTGAATGTTATTACATCCAATCTTAACAAAAAAGGTATTTGAGTTAAATCTAGAATTGTAACTTACGCCTGTGATGTTGTAAAACTTTTAATAAATAATAAAAGTGGAACAACTTCAACTGTTCTTTATTTAAATGTTTGATTATTTTATTTGTAATATAAACAGAAAATTGGATAAAAACAGAATAAGTAGGTAAAAATATTTAAAAACCTATTTAGAGGCTAAAAATTTCACCCATGCCGGGATTCGAACCCGCAACCTCTGGCTATCCGTGCCAGCGCTCTATCAATTGAGCCAATGGGCGACTCACGGCATCGGCATCAGTGAAATTTCGAACCTCTTTACACTATTCTCTGTATTACGTACAGGCAGGTAAAAATTGTCAGGTCTAGTTGAAATGTGAAGTAGTAATGCTAAAAAATGTGGGAAATCTCAAAAATGGGTGAAGTAATTTTAAATTTTTAAATTGATAGACATAATTAAAAAAATATAAAAAAATGGTGTAAAGAGGTTTGCACCGTTACACGCCTAATATAACTAAGTCCTACCCCTAGAGTATAAAGTACTTTATAGTCTAAGATCTTACCTCATTTTGTTCCGGAATAACTAGGGTGGGACGTGAGCGGATTTAAAGCATAGTTTGAGTAGAGATTTTCGCTGACCTTTTCCTTATTCAACAAACAGGATGTAAATTCTTTACATTAAAATGAATTTCTGATTTGCCAATACTACGTCAAGATATCAGCTTCTAAGTAGGTAGCAAATTATTATTTCCCGGTGCAAAGCAAAAAATGTAACGTAATGAGAAAACTTCAGCCTATCAGAATCTGCTAGCTTTCTTCGTCTTTCCTGTAAATTGTATATAGAGCGTGGTATCAATCTAAACATACAATATAATTATATTTAGTGTGATCAGTAGTAGAGTGTTGGTAGAACGTTGGCTGCACATTCGGGAGATCGTGGGTTCAAATACTGGCACGAACGAGTGACTTTGTTTTCTAAATTACGTACATTTGTCAATTCGTAGTAGCAATAGCTCTCGCTAACTGTGAACTGAGAAAACCCTAGTAGTCTAAGCTTTTTACATACCTTAGCGCTAGCTACATGCAATAGCCCAACGATTAGGATAAGTGCCGAGAAATCAGGCCAACCTAACATCTATTGAGTGTAGGTACAAGTTTCCATCAGTTGAAAATAGAGCCCGGGTCTACTGGACTCTGCTGGAAAGAACAAAATATTGCCGTAAAAGATACGTGCAGGTTCATTCTACGATCCGTATGACCCTCATAAGGCATCACAGAATATCATCATCACGACGGGCCATCACCTAGATGTATAAATCATCTCTACAAAGTCACTTGGAATTCGTGTTTTTAAGGGGATACTCGAACCATGATTAGACACTTTTTTTTAAAAAATATTTCACTGAAGCATCAACAAACAATATAAGGACAAAAAGTAATAAAAATCTTAAAAACACCGCGGTTCGAGCTCAGCGCTGGCCAACTCAATTATTCCTTCACTTGTTTACGCACGCAGAAAACATTTACAACTTTTCGGTTACAATTACTTTCTAACTCTTTGGAATTGGATTTACGGTGTTAAACCAAAAGTCAAAAATCACGGCTGATATGTTCCACCTTTACTGAATACTGTTTAACCTAATTAAAAGAACATTCGCCCAAAATATTGCTAACGATTTCCAAATCGCGCTGTAGAATCTCAAGTACGCTGAGCTGCTGAGCAGATAGTACCCATAGAATATATCAAAACCGCTTTGTATGTTAAGGGCTAACACCACGGTCGCTTGTTCCAGAACAACTACATCAAAACATCCAAGTACTCGATCATCACGTTCCTGCCGCTGAATCTGCTGGAGCAGTTCCAGCGGCTGGCGAACTTCTACTTCCTGTGCCTGCTGGTGCTGCAGCTGATCCCGGCCATCTCTTCGCTGACGCCCATCACTACAGCCATACCGCTCATCGGCGTGCTGGCGCTTACGGCCGTCAAGGATGCCTACGATGACTTTGTAAGTTCTAGTGTTTATGGCTTTCTCCATAGTAGTACACGATACACAACTTCTCAACTCTTCTATCTCATGATAGGCCAATGAATTTTGGCTAGGCTACAGTCAGGGTTGCCACCATTAAAACAAGTCAGGCCTGGAGATTTTATATTAAACTAGCTGGCCCGCAAACAATGTTTCGCCATATTATCATACTAATCTTTATCCTAATTATTCTACGACCTATTCTCAGGCCTACCAAATATGCACAAAAAAAATTGTGAACTTTGGTGAAGCCCTGGGAGTTTCATAACAAATACTGTGACACGAGATTTTTATATATTACTGTTATTCCTTACCGCACATTCCTAAATATAAAAAAAGGAAAACAAAAACATATATATATATATATATATATATTTATTAAAAATAATAAAGAATACGAAAACCATATAAAAAACGTATGCCCGTTAGAATCGTGTCAAATTAAATATAATATATTACTTATTAACCTACCGCAATTATGTTGGTCTAAGAAAATATTATAATATTATATCGCGATAAAGCGGGTCATGGGACATATGGAAGATACGAACCTTGAAGAACGTTTGGCTATACAGAAAAGTAATTGACTGTAACGTTAGATTAACAGATTATTAGACGAGAAAGAGGGGGTGACATTTATTTATATTATCCGGTCCGCTAGCGCTTCCGTGGTATAAGTCAGTGGGTCTAAAATCAACCAATTTACTTAATCCTGAACTAGATTAAATTCACAAAAGGGTATTTTGTATTTAAATTGTAACTGAAGTGTTTTTTTTTCTATCCTTCTTTCGGTCAAACAGCAAATGCGAGTAGGTTTACATAATACTAGCTATAGATAGAATTTCTTGCAAAAATTCTCAGTATCTATACTTCAGTATCTGCTTCTGTAGGTAGGGCTACATCAAGGCTACATCTGTAATTCAAGTTTCGATGTTCGATGTCTGATTAGACTGCATGTTAGGACTAGAGAGATTTTTCCAAACTTACTGTATCACAAAGATGACTAAGCTAAGCTGGTATGTATACCAGCTTAGATAGCAGGTCGTTTGGAAAAGAGGTCATACGTAATATATTTCTTTTACATATCTAGGTTACGAGACGTTATGTGTCTATGTGAGTGACAAGCGCTACTGCATTCTAGACTAGACCTTATAAATGTTTTCGTTTAAAATAGTTTCATTGTGAGAATCTGCGGACGCGTACCCAGTGCCTGCACTGCGGCATTTACATCGTTGTCTTGAAAACACATTTATAACACGCATTCCTTCTGTTCGGGTTTCACACCCGAGTGAAATTACTCCGCCACAATAGGCTTCATAAAAACAACGTATTAATTTAGCTGATATTGGGAACCAATTAATAGTTTGTATGTAGTTCGCTGAAATTGCTTCTGTAGATCGAGAGTTATAGCCCAGTCGAAATTCAAAGTTTCACACATTTGCAGCTTGTCTAGTATGCAGACTGACATTACACGAAAGTGCATAGATGCAGCATTGGATTTAGGAGATCCCCTGAAATATTGTCCTAGATAGGTACGCGAATCACTCGCGTGGCACCATTAAGGTTGCCTTTAAAAAAAGTGAGTCCCGAAGATACCGGAAAAGTCGGGTTTATATCAACCCAAATTCCTTTATTTTTTTTTTAATTTTTAACAATCTTAAACATTAAACAAAATTTATTGGACCCGTAGACAAGTAAGAGACGTCAAATTAAAAACGTATATTTTATTATAAGTAGCTATAATTTTAATTACTAGGTATCGTTTCTAAGTGAGTAAATAAAATGATTCCCCGCAACCGAAAACAATTTTAACCCGGAGACCGAAAAAACGTCATTCAACCCCCTTCGATTTCGGATATAACCCGGAGATATGGCAGCTCTAGGCACTATTATCTCACATCAGTCTATTTGTTATTACAATCAAACCATCGTTAAAGACAGAGGTATCCTTCCATCCCTTCGTATTTGTGCAACGCTGCAGTGTTTAGCTGTGCAACTTCTAAACTAGGTTAGCCGCTTCTTTGTTAGCTTACATCACGGCCCTTTACTTTACAGCTGTTGATAATAAGATAAGACATGATTACTGTTTAGCGTTTTTCTCTCAATAACATTAATCGCTTTTTATTAATATTGTCGTGCCGACATAGTTCTTTACTGAACCCAAATTGTGTTATCAAATATTTATTTCAATTATGCAAAAATCATTAAGCCGAGATGTCCCGATTCAAAAGAAAATTTACGATTATTATTCATGCAATCAAGGCAGGTTGGAATAAACAGAGTTATTGTCTTGGACAGCAACGGAAGCTGAAAAGAAACGAACGATTTAAATATTAACGTAACTTGACAAACTTTTAAGAAAAAAATGGTGTGTACATATTTATCATTAGTTAGATTATTACATTAATATCTTATTCTTAAAATACCACATCCCAATGTTTTTACAATTTAATTTTCTTACATAACAGTGTACAAAGTTCCGTGATTGTAGAGAGGGAGAGAGATTGTTATTCACATTATCGTATTAACGGTCTACGATGGCCAGTTAACATTATATGCTTTTCATTACACTCCCGTCTCTTGATTGATCACATGAAAAATGGTAGAGGAATTGGGACATCTCGGCCCAATGATTTGACGCTGTTCAACGAACAGTAACTTTATATTATAATATGTAACGAACGACATGTACAAACTTATTGTTCGTTGGGCAACTGCAAAGGATTCTGGATAGGTACTATAGTTTCAGTGCATCCATAGGGCCGTTTTTTGAATTAAGAATTTCATCAAGTATTTTACATACTTAAGTAAGTTCCGTCACGCTTTTTTTGGAAAATTCGAAGAGACAACACTACAGTTAAGTGTTTAAGGCCCATAGTCACATAGTTCAAGCAATATTGTGAGTTTCAATAAGTAGACGTCGACTGAATGATGTAATGACGTTCACACACACAATAGGATAGCCTATTGTGTGTGCCCTATACTCGTTACAATAATATACCCCGCATTAGGTCGTGTGAAGGTTGTGCCTACTTAAACTAATAACTCTATTAGGCCCTTTTCTTAATTAGCCTTCGGTATCAACCCTTGAATGTCCCCACTGCTGGGGCACGGGTCTCTTCTTGCATCGCAGGAAGATTAGGCCATACTCCACCACGGGGGCCAAGTCCAGGTTGGTGGAGAAATTGCTCTTAAATATTTAATAATTGTTCAATTAAAAACTATTTCATTACTCGTATTTTAAGGCTGAGTATACGAGTATATATCAAACTTTCCACCCACAAAAGAAAATGCTGGCATGATGGCCTAAGATTACTTCTGACGTCATGGTTTGCAAACAAACACGTAAGGCGTGGGCGTGATTCGATATTTTTTAAACTTAGTGAAGTCACGGTCGTGGTGAATAGTGTTTTCGGCTTTACGAATGAAAAATAAAAAAGCTTCAGAATTGAATTTTATTAACAAGACATAATCTACTTTTATCAATTGAAATATAAGAAATATATATATATATATAGAATATTATTGATTGTACGTACACCAGAAATTACGTTTGAGACTTGAACAATAATATAATACATACATATAATAAATAGGATATATAACGGATTTTATATACATGTATGTCAAGCCAAATACTAAAGCAAATAAAAAGAAATCAATGATGCGAGTCAAGCAGCGTATCTGTATGTAGTAGTACTAGCTTTTTCTCGTCTCTAAGGAAGCCTATCGGTGGTTGGCCTTGGCTCTATTTCGCGACTGATCCATTCACTTGGTTCGTTGATTAATGGTTTAGCGTGTCATTAAAGTCTTGCGTGTGATGATGCCTAAACATAAGCCACGCCTGTGAATATCACTTGTTCAGTGTTAAAAAGTTCTAACTTTACTTCTGCTCTATTTCCTGACTAATAAAATAAACCTTTTTTTATCTAATCTCGCAAATTTGGAAACAGCTATACAGGTTGTAACTATGATATCAACCCTTTTGTATGTCCCCACTGCTGGGGCACGGGTCTCTTTCTCCATCGCAGGAAGGTCAGGCCATACTCCATCACGGGGGCCAAGTCCGGGTTGGTGGAGGATTGTAAAACCGTGGCGGGCCTTACTGTCAGGAGTTATCAATGCTCCCAAAAGACCACTGACATGGCTTAACGACTGCCATGACATGACAGCTGGCACCAGCTACGGCTTAACGTGCCTTGCAAAGCACGGAAGCGCTCGGAAAAATGCCACTAGTGATGGTAGTCACGGGACGGTCACCCATCCAGCACCTGACCGCGCCTATTGTTCAGAACTCTAGTGATTGATTTCAATCACTCCATTCGACTAGGCCACAAGCGCTTCGGTTGTATCTATATCCCCAAAAAATAAATGGCATCTCAAGTCGTCTCGACATTTAAATGCCATTGGGTGCAGATTTTAAGCGCAAATCAATGAACATATAAGATTTAAGCATTCAGACTAATTCAATCAATCGGCTTATAATCGTCCACTTCTGGACATAGGCTTCCCCTCTGGCTCGCCACTACCCTCTATCCTCGGCCATCCTCATCCGGCCACTGCCAGCAAGCTGCCTCAGATCGTAGGTCCAGCGAGCCGGTGGGCGTCCTACGCTGCGTTAGTGGTCTCCACGTGAGAACCTTTGAACCCCATCAACCATCGGTTTTTCGTATGTGACGTTTCAGCTCTGTAAGTCATCATAACTGGAAGGACGCACTGGTTGAAGACTAGTTAGCAACCGTTATTAAAAAAAAACACCGCGTAAATATGTTTTCGTGGACTACCGCTGAAACTGTATACGAAATTAATTAATAATAATGTTTTTTGCCTCTTCTGTAAAGAAGGGTCCGTATGTCTGGCTGAATTATTGTTGTTTTCTTACTTTTGTAAGAATAGACTAATGTTTACTGTTCCATACTGTTGATTGCGCTCTTGTTAGGTAGGTGTTTGTATCGTCTAATGCAGTCGTTCTTAACCGGTGGTCCGCGATCCGCTGGTGGCCTCGGAGCATTTCTAGCGGTTCGCGAAGCTATTATAGCGAAATAATAATTAAATGAGTGTTAGTTGTAAAATTATGGGAACAATCGTTTATTTATTTGCATTTAAGTACCGTATATTACCTATAAACCAACTGGATGGTCCCTGAGAAGACAGAAATATGTGTGTGTTATAGAAATGTTAAATGTACTTAGTGGAGTTCTTTAATCTGTCTATTTCTCCATTCCAACTGAACCCGAATACAGCGGATAACATTGTACATTGACATTTAACGAACAGTAAAACCTTACGTTAAAATCAATTTATGATTTCTAGAAAAAAAATACTTGTTTGCTAAGCGATATTTGGATGTATATGGGTTTTTCTTTCCTGGATTAAAAATGAATGGCTCTACTCATCAGTACGAACAATTTTCATTATGGGGAAACTTCGAAGTAGTGAAAAGGTATCAGCTGTCATTAAAGTTGCCACCGGTGGCATTAAAAAGTCATTAGGCATCAGGAACAGCTGATCTTTATTTGGGCATTTCTAAGTAAAAGTTGTAAGATTAGATAACTCAAGCTTTCGGGACCTACATGGGATTTTTTTTGCAACGAAACTAAGCTGTGTACGATTCGGCGTTCATTCACCCACTGGCTTATTGATTTTACTATTGGCGTGACGAGGTTTACTTTTCGGTACACGTAATCAACCAGTCGGTGACTTATTTATTGCGGGATATAAAAGATAATTACGCATTTGCATATATTATTGTAACTTTTGGTTCGTCACTTGACAATCTGTTCTGAATTCTAGTACAGCCAACTTCTAAGCGACTCTTTTACATAATACTCGTACGTCTAGATCATAACAGCTCATTTTTCATTCCATAATTTACTTTGTTCTAAAGTGAACTAGTATGTGTTGTGTAACCATCTAAATGATTGGTCCCAAACGTTGAAAGCTATAGAACACCAAAAATTTTTTTCATTTTACGAAACACAATATCAAAATAACATGGACATTGTCATAAATATTGACAATATGTAGTTACACTTAATTTTGAAGATATAAGTTCATTGTAGCAATTATTTAATATTCATTGAATTCTTGTATTTTTGTTAATACGTGTGTGACTAATTAGAACTTCTAATGTTCGCGTCACACGTGAATAAAAGTACCTTTAATATCTCAGAATGAAAAACGCCAACATATCCAAGTTATTTATATTTCGGTAATCCGTAAATAAAATATCTTTTACGTTCGCACAAATTAGGGGTCTTATTAGTTTCGTTTATTTGAAGAGTTCTTGGATCAAGCTGTGGTTAGCACGGACCCGCTGATAGCTAGTAGGGTCTCATTTTGCTCTTTAACAATTATTTAAAGCAGCCTAAGTCGAAATATAAAGAAACCACGGGGTCTCAAAATTACTTATTTGCTCGGAAAAAATCCAATAACCGAACTTAATTTTTACAGTACAAAGCTCATTGCAAGATTTAACTTTATTTCAAAATTCAAGCCTTCATAGGTAGGTACCACTGTTTTATTAAATTAAATCAAAATAATATTTTCAGTTGAGGAATTATAATCTAACGATCAAGGACAGTGGGACCGTGTTACGCAGAAATTTTCCAACCCACAATACGAAACTTCCCAGAAACGCTTTTTTAAATATTAGATTCTTATTTTCCATGTTTTTGTTCAGGTATGTTTAATGTAATAGTAAGAATTTATTATAAGGAACAAAATAATACATTAAAAAGCGTTTTTCAGGCAAGTTGCCCATTGTGATCCGAGGAACCCCAGTGTCTTGCCAACGGAACCCTCTCTAGTAATCGTACATTTACATACACTTCAATGTATTTACTTAAATAAATTACAAAGCGAACAAATATTGAATGAGCGCCTAAATTAACTAAAGTAAACGATTAGTCACAGTAGGGAAGTTGAATTCATCATTGTTTGCTAATTGTTCATAATAGGCTGTGTAGTACGTAACGACTTAACCTTTGTTTGTGCATAGATTTCTTTACGTTTCGTCTAACGTATATGGTATTGTTTTGTGAGACTGTATAAATGAAGAATTATAATTATCCACTATTATAACTATATTTACGCCGGAATTATATTCGCGCTTATAAATTTATATATTACTGTGACATTTTAGTTGTTTGTCAACTATTGACTTTATTAATTTAATTTCGGAATCACTTACTTGAGTTCTTGTCGGATGAGTCCGACCGGTTTTCGGTCTTATAGTAGAGACGAAGCCTGCGTCGTCGGATAAGCCCTGCGAATAAAAGGGAAGCCTGGTCGGATTCTTCCAACAAAAATTCTAGTCCGTGAATCCGGAATTCAGTTAATAATGTATATTGCTTACAAAAGTTTTAATTCCAAAATTAGTAAATAATAAATAAATAAAATCTGTATTCAATAAGTAGCGGTTACAGTTTACACGTCATTGGGGCTCTGAACAAAGTCGAAACCTGTGTTACAGATACCCCGCTCTTCCTTATTATTACTTTGTTAAGCTTAATGAGTAAAGTACATTTTAAATTTTGTATAGTATTTAGGTTTACATGCATGCAGAACGAATCAAAATCTAAACTAGAACTAAAACTTGTAGTACAATAATTGATCGTTTCAAAAATCTTTGAATATTTTAGGTATAGAAGTGTGTGTGTGTGTGCAAGGGTGAGTCCTTGTGTGTTTATGTGTGTGTGTGTGTGTGTGTGTGTGTGTGTGTGTGTGTGTTTATGTATATGTGAATAAACAATAAAATTACCACCATTTTTAACAGTCAAAGAGGGCGTAAATTTGTATGAGCAGAAATTATCTATGCTTTATAATATTGACATACTTATAAATACTGAAAAACTAATTGAAAGCGATTCTCGCCAGTTTTACTACTCTAAAGATGCTCATTGAATGTCTATGATGTTTGTCATCTTAGAATAAATTTCGTATAGATCGTCTATATAATCTAATGATTACGTCTAGACGTAAAGCGTAGGCGGGGTGCGAAGGTTTTCAAGTTTTGGTACTTTATTCAGTTCTACTGACTTTTGAGTTCTAACCAAACACAAAAAATATGGAGGTAGGTACTTATATGTACAAAACAAGCTTTATACATCGTGACACATAATGAAAGAAACTTAACTTAACTTTTATGTTTTTAAGTACCTGATGTGTTCACCAATCCGCGGTGGACAGGCGTGGCAATAAACCCATTCTCTCTCTCTCTCTCTGACAGATGACCTATGTCTTGCAGTCAGACTTACGAGTGTATAAGGTACTCGCAAGTCTCTGCAGGGTCTGAGCCTTTTTATGTAAAACAATATCGCATTACACGACAATATCACAGAAATAAGGGTGTGTGTGTTGTTCTGTAGTTCTTATTGTTATATCTCTTGACGAATAAGTTCGTACGCACTTTACAAGGACGCTAAACAGGAAGTTTACGTGGCTCGTAAACTATGCCAATGCCAATGGAATAATGAACACATAGTAGTTTTTGATGCCACGGTGACACTCGACCATTCCTTTTAAGTCGGTATTAAATGTGTCGTCTTTTATTTTAAAGTATTTATTAAATACTTTTATAACTCATTTGCTCGTGAAGGGTCTATTATTTCACTCAACATCGTATTGTATCTCATTACGTACTTATGCGTAATTGTAATGTAAAACGCACGAGTTTCTTTTTACTAAGGTAAAATGCACGGTTTACCGAGATTACCCGTCGAAAACGAACTTATTTTAAATTATTTTTATTAATATTTTCAATTGCTGTGTAAGAAAGTCCAACTTTTATTTATTTCCTCGCAAATATGTTATAAAACGTCGTATGACGTAATGACGTTTCTTGTAGCCCTCGCCTACGGCTCGGGTTAGCAATATCGCTTCGGCTGTAACATTCAACTTACACTTATATCATAATGTACTACGAGTACTATCTCCCCTTTTAATCACTATTTAAGTGTTTGAATATACACCAATATATGCGACCGCCAACTCAAAGCTATATTATATAACCTCCTCGCGAAAATATACTAGAGTATTTTTTTCGCGAGGAGCTATACTCGTATGAGTACTCTTTGTACGTCATGCGAAAAATACTCTGTATACAAATTCCTTGTGCATATAACTCCTCCAAATTTGGTTGGTCGATATAATAATAATAACAGTAATTTTACTCTTGTTTTAGTAATTGTGCATTTTCATTAATTTAACTTTTCTTTAAAAACCTATTTAGAGGCTAAAAATTTCACCCATGCCGGGATTCGAACCCGCAACCTCTGGCTATCCGTACCAGCGCTCTACCAATTGAGCCAATGGGCGACTCACGGCATCAGTGAAATTTCGAACCTCTTTACAATATTCTCTGTATTACGTACAAGCAGCGACATCTGACTTAAGCAAATTGCATTACTTACAGCCCCGACTACCTACTTTGCAGTTAGGTTTTAACATCGGAACGATATCACTGTACCCACATGATTACACTATTTTTATTTTTAATGCACTAACCCGTGCTAAGGAACAAATTTAAAAACCTATTTAGAGGCTAAAAATTTCACCCATGCCGGGATTCGAACCCGCAACCTCTGGCTATCCGTACCAGCGCTCTACCAATTGAGCCAATGGGCGACTCACGGCATCAGTGAAATTTCGAACCTCTTTACAATATTCTCTGTATTACGTACAAGCAGCGACATCTGACTTAAGCAAATTGCATTACTTACAGCCCCGTATATATTACTTAACTTTTCTTTTTTCTTCATTAAAATGTAAATTTCCGCTTAAATCTTTCTTTATCTCGTAGTCATGTTATAAAGAATAGTATGAAACTCTTGAATAAAACGAATGTATATCGATCATGCACCACGAAGTGCTCGTGGCCGAGTCGAGGGATTGAAATCAATCACTTGAGTTAAGCAAGAACAGGCGCGATCAGGTGCAGGATGGGTGACCGTCCCGTGACTACCGCTAGTGGAATTCTTCTGAGCGCTTTTGTGCATGCTTCGCAAGACACGTTAAGCCGTTGATGCCGGCTGTTATGTAATAGCAATCGTTAAGCCATGTCAGAGGCATTGTGAGCGGCTTGATAACTTCTGACAGTAAGACCCGCCACTGTCTTACAATCCTCCACCAACCCGGACTTGGCCCCCGCGGTGGAATATGGCCTAACCTTCCTGCGATGCCGGAAGAGACCCGTGCCCCAGCAGTGGGGACATATCAAACCACTGGCTACGTTCGTGATTCAATCATCATGAATCACTCCCTGCAGTCACTTCCTTGTGGTTCGTCTATGGCAATGTCCTTTATTCACTCAAATTCAATTAAAACATAAATACACATTATTAAACATTGTAATAATAATTCGCCATTGTCTTCAAGTGATGGGCTAACATTTAGAAAGTTTTATGACTTTTAAGTATTGATTCACTCCTTTATGAGTAAGTATTATTTTTACCTAAGCTTGTATCTCGGCCACGAAAGCGCCTTCACTGATTCCGGTAAGTCGCCCATTAGCTCAGTTGGGAGAGCGCTGGCACGGTTAGCCAGAGGTCGCGGGTTGTCCCGGCATGGGTGGAATATTCAGCCTCTAAATAGGTTTTTAAAATTGTCCTTAGCACGGGTTACATTAAAAAGAATATTACATTACATTTACATACAAGCACATACATTCAGTATAATCATGTGGTTATGAAATTTTTGTTGAAAATGGGACCATGGCTGAATATAACGGTTTAATATTAATGTTTAAGGTCGCACTTTTAATTTGCATCGTTTTGCAGAAATGCATTTACTATCGTATGCCTATCATTTCTTATCATCCATCCATGCTCTAAGAAGGCGAATACGCGTCCGCGTCCACTTATTGCTATTAAAAATAATGATTTCCCAGCAATGTTTTATTTCTTGATAATGCAGTTTGTTATGGTGTTCAGTTGGGTGTCACCTTTCTTTGTGAAACCTTGTAGTGTACTGTAAGACCTTATTTCATTTTACTATACTCACTGTCGCATTTATATCACTGCGAGACTTAACAGACGGTGTGACAATTCGATTGATTACCAATACATTCATACAGCTAGTTTAAGGTCGGGAATGTTGAATTATTAATCGATGTATGCGAGCCCTATTTATCTAGTTAAATACTTTATTTAGCTCTTTAATAATGACCTAGCCCTTGACTTTATTCCGAATGAGTTCTTACTGAAAAAACTACTTTATTATACAGTCGACAACAGATCAACTTAATTTTTTTGTCAATAAGTAGAACAAACCCCATATAGAGTTTGGTTTTCATACATTTACAGTCAATAGCCCATCACCCTTTACATTCGTGCATTCTAATGCTTGTAACAAACATGTAAAAGTGGATCTGCTGTCGGCTGTATAAGCCCATAGTATCAATACTCACTTCACGAGTTTTAGTAACAAAACTCAACCCAAAGCATCCATAGCAGAGTTCCATAAAACTACAATTCTTAATTTATTATGACAATTTGATTTATTGGTACATTCGAGGTAAAATACAAAACTAACCTTCCTGCGATGCAGGAGACCGTAACTTAGCAGTGGGGACGTACAAGGTTTGATATCGAGGTACATTGTGTAGCAGCGTCTACTCGTACTTGTTACTACGTGGGTTAATCAACTTTGCAATGTAGGTACTCGTAAATCGAATTGTAAACTTCTAATTGTAGCTCTAAGAAATTGACCCCTGTTGATGCTACGTAAATCATGTGGCCTTTTGATGAACATTTATATCTTAAAAACCTATTTAGAGGCTAAAAATTCCACCCATGCCGGGACTCGAACCCGCGACCTCTGGCTAATCGTGGCAGCGCTCTCCCAACCGAGCTAATGGGCGACTTACCGGCATCAGTGAAATTTCGAACCTCTTTACAATATTCTCTGTATTACGTACAGGCAGCCACATCTGGCTATTTTTAGCTTCTAAATAGGTTTTTAAATTTGTCCTTAGCACGGGTTAGTGCATTAGAAAGAACATGAACATTTATATCGTTAAGACGAACATTGCCCCTCCTCCATTGCAGCAACGGCACCAGAACGACTCACAGGTGAACCACCGGCGCGCCAAGACTCTGCGCAATGGCAAACTGGTGGAGGAGAAGTGGGCCTCCGTGCAGGTGGGCGACGTGATCCGCCTAGAGAACGACCAGTTCGTCGCCGCCGATATACTGCTGCTCAGCACTTCGGAGCCCAACGGCCTCTGCTACATAGAGACTGCTGAGCTTGACGGGTGAGTGTTTTAGCGTATAATGAGGTGGAATATTTTTTTCAATATGTTATATTTCGGACTCGAAAAAATATGTTTTTACCAATGCCACAAGATTCGGGCGCTCACCGAACAAGGTTAATTTGAAGGTCATCGCTTAGGTAGATATTTTATTCCCGCAAATATCACACTGGGGGGCATATTTGGCTATTAACTTACGTATGGGCAATCGGCCGGAGGAGAATTGGGCCTCCGTGTGCGATATAATACGTATCGCGAAGGACCTATACTGATGCTCATAGGACTCCAAGGGCCTCTGGTACATAGAGCTGAGCTGAACGGAGTCAGTGGAAAATTGGCTTTGGATATAGTGTTTTTAGTTTGAGTATAAGAAAGTGCGACATGATTTTCAATTGATCACCATTTGGGCTCCAGAATTTTGCTTTTTACTAAGTCCACGGCCTGGGTGGTATTGTCCTCTAGTCAAGATTAATTTGAAGGTCATAAGTCAAGTTTATTGTTAGTTTTTAACTGGGGCCAAATTTGGGTATAAACTTAGGGATAAACTGTAGCGGAGAAATGGGCTTTGGTACGGGTGGGCGATCCGCCTTGAGAACGACCAGCCTCTATATTACGCGCACCAAATCCACAGCGATTCCAATTTGAATATGAATTTGACAGTTAGACGATTGGGATCGCTCAGGATTCGGTGTCCACAATCAGGCCACATTTCGTTGCTGCCGACATTCATTTGCTCTGCACATTAGGCCCAAAGGCCTCTGCTACATAGAGACGCCTGAGCTGAGCTGTACGGTAAGTGGAAAGTAGGCTGGTAATTTCGTGATTAAATTTTACGAAGGTGAGAAGTAGAATTAAAAGCGTCCAACGAATTCTCCGATACAAAAGTCAAGCCATGGATACTGGTGCGTCCGATTAGGTTAAGATAACAAGACACGACAAGTCTAATATTTTCGGAAAATATCTGTGTAAACATGTCTCTATATCACAACACAGTACAATTTTTCCAGACATAATCATTTTTGTTCTACAAATCTACTGTATCTCTTAGTATTCTAAAGTGTATTTATCAGGATATCTTATTCTACCATCTGTTCGAGAAAAATTTCATTTCGTAATGAAAACCGCAGATGTGGAGTGGGAACTACGACAAAAAGTCTGTGGTTGCTACGCTGTACTCGACTCACTCATACCGTCGTAAAAGCTGACGTAACCACTATGAAACCATAAATATCTTTAATGGCAAGGCAATGGTGTTAGACTTGTTTTATGGCTTACTGATTTTAGGCAGCAGATCATTTTAGATTCACAGTAACTTCAATATGAAGAAGCTTCTTTTAAAATGTCTGAATTCGTTCATTTATGTCTAAATTTTAATAATAATGGCATTTACTATCGATAACTTATCGGGAGATAGTGAAACTGGCCATAAATCTTCCTTGCTTAATTTGTTATTCAGACACGAAATTTTCTTGAATTTCTTAAACTCTTATCTTCCAAAGAATTCAACAGATGACAGCAGGCAGTTTTGTTATAGTTAACAAATTATATTGTACGTAACGTAGGACGCCGACCAGGCCCCAGAGTCTAACACTTACATAGTTTTTCAATAGCATGATATAACACTACAATGGTTGTTATTTACCTCAATTTGGTAGTCTACAAAGCAATAACAATACAATGTCATTCCAGGCGTATAATCCCCTGCAAATTAAGTAGGCATCTCTCGCAACAAAGATCACATCGCGCGAGGCGCCGCCGATTTAAGTAGCACGGGTTATGCCATTGCAATGCGATTGGTTACTAGACTACCGATAGTGTGAATGAAACGACCATTACCAGACTAATATGGCTCTATTGAGCAACCACTCATTTTAGAGACTCACCCGGATCGATCTGAGGCATATTACTAGCTGCGGCCGGATGAGGATGGCTGAGAATAGGAAGAAGTGGTGAGCTTTGGGGAGGTTTATGTCCAGTAGCAATCAGTGGACGATTACGGGCTGATTGCTTGATTGAAAGTATAATGTTGTCCCCAGGGAGACGAACCTAAAATGTCGGCAATGTCTGGTGGAGACGGCGGCTATGGGGCAAGACGATGCCCAGCTGGGCGCCTTCGATGGCGAGATCGTCTGCGAGACGCCCAACAATCTACTTAATAAGTTTGAAGGTAAGGCCTTTCTTTGCTTAACGTCAAATGTCTTGTGAAGACTGCTATCAGTGAAACTTACAATTACTCCCCGATATGCAGAGTCCGAAATTATCGAGATGACAATATTATTTAGTAATTATTTGAGTCCCACATTTCCATACTAACAGTTTTTTCACATGTTTAACTTAAAGTGTAAGTTTAAAAACCAGTTATCATACTAATATTTTAAAGGCGAAAGTTTGTGAGTGTGTATGTTTGTTAGTTCTTTGCGTCTAAACGGCTATAGCGACTTTAATCAAATTTGATATGGTGTTAGCTGACACCCTGGAATAACCCATAGGCTACGTTTTACTGCGGGAAAATATCTTATTCCCATGGAAAAATCGATATATTTCGATTTTCCCATGTGAATAAGATTATATATAGAAGATAAAATTACATACCGCGGGTAACACCGCTGGGCACAGCTTACTAACTGATATAAAACAACACTAATTACAGCCATGTAGCGTTTAATGAAATGCATCGATCCATGTTATATAGATTGTTATTTCATAACTTGTAATTGGCTGGGATTTAGGTTTTGGCACTGTTTTGGGTTAGTTTCGCTTCTCACCACTGTGAGGAATCAGCTAATACAGCATCAAAGTGGTTTAAACAATTCGTTTGTTCGTTTGACAATAAGCTACATTTATCAACGTCGGCCTTTGTTGCGGCGTTGTCGCAGCTAAATTAGTTTGGTTACTTAAATACTAGTTTTGTTAACAATGTCCAAGGAACTGCGGCGTCGGAGTGGTCCCTTCACCCATCTAGTGTGGGTGAAGGTGTATAACTCATTACATCTCGTGTAAAGGCCAAAGTCTTTAGTTTTGTTAAACACTTTTCTCGTTCAACAACGGCATGTAGGTACAACGCTTAAGCTCTTAGTTCAAGCGTTAAGTTCCATAGAAGTAATACTTCTAAAACAAGTCTGACTTTGCCCATATGAATCCATACTTAGTCCAGGAAAGAACCTTCAACAACAGTCTTCTTGTTCAACTTAGTGGAAGTTTAAAGTTCGTAACGTGAGTGGTGTAGATGTCGCAACAACTGTGTTGCGACATCCACTGGGAACTACTTCGCTCAGTGTGTCAATGCAATAGGGGCTGGCCGGAAAAATGCGGGCAGTAACACACATTATGAATAAATGATGCGCAAACTTAACCTTACCCTGCTTTGTGGAAACTTGAGTCTTTAGTAGTAAAGGAATCCTTTGACTAGCTGTTCGCCCCCGACTATGGCCAAGCGGGCGTGGATTCGACAACTCGAGGCTAATGGAATTCCTGGAGCTCGGTAGTAAGTGTCGGGAATAGATTTACTTTATAAGAAAAAAACCGAACATAGACGAGTTGGACTCGCCCACGGAGGGTTCCGTACAAATTTGTAAATACTTACATTATTATTATTTTTTTGTATTTATTTTTGACATATTATATAAATAGTTCAGGAATCGACTCTCGCAGTTTTTCCCAAGCCTTTCCCAAACTTCTGAGACTTTTTTATAATTTACAAATTTATAGTTAGCAGATTATTTCCTAAACTTGTATATAACAGATAGTTACTTTAAAAACCTATTTAGAGGCTAAAAATTCCACCCATGCCGGGACTCGAACCCGCGACCTCTGGCTATCCGTGCCAGCGCTCTATCCAACTGAGCTAATGGGCGACTCACCGGCATCAGTGAAATTTCGAACCTCTTTACACTATTCTCTGTATTACGTACAGAGTAAATTGTCCTTAGCACGGGTTGGTGCATTAAATATAAAAATAGTATAGATAGTTACTTGCCAAATTTCTTAGTACTAGGTCATAACCGTCGAAATATAAGTTTTTTTTTTGCTTTAACGGCCGTATATTACTTTTAGTAATAAGGCCGCCACTTGTACTGTACTGTTATTTTATAAGTCTCTTATGTAATCCTTGGTGTACATGCAATAAAGAATATTCTATCTATCTATCTATATTTTTACTTAGAAGTTATTACAGTTTCAAGATATTGTAGCCTTGAGTATAATAATAATAATGCGTTTTTAATACTTCTACAAATGTCCGAGGTAAATGGACTTGATAGACTGACAGACGGACGGACGGACAGAGACACCGACGAATAGCTAAGTGATCCTGTAAGGCTTCCGTTTTAACATTTTAGTTACGGAATACTAAATAGTGGTCACAAAAATAGGTCAACTGTGGTAGACCAACCAAAGTTTCCAGTAAGAATGTTTACACTTATAAAAAAATACAATCAATTACTGCACTTTCAGGCTGACTTGCACCACGTTAAATGCTACTTAAGCCCCAAAAGTGGTATAAGTAGCATTTAACTAAAATTATTACTGCTTCAAGTCTACGAGTCTACACACGTATCAAATCTTTTAGGGGTCAATGGTATGGAAATACATGTTACGTGACCTTACCTTGCTGTATCTGTTCTTGTGATATATATTCCATCCAGTATCATGGTCTCAAGTCGTGTGGCAATTTAGTCGGTTCATTTATTTGATCAACTAATTACAGTTATTTTTATAACCAGCTTCTTTTCCACTATTTCCTAATAATGTTAAATACATACAACTCATACTCACTTCTTTTTTAGTAGATTTCACGGCTAATTAACGTGGCCGGTCGGTCGTTTACAAGTGTCCGTCTTGCGCAATTCGCGACAACATTGGCGTTGAGATTACTACACACACAATTACCTTCTTGAGTAACATGACATTACTTAGCAAAGGTTACTTGAGTTCAGATTTGCAGCCTAATCTTGGGCATTAGAATGTGAAATGAAACTTTGGGATCGTAATGACACTGTTTTCAACATTTGCAATGGATAATTTGGAAACGTGCCAAATTAGACTGTTACTAAGGAAGCCCCAAAGTTTTTTCCATAAATTTTCATTGTTTTCTTTTGGAGGAGTAACGTCTTCCTCAGTTGAACATTATTTATTCATAACCAAATTGGTTTTGCGAACAAAGAACTTCTTGTAAGGTCACAACGTTAACCTTAAGCGGATAGTGACTTTCATCCATGAGACGGCACACAAAGAAACTCGTCCGGAAAACCTGAATCCTGCGTATGTTTCTTCCGTCTTTCAATAGGCTTCATCATCATCATCAACCGTTTATATGCCCACCGAGGGGCAGGGGTCTCTTCCCTAAGGAAGGTATAGCCCATAATCCACCACGGGGGCCGAGTCCGGATTGTTCACTAGCTTACTTTTGTGTAAACTGAACTTCTTTCATCATAGGTTGTACTCGTATGTCAACGATGGCCTTAAACCCTAATAAAGTGGAAGAGCCAGAACTAATTGTACAATGCTATGAGTCAACGAGAAGCCTCTGTAACGCAATCTGTATTGAACTGTATAGTTTATCGTCGATCTAGAGATACTCCTATTTTCCCTCGTTACAAGCCTTATAAATATCACTGTGATCACGAGTGATCGGGACGAGGGAGTAGTTTTGGTACTCACGACATTATTCATAGTATTAATGTGCCCAGAAAAGGGGTGCGGAGTAGCATTTCCTAAAGCCGAGCGAGATTTTAGAGAAGCGCTCGTGGCCTATAGTGAAGCGCTTGCGGCCTAGTTGAACCGGGTGATTGGAATCAATCACTTGAGTTAAGCAACAACAGGCGCGGTCAGGTGCAGGATGGGTGACTGTCCCGTGACTACCGCTAGTGGCATTTTTCCGAGCGCTTCCGTGCTTCGCAAGGCACGTTAAGCCGTTGGTGCCGTTAAACCATGTCAGAGGCCTCATGAGCGGGTTGATAACTTCTGACAGTAAGGCCAGCCACTGCCTTACAATCCTCCCCCAACCCGGAGTGGGCCCCCGTGGTGGAGTATGACCTAACCTTCCTGCGATGCAGAAAGAGACCCGTGCCCCAGCAGTGGGGACATACAAGGGTCGATATCGACGAGTAATCGGGACGAGGGAGTAGTATTGGTACTCACGACATTTTTCATAGTATTAATGTGCCCAGAAAGGGGGTGCGGAGTAGCATTTCCTATAGCCGATCGAGATTTTAGGTTGTTAATTATAAAAACACGATTCCTCTGAAGCATTCTTCAAATGCAGTTAAAAAGTCTGTGGTTAAGTCATTAAACAGTGTGTTTAAGGAATCGTGTATTTATAAATTAGACTGTGAGCTTTAATCCCGGGTGCCCGCGGCTTCTCAAGCTTACTCTGGTTTCGATCAATGGTCATTACCAATCCATGCTACGCCTTATTGCACATTTAAGGGATCAATTCGCGACTGTTATTAAGAAATCTTAATTACTGACGTTAACTATAACTATGTATGTACGGCTGCTGGAATAGTTTCGTTTTTGGCTACTAGATGGCGTTGTGTATTTCCTATATCACAGTATGTAGTAGAAGAGATAAATAAGAATAATATGTATTAAATACTACCACAGCTATGCACCTTCCTTGAATAAATAGTACCGCCCTTCACCCGTCTACTACAGACTCTAACACCGCCAGTAACAAGTCTCACTCTCCAGGCACGCTGAGCTGGCGCGAGCAGCATTTCTCGTTGGACAACGACAAGGTCCTGCTGCGCGGCTGCGTGCTCCGTAACACGTCGTGGTGCTACGGCGTGGTGGTGTTCGCCGGCAAGGACACCAAGCTGATGCAGAACAGCGGGAAGACCAAGTTCAAGCGCACCAGCATAGATAGGCTACTTAATTTTCTTATTATAGGGGTGAGTAATAGCTTAATAAACCGGTTGAAGCTATAGGGGGTGTAACTAAATACGACTATTTAATAAAGACGGTAAAGGCTAAGGCTTCTTTGTTCGAATACGGCGTGGTGATGGTCGCTACTAAAGGCACAAAAGTGATGCCCCTTTGATGATGCTGATGATGATAAAGTCCCCAAGATACATTCCTAGCCTAGTTTAGGGACCGCCGGTAAACGTGAAATATTTTTTGTAGTACCCTCCAATGTCAATTTATAAGCTACCTTTATTTTTATGTCTTTGGCAATAAATAATTTACTTTACTTTATGCAAAACAGAGGCAAGATCAAGTGGACATAGACGGGCTACTTAATTTTCTGATTATAGGGATGAGTACTGCATAATAAAGATTGTAAAGACCATGCCATCGACTTCTCGCTGGCAAGGACAGAAACCTATCGCAGGAAAACGTCAAGATGAAGTTCAATCGCATGAGACTGATAGGCTCCTTAATTTTCTTTTTATAGAGAGAATATAAAGGGTTTTGTGATATAAAAACGATCGTATAGACTACCTATAAACATCACCTGTTTGTCTTGACCGTACCACTGAGATATGGCAACCTTTTGGAAACACTGACATACTGTCTGTCTCCCCAACAGATAGTATTCTTTCTCCTGTCGATGTGCGTATTCTGCACGGTGGCGTGCGGCGTCTGGGAGTGGCTGGTGGGCCGCTACTTCCAAGTGTACCTGCCGTGGGACACGCTGGTCCCGAGCGAGCCCACCTCGGGCTCCGTCGTCATCGCGTTTCTGATCTTCTTCTCCTACGCCATTGTGATGAACACCGTCGTGCCGATATCACTCTACGTCTCCGTAGAGGTCAGAAAGAACCTAGATCAGAAAATGGACGAGATGTAAACCTTGCGAAAGCTCAAAATAGAACACTGGCACGGATAGCCAGAGGTTGCGGGTTCGAATCCCGGCATGGGTGAAATTTTTAGCCTCTAAATAGGTTTTTAAATTTGTTCCTTAGCACGGGTTAGTGCATTAAAAATAAAAATAGTAGAAGTTTCGTATCTATGTAATATTTTATTATATTGAGGTTTATTTAATTTTAAATATAGTTGAGCCATATCATAGTTTTGCTGTATGCACGTTAATTTTTATTTTATTACGGAACAATTACTTTGCTGTGATACATTTAAGTTCAACCCGATTGGAGAACTATGCCCCAAGATATTATTATTAAATTCTTTATTGTACCTGTAAAGATTGTACAATTGGCGGGCTTAATACTAAATAGTATTTTATTCTAGCCAACCAACAGGTGACGTGGAGAAGGTGGGGGTAGTCACAATTTAATTTAGTTTGGGGTTCAGAGTTACTGTATACATTGTTATGTTTTATTCTGCTCAATAAACATTTTTCATTTCACTTTCAAATGAGGAATTGCTTACGGACAGTAGCTCGATGCAAATTTATTCTTAAACTATAGAGGCTGTGGTGTATAGAAGCGGTGGTAGCGGAGCTGTAGAACGCCGCCTTCTCAATCGGGAGGTCGTGGATTCGAATCCCGTGGGCTTGTACCAATGACTTAGTTTCTCGAGTTATCTATATTTGTGAAGTTATAGTAGAAATACCACTCGCTAATGTGAAGGAAAACATCGTGAGGAAACCCTAATGTCTGAAGTGTTAACATGCCTCAGCGCTCTATAAAGCTAAATGCTATTTTAGTTCTCTATCTATCTAACTATCGGATGGGGAAATCTCAGGTCTAACTAACTCTAGATAGGCCAGGACTACTATGTCTAAGTGTGCCACGAATTAAATTTATTTGTTAAGATGTCGTCGGATGTTTACAGTTTAATACAATGACCGCCGTGAAGTTCACTGCGGCAAATGTAAACGAAAGTTAAAAATAAGTTTGGCAATACGAGGTACATCCGAGCCCATTGGCCCAGAAGTCCTATCAACCATTGAGGTCATCATCTTGGTTTTACATAGAGCAGGACATCATCATCATCGATACAAATACCTCATTCTTTGTCAAGCGCTGATATGGAGTTGTTTAAAACTATCTATACCGGGCTTATTTATAACAACGCAATTCCTCTAAAATACTTTTCCGACTATAAAAACCTATTTAGAGGCTAAAAATTCTCCGACTTTGTTTAAATAAATCTGTGGTTATTTCTTTCCCTTTACCACATACTATTTAAACGGACTCTGAGGAGCGTTTTAAGGAATATCGTATTTTTATGCATAAGACCGTACCAGTTGTGCAAATTTTTGGTACATTTTTAGTTAGGTGTTTTCCATGTTAACTAACCCAACCACAAAAGTACCTATATCTTCCTAACCAAACGCGATTGACGTTTTTTAAAAACCTTTTAGATTCTGCTGCCCTTGCTAAACAAACTTCGCCTTTACGTTGCAGGTGATAAGATTCGCGCAAAGTTTCCTCATCAACTGGGACGAGAAGATGTACTACGAGAAGACTGGCACGGCCGCGAAGGCGCGCACCACTACGCTTAATGAGGAGCTCGGTGAGAAACAAATTAATTTAAACTTAGCACTAGTAGAAACTGAATCAGTTATCGCTTGACAGCAAACCGAGACAGTATTGATTGGTCCTGAGCCAATAGATACTAACATTGGCCTTGCGGCGCCAAAGATCTCTGTGAGTCAGTGTAACTCAAAGGCTAGCGGAATCCTATTATTACTTCTAGACGTATGTGATGGCAATCGCGCCGCCGTTGACTCAATTCGTCGAAATATTCTGAATCAGAACTTAGAACAAACTGTGGAAACATAAGGTATCTTAGAAATGGAATGGATTACTTACTCATATGAAATGTTTATACAGTGACTGTCTCGTTGGTCTAGCCGTAAATCATTTTATTGCCATGACATAGGTCCTGGAATCAATTCCCGCGGGGGCCGCCGTTCTAATTATTATTATTATTATTATACTTCATTGCACACAAAAAATAGAAATACAATGCAAGAAAATAAATGAACAAGGGCGAGCTTATCTCTGTAAGAGATTACTTCCAGCAAACCTTGGGGAGTCGGAGTGGAGATGTGAAACGGGTCTATGCACTTGCACAACATACACTACATACTAATACACTTCACAGATAACAAAATCCTGCCAATATAGATATCTACCCAAATATATAAAAATTCTATATGAAAAGAATAAACTATATAAACCATCAAAGAAATATAAATACATAAATAAACAATACATAATAAGAACCTGCTTACATAAAGACCTACTGACATAAATGCCGTTTTTATTTGATTTGTACGAAATGGTTACATGCTATACGGTAACCCCCGATTGTCTTAATTTCTGACCTTTCCCGCAACGTCGCAGTTGCAACCAAACTTATCAAATGCTACAATGGATATTAAAATGTAAACCTTTGTCATTGACTGTTTATCATGTCTCAAGTCATCGTAGTTGGTGATGGGCAGGTGATTGTACTGAGTGGATGTTATTTATTTGTGTTTTCTGTTTCCGTGGTAATCCTTAATCAAACAGCTATACGTTTCTTGCACAAACGTTTTGGTTAGCTAACTTGAATACCAAAATAGAGGTGGTGGGTTCAATTCCCGCTGGGGGCCCCGCACTCTGTGTCGTACAAATCGGTCTGGCTGTTTTCCCATCGACGTAGAGTAAACATTAATTCAATTGCTAACATAAGTAATACAGAATGATTATCTGATGTCCTTATCTGGTTACCAAATCACAGTGCATCCTAGCCTGAGGCCAGACCAAGGGCTAGTTTCTGATTTGAGAATTTCGCTAAGTACTGCTGTCTCTTTAAATTTCTTAGAAAAGAGCCCGACAGAACGTTACTTAATTATTTAGAGAAATTATCAATTCAGTAACCGGTCACAAGTATCTATTGTGGTGATGTTGTTTATTTGTTATTATTTCCATATGACGATGGTTTCGAAGGTCACTGTGTAACGGTGCAAACCTCTTTACACCATATTTATTTCTTTTTCTATCTATCATTTTCAAATATTTAAATTACGTCGCACATTAATCGATTTCCCTCATTTTTCATCATTACTACTTTACCCTTCGACCAGATCTGACTATTTTACCTGCTTATCCGTTTTTATCCAGTTTTTCTGTTTTATTATAAAATATCTATCTACAAATAAAACAACACCTGAAGTCGTTCCAATTCTTATTATTTGTAAAGGATATACAACGTTCCAACTGTAATGAATCAGCTATACGTTTCGTCTTTTACAAAAACTTACTACTTATTTTGGCGCGTTTTTGTCTCTCCCCCAGGTCAAATCCAGTACATATTCTCGGACAAGACGGGTACTCTCACGCAGAACATAATGACGTTCAACAAGTGCTCGATCGCGGGCGTCTGCTACGGCGATGTCGTCGACGAGAGCACCGGTGAGGCCATCGACCTCAACGAGGTAAGTGTCTCGGCTGCCATCTTGGATTCTCTATGGATTTTCGCTCGAGTAATTAGGCGACTGTTCTGTGGGTATAGATGGTTTAATTCGTTTTTCTATACTGTTTCCGTTAAAAATGTAATATTATACAATATTTATGGGAAATGTTGTGAAGACAACTTAGTGCCTGTGGTACATACTACAGCGCTTTTCATTGGCAATCCCCGATGGACACTCGTGGTCATACATTCTCTGAGAGAATGGTGTGCCCTTCAGCGGGGCTTATAACGGCTCCATTATTATAAAACGAGCACAACATGTCAAAATTTTTGTAACAATCCCCCCGTATCTGTCAGAAAGGAGGAAGGGGTCCTACTCAACAATACTAATAACTTTGATATGGCGAAAACTCAGAAATCGCAAAAATAGCCTTCTCTGCCATCAGCCTTCCGAAAACAGTTACTCGATTGTTTGTTCCGTTTTGGAGTTCTTCGAGAAAGAGCCAAACGTACTCCATACTTAAGGAGGGAACCTGTTTCATACTAAATACATCATCAGCCAGTACTATACTAAAGCACGACCCGAAATGTGGTAGCGGTGACAGTGTATCGATAAAACACTTGCCTCGCCTTCAAAGAGGTCGAATTTCTCTAAATTAAATAATAATATACTTTTTAATCGTATCGAAGAGCTGAAGCTTTTTTTTATGTAGCCTAATTTACGTCCCACTGTGAGCGGTGAGCGGATAGTTATATAACATTTTAAATTCGCTGTAATAAAAGTAGTCGATCAGTAGAACTTCTCCTTTGTGGCAAATTAAGGATTTTGGTACGCCTTGTGTTTTTGATGAATGAGCAGAGACACCAACCGAAGTCTCTTCAAATACTTCCAGGTGATAGAACAAAGTACATATATGCTCATACAATGAAGAAGATTGAGAAAAAAAATATTTCGTTTGAATTGAAAAATGAATAGTTAAATAGGATGCCGTGTCTGGATGATTTTTTTTTTAATTAAGTACCAATTATTTTGTTACCTACTTATGCATGGTGTTGCATTTTAGTGCTAAAAGTGGAGATCCCGTCTCAATTTCAGCACTGCTCTAAAGACAGGGCATTTCGCATGAAGTTTTCCATTGAGACCAAAGGTTTAATTAAAATCACGATTTCATTGCTGTGTTTGTCCATGTTTGAGTGACACGTCTCACGATGTTTGTTTGTGGGTTTCTTTACTGTTATGTTTTATTATTGATTTTTGTGCATGAATAATTATTAAAGTCGACGTACCTAAATCAATTTTTAAGCACACAAATCCAAAGACGTGCCATTTTAGTAATTAGCCGTTTTCAAAATCGATGCTTAGATATTGATAGCAATAGTGATTAATGCCGATCTAAACTCTTTGCCAGATGTATCGTTGATAAGATTAGTTAACGACGAAAATATGTGTATCTGGGTAATTGCTTCAGTGGTTCTGAAAGGCACCCCGAAGAGCCTTCTCCGAAAACTAAACATACCGATTATGTTGTTTCCATTTCTATATCTAGTCTCATTGTACACATATTTTGACTAGAAGTCCGTGAAACTTGTTTAAAAACTAAACTTGTAAAAGCGCCTCAAACTGAGACTGTGTGGGAACCCCTGGCTCCAGGGCAATTTTACCTATCTTCATTAAGGTGTTTTTATCTGATACAGTGGATAACACATTGACCTTTTACTCGCGTGCACTCTAATCAGTTGCGATATGGTCGTCTTTGCAATCAAATTGTAAAGGTACTGTCGACTGTGCAGAGTTTAATCATCGATTATTGGAAACGGCCGGAAGTGTCATAGAGAATCAGCCACATTAGCAATATACTAGTATGTTATTCATGCACTATCCGACACACAGTTATCTAAATTAATTCCGACACGAACACTGCAACAGCACTACAATAGACCTGTCTATGTGTTTTTGCATGTACTTATAGATGATATAAGATAGAGATAAATTTTATGTTTTGTTAGCAATCACATTTTACAATACACAATCGTACGACTATTTACAGATAAGATGTGAGTAAATATTCAAGGGTATTTCTGAGTGAAGTGTTGCTTAAGTGACCTATTAATCTAGACATTTAACAGTTGAGAGCGATAACTGGTTCATATCTGACTAGCAGGGCTGTAAATTATCTTCAACTGATTATCATAAAACTGATAATTGAGTATCGATTGAGCACTAAAATTTGCAAAAATAATGCCGCAATATCGAGTTCTCAAGATGTTTTATTTCTTATTACATTACAGATTAAAATATTTAAACATAAATAATTCAGAAACCAAAGTTTCAGAAAGGCCCTTAATATATTGAACGTTACCTAACAGTGAAATCGCACACGAAATGTCTTCTCAATTATTAGGGCACAGTTGAGTGCAGAACATGATTTTTACACGATTTCCAGTTGATCCGGTTTTGAGAGTTGCTTGTATTGTTAAAACGATTTGAATCACTACGGGACCGTAGACTAGTCAGAACCCTAATTATGCGCACCAAATCCTATCGGAGTCCCTGACGTTTGTGATAGCAATTAGTATCGAATTTTATTGCTAGACGTAAAGTAACTTACTTACTCCGCTGGCTCAGCGATCCGTAGTGAGTCTTTGCCTCTGAAACAAGAAGTCGCCACTTGTTTCTGTTCTGAGCGGCCTCTTGCCAGTCTAGTAAAGTTAATATATATATAGAGGTATTGCCACTACGAATAAAATTATTAAAATTAAAAGCACTTTCTATAAGCTAACAGGATCGTACAAAAGTTCTTAACTTAATTAACATCAATCTAGTACAGGAAAGGCAGGGCTTCCTGGCAAAGGTGTCAAAGGAATTCCACCACAAAATTAACGAAATAAATAAATATTAACATTAACATTTTTAACATTTAACATTTACATACAAGCACATACATTGCTTCTGGCCCCACACTAGGATACCCTGTGTCGTGGAAACCAGAAACAACGACATCACAAACATGTAAACATCCAAGACCTGGGCTTTTTTTTGTTCCCAGCCGGGTTTCGAACCCGGGACCTCTTGTATGGTAGGCAGACGCGCTACCACTACGCCACAGAGGTCGTCAATATAAATATGTATATATACTAGCGGCGGCGACAGTGGCGGGCAGTAAGACTCGCCTCTGTCTTACAATCCTTCACCAACCCGGACTTGGCCCCCGTGGTGGAGTATGGTCCCTAACCTTCCTGCGTTGCAGGAAGAGACCCGTGCGCCAGCAGTGGGGACATACAAGGGTTGATATCGATATAATATACTATCTGCCGCGCAAACGTTTTGCCATATTAATTAGCCTACGAAATTAGGAAGAGACCCGTGCCCCAGAGATGGGGACCAAGGGTCGATAACTAATCAAATCAATTAGCTTACGACTTATTCTCAGACCTACCAATTATAAACAAAAATAAAATCAGTGAAGCCGTTTCGGAAGAATTTGATAACAAACACTGTAACACGAGATTTTTATATGATAGATTTTTTTATCGTTTTATAAGTTAGGACGCGGTGCGCATAATACGGTCGCGGGTCAGGCAAGCAACGGTAGGGTGTAGGCGTGGCGTGTGTCGGACGATCGTGTAAGTGTGTGCGTGGCGGCAGCGGGCGCGGACGCCGCGCGGCGCGGAGCGGTCGCGCGACAGCCGGCTGGGGCAGTCGCGCGCGCGCCTTCTGGACGCGGAGGCGGACGCCGGCCGCAGCACGCCCGGCCCACGTGCCGCGAGGAACTCCACCAACGCTGACAATGTACGCTGCGTGCCGTGTGCTCTGATTGGGCCCGAACTCACGCCCGGCCGTCTTTACGCATCTAGGCTCGGCGGACTCAAGCACAAATGTCTAAGACACATTATTGAGAAAATGAAAAAAAAAAAAACTTAAATTCCTCTTTATCATTTGCCAGTGGGCTGTAATGAAAGAATAACATAAATATGCATGTTTATTGTTTTCAAAAAATCATCTCACTTTTGTGCTTTAGTTGGCCTTATCTTAGATATAGCACCGAAAGATAAAAACAGAAGACGGTGGTAAAATTGTACTTTCTGCGGCTGCAGATCTCTCGAGGCGATAAACATTTATTACGTAAGATGATATTCTTGGGGAGGAGTTAGTGGGACCCCTTTTACTTTTAAATATTTTGAATCAAAAAATACCATGTGATTTTGATCTTACGTGGAAGGAGTTTGAAGGAAGTGAAATTGTTTTACGTAATAAATGAACAGACCCTAAGTCATGACGGCGGGTTGGTCTTGATAATTATTATTATTGTGTGTGAGATGCAAGTATTAATTTTTACCCGACTGCGCCAGAACGAAGATTATTTCTGAATGTGTCGTGTAAGCTAGAGAGCGCTCAGTGTCGCCATGGTTTTCGTTAGCCTATGCACAATTGCACATCACAAACACATCTATCGCCCGCCGTCGTGAGTTAAAAGATCTGTACACGCGTTCGGGCACAATCAAAGCATAATTATATTACGAATCCTCCGTGGTGGCATCACTGAATGTAACCTAACACCCTCTGGTCCTTTAGGTATCGATTGCTCGCTCTCTCACACTCTTCTCTCTCGCTCTGGTCCCGACCTTGGTCTGTGTGGGTTATGACATCTGTGTCAACCAAAACTCCCTTATAAAGGGGCCTTCATGGTAGTCCTTCAATTATTTACAGTAACTTACTACTAAGAGTAGCCATTTTTCTAAGGTACAGTTTGACAGAACAATGCAATTTGTCACTGTGTTGTACAAACAAAAATAAAAAAAATATTACTTTTGCGATTTCATTACCATTGTCTGTATGTTACAGACGCTACGTTCCACCCACATAGGTCAAAGTGTAAAGCGGGACTCGATATGTCTATTTATTACTACTGGGTAAAGGTTATTGCATGACTGGTTAACCTTTCTTCTTAAGTCCAGTAGATGGCTTATTTAAAAAAAAAATATCGGGCTGATAAGCTGACAGAGCTAATGAAGTTTTGTTTTGAGTACGAAGTATAAACAGTTTGTTTGCTGTCTACACATGGGTACACAGTTGAAACAGAACGTACTAAGGAGATAGCATTTTTGCAATCAGAATTTACTGGACTTCTTTCTTTAAACACCGGAGTACAGCGCATATTGTGTAGCTGTACAATTTGATCGAACTATAGAAAGTTATTAAAGTTAATAGCATCGTAGTTATATCTAAATTATTGTTTAGCTTTCGATGTTAACTAATGTAGGAAGCCAGAGTATTGTAACCTTGGCTAAGCCTTGTAATTTTAAAACATTTACATGAAGGGCAAAATGCAGTCAACTACATTGCTGATAAGTGGCACCACTTATTTCTAGTATTGGTATGTCATTTGAATGATTCACGGCTAACAATCACTAGGACTCGCTATATTATTACGTGTGTAATTTCCTCTTAGTCTATAGTTATGGTATAAAAGCCCTACATTTCATATTGATTTACTTACCTTACCTATACATACAGGCTAGGTGTATGTGTTTACCTAACCTTGTACTCACACACTTGTAATTTAAGTATCTAACATAACTCACATACCTTTATTTTATAAGTATGTAATATTATGTAGATTTGTGTTGTGTGTCTTGCATGTAAGCTTTGCATCGTGGTCTGTCCTTTTAATCCCGCTTCCCCAGTAACACTACTTGTAAATAAATAACAAACACTGGAAAACATTCAATTCTTGTGCTCCTTCTTTATAATATACCAAACATCCTAAATAAATAAATGGGGCTTATAACTCTGGCTGCTTTGAACGAGCATTGAGAAATAAGGAAATGAACCACACATTTTCATTTGCCAGCCAACAAAATACAAGCATATTGATAGCTCATCGCCAACCAGTTATGAAACTTCGAAGGAACTGAATGTACCCAATTCAATAATGTCTCAACAAGATGTTGCTACCTAATTAGAATATTGTATTTTCCTTTGAGTCGTCAACGTTTGAGATGGAGTGTCTCTAGTTTCGTTTGGTTTACAGTCCTAAACGCGATATCAGACGATTCTGTAATTATGATTGTTCACTCGTAAACATTTTTTCTTTAATTTTTTAGTCAATCGGCACACTCAAACAAAATTAACGTTTATTTGATATTCCCTCAAATGAACGTTTATTCTGTGTTAAGACATTTCACTCTTCATGTATTTAAGGAAAATTAAAGAACAAAGTTACATCCATTTGACGCTCTTTCTCAAAATTGACGCAAGTGAACGACGCGTAATAATTTCGCCGGAAGTGGTTCGTTTCCTTGTCTCTCGCTGTCCCGGCGAGCCAAGTCTCACTGGTTCATGTCCAATCACGCAGCAGAGCACGGAGCCTCTAGACTTCTCGTTCAACCCGGAGTACGAGCCGGAGTTCAAGTTCTTCGACGGCTCGTTGCTTGACGCGGTGCGGCGCGGGGACGCCGGCGTGCACGAGTTCTTCAGGCTGCTCGCGCTCTGCCACACGGTCATGCCCGACCAGAAGAACGGCAGGCTGGAGTACCAGGTACGGCGGTGATAGACTAGCGGTATCGCTTTTCAGTATCAAGCTAGAAATCGAGGATTCGTTTCCCGCTAAGGCTAAAGGCCGACTTACGAATGATCTCTTTCCGGGTGTGTGAAAGTACATCCAGAACCAGTTTGGAAAGCGTGTTTTCCTTATCTGGTTATCACGTTGGAGGACGTCCTAGTTTGGGACCATGATAAGTTATTGTGCCGTATGGAATAAATATATATTAGTATTACACAACATAATTTACTCGTCCTGGTCCCAAACTAGGATACCCTGCGTTATGGTAACCAGGCAAGGACATCTCCAATGGAAATACCACCGGTTGAGGTCATTTATATAAATGTACGGCGGCCCCTCGTGGGAGTCGAAACCACGAAGTTCGAAAGTTATGTTATACATTTTATTTTAACAAAGTCCTGATGGGATTGGTCTGTAAGATTATTAAGCAGGCAGAAAACATTAGTTGAGATTGACGGAGCACCTATCGGATAGACGTAAAAGATCAGAGGTATGTGTATATTAGCTCTATTTTGGAAAGAATAGGTAGATAGAGAAATTACCAGAGCAGCAATCCATTGCTGGAGGACAGGATGTAAATGTGTTAGCCAGCGGGCCAACGATTCATTGAATACAACAACGCATTAAACCGTTTTCAAGTCTTTGACTTTGACACATTCATTAGAATTCAGAATTTTCATCGGGATCCATGTCCGATATTTCGTGTCAAAGAAACTACGTGAAACCAGCTGCCGAACATCGTGTCCGCTCACTGCAGTCATATCGCGAAGAGCAAGTGAACGCGTTTTTTTATTGTTTATAACGGAATAATTTTAATTTGTTTTGCTTTTCAGGCACAATCGCCGGATGAGTCAGCGTTAGTGTCTGCGGCAAGAAACTTTGGGTTCGTTTTCAGAGAGCGATCCCCTAGCACCATAACCGTAGAGGTTATGGGAAATACAGAGGTGAGCACAACACTCAGATTTTATTGCCTCGTTGTTGAACAATTCAAGACAAGTTCGTAATAGTACATTACACAACTAGGGTGGTAATACAAAGAAAGGCCGAGATCGCAGAAGTTTGCGGCCCGAGCTGCAAGCGAGGGACGTAAATATGCGATCGAGAGCTTTCTTTATTACCTCCCGTGTTGTGTACATCTTTTTATGTGTATACTTGGCCAAAAAGCCCCTTTATTGCCAGGTGTGGCATAAAATATAATTTTTAAAATCGATTTGGGCCAATACTATGCGTGTCTAATTTTCTTTTCTTTAACGGATATTTTTTTGTTTCAGGTGTACGACTTGTTGTGTATATTAGATTTTAATAATGTTAGGAAAAGAATGTCCGTGATATTGAGAAAAAAGGATTGTGGTGAAATTAGGTTATATACAAAAGGTGCTGATAATGTAATATACGACAGATTAAAATCAACCCAAACTGAAGTGAAGTCCAAAACTCAGGAACATTTAAATGTAAGTGCATTCCTCTTTATTTACAGTTCGTTCTCAAAATAATTTCGACTTTATTTTGAGCATTATTCAATATGGCCACACACTCCGCCATCTTATCTTCATAATATGTTTATAACTTTGTAGCTCTTACGCCGTTCTGTGACGCCATATTGCTCAAGAACGGTTTGGCGGCTTATTTTTTTTCTTTTAAAAATGACTTTTTATTTGGTTTTAGTTAGATAGAGACCACTTTATTGTACATAAAAATGGAAATTACAGAGATATTTTTAACCTAAGTTTTATTACAAAACAGACACGAAAGATTAAAAAAATATCATTGTACAAGCATTTATTAAACACCAACGAAAAACCCGAGTTGGTTTTCAGAAACCTCTCAAATAACCTATTCGTGCGTCCGATTCCGACTGGAGTCCGCTGTACAGCTGTAACCACCCTAAACTTTACCTCCTCCTTCGCCCGTCCAGAAATTCGCCGGGGAAGGCCTGCGGACCTTAGCGCTGGCGTGGCGTCCGCTGGACGAGCGCTACTTCACGGAGTGGAAGCGGCGCCACCACGCCGCCGCGCTGGCGCTGCACGACCGAGACGAGCAGCTGGATGCCATCTACGAGGAGATCGAGACCGACCTGCTGCTCGTCGGTGAGCGACTCCATTATTTAATTAAACTTTATTATAGACGAACGTTTCACAGGACATTACACAGGGCGTCCCACGGCTATGCCACATGGAGGGAAAGTACCTTTAATATTGTAGATGGAACATTTTACTGAAAGAATTTCAAAAACAATCTAAACTGCATTAATAGATTTTTAAATAATTACACGGTTGAATCGGGAATCGAACCCGCTCCATGTGGCACAGCCGTGGGACGCCCTGTATAAGAAATAACATGTACAATTGTACAGAGCTTATCTCTGTAACAAATAAGCTCGTCTTCTTTCTTCTTCTTCGGTCCCAAAACTTGGTGTGCCTTTGAAAGCTTTGTTCGCGGTTAGCATTGGATGCCGCCGTACTTGATTTGTACATAAGGCCGCACTCTGGGTGTATATCCGTGTTTGTGATGTCCTTGCCTGGTTACCATATCCTAGTTTTGGACCAGGACTAGGACTGTGCTGTGTGGGAGTAATTTATTTATAACTTCTAGTGGTGCATAGGGGTCTCGACCACAGATTTCCACTTCGGACAGTGATTCGCCGTAGCTTCGATTCAAGCCAGCTAGTTCTGTTCGACTTGCCCTCTTCAAGTATAGTTCTTTTCTAGCTGGTCTTTGGTTGCTCTCTATTTCGATTGCCCAATTGGCTTAAAATTAAAATTTCATTAAAAAATACCAGTGGTATGTCCAGAAGCATGAAGCACAAAATTTTGTCAATTCTTACGCGTGGTATTGTTCATTCACAGGTGTAACAGCGATAGAAGACAAACTACAAGACGGCGTGCCAGAGACAATAGCCAACTTGAGCATGGCTGGCATCAAGATTTGGGTGCTGACCGGAGATAAGCAAGGTAGGCCTTTTAACTATTATAGAGTTATGCTAATATCTATGCCAACACTTTTATACAGAATTCATCTACTTTTCTTTTAATCACGTTAAAACGATTTTTGAATGATTAGACGTCCCTGATTTCAGATTAACCTTGTTTTTTTTTTAATTCGCTCTACATAGTACTCACTTTTTCCCATCGAACAAATAATGCAGAAATTTTTAAAAAAATATCTATGGGCAACATAAAAATAATATGTGCAAACGACCACCATGGTTTTTATGGACCATGGTCTGTCATTTATGGCGCCATTTTGTTTAAAGAAAAAGAATTACATGACTGGTTGCCCTGTAACTGGTTTAAGTTTGTGAAACCAGCCTTTTTGGACTAATTTGAGAAGGAATTTAAAAACCTATTTAGAGGCTAAGAATTTCACCCATGCCGGGATTCGAACCCGCAACCTCTGGCTATCCGTACCAGCGCTCTACCAATTGAGCCAATGGGCGACTCACGGCATCAGTGAAATTTCGAACCTCTTTACAATATTCTCTGTATTACGTACAGGCAGCGACATCTGACTTAAGCAAATTGCATTACTTACAGCCCCGACTACCTACTTTGCAGTTAGGTTTAACATCGGAACGATATCACTGTACTCACATGATTACACTATTTTTATTTTTAATGCACTAACCCGTGCTAAGGAACAAATTTAAAAACCTATTTAGAGGCTAAAAATTTCACCCATGCCGGGATTCAAACCCGCAACCTCTGGCTATCCGTACCAGCGCTCTACCAATTGAGCCAATGGGCGACTCACGGCATCAGTGAAATTTCGAACCTCTTTACAATATTCTCTGTATTACGTACAGGCAGCGACATCTGACTTAAGCAAATTGCATTACTTACAGCCCCGACTACCTACTTTGCAGTTAGGTTTAACATCGGAACGATATCACTGTACTCACATGATTACACTATTTTTATTTTTAATGCACTAACCCGTGCTAAGGAACAAATTTAAAAACCTATTTAGAGGCTAAAAATTTCACCCATGCCGGGATTCGAACCCGCAACCTCTGGCTATCCGTACCAGCGCTCTACCAATTGAGCCAATGGGCGACTCACGGCATCAGTGAAATTTCGAACCTCTTTACAATATTCTCTGTATTACGTACAGGCAGCGACATCTGACTTAAGCAAATTGCATTACTTACAGCCCCGACTACCTACTTTGCAGTTAGGTTTAACATCGGAACGATATCACTGTACTCACATGATTACACTATTTTTATTTTTAATGCACTAACCCGTGCTAAGGAACAAATTTAAAAACCTATTTAGAGGCTAAAAATTTCACCCATGCCGGGATTCGAACCCGCAACCTCTGGCTATCCGTACCAGCGCTCTACCAATTGAGCCAATGGGCGACTCACGGCATCAGTGAAATTTCGAACCTCTTTACAATATTCTCTGTATTACGTACAGGCAGCGACATCTGACTTAAGCAAATTGCATTACTTACAGCCCCGACTACCTACTTTGCAGTTAGGTTTAACATCGGAACGATATCACTGTACTCACATGATTACACTATTTTTATTTTTAATGCACTAACCCGTGCTAAGGAACAAATTTAAAAACCTATTTAGAGGCTAAAAATTTCACCCATGCCGGAATTCGAACCCGCAACCTCTGGCTATCCGTACCAGCGCTCTACCAATTGAGCCAATGGGCGACTCACGGCATCAGTGAAATTTCGAACCTCTTTACAATATTCTCTGTATTACGTACAGGCAGCGACATCTGACTTAAGCAAATTGCATTACTTACAGCCCCAATTTGCAATTGCAATTTGCTTCACTTTCACTGATGCCGTGAGTCGCCCATTGGCTCAATTGGTAGAGCGCTGGTACGGGTAGCCAGAGGTTGCGGGTTCGAATCCCGGCATGGGTGAAATTTTTTGCCTCTAAATAGGTTTTTAAATTTGTTCCTTAGCACGGGTTAGTGCATTAAAAATAAAAATAGTGTAATAATTTGAGAAGGCATTAGAAGTCATAGTACTACAATTCCTGGCTTATTATAACAATTTGAAGTACACTGCACCGCACATCCACCTCAGCAATTAATAGTTATTCTTCTTCAGGCTATATTAGTCCACTGCTGGACATAGCCCTCCTCTAATGAGCGCAAGGTTGTGCCGTCATTAGGGGGTAATGCCCCTAATTTAATAGTTGAATGCAATGAAATCTACTATTATTGCGAATGTGAGTGAAAGGGTTGGTAAGGGTCGTCCCAGGCGGACATACATCGACCAGATAGGGGATGTATTAGCAAAGGGAAAGATAAAAAGTACCCTGAGCCGGCGTGCGTGCATGCAACGACTTATGAACGTTGATGAAGCGAAGGTGATCTGTCAGGTCGTGGCAAGTGGCAGTCCCTGGTCTCTGCCTACCCCTCTGGGATACAGGCCTGAGGTTATGTATGTATGTCTACTAACAAAGGGCGGTCTCTGTCTGGCAGAGACAGCGATCAACATCGGCTACTCGTGCCAGCTGCTGACGGACGATATGGCGGAGGTGTTCGTGCTGGACGGCGGCACTCACGACGACGTAGAGCGCCAGCTCGCCAAGTGCCGCGACTCCGTGCGCGTCGTCAACACCTTTATGCCGCACGGTACATATACTAATACAACAAATAAATATAAATAAATAAATATTCATGGACATATAACATAACATTTACATACAGGCACATACATTGCTTCTGGCCCCACACAAGGATACCCTGTGTCGTGGGAACCAGAAACAACGACATCACAAACATGTAAACATCCAAGACCTAGGGTTTTTTTTATTGTTCCCACCCGGGATTCGAACCCGGACCTCTTGCTAGGTAGGTAGATGCACTACCGCTACGCCACAGAGGTCGTCAATATTACATAGATCTCGTTAGCCCTAAACTAAGTACAACTTAATGACTTGTGTTATAGGTGCTAACTCGACGATACATTTAATACAATAAATACATAGATAATATCCAAGACCCGAGACAAACTAGAAAAGTTCGTTTCCTAGTTTGACCTGGCCGGGGATCGAACCCGAGACCTTCCGTTTTACAGTCAGCGTGTTAAGCCGCTGCGCCACCGGGGCCGACCAACATACATAAATACAACAAATATGTTTTAATTTTCTCCAGTACAAGTTAAGCCAGTCGTTAAGCCATGTCAGAGGCCTTATGGGCGGCTTGATAACTTCGGACAGTAAGGCCCGCCACTGCCTTACAGTCCTCCACCAACCCGGACTTGGCCCCCGTGGTGGAGTATGGTCTAACCTTCCTGCGATGCAGGAAGAGACCAGTGCCCCAGCAGTGGGGACATACAAGGGTTGATAACGAACACAATGCAATAAAAAAAAACCATAAAAAACAAACTCAGGTTTATTGTCTTACGTACAATTGGTTACTTGGTTATATTTTATAAATGCTCGCCAAGTGCCGTTACTCCGTTTATATCGCACGGTACTAATACAAATACAATACGACTATGTTTTTTATTTTCTCCAGTATACAATGCACTTAAAAAACTTATGAAGAGGTTTATTGTTTTACGTGCATTCACTTGGTTACATTTTATAAGAGCGCTAGATCACCAAGTGCCGCGACTTCGTGCGCGTCATCAACAAATGCATGCCGCACGGTACTGATACAAACATATTTTATTTTCTCCAGTACACAATGCTCTTAAGAACAATACACTAAGAGATGTGTTTGATTTTAAATAGAAAAATAATTATTGGTGTATATTTCAATCATATTACGTTTAAATTGATTTGAGAAAGGATGGTCAGAGTGGAGTGCATTTTTCTCCGCTACAAATGGACTTGAAGGCGGCTTACATTGTGTACAATGTCAGTTCCGATGTCTGATTTCGCATGGGTGTTTCGGCAGGCTGTAGAAATAAATATGTAAACATAATCGTTTCTAAACGTATTAAATTTGATTTCTGAACCGTTTGTCACTTTGGTTCTGGATCGTTCCACCTGAGGGCGCTTTTGTCTTTTATGTCAACTGTTTCTCGTTAAAGTGCGTTTCACGAAATAAGTCCCTTGGATTTAGCAAATATAGTCTCTATTACATGGCGATAAGAATTTCTTGAAAGGACCTATAATGTGAAACGCACTCTACGTGTAATTTTCATATTGTAATCGTGCGCTAAATAAACCTTATTTCTTTATTCTACGCAATTTTAATTCTAAAACAGGCAAGCCGGAAGCGCGTCCGGCCGAGGCGGCCAACGGCGGCGCGGCGGCCCCGCGGCCGTCGCCGGGCCGCGCCGCCAACGTCAAGCTAAACGCGCCCGCCGTCTCCGTCGTCACATTTAGGTGGGAACTTAGCTCTCTAGCACGCGACAGGTAGACAGGCAAACTACACCTTTATTTGTCACCCGCCCGAGTGCCTTTTCGGGCCGACGTTCTGTTGGTGCATTGCGGTACATCGACGAGTCGATTTCGTTGAATTTGTCCATTGTCCTCCGAAATTGTCTACATTTTTAAATGGTCGCGTGTAGCGTTCAATAAGTCGTAATTTTTGTGTTATCTCGAATAAAAAACAATTCGATTTGGATTTTCTTTCATTGCCGCTGCAATTCAACTGTCCAGTATCAATGGAATGAAAAATTTGGTCGCGCGATACGGCCATGAATCTGTCTTTGTACTGCAATGCACTAGGGGAATCGAGGCCCTGCTGTCCTGTCTTTACTTACTGCCTCCGGCTCTGATGAACTCGATCGACTTCACTAAGGCCCGCCACTATCTCTATATAGAAGCTGTCTGTTTTTGAAAACGGTAGCTGTCCGGGTCCGCGTTTCATAAAACTAAAAGCCATACTTTGTAATGACAATTGGATGTACATTGCATTGCCGATTAGTAATATTAGTCTTGCTACTATGTGGGTTAATAGCCTATGCAATTGTCATTGTCATGAAGGAAAATAGTTTCGTAACTAATACGGGTTACGAAAATTTACACGACCCCACTACGGGTCGGAAAAAATCAATATGCAAATGCGAAGCCCGAGCTCGTCGGTGTTTATGTGAGTTTTAAAAAGAAAACTAATTTTAATTTATTCCAAAGGTGTGTGTTCCTTAGTGTTGTTGATCGAATAATACGAGTTATCCGACTTAGAAACCTTCCAAGAAAAAAAGTATCTATTGAGAGTTGACCACCCTTCGTCGTCTTTATTTTCACGACACCTTTTTTTATAAGACCCTTTTTACGATTTCCACTCCTATGCTATACTCATAAGAGAAGTGGAGCAGACGACCCCGGTGTGTTGACTTATTGGAAAACTTAACGGCATTTCATGCTCGAAACATTATCGAGCTAGTTGACCGCAAAAGCCGAAGAAGAAGTGAACAAAGGACGGTTTTTCTATGAGGGTGTATTCGTAATAGCCGTTTTCATCAGAGTCGGAATTGTGGCGTCTGTTTATTCTTCTTTTCGTTGTAGATCGATTTTGTGCGTTACGTGTGTATATCGCTTGTTTAAGTTGGAGAAAGCCTTCTATAGACCAGAGCTAACTTAACTATGTGCTCGTAATTTTAAAGATTCAAGATGGTTAAAACAAACGTGTCGTATTAATTTGTCATTAAATAAGATGAGATCTATCGAAAAAAGTTGTCAATGAAAGGACTAACTTATTATCCTATATTGAGGTCAATATAGGTACCTAGATAGATAGATAGAGAACACTTTATTGCACAACCAGAAAAATATTACAACCATGATTCTTAAATCTAAGTAATATTTTTATTTTTACTACCTATTTTTATTTGTATATTTATTTTGTATTTTTTTATTTCCTTAAATAGGAGAATTTTGATGTTGATAATAAAGAGCTAGTTTTTATACACTGAGCAAAGTTGGTAAAGTTAAAGCAACTGACATTTAGTCAATTGAAATATTTGTACATAATATGTATAAATATATATTTTTCTTTTCCATGTTCCCCTTTTTTCCTCCTGTCTCACTAGAAACCATTCCTACACACTCCCTCTATCTGTGCAGTAGAAGAGAGTTCCTTCTCTCTCTAACCTATAGTGCTGCCTCTGTCTAACACACCGACTGCGACACCACGACATTGTGTCAGCAATTCATGTTTAGTGCACACCACATCATGAGTGATTTAACCTGATTAATATTAGCTTTAAGTCCAGCTCTGAATATTCAAAAGAAATTAATTTGGATATTCAGCGCTTCTTAATGGTAGTTTTAAGATGCCCTTTTTACAGTAAGGCTCTTGTGAAAATTTAGATACTGATGATTTGTCCGTGTACGTCATAAATACTTTAAATGTATCCAGAGACACTAACGGCATTTGTTACAGTGATTTATGGGAAATTGAAGCAAGGTACTAACGTTCATTGCCCGCTACAATAGCTAATCTTTAAAGTATTTCTCTGGGTGCCGTACGTAACGGCTTTATTTATTTTACACAAATAAAGGTGTCTAACCGTAAATCAAAACAAATCCTACCAAATTGTCACTCTACATTTGGAAATTTGAACTGAAGACCAATTTTCAATATGGCCACCGTACTAAAACAGGCGTATCACACACAAGAGCGTCAGTATTTCCAGCACTGAGTAAACGGGCAAGAAATAGTGTGCTTTAGATGAATATAAAATATAATTCAGCTAAATTATCCTCGTAAATAGCCCAGTTCAATTTTCCAAGATGATCGCCGTACGAAAACAGGCGTAACACACATTAAATAAATAACACACATATGACATAAAAATAAATAAATAATAAAATAAGAGCGTGGCTGATAACAGCAACGAGTAAATTGTAAAAAACTACCATCTCAATCAAAATATTGCAGCAAATAGCCCCCGTTTAAAATTTCAAGATGGCTGCCGTGCTAAAATAATCGTATCACATACAACGGCATTGGAGATTCTAACACCGAGTAAGCGGGCAAAAATTGTGTGCCTAAGAGCTGTTTGTAAAAAAACTATTCAACCAAAATATCTTTGCACATGACCGCCGTACTAAAACAAGCGTATCACATACAACAGCGTGGGTGATTTCAGCACCGAGTACGAAGCGGGGGCGGGCGCGCCGCACTCGAGCGAGGCTCATGACGTCAGCAACGACGACGCCAACGGGTTTGCCATAGTGGTCAATGGACACTCGCTGGTGCACTGCCTGCATCCCAAGCTGGAGGAGAAGTGAGTACGACTAAACCCCAGTTTCTCATACACTATTTTGTTTGACATATCTAATATAAAAAAAATCTTGTGTCACAGTGTTTGTTATCAATTCTTCTGAAACGGCTTCACAGATTTTATGATTTTTTGTGTAAACTTGGGGTAGGTCTGTCAATAGGTCGTAGGTTTTATTAATGTGGCAAAACATTGTCGGCTATTAAATATTTTTTTCTTTATTGTAAACAGTAAATTTGAAAGAGCGTTAGATAAAATGTGTTTCAAAGGCTACCTATATCTAAGACAAATATCTTCCATTCAATCTGAGCACAGATTAACGGTTATCTGTAAGTCTAATATTAACAGCTGTCACTTTCGAGCATTTTGCTAACTTACGTGTCGGTTATAAAATATATATAACTCAGATACATATATATATATATATATATATATATATATATATATATATATATATATAGATATAGATATATTTCATATTATCAGTATAAAATTGAAATAAACAATATCTAATCGTTACTGGTTTTAAAATAATTTACAACACGCAACATATTCACAAGCCACGTCCTAAGGAGTGCCGTCGGTTTTCATTCGGTGACCAGTATTGATACGCGTACGGTCGGCAGGTTTCTAGACGTGGTGCTGCAGTGCCGCTCGGTGATCTGCTGCCGCGTGACGCCGCTGCAGAAGGCGATGGTGGTGGAGCTCATCAAGAAGGCGCGCAAGGCCGTCACGCTCGCGATCGGCGACGGCGCAAACGATGTCTCCATGATCAAAGGTACAAGGGTTTGGAATTGGAGGATAGCGCATAGTTTATTTAACGGTATCAAAACAAAGAACCAAATAAAATATCAGATAGCTTTATGTGGTGTCACCAACCATATAAAGCTAATTAAAATTTTGTTTAGTTCTTTGTTTGATCCCGTCATAGAATAAATATTTTTAGTTTTTCTGATTTTCAATTTATCACTTTTCTTATAAAACCTTATTCATACAGACTACTACAAACATAAAACAAAATTGAAAAATCGGCAAATCGGAAATGCATCCAACAAACAAAATATTCTCGGTAGTGCAATTCGAAACCCCTTATGAACCTACATGTGTTATTTAAACGAATCTGCATGAAAACCTGGCCGTCATGGTCTCTGACTACTCAATTCGGGAAGGAAACTTTTTATGATAGCTGTATTTTAATTTTTTCCTGATATTAGACGTAATTTTAAGAAACTAATTTCGTTTTTTTTTTTTTCGATTAATTAAGTTTATCACTATGAAATAATTTTTTTAAATATCTAAATTTGTGACGTCATACGGCGGCCCAGCCGTGTAGAGTATCACGCGATTGCGTTAGCGTATGAGTGAGTCAAAGTCAGGAGTCTGTGAATACTGTCAAAAAAGCCACAGACTCAATTAGCCGGGTCAATATGAAATGATGGTACTTATAAATCAGTGTCCAGGGCGTATGCGAAATCGTCCGTGTTAGCTATACCTACAAATCAAAATTGCCAAGAAAAATTGAAAACCACTAAAGCAAATTCCGTAGATAGAGTAGTTTTACTCCCTCTACGCCAAATTTACAACAACCAAACGTGATCAGTCAAGCAAGTCAGTCACACAGACTACATAGAGATACTACGTGTCTGTCAGCAAATTTTGACAGCTCGATCTGGATATTGTGTTCACAGTATACCTATATATTTTGGTCTGCTGCCTACAGAGTACTGTAACCGTCGTATGACGTCACGCAGCAGTTTAATAACAAATTTTAATTTCATAAAATAAAGCCCATCTTTTAATTTCATTAGCTCTAACACTGAAAATACTGCTATTTGGATAAAAACCTCGAAATGGTTTTCGATTTAGCCTAAGTAACAAATTCTTTCTTTCGCGAATTGCGCAGTAAAGGCTCCAATTCCTTTTAGAGTCTAAACACTTTATTAATTATATTCTTTTTAATGCACTCCGTGCTAAGGACAATTGCTAACTGGCTAACCGTGCCAGTGCTCTTCCAACTGAGCTAATGGGCGACTCACCGGCATCAGTGAAATTCCGAACCTCTTTACGTAATACAGAGAGAATTGTAAAGAGGTTCGAAATTTCACTGATGCCCGTGAGTCGCCCATTAGCTCAGTTGGAAGAGCACTGGCACGGTTAGCCAGAGGTCGTGGGTTCGAGTCCCGGCATGGGTGGAATTTTTACCCTCTAAATATATTTTAGTTATACTAATCCGCATCAATCCCACCCCTCAGCGGCGCACATCGGCGTGGGCATCTCAGGCCAGGAGGGCATGCAGGCCGTCCTGGCGTCGGACTACTCGATCGCGCAGTTCCGCTTCCTGCAGCGTCTGCTGCTGGTCCACGGCCGCTGGTCCTACTACCGCATGTGCAAGTTCCTGCGCTACTTCTTCTACAAGAACTTCGCCTTCACAGTGTGCCATTTCTGGTTCGCGTTCTTCTGCGGATTCAGCGCGCAGGTGGGTGTTCACACACGTATGTCACATTGCAGGGCCGCGTTTCACGAAACTACAATTCATAGTTTATTTTGACAGTTGTGTATACGTTGCGCAGCCGGTGAGATCTATTGGCCTTCGTGGTTAATGTAAAATTTGCAACGAGTTTTTATTGTAAACCATGAATTGTACGGCTATGAAATAGGACTCAGGTAACTGGCGACGCAACATCTATAAACATCGACTTTCAAATCAGAACTCTATTCTGTAACGCCTGTAACACAAAAACGACGTAAACTATAAAATGTAAAACAACCGTAATGTAATCAACCTTTACATGTTTCATTTGGTACTGCGAACTGGGAAACGCAGCGTAAGATGCTCGTTGATAGCAGCATCAGCGGCAGTGTGCTGATTTCGGATTAGCAATTAGCAAGTTGCTGTCAGCGGCTGGATTAGGAATAGCTAAGGAACAGAACAGAAAAAAACTTAAATTGCCGATTATGTCTTCATTGCAACGTTATGTGTGTTAACCTGTGTATTTCACTGTCACACGCACACTGTATTGTATAATAATTATTAACAGCTGTAGCAATACCTCTCGCTAACGGTAAGGGAAAAAATATTTTGAGGAAACCCGTGTGATGACGTGTTTAAATACGCGTGGTAATTTGGTAATTAAGCCTGTGAGGGAAAGCCAATTTCCTACAGTGCGACTTTTATAGACTACATAAAAAAGTGTGTGTGTGTTAATTATAGTTATGTAAGCATATTTGTTTGAGGCAATAACTCTTCGTAAACGGGCCGCGTCACAGATGCAGCGAGTACGTGGTAGCGCTAACGGCATCCTGCGTGCAATTGCCGATAGGCCTGGTTGTGCAGTCTGGGCACACCTAATGCAGCTACATGGAAGCAAAAACTGCTCACAGACTGTGCAACTTTAGTGTACATAGTAGAAATAATTTAGTTGTTTTTGTACTACCATAGGTTAGATTACACTAACAAATTTATGGGTGTTTTACGCCTGAAATAAATAAATAAAACAAAAAAAATTTAAAATCTATATAAATAAAATTCAAAGTCCTTGCTGATTGACTCATTCATCAACGCCCAGCCCAAGCCGTTGGACCTAGGAAGCTGAAATTTTGCACAGACGGTCTATATATAATGTAGGCAAGGAATAAAATTACTTACGAAAAGGGTTGCCAAAATTTGTATGAGAGGTATAAAGAATGTTGTCTAATTTTCTTGAAACTTACCGTTTTTTTAAATTTAACCCTTGAGGGCGTAAACGGGGTTGCAAAATTTTGTAGCTACGTTTTTTTTTATTTAACCCTTAAGGGCGTAAACGGGGTTGCAAAATTTTGTAGCTACGTTTTTTTTATTTAACCCTTAAGGGCGTAAACGGGGTTGCAAAATTTTGTAGCTACTAAACTCCACGCGGACGGTGTCGCGGGCAAAAGCGAGTCATTCATAAAGTACAATAAAGTTTTCTCTATCAATTCAATTCAATTTCAATTTATTTCAACGTAAAGAATTTACATTCTGTTTGCTGAATGTCAAAGTACAATGTAACATGAAAGTGAAAGCCGCCGCCTTCGGGCCGTAGTGTAGTGGAGAAAGAGGCAGCGGGAAAAAAAAAACTCCACTCTGACCATCTTTTCTCAAGTCCTCTTAAATCTAATACATTAGATACCACCTTAGATACCACGCTTATCTATCTATCATTCCTTTCGCCTTCAGACGGTGTTCGACGAGATGTTCATCTCGGTATACAATTTGTTCTACACGTCTCTGCCCGTCCTGGCGCTAGGCGTGTTTGAACAGGACGTGTCGGACACGACGTCGCTGCAGTTCCCCAAGCTGTACGCGCCCGGTCACACCAGCCAGCTTTTCAACAAGACGGAGTTCATCAAGTCCACCCTGCACGGGTGTTTCACGTCGCTCGTGCTGTTTTTGATACCTTACGGTGAGTACTCGTTTTGTTGACTTTAGAGGAAAAAGATTAGCTTTTTGTATGTTATCGTGAGTGAGTCTTTTCTTTAGTTGAGTGACTATTGCCCGACTGCGCCAGAAGGATTTCTTTGTTACGCTCTGAATTCTCAGAGCTTCCACTGTGCATTCGTTCAATTCAGAGCTGAATGCAACCCTTTATATGTCCTCACTGCTGGGGTACGGGTCTCTTCCTGTATCGCAGGAAGGTTAGGCCATACTCCCTCACGGGGGCCAAGTCCGGGTTGGTGGAGGATTGAAAGACAATAGCGGCCCTTACTGTCAGAAGTTATCAAGCCGCCCATAAGGCCTCTGACATGGCTTAACGACTGCCATTACATGACATGGCCTTGCAAAGCACGGAAGCGCTCGGAAAAATGCCACTAACGTTAGTCAAGAGATGGTCACCCATCCAGTACCTGACCGCGCCTGTTGTTGCTTAACCCAAGTGATTGATCATTCGGTTCTGCTAGGCTACGAGCGCTTGGCCGCTCCTTATATCTGTGTATATGTGGCCGCCATTCTGGTTATTCGCACGGGGTGTCATATTATTTTCAAAACAAGAAACAAATGGCGTGTCCTTATTCTCAGGTACTTACAAGGATGGACTCGCTCCCGACGGGAAGATCCTGTCCGATCACATGCTACTGGGCAGCGTCGTCGCTACCATCCTCATTATAGACAATACCACTCAGGTGAGTTGAAGAAATTACTTTTACTTCTACTTCTTACTAAAGTGACTGACTATATTATTACTTAGTCCTCCTCCGGGTTCTGATAATAATGTACTGGTGTAACTAATCTGTCAATAACGCAAATAAAATTAAAAAGAATCCTAGGCCGAAATAAAAAAAAAAAAATTGTCGTCGTCGTTATATTGTAATCATTATATTCTTTTTAATGCACTAACCCGTGCTAAGGACAATTTTTAAAAACCTATTTAGTGGCTACATTCCACCCATGCCCGTGTTAATTATCGGGTTTTGGTTTCTGTGATGTGTCTTGTTGGTATAATAAACGTCTTTCTTTCTAAATAATAACAAGTTATCGTGTGACCTTCGTCTTACGTGTCGATGGCAAGCCATCATGGTGCCAATCTGCGTAAGGGACTCGCTGATTGCCCAAACGTACGGGCTATTGAGTACGTTGTTCGGGGAGGCTCATTTTATGTACGCCATTGAGTGAAGACGAAATGGTACAGTGCTACACAAGAAATAAGTCTTGCGGATTTACCTGCGCAGATGACCAAATTTTGGATGTGCGGCAAGTTGAATCAGATAGTTTCATTTTATGGCAGGCCGCGCGCCTTTGTTGCTATTGGTTGATTCAACGTCATCGATGCAGGTGACTATTAGTTTGGCAATATTAGCGTGAGCGAAATAGGTAGCGCTACTGCGGCAATCAATTCTGCATCTTAACCGTATTGGTTAAAGATCATGTTGAATGTACTTATAGCTTCGGCTACTTTCGTTACACGTCTTCCTAGTCTGCGCGAACGTAGATTCCCAAAGGGACTTTTATGATGTGTAGTACTGTACATAATTATGTTCACAGTGTTTACTTGATCTTGAAGTTACTAAACCGATTAAGCCTATATCTTTCTCTGGGTGAAGGTCTGCACCCTGCTGTTGGACGATTATATGGGGTGTTTTAGAGAGATTCAGTCAGCTACTTGAGCAAATAACAAAATTTAGTTTGGTATGGAACTGCTGCTATTTGTTTCCATATTATGAAAGTGATTTCCTAATAAAATTGGTTTTTAATGATGAGATAAAGAATCCATCTTAAGTTTCACCGGAATTATGGGAAACATTTTTTACGCTACATCATATTTAACATAAGATAACATTTACATACAGGCACATCGTCGTCAGGCTATACTAGTCCACTGCTGGACATAGCCCTCCCCTAAAGAGCGCCACGTTGTGCTATCATAGGGGGTAATGCCCATAATCCCCACGCTGGGCATGCGGGTTGGGATCGCAGTTCGGTGGAATTGTACTGCAGGGGGCGCTGCTGCCCACCCTGTCCCTTAGTCGCCTTTTACAACACCCGCGGGTAGAATTGGGTTGGTGCAATTCTCTAGGCCGACACCACACAGCAGGCACATATACATTTACTTTTCTTAACTTTTTTTCTCTCTTGCAGATAAAGCGTCTGCCCTGCATTCAAACACGTTAACAAATACATATAGGCTCTTTCCTTTATTTAACAAAATATATTTTCGTTCTCTTTTTCTCTAGAGCCGAAAAATTTCTGACCTGAAAAAGGATCCTTTGATGTGTTTTAGTAGGAGGCGCCTAAAAATGGCCTTTGTAATTTTATTTTTGTTTCGCAGATCGCGCTAGACACGACCTACTGGACGGTGTTCAACCACATCACGATCTGGGGCTCGCTGGTTTCCTACTTCGCGCTCGACTACTTTTACAACTACGTCATCGGCGGCCGCTACGTCGGCTCGCTCACCAACGCGCTAACGCAAGCCACGTTCTGGTTTACTGCTGTACTTACTGTGAGTGATGACGTTCTATTCTGTCCCTATATTGGAGTACTAAATCTTAAACGGTTCCAACTATCAAGCACCCCTTAGGATTACGACAGGATTTGGTGACAATAATTTTATGGCCTCTGAGCTTTAATTGTTAGAATATTTTTGTACAAAATTGAACGCAGTATAAAACTTTGGCCTTTGCATCTAGGAAATGTGTTGTTTTATACAGGGTCCAGTGCTATCTTCACACATACTAGATGGGTGAAGGGACCACTAGAACGCTGCATTGCCTGTATATAGAAGTATAGAGTTGTGTCGAAGTATGAAAGGACCCGAACTCGACTTGTTTGCAAGCAGCGACTAAAGTGGTGGGATCGTGGCAAGTGGCAAAACCTAGTATCTGCTTATTCATTCGTGGTACAGGTTTATTTAATGTGCGAAATACGGAAGTCGTTTATGTTAAAAAGCATCCATCATAATATAAACTGATGTAAAAATCCGATTGAATGGTTACACACACCACCATCAGAGCGGACTACAGTTTTAGTTTCTAAGATGACCCATGCTGTCCGAGCGCACTAAGATGAGCGCACTGAAGTGGCGAGTACAGTCAATTATTGTGGGTAGTCACTATTAATTTTTCGCAGCTGGCCGACGGCCGTTTAATATAGAGACAACTTTATTGCACAAACAGAAAAACATTACAACCATGATTCTTAAATCTAAGTAATGTTATACAATTATAACCTATGTATGAGTATCGCGAATTATTAAGAAATACTACACTATTTTTATTTTTAATGCACTAACCCGTGCTAAGGAACAAATTTAAAAACCTATTTAGAGGCTAAAAATTTCACCCATGCCGGGATTCGAAACCGCAACCTCTGGCTATCCGTACCAGCGCTCTACCAATTGAGCCAATGGGCGACTCACGGCATCAGTGAAATTTCGAACCTCTTTACAATATTCTCTGTATTAATGTACTGTATTAACTAATGTCGCTGTAAGTAATGCAATTTGCTTAAGTCAGATGTCGCTGCCTGTACGTAATACAGAGAATATTGTAAAGAGGTTCGAAATTTCACTGATGCGGTGAGTCGCCCATTGGCTCAATTGGTAGAGCGCTGGTACGGATAGCCAGAGGTTGCGGGTTCGAATCCCGGTATGGGTGAAATTTTTAGCCTCTAAATAGGTTTTTAAGAAATACTAGGGAAGTCTTATGTTATTTGTCCACACATTGGAGTCCAATTGTCTTTTCTTGTCTCCCCGTGCGCCAGATGATAATCCTGATGGTGCCGGTGGTGTCGTGGCGCCTGGCGTGCTCGGAGAGCAGGCCGACGCTGGCGGAGCGGCTGCGCGCGCGCCAGCGCTGGCGGTCGGCGCGCTCGGGCCGCGGCGGCGCGCCCGCCCCCCGCACGCCCTCCGCCCGCCGCGCGCGCCGCTCCGTCCGCTCCGGGTACGCCTTCGCGCACCAGGAGGGCTTCGGCCGCCTCATCACCTCCGGCAAGATCATGAAGATCTCCCGGATCACGCACGCGGACGCGGCGCTTTCGGCGCTGGCCTCGCTGCCGGGGAAGTTCCAGCAGCGGCCGCCCACTCCGCCCACGCCCCCCTCGCCGCCCTCCCCGCGCGCGCCCAAGCAGGACCTCGACTCCGTCGACTTATGAACGGCGCGCTCGCCTCGATTCTCGCCGCGAGGTCCGGCGAGGTCGTGAAGATCTCCCGCTTCGTGTGACCGGCGCCGAAGACACCCGCGTCCCGACCGGGCGGGTTCCGGCACCGAACGTCCACTCTGTCGACTTAAGAGCGCCACGCTGGCGCTACGAGGGCTTCGGCCGACGACCGGCAAGATGATGAAGATATCACGAGCACTCGCGTCTCCTAGCAGACGAGTTCCAATGGCGGCCGCCCGGGACCTGGCCTCCGTAGACTTACGAGCGTCGTTCTCTCCTCGGTTCTCGACGCGCTAGTTTTAGTTCGATCTCAGTAGAAGTCTCCGTGAACATTAATTAGTTCGGCAAGTGTAGTTAGAGAGATACAGCAAACGAGTGAGACTTCGTTTTATTTTTTTACTTTAACGTTTCGTTTAAGAGTTAGTGCGACGCCGCGGCAGTGTATTATAGTAACACGTAGACAAACTATCATCTCCACTATCAGTAGGTATTCTTTTCTAAAAAAGACGAATGTACAATGTAAGATCAAAATAATAGTTTGTAAATTTAAAACGTTACAAACGAACCATAATTTTTATATAGACGGCATAATGTCGTCGAAACTCATATTGTGATAATGTTAATAGATTTAAATGAAATTCGTATTATATTATTACCTATATTAAATTATATTTGTTGATCGAGAGTATATATTGATAGATATTTATTATGGGTACATACTAAGATTACTCTTTTATATGGGAAAAAGTGTAGTGTTTCGATCTGCCCAGGACGCTCCCAACACATCCTGTCCCTCACTATTGTGAACTTGTCTCGTTTTTTTTCAATGAATGTTACCATAATAATTCCAGTTGTCCTTCGATCAAACAAAGTAAGCCCACATCCAACATTGTATTAGTAGGCAAGATTTGTTTCTAATTGCTTAATTTGTTTCATTTAAAATGTTCCTTTGTTATATTGTTTTATGTTCACAATCGAATGAACTTGCCTAATGTTCTACAGCTTTCGATCGTTGTCATTGTGTCCGAGACCTTAGTAAAATGTGCATTTAAAACTATTGTGAATGTTCGCAGGCAGTTCAAATGTTACAATGAACTCAGTGCTATTTCTGATACTTAAAGTAGGATATGATTTAGCAGAGTTAGTGCCAAAAAAACTACAAGGTATCGCTAACGAAAAATAAGTTTGACGTATCAATTAATTAGTGTATTTATTCTTCTGTTGAAACTGTCAAACCTATACTTAAAATTTATTGTGGCATTTATTCAGCAAATATAACTTTGTCGAAAGTTGTAGCAATGTAAATAAAGCATAGAGACTTAACTTAATATGTGCCCGAATTGGGATCGTAATATCTGTACTGTAGCATTTCCACTGCGTGCGAAAGGAACATTGGTTTGCTTTCGGATCAACTTTTTTAAAATAAATAATGTACTTCATAACTTAGTTTCCTTCATAATTCCCTCCGACCACAGATAAAGATTGTAGCCTCAGACCCACAGAACAATTAAGCCAACTCAGACCCATTCTAAATTTCTAAATATCCACTAAGATTTTTATTCTTAGCTGGACACGCAGTATCCTCTAGTGCATTTTTATTCGTGATCTTAGGCCGCGTCTTTCCGATTATATAAGACACTGACAGAGTGCTTGACTCATCTTAATAACTAAAAACTAGGCTGTTAAGATGATCATTTACACAGCGTCGGCTGGCCATAGAGCCAGGGTCTCGGATTGAAATCCGGGCCCCGGCCTGTGTGCCACCCGCAACCCCTCCCAAGCGACTTTTTCCCGTATCGATATATTGAACGAAATTAATACAGGTGTTAAAAATTTACTTCTGGACTTGGTCTTGTACCGATCCACAGCAAGAAAGTGATCCAAAATGCCACCCTTAGCCTTAGGCTTAGGCCCAGTCCGACAAACAGATTAAAAGACACAGTTCGACCTTGGATGTAGGTATAGTCGCGTGCACTAACGTGTAAACACCTTAGAACCTTGTCACATAACTTCTAGCTCAGATGCTTTAGTTCTTATTCTGAGACTTCTAGCCTGATGTAGGTACTAGAAATGACTGACTTTGACAAGGTTCTGAAGGGCAGACATGTACGTGCTCGTGACTACACCACAGACATTCGGATTTTTGATTCAGTTTAATTATTTTTATTGCAAACGGTGTCGCGCATTCGTGCCCAAAAAGACCAAAAATTTACTGCTACGATGAATAGAAGTGGAATAAAATATCTTTATCGTCGAACTTCAACTTATAGCAGGGTTTTCATGATCTTAGTACATACACTCGAACGAGTGACCTATTTTAGGTACAAAAATGACGCTCCTATCTTGTACACCAGTCATCTTAAAATATCGTTGCGTTTTGTGCTTTATCGCTGCCACAGCCAATATTACGGAGCTACGAGGGCTACGAGCGCACCATGTTGTTGTATCAGGTTACAAAGGGGAGGTAGGTTGTTGTGCTATCTCCAGAATACCAACATTTTCATCCGTGCTCTCTTCACACGTGTGGCTGCAAGTAAAACGTAAAGATTGACTTGCAGTCAATTGTATTGTGTACGGATGTATTTGTGTAGAGCAGCGCCATCTACGATTAAAAACCAAGCGCCATCCTGTTTCACGTAGTGAAATCGAGATGACGCTGCAGGATATATGTAATAAAATAAAAAATGTGTATCGCGGCGAACGTGCTGTAGTCTGGACGTTTCGGTCTAATATTCATTAGTGTGAGGTTTCGGTGCCATCATAAAAATCGGTATAAAAATATAAAAGTAAAAGAACATGTTTCTCAAAAAAAAAACTGTTTTAAGTAGGTATTGATTTTATTTTACCAGGCTGAAACATATTGCATGTGTTGCCAGAATAGGCAATTTATCCTCATTTGGGCTATTTCGGTGAGTATAAGAAGAAGAGCATACGATCAAACCGCACAAATCTTGCAGAGCAATATCCCCAAATAAAAAGCAAATTAGGTCATAAATTTAAATTCGATGCTGTTAGGCCACGTTCCCTGTCCCAAGCACAAGTTTGAATTTTCTGTCCTAGTCCCATGAACGTTGGGTCACATTCGCGACCCAACATTTTTGGTGTAGATTAGGTTTTAATTTGGCTGTATAAAAAAACTGCAACGTAGCAGCAACGAAGCGACAAGTTACCTTGTAGCGTAGCAAGGTTACTTGTCGCTTCTCCTTGGGGTCGCTTTCGGAATTTGGTTGTTGCTTGTTCTTTGTGTACGTAAAATACTGAACTAGTAGAGAAAAACAATGAAAAACTGCTTTCAATTTTCAGTGCCTTCATAGATGGAGTACATCTATGAAGGCATAGATAGCTATTAGGTTGGAAGGCACTGAAAGTTCAATATTTTGCTGACAGCCGTTCAGAATCTGGCAATACTGCAAATGTCAAACCACCTGTGTGTCAACTGTCAAGCGTGTGACTTAACCTCAAAAGTAAACAAATATATTTTATCGGCTTATCGTGAATTCATAATTTATAGCTAAATGTAAAAAATGAGTCAATACTATAATGTAGTTCCCTGGTTTAACAGTGAAGAGTGGCGCTTGGTTTACAACAAATTATACTCTGCAACTTCGCATTATTCCCAGAAACAAGAGGCTCTGAAAATTTTGCTCATCTGGAAAGCCAGATGTCCATCTCTGCCTTCAGGTATAGAATCCACTTTAGGCTTGCTGGAGGTGCACTTAGAAGATACAAAGCCAGATGCACAGGATCCCAATGAGGAAGTGCTGCGTTTGGCGTATTCGTCAGCCATAATGCGGTTTGTAAACCATATGCTGGACACACAGACCGCTAAAGGTTCCAGCTTATACCAGGCGGCGAAGAACCTAAACGTCCCGGACTGGATCATAGACCTCAGACATGACACTGCACACAGCAACATCTTACCTTCGTTAGAGTTACTCAGAGAAGCGGCGACTATAGGTCTGCTCTGGTTAAAAGGCACCTATTGGGAAAAACACAAAGAACACATAAAAGATTATGAGGCTGGCGAGAAAGCAATAGAATATGTCGATCACAAAATCACATCACTGATGAACTTTTGCTTGTCTCTGAGTATTTGTGCTCATTCAAAGTGTAAAATCAAAAGTCTGGCTCAAATACCTGACAATGACATGAGGGAATCAATACTGCATGATGTCAGGGAGTTCTTGAGTGAAAACATTGATGTATCAAACATGAAGACTGTGTCAGTAGTCACATTGATAAACATGTTAAATGCACAAGCTAAGAGGTTGTTGAAAAGTAAAGATACAAGTTTACATGTCAACAAGGCCTTACTTGGAGAAGACTCTCTATTTCTATCTTTGGAATTGGTGGAATTACTAGGGGAAACAGATTTTAAGAAGAAAAACTCTCTGAGCAAGCATTTCATGCAGTGTTTTGAAGTACTGCTGACTTTCCTACACACAAATGACTTGATGCTCAACTTTATCCTGGAGCTTATTGCCATCAGCCAGCGAGAGGAACACGGCAGCCTCAAGTGTAAGCTAGCTGCAGTCTGGATTTCAGAGATACTAAAAGCTCTCAAAAGATCTAAGGACTTTCAAAATAGGCTGAAAGGGTAAGGAAAATGTTGATGTCTGAAATAGACTTTGTAAAAATCACACTGGTGCGAAGATCAAGTGTCAATCCAATTTTATTACAGCTCATTGACATTGCCCTTAAATAAAGTTATGCTTCTTAATTAAGTAGGTTATTTTGTGTTCCTCTACAGTTTCTTATTACAGCTTAATTTGTCCATTTTCTTTAATTCGCTTCCACTCTTTATTCAAATTATTCTAGTACTTATGATTAACTATTGTTTCAGGTCTGATTATGAAAATGAGAACCAAAAGATAAACAAAAAGAAGAAGGATCTTAGGCTTCTGTACCAGCATTGGTTTCCCAATGACAAGCAATGTAGCCTACTTCTGGACTTACAGAAAGAAGCGCCATATGAACTGACTGACATTCACTTTGTTAAGCCAATTATTTCATCTTACAATCCATATCTGACCTGCTTTATAAAGGATCTATTCAAATTACTTAATCCTGAATTACCTAAGGAAGCAACTGAGAAAATATACAAGTTAGTGGAGTTGATATCAAATCCAGATAAGTTGTTGGCATCAGCTAGTAAAGTGTATACAGCTGATGACTTGGATGTAGAAACAAATGGCATAGCAACGGCCCAGAGTGACCAATCAGAATGTGTGGAGATAAGTGAAGAGCAATCATCATCCACCAGCCAGCAAGACCACAGCCCTACTGAGTCCCTTGTCACAGGAATTTGGAAACTTGCTTCTAAAGAATACAGCTGGTCTGCTTGCCCAATAGGTCTGTTGCCATGGCAGCAAATACAACATCAAATCAATATTGAAAATAATAATATGGATGTAGAAAACTAAAATAAGAAAATATGTTTGTAACCTCTTCTATAAAAATAAACAGCATTGTATCTTTTCTCCACAGCAATTGTTTATTTTTTATAGTTTGCATATAGTATAACATTTTGGTTACATTTTCATTATATTGACACATTATAGGAGGCCTAGCAATAAATTGAACAATATACATGTTATTAGTATATTACAAGATTCACTAAGGATTAATATGTAGGACAAAGGTCACAGTCAAATAACATAGGAATATAAAATGACAATGTATAAATGGCTTAGTATTGGTCCTTAGCAAATGTTCCACAAATTAAAAACTGCGTATCCTTTTAAGCTTTCTGGCATCTATTACATTATAGTTTTGTTACTTAATAAAAGAGCAGATATTAAATAGGTATACTTGTCTGCACTGGAAATAAAAATGTATATACGTTATAAAAAATACACTGAATGTTTTCGTTCATTTAACAGATCTAAACTGTCATGTGTGATGAAGTGATGACTTAATTTCAAACGCATGCTCGAGTTACGATAACACATTGAAAATAATTACTATATCAATTAAAATAGGAATCAATCTTCGACTATTCAACAATTTCGAAATATCAATTATTTTAATAGGCACCAGTGTACGAAGTTTTAATAACCGATTCTTAGAATGAATCATTAACTCAATAGGTAGGCACTTTAAAAATTAATTATGTGATACAGAACGAAACTGCTAGAATAAAATAGTACCTGGCTATAGATGACTTACTAATAACTAAACTAGGTATATACAGTAAAATCCCTGAACTCCCTGAAAAGAATTTGCAACTTATGTACATACACTTCCAAAGTGTGCCAGACACCTTCAGTGTCCAAAATCCACAAAATGTAAACAAACATTCTGCAAGACTGGCTATCAAGTGCAATTGTAACGAGCGATAAGACCTAACCATAGCCACATTGCACATTAACTCGAAACTTTACAAAATATCCTAAATCAAAATTATCATTATGAGTATGTCTTACTATGAGGAGACTGATAACATTAATCATATCAAAAAGCTTCATAAAAATGTTCTGATTATAAGCTTCTAATGGAAATGTTCCTAAAAAGTTAATTCCATTGACACAAGCATTGATTGAAGGTCGCTTCTTTGGCCTACTGTCTGGACTATTTAACCACAAAAGGCACAGAAAATATCCATTATGTTCATGAACATTACTGGTACATGGAGTTAGATTTCCATTAAGGGCTTTAGATTTATTAAGTTAGCCTCAATTTCTGTGTTTAGCCATGTGGTATCCTTTTACCATATCAGGAAGAATGAGCGAGTCATGTGGACGTTACACTGTCACAACCACAACTACTACCGATTACGACACTCTATAAACGTAACTGGTGCACTTTGCCAATTATTCTGTACAGCAACGTATGCGTGCTAGTAGTTCTTACGTGAGATTCCGTTGTTTTAATTAAGAGGCATTTAAAAAAACAAAACGTAAAATTAAATATTTCATAGCGCAATAATTTCGTAAGTTATAAATACCATAAAATCATTGAGCTAAGAGTTCGATAAAAAACATGGATTTTAGGAAATAATTCTAATACAGGTATTTTCACAGAGACATTCGTTGTTTAGATAGTTACTAATAGTTAAAACAGCAAGTGAAGCCTGACGCATAGCGGAGGATATTTGTGACTTAAATATACTCGTAGTAGCTTATCTACTAGACAGTCTTTTAGATAATATAAGCAAATAAAATGGAAAGTATAAATAAGGAACAGCTCGTCCGATAGAAGAGGAAACTAGTGCCCAAGCGACATGGTATAGAGGGTAACTCGCCATTGTTTACCACGCAGGTTTTGTATAATAATAATAAGATTGTAATAAAATATAGTTTTTAACTATATTCTGTTAAAAATATGCCCATAGTCTGAATATCGATACAAAATTAGGTACTCTATTATACTGTAAAATAATATTAGACATGTATACTTTGGAATTCCTAATTTAATAAATAGATGAATGATGAATTTTAACATCACATACAAATGGTTTTTATCAAATACGTATCAAATGCGTTCGGAATGACCAATTTAACACCAACTAAGCTTAAAAAAATTGGCATCACATTCAGCGGCCGTCACTGAAACACAATATTCATCACAAAATTATTCATAATGTATAAAACTTTTAAAGCAAAAATATTGCTGACTTTTAAAACCACAAGTAGAAAACGATTTAAGTACATTATTTACAATAGATAAGATGTCGTAAAATATATTAGTGCAACGCGACGTCGATACACGAATACGATAAATATGAGTAATAAATAACACTATGAACAGACAACACTACACGAGGTCTTTTATCCGGACACTAGGGGTTTGTAAGCTCTTCACTCATAAAATTGGTTTTCAATGCTTATTCTCAAATTACTCGTATGAAGGGAAGTCCCGACTAGTGCATTTGGTTCATTTTGTGATGCCATTGACAATATCGGTCATGTTATTTTATCCACATTAGAAACACTTGGCAAGAAAACACTACTCTTACGTATAAAATGCGGTACGGTACCGGAGATATATATTATTAACAGTGGACGCGCGGGTCTTAACATTTAGCAAGGATGAAGGTAGCTTAAAATCTCGGTACCACTAATACTTGTTACTATCACGAAAGGTTTCGATAAATCACAAAAGGAATTTTAAGTTTACTACTATAACGACATCAACAATTTTCAGTCCAAAACTTTTTTGTTGTGAATAATCTAATCTATTGGAATGTATGAATTTATTCCACACTTTTTATCAAACTTGTTTTGTAGTATGTAAGGAAGGCGACGAGTAACGAGTTTGTACACATTTAGACAACCCTATTTCATTTACGATAAATGCACAACGCTACGGCAATGGTACGATTAAGATTCGATTAGCTTTCAACAAACGACACTAGTTTAAACTGGGGCACACTTTACACCTATACACCATTACAATGTCTTGTTTCACGCCTATATTTTTTTACTATTCTCCGTTTCTTGTGGTTTTATTTACTGGTTATACTTTCCGAGGCAAGTTAATGATTGGATGTACAATAACAACTTAATGCACTAAAATTAAGAACTCAGAGAAGTTTTCTCATCCAGCCTTTAATGTGCAGACACCTCTCAATTCCAGGCCAAATGATCCACTTAAAACTTACGCATACAATGCTGAGTTGCACAAACTTACTTAAATCTCTTATGTCCATTATCACTCTAATCTCATTTTGCAATTATATCACACAAGTTTTAAGCTTTAGTCGTCCCCACAACTTAAAATTTAGTACACGGAGGACGGTTTACCGACGCAAATTTACGTTACCCACCGTTTAAATTCGTCCAAATGATTATTTCGACACTCCGTCAGACTACCTGTGATTGGTCGCCAGACTTCTGACGTTCCACGCACAAATCCGAGTCGTATCACAGCTTCAGACAGCAAACGCCACTGGGACTATGCACTCTAGCGTAGTGCGTTTACAATCTATTAGGAATCAGCCCGTTGGGGCGGGTGGGGCCGGCGTCAGACCATAATGGGGTCGTCGGAGGAGAGTTGCCGGTGCAACGCACGCTGCGACTTGAGCGAGGCGGCGCCGCTGCCCGCGCTCAGGTCGTCCGTGCTGCCGAACTCGCCGTCGTGGTCCGTCGTCGACAGAAGATCGTCGTCAGATGTCGCCCTGCAATGAAGTCTGTCAGGATCGTGGCAAGTGCTGGACTCTGACCACCCCTCCGGGATATAGGGGCGAGTTTGTGTATCGGACTAATAGGGATTAGAGATCCCACAGGAATTTATGCGGTGTTTTATGGAGAGTATCAGAGTACAAGCCCAGGAGAATATTCCAGCTTAAGTCGTCGGGAAATTCTCGGTAATCGCCCAATGCCAATGATTAGAAAGTCTATATCTAGCAGGGGGAGAGCGGTAAGCTGATGGAGAGGAACCAATAGGCGACTACTAAAGAAATCCCGATAATCCCAATAGTTTACAGTACCTAGTAGTGGATTGGGAAGACGCTGCCACGTCGAGCTCAATAACCACATAAGTGTGGGTAGGTCGACAGTTGTAACAAGCAGCTTTTTGTTTATTTTCTGGCGCGTGCCGATATTAGCGATCCCAAGAAAATATTGAGACTGCAAGCTTGGCATTCCAAAAAAATAGCATTACAAAAGGTGCTAAGCAAGTTTCCTCTGGGATCGAGAGGCCTGCTGTCTTTAGCAGGAAAGTTGTTGGATTACTATGGTGAAGTCACTCACCGGATGAGCGTGGGCAGGTTGGCGGTGATGAGCCGCTTCTCCTTGTTGATCTCCTCGATGTGTCCCTCGAGCAGCGCCTCTGCGCGCGTGCCGCCGCGCGTCGCGTCGCGCATCTCGGCGAGGCGCCCGTGCGCCGTCTGCTCCGCGTTGTCGAGCGTCTCGATGTCGTTTAACATCACGCGGATCTGCGATCGGGCAATCAAAGGGCGGTTAGAGAGACATGCTACATTTAGATCGAGAACACTTTCGATAGATAGAATATTCTTTATTGTACACAGAAATTACAAAAACCTATATAGAGGCTAAAAGTTCCATCCATGCCGGGATTAGAACCCGCGACCTCTGGCTATCCGTGACAGAAATTACAGTAACAGAAATTATCTAAGAAATTTAGTACAAATGACGCCTTGTTACTAAAAGCAATTTCTTCTAGGCAACCATAGACGGAGACAAGAAAGAAATTAGAGACGGGTAGGCGGGTGCAATACAGAAATATAGAAATTAGGAATTCAACGAAAAACCACACACATAAATAATTAAGATACATATACATACAAATAGTTAAATTATATATGGGAAGAGGAAATAACATTGCACCAGAGAAAAAAGAACGTAGATAGTAAAGAATATTCTTTTATTGATTACATTAAATGTAACAAATTTTGTAATTTCTTAAATCTAAGGCCCACTTGCCTTAGCCCGGGTTAGCTCATTTAACCCCAGGTTAATAGGTTAAAACGATCCTTTTCGCATACAAAATTATCGAGTTAACAGTTAACTCGAGTTAAATGAGCTAACCCGCGCTGACGCAAGTGGGCCTAAAAATTTTATACAATTAGCGGGTCGTATCGTCCTGGAGTGATCTCTTCCAGAGAAGCTTTGGATGGAGTGGATTGCAGGTAAGGAACATAAATTTACATGGTTTCTTTCTTTCTTTCTTTCTTTCTTTCTTTCTTTTCTTTCTTCCTTCTTCTTTCTTTCTTCTTTCTTTCTTCTTCTTTCTTTTTCTTTCTTTCTTTCTTTCTTTCTTTCTTTCTTTCTTTCTTTCTTTCTTTCTTTCTCTTTCTTTCCTTTCTTCTTCTTCTCTTTCTTTCTTTCTTTCTTTCTTCTTTCTTTCTTTTCTTTCTTTCTTTCTTTCTTTCTTTCTTCTTTCTTTCTTTCTTTCTTCTTCTTTCTTTTCTTTCTTTCTTTCTTTCTTTCTTTCTTTCTTTCTTTCTTTCTTTCTTCTTTCTTTCTTTCTTTCTTTCTTTCTTTCTTTCTCTTCTTTCTTTCTTTCTTTCTTTCTTTCTTTCTTTCTTTTCTTTCTTTCTTTCTTTCTCTTTCTTTCTTTCTTTCTTTCTTTCTTTCTTTCTTTCTTCTTTCTTTCTTTCTTCTCTTTCTTCCTTCTTTCTTTCTTTCTTTCTTTCTTTCTTCTTTCTTTTCTTTTCTTCTTCTTCTTTCTTTCTTTCTTTCTTTCTTCTTGCTTCTCTTTCTTTCTTTCTTTCTTTCTTTCTTTTCTTCTCTTCTTCTTTTCTTTCTTCTTTCTTCTTCTCTTTCTTTTTTATTATCTGGCATATTTTGTAAAGTGAAAGATCTTATCCTTATTTTCTCAATCGTTCTTCTCTTCTTTTTCTAGAAACACGTGGCTCTAGAACACGTTTCTAGAAAGCACTGCTCAACAGCTACTTACGGTTATATCAGGATACCTAAATTGATTGAATGACTTGTTTTACGGAGTGAATCATTCATTCGCTAGTCTACTGAACTTGGAACAACTAACTCACATTCCTCATCCGCTCGTGCAGTATGGCCTCGACGCAGGCGGTCTGCCGCGCGATGTCGTGCAGGCTGTCCTGCGCCACCTGCACCTTGCTCGTGCGCAGGATGCACGGTGCGAACACGATCGCCAGCGCGTTCGGGCCCATCCTGCGACGAACACGCCATTTTAGCGAACCAAGTGTAATATATGATGAAATGAATTCGAAGCGCTCTCCCAACAGAACCTTTATTACATTATGTAACCAAGATCAGTTCGCGCAAATCTTCAAGTTAGCTCTGAAGTTGGCACTGCGGCCACTGCGCAGATGTACTCCATTCCGCTGACAGCTATTTTTTGCTATCGCAACGCGAAGCCCGCCACCTTCAGAGCTAACTACAAGATTTGCGCGAACAGTTTTATCTCTTGTGCAAGAAAGAATTTATATTAATAATAAAACGAAGAACGTGCTGAAAAATTGGATCGATAATAGGTAAGTCTTGTATCTACCGGCATATGCTGAGCCATAATTTATATATTTGCGGTCCACCCTAAATTATATATTTGTTGCTCGTAATTTGTCAGATTCACTGTTTAGTTGGTCGAAATATACGCATTTTTCTTTACTTTAAAAAGAAAGAATACAATTATTTAGATTGCCTAATAATTAATTTTACAGCCTAAACGGTCAGAAAAAGTCCCACGTATTTTTGAAGTTGTGCGAGCTCTGAAAAAATGTGACATCAGGGGCTGCGCAGCGATTATGTATTGAATTCGTTCAAGTGTAACAATATTGGGTAAACCCCCAATTATTCGCAAGAGAAAGAGAAAAAACAATTTAGGGTGTTTACCCAAAATTTTTTTCTCTTACTCTTGAACGAACGAACACGCCACAACTGCATGTGCTCGATAGTTTTATCTAGCCCATGTAGTTGTGGCGCCACTCTATCAGGATCAGTAGTATTCGTACTCAAAGGGTAGGTATTAATAACACAATCAGCAAAAATATTACTGAGCAAAACAGCTCAGCAATTAACAGCAGCAGCAGAATCTGAAATACCTTTTGTAAAATTTTGGTAAACTTTTCATATTAGCTTACGGAACGGAATTCTTTTGTTTTATTTTTTAAATTATAATAAAAAAAAGTTAATACATTTATTTCTGTTAAAGTGATAGTTATATCTATCTAGAGCGGAAATTCTAATGACGTCTGCTGTCCCAAATAAAATTATTTTGTCATTCTATTATTTTGCTGACCAAATATTTGGTTTGTTTGACGACTGCGTATCCTTTAATTCGATGACCCATAATTGATTGCTACGAAAATTATTATTTTGGTTTCTGACCAAATATTTAGTTTTGGACGATTTCATTACTACTCTTCTTAGTATAACTTATTTTCATTCCACTGGAGTGCCCTTAATCGAAGTACGAGTAGTAAATGAACATGAGTACAAGGTCAGAGATCAAGGTCACCTGTTGCTGTCCTCGTTGAGGGCGACCCTGGCCAGGTGGAAGATGAGTCGCTCCACCAGGTCATAGTTGGGCTTCGGGAGCTTCCTCAGGATCGCGTACAGGCTGTTTACACGCTCCTGGGTAGAGAAACGGTGCTCAGTGAGATTGCTGCCAGCATGTTTGCTGGAAGGTCGCTTTAATGGACTGTATTAAATTGCGTTTAACTTTCTAAAGTTAATTATTATTATTTTATTATTCTTGTTTATTATTCTTCAATCATAGTTCAATTCGCTTATCACAACTATAGATTTCAACTTGACCGACGATCACTAAATATCGACTCAACTGTTGCTACTCTCGATTATCAACTGACTTCAAATTCAAATTCAATTCAAATAATTTTATTTCAACGTAAAGAATTTACATTCTATTTGCTGAATGTCAATGTACAATGTAAAGTGTAAGCCGCCGCCTTCGGGCCGTATTGTAGTGGAGAAAAAGGCAGCGGAAAAAAAAACTCCACTCTGACCATCTTTTCTCAAATCATCTTAAAACCAAATACATCAGTTGCCATATGTAAACCTAATAAGATTTCATGATTGCCATTAACAACCCTAAATGCCAAAGCATTAGTCAAATGTCTCACAATAATAGGGGAAAACATAAGTGCTGCGGCCAGACACACGAACAGCACTCGTTCACGAGCATAACGCAGTGCTCAGCCATCATCAGTCTCAACCATTTTGGAGGGAGATAGATGACCCGAACACCACGCTACCATTCGAATGACCTTTAGCAAACTTGCAGTTAAGTTTTTGTCAGTTATATAAGGTATCATATAGTTATTAATATGCAATCACGTCGTCTGTACACACTTGTATTATAAAATATATGTTATACTTAGTTATACTTAACAATAAAATCGCGGTGGAATTGGTTTACTACCACGGATTAGGATCGTTTATATAGTCGTCTATTCTATAATATGCCTTTTTACATAGCGAATTTTTAATGAAAGTTTTAAATTTATTTTCAGACAAGCATAGAACACGTTCTGGAATTTTGTTGTAAAAACGAACGCAGTAACCTACAAATGATGTGCCTACCTTGGCTAATCGGGATTTAGTACAAGCAACCTTGTTTCTATTCCTTGTGTTTACGTTATGAACGTCCCTATTTAATTTAAACATTGTTATATTTTTTCGGACATACTTTATATTATCGAATATATATTGGCAAGCCAGTGTAAGAATGCCTATTTCTTTAAATCGCTCCCTTAGCGTTTCTCTACTGTTTAAGTTGTAAATAGCTCTTATTGCTCTTTTTTGCAAGACAAATATGGTTTCTATATCTGCTGCCCGTCCCCATAATAACAAACCATACGACATGACACTGTGAAAATAACTAAAATAGACCAGCCTCGCCGTCGACACGTCTGTAAGTTGTCTAATTTTTCTGACTGCAAACGCTGCTGAACTCAACCGACCCGACAGTTTTCCAATATGCTGACCCCATTGCAGTTTTGAGTCTATCGTTATGCCTAAAAAAAGCGTGGACTCTACCAGCTCTAGCCTCTCACCAGATATTTTTAAACTCGTGTCAACATTTTTAACATTGGGTAGTGAGAATTTGATGCATTTTGTCTTTTTTGCATTTAGCATCAGATTGTTTATAGTGAACCAGTTTAGAATAGTAGATAAAGCATTGTTTACATCGTCTACATTACTTATACCTCTCTTTACTTTAAAAATTAAGGAAGTATCATCTGCAAACAACACTATCTGCGAAAGCTTTTCTACTAGGTAGGGCAAATCATTTATATATACCAAAAAAAGGAACGGACCCAGTATAGAACCTTGAGGTACTCCTACTTTTACATCAGAACCCGAGGATTTAACTCTATTAATATCAACCTTCACAGTTCTGTCTGTTAAGTAAGATCGAAGAAGACTTAGTGATTTATTACTTAAACCATATCGGTGCAATTTTATGAGAAGTGTTTCGTGGTCAACGCAGTCAAACGCCTTAGAAAGGTCACAGAAAACCCCAATGGCATCCTGCGACTCCTCCCACGCCTCAAAGATATGCTTTACTAACGCTATGCCTGCTTCCGTCGTTGAGCGGCCTTTTGTAAACCCGAACTGTTTCTTATGGAAGAGCTTATTTATACTAAAATGAGTTTGCCATTGATGTAATATTACTTTCTCAAAAACTTTACTTAGCACCGGCAGTATTGCTATAGGTCTGAAATTATTTGGATCTTCACTATCACCAGATTTAAACAAGGGTACGATTTTACTTAACTTTAATAGATTAGGAAAGGTTCCCTGGTAAACACATTTATTAAAAATCAAAGCAAGGTAAGGTGCTAGAATATCGATTATAGTGGATATTAATTTAACCGATAACCCCCACAAATCTTCAGTCTTTTTTAAGTTTAACTCTTTAAATGATTTGACAATAGTTAAGGTAGTTATATGGGAGAATTGGAAGTCAACTTTACATGGATTTGTACTTTCCAAAAGTAAGGTATCGGCTAATTGGGAGGAAGAATTTAAGCTAGCCGTTATATGCAGTGGCATGTTTTTAAAAAAAGTTTGAAATATTTCTGCTATGTCCTTCTTCGAATTAACTAACTTACCTTCGATCTTCAACGCAAATCCCTGGTCCTTAAGTCTCGTTTTACCTGTTTCTTTGTTAATTACTTGCCAGACTGTTTTTATTTTATTAGAAGACGCCATAATTTTTTTACTTATACTTATCGATTTGGCTGTTAAACAAGTTTGTCTAAAAGTTTTTGAATATTTTTTTACGTACTCTTTGAACGTCGGATCGTGATTGAATTGTTTTTCTTCATACAATTCATAAAGCCTTTTCCTACTTCTATATATACCTGGCGTTGCCCATTCTGAAAACCCGCTTTTTAACTCTGTAATTTTTTTTACGTTAAAAACATGTTCAAATTCTTTTGATATGGTTGAAAACAATACTTGATATAACGTATTCGGATCATTGCTATCGAAATTCAACGAATTTAACTTTATGTTTATATTTTTTTTAAATAATTCAATTTTTTTCTCTGTTATTGGCCTACCATTTAAACTGCGGACTGCGGGGCCAGGCGCCCCGCTATTTATACCAAACACATATCATCCATTTCTTCGTAACAAACATATCTATCTCACTCGCACACTACATATATCCATCCTTCTCTAGCATAATATGTCTATCACACACACACACATCCAGATGGTTTCTTTTCTTACCTCTCGGAAGGTTGCAGAATGTTCCCGAAAGATCGAGTTTGTAATAGTATAACTCTATTTGACTAATCTAGAAACTTCGCGAAGTATCTAAGAAGGTACTAAAAAACCATAGATCGTTCCAGAACATTCTGTGGTAGTGCCTAGAATCTCTTCGAAGGTACAAGAAATAGGTTCTAGAAGACTATCGAACATTCCAGAATATCTTTCTATCTCCGTCTAACAGATAGCTCTGCCTCTATGTAGCACATTAATTATTCTGGAAGGTCCGACTGCGCTCTCGCCGTCCGTGACAGTCGCCGGGTAACATAACTGATTAGAGTTGTCGTACGTGAAGGTCGATCCTCACCTGCGGGTCAGAGATCTGCGCGGCCAGTATGAAGTCGTCGTAGAGGTCAAAGGTGAGAAGGGGCTCCGGCAGCTCGCGGAAAAACGTCTTGAGCACGGAGGCGCGCACGTGCACGGCGTACGAGTCCAACTTGTCGGCGCCCTCCTCGGGCCGTTCGTCTAATAGCCGCCGCAACTCGCGGACCTGAGGGAAGCGTTTCAGTGAGCATTAGGCTGAATTTAGTCTCACGCTCACCGTCAGCGCTCATAGATCAGCGCGTAGTTCATCAGCGCTGAGGCTCAGCGTGGCTCGTTTCAGTATCGTACTGACCGCCTTACTGTACAGACGAAGACCAAAATGCGGAGTGTATTAGTTATTGCTGCTTTGTACTACCTATCTCAAAAAAAATAAAAACCGGCGACGACGAAAAACGCATCTTTATTTTTGTAAAGTGGACCGGATGCATCCCACAATTTCTTCCTCAGGCGTACCTAGTCGATAACTCGACCTGTATCCACTTCGCGATTTGCCATGACTGTACACGCTGACGACGTCCGCTCCGTTCGACACTACAACGCTCACTGGAAGCAGAGGCGCTCTAGCGATCTCAAGCGCTGACAGCTACGCGGCTACTAATTTATAATAGCAATACCAGTCACTAACTGTGAAGGAAATCACCGTGTCCAACCCTAATGTCAGAAGTATTTACATTCATCAGCGCTTGCTACGTGCCTAACGGCCCAACTAAGAGCGGAAATCTCAAGTATTATTAACCTAATACCGTCATGCAAGATATAAGTATATAGAGCTAACTTCTTTCTCTAGTTGGTGAGGTACGAGAAGACAACGAAGGTTACGATGAGGCGATTCACAACGATAATGCTGATTACAAATATAAACTCTATATTGCTGCAATGAAGCAGGCTAGACACGTCAAAACTTTGATATACGAATCTCAATTTTAGGTATGATCATTGGCGTAGTTAAGAGGGGAGCTGGCCCACCTCAGAATTAATTATATTAGCACGAAATCCTACTAAGAAAAAACATTGTAATTAAGCGAGCACGATCGCCAAGCATATAAGTTTATCATAACTATATATGTAATTGTTTATGTAGGTATATTGTTATTTATATAAGTAGCGTATTAATATATTCATATTTGCAGCGACTACCCGTCTCTTATTTCCTTCAGCAATTTTCCGTCGTAAGGTTGTCTGGAAGAAATTGCTTTTAGCAATAAGGCCGCCAATTGTACTTTGTATCTTTACATGTTTTATAATATGTGCTCTGGTGTACAATAAAGAATAATCTTATCTTATCGCCGATTATCCTGATAGTTGAGTTTTAGAGGCCAGACTCCGAAAAATACAACACAAAGTCAAAGGGCATGATAACCTATTTTTCGTGTAGGCTACGGATTACAGATGGCTCTCACTCCAGCTAAAGCATTGCTAATGTGAAGTACACGGTGCAGTGCAGTGAACGGCTTGGGTTGATTGTCCTGGTCCTAAAGTACCCTGTGCAAAGATATCCAGGCATGGACATCACAAACGTGGAGACAAACCCAGACTAAGTTCATTTGTACATATTTATACATGATGATGATGTCCTCCACAACGATTCCGTTGACGGCGACACCTTGACAATTATGGATTTAGACCCGAGCATGCGCACAGGCGTGAGATGCAAATCCGAATTTAGTTTTAAATGTACGGTCACAGCTGACGCAATAATGTTGACCGGCTGAGTTAAATGTGTAATTTGAATGGCTTAGGACGAGTTTTTCGAGTCTGGCGTTTGGCATCGAGGTCTGCATGACGCGTTTGTATATTTATACATACGGCGGCCTCTAATGGTAATCGAACCTACGACCTCTGTTTTGGTAGTAATAGGTCAAATCCTGTTATTTTCTTTCATTCATTCAATTACCTTAGAGCTGAGTCCGCTCTTCCGGTAGAGGCCTTCTGTGTAGAGGCCCCCGAGCTCGATGGTGATGATGAGGCGGTCCACCACGATGGGGACGTTGCTGTCCCCAAACGGCAGCTCGCTTATGGGGACGCCGAACACCTGGGGACAGGTAATACGTGTTAATAGGCTGTTTTGGACCTTGGCAGTTTTAAAGGTATAGTTATTTTTTTAGAAAGACCATGTAGTCTGTAACGGCGCCATAAAGTAAGATAGCGAACATCTAAGTAATCATTTGAAAACAAAAATAAGTAATATACGCGTCGAATTGATAACCTCCTCCGTTTTTGAAGTCGGTTAAAAACATGGCGGAATATTTAGTTTTTAAACAGGTACTTAGTTTTACGGTGAAAATAATTATCGGGATGAATGTCTTAGGAAAGAATGTTAGTCTAAAAATGAATATGGATAAAAACATAATTCTTTCAATAACCCAGGTAAAGTTCTGGCTGTCGCCCGCGTCTTCGTTCGCGTGAAAATGTTTAATACGCATTTTTCCGGATAAGAAGTAGTTATTCCAAACTGTGTACCAAATTTCATTCCGATCCGTTGAGCCATTCTGACTTGCTTAATCTTAGAACAAATGCTCTCGCGTTAATTCCGGGAATCTTAGCAAAATGTTTGATGCCAGAGTAAAAACTTTTAGCAAATTTCGCGTTTAGACGTATAAAGTGGTCAGACTGCAGTCGTCACTTACGCCAGCCGTTTTATTCAATTAGAATAATAAAAAATGCTTTTACCTACATCAAAACCCATTTCCATTTTGAGATAATATCCCCGAATTAATTCGTCGGATTTTTTCCGCAACCCATCTCAGGGCGTGATTGAGTAACAAACAGACATCCATCCAAACTTTCGGATTTATAACAGTAGTAAGATTCTTTCACTAGAGTTACCTTCCCACGCTTCACAATGCCGAACTGTTCCCGGCCGCCAGCGTCCAGCGTGCCCACGACTGAGGCCGAATGCGAGCCGGCCTCCTTGCGACACTGCGTCGAAACCTGGGAACAAGTTCAAATATTCGCTTAATCCGGAACAATATTTAGGTAGGTTATTCAATATTTATCTAGTATATTTTGTACACGTATATAGACCCGCTTTTACTGCTTCTCCGACTCTCTAAGGTTTGCTGGAAGAAATCTCTTTCAGAGATAAGCTCGCCTTTGTACATGTTATTTCTTTTGTAATGTTCTTAAATATTCCGTATGCAATAAGTATATTAATAATAAGGACATAATTACACTTTTGAGTTACTAAAAAATGTGCTACCTAAGTATACAACACAATAATACTCCTGCAACACTTCTTGGCGAACCGTGAATACGTGGAATTAACTACCAGAGACAGTAAGCAGTAATCCTTCAGAGAAGTCATTTAAAAATAGAATAGATAACCATTTAACAAGTGCACGGAAGTGATACACACGCATCTGCTTAAAGCTGCTAGTGCATTAAGTAATAATATAAGTAATAATAAAATTCTAATTCTATTCTAATTCTAAATTCTAATAATAATAACGGGTAGTTAAATGCAAGGATATGTTGACACAATTTATTTTCTATTAATTTCAGTCAAATGGGGCATCAGAGATTATATTTAAATTTATTAGTCAACGAGGACTACCAGCACAATATAACATAATAACAATAACATAGGAAACAGAAGGCCAATTACAAGTCTCCACTTATAAAATAGACTGATTCATTCTAGTTTCTGTAAAAACTGGTTTCAGACTAACTCTATAACTCGGAATTTCCCTCCGCGATAGACTAAGGAAGGAAACCCATTCACCAACGCACCAATGTTACCGATATTGGAAATCGGGTAGCGCAACTTAAATATCGACAAAAGTCCTGTTATTCAGACCTAGAGCACAAAATGCATGCAGACCACCTGCACGGTAGAAAGAAAGAGAAACATTTCATCAACAGTCATACACACAAAACATCTAACAAATACAACGTTGGTCGGATGACTACAATAACTGGAGGTCGGATGACATCAGGACTACAATAATAGCTACTACAATAAACTTATGAAGAGGCATAAAGTGCAAAAACAAATGCTGAAGAGGAAACGAAGACTTTTTTTCAACTGAAACTTTCGTAAGCACTACTTAATAATTTTTTTGTCTGAAGAGTTCGACCAAGTTTCGCTAAGTAAGATAATCCGGAGTTAAATCAATAAGAAGAAAACTTACTTTAGTGTAGCACTTCTTGTGCGATGCGAGCCGGCAGGTCTGGCAGATGAGTGATCGCTCGATGGGCCACATGAAGAATGTCTTGCAGATCTCGCACTCGGTGGGAATGTTGATCATGGAGAGGATGAACGTGTGACCCTTGTACTGGATTGGGTCGTCCACCTGTTGGGGTAAAATTAGTTGTTGGACATTTTCTGGTTAGTGACGTCCTTGGTTACTATAAATCAGACCAGCCAACTATAAAAACTACCCTAGAAATAGGTGTCGAGATCCATTAGCATAAAAACTAATGATAGCAGCTTTTAAAAACGATGCTAGAAAGTAGTTTTATGTCGGTTTTGTTCCGAAGTTAAATCAATCTATCGGAAGCAGATTTAAGGTTAGTCGTCATAATTTATACAATTTTGCAATAATAAGCTGTGACGTAGCTAACCACGTCACCAGCCACACCACGAGCACCACGCAGGCACGGCGTGACAAGACGCCAGCGGAGCGCGGCCCGCGGCGCAGGGCGCCGCATGCAGTGACGCCAGCAAGGACTGGCGGGAGGCGCGGCACGGCGGCGACGCGAATATAAAAGGCGCAGCGCTAGCTCAGTCGAGCGGCTCCCACTACCAGTAAAGATGTTCACCGTAGGTCCGGTCCCGGTGTGAGTTTAAGGGGTTTTTGGTTCGCTGTGGGAGTCCCGGTAGGGCTTCAGGACAGTCGGAGGGGATGCCGATCTGTAGAGGGTTGAGGAACAGGTGAGGGCACATCGGCTGATCGGCGGAAGCGGTACAGTGGTCCGCCTCTGTGGGCCCATCCGAGGCTAGCCGATGCCGCTCACGAAATGTCCTAGGGCATGGCATGTTGGTTTCCCGATAGTAGCCGGCCTAGGACATCTCGTGTGGCCGCCTTAGCCTCTGGGTGCTGGCACGTTGGGGTTCCCGATGGTGGCCACACCCAGATAATAGGGAATCCTGAGAGCGGTATGTTGGGGATCCCGATATCGGCCGCTCCAGGATCATTGAGAGTCGTAGGTACCTCTCACCAGGAATAAGTACAGCAGTTAGTAATAGTGAACAAGTCGCCCCTAGTGTCCATCAGTAGTTAAGTCGAGTGAGTATCGGTGGTGTAACAAAGACAGTGATAATACAAGGACAATGGTTGAAACCAGTGGTAGGTTAAGTGAGAAACAATTTAAGTGTGTAGGGTTAATTATGTAAATATTAGGTCTGTGTACATTAAATGGTGTCGGTTTTTGGGATCCAAGCGTAGTCATTTGTGAGTAGTCCCCATAGGCATCCCTTAAAGCGCCAACCCGGGTAGTATTTCACCGGGTCGCGCATAAACCTAGCCCTTCAGGCAGAGCACCTCAAGAGGTTTGTGTTACAAAGCTTATAAATTATAATTGATTTGAACTTTATTCTTATGTTGGGCTTGATAACGCAACTAAAATTATTATGCTTCACATAATTTGAATGATTAGTGAATGAATTGCAATTCGATCATTTAGGTTAGACTTCAAAATAGTGTAAACAGCCACTGCCGTGACATCAGCACTCTATTCCAAAAGTCTTTATACTACACTTGCAGGTAAAATACTGAGCAACAAACCTTTCTCTTTTTATCCTTTTTCCGCTTGGTCCGCGCTTTGTCCGTGTCATGTTGGCTCATGAACTCGTCCATAAATCCCCGGAAGGCGTTGACGCCCATAGTTATGGACAGCGTGGACCCCTCCCGCTTTGTGACGGTCTCCATGACGTGCAGGAAGTTCCCGATGAGGTCCTTGTACTTTAACGCCGAGCCACGGGTCTCAACGACGCTGTACGTCGCCACAAGGTTGTCTTTGAACTCGCGGAGTGCGTGCTTGAATACCCTGTCCACCTGGACGGAAGAAAACAAACGATTTACTCCAAACTTAATTCAGAATGTTATCTCTTATCCCTTGTTTCCAGGGCGCAGGTAAATCCTAGTTTAATTACTACTGTTCTGTACAGTAGCCTACAAACGTCCCACTGCAGGGCACAGGCTTTCTTTCAGAGAGAAAGAGATTATTGGCTTAATTACCACACGTTTCCACCGCAGATTGGCAATTTTCAGCGAGGTATTTGTACACCTCAAACACTTAGGTTTCTCACGATGTTCTCCTACACGATTAGCGTGGTTAAGCTTTGCGAACTTTCTGAACTCCAAACAACAATAAGTAAATACGAGTAGAAGAATAATTATTTTAGAAAAATGTATAGCAAAATACACTATTCCAAATTATGGACAGCAATGCCTTGCTCCAGACTGTCCTTGCCATATTGCTCGTAACGATGAGACCAAGATGGTTTATCGATTCTTTATTGATCGTAAACAATGGCGCTACGCGTAAATGTCAAATCTCACCTCAGACTGTTTCGCATTGTCTTTCGTTTCCATCTGATAAATCTTCTTTGTTATGAAGTTCTGCATCGCCTGCAGTTCCGTTGCGTCAGATATTATCTTGTCCGTCCTGTCCATGAACTCGGATGTCCTGTAAACACGACGAAATATACACAATCTGTTATTATTGAAATAACAGGAAACCTACAAACAGTTACTTCAATATAGAATAATTGAACCACATACAATAAACGAAAATTTTAAATTTTCATTTATTGTTTATACGATTTTAAAACTTAACCTGCTCAATTAAATTAGTGAATTTTGTAGAGCAGTATAACAATGTTTACTTTCATAGCCTACTATGGAATTAAATAATTATCATAAGGAAAACATCATGAGCAAATCTGTCTAAGGTATTCACATACTTCAGCGCTTGCTACATATAAAAGGCCAATTATAAGGCTAAGTATGAAAATCGCAGGTCTAACTAAGATTCCAACCATTCTTCATGATACCGACCTTATTACTGGCGACTGGGATCTCACTATCGTGAGTGAAGTTCATGTGCTCTCAGAACACTGATGTAGCTAATTTTGGCAGATAATGTGCGACCATTGCTCGTTATCATTCTTCAGACAAAATTATGTGTAGCCCAAACCTGGTAACAGGAACTCAACTCACCGCTGCAAGTTGAAATTGGAGACAGTTTCCTCGAGCGGCTGCTTCCGTTTGTGCCTCGGCCGGACGGCGGCGACGGGGCTGGAGCAAGGCATGGTGATGACGCCCTTATTCTGCACACACTTGGTGTGATACAGCTGCTTGCAGTCGATGCAGCGCTGGCCCTGCGTCACAAACGCGTCGATCGCCTGGTGGCAGTACACGCATTTGTCGCCCTTGCCAAAGCGCGTGCCTTTCCGGAACCTGGGAAAGGGACGTTCCAAGTTTAAAGAAATTTAGGTCACAAGCTGCAATCTCTATGAAGATCTATGAATCTGGCCCATTAATAGAGCCCATGTATTGCATTGCACGTACTCGCTTTCATCTTATGTCTCATGGTACCAAATAAACGTGTCTATTCTATTCTTCTATTCTATTCATGCCGTACGAATGAAAGAGATTTTTCGTAGTCTCTTCGAAGTAATCAACGCGTCCATGTTGTGGCTATTCCCGTGTTAGCTAGTAGACAGTGGTCTGTTCGATACAGTTTGAGAATAACGGGTCCTGCGAGCACCTTATAATAGAGGCCACAAGTAACAGTTACCTGGGACCAGTGATGCGGAAGAAACTATTAGTAGTCGTAATTAAAACTGTTTATACGGATTTATGCTCGTTTATTACATTTTTACAATTTTCCAACGTTTCGGCACTTTTTCAGGTGCCGTGGTCCCGGATGACTGAGGTGACAGGTGTCTTTTAGAAATCATTAACGGTTAGTTTACTACCCTCGGCAAAAATTACAAAAGTTAATTATGAAGTTACGTTCCAAAATAGACAAACCAATTATTTTTTATATAAAGTCAACAATATTGATTATTAGTAATTGAAGTTAAAATTAAATTTATAAACTAATTACTTTATATGAACTTAAAGATACCGATTATTAATTGAAATTTATTTTTATTATTTATTCTACAGTCACACTTCTAGCAAGGGGGTCTCATGCACTTAAGCACTGGTTCCCGAGCATAAATCCGTATAAAAACAGTTTTAATTATGTCTACTGCTCGTGTTAACCTTAGAAAATACTATTAGTAGTAGGTTCGAATAAGTCGAAGCATACGCTTCAATCTTGGATCACATCCACGCGTTTCTTATGGCAGGAAAGCAGGTTCGCAGCGCCTGTCTCAATATTGTATCATACGCCTTAGCACCAGAGCTGGACTTAATAGTGCAGCCAGCACTATCCATATTGGCAGCTATGCGACGTATCCGCTTCCGTCTAGTGCCTTACAGCAGAGCCTTAGAGCGGAAGTTACCTGTGGCCAGCGATGCGGAAGAGGCCGTTGGTGGTCTGTCCGATGAAGTCCGAGGAGAGCGGGTCTTGAGGGCGCGCGTCGCACGTGGCGGGGTCCGAGTTGCGGCGCCGCAGCGTCACGTCGGTCGGAAGTAGGCGCAGCGGCGCGCCAGCCTCCAGCATCGGCGTCATCAGGTCAGAGGTGGCTCTGTGAGGAAGTACGGCGTTGGTTATCCGGTAGTGGAGCAATTAAACGCGCCGCGGCTCCGAATACAATTTTAGTTTGTTAGTTTGCTTGACGCAATGTAAGATTCGACTTAGTACGTCATGAATTATAGTTTTATAAAGTTTCTACGTCTAGGCTAATAAGCTAGTTTATCATCAAACTCAAAGTGTATGGTGTGCCATAAAAGTCTTAACCTAATCTAATAAGGAAACTTTAACATCCCTAACACAAACATTTTTCAATTATTCTGGCATATAATACGCCACTATACCCTATATGTGTCACTTAATTATTAACTATGGATTTTTTTAAGACCTTTTAGTTTAAAAAAAATTAACAAACACTTAATTTCGAAATCAGAACTCGATCATCAGTACGAAAACCGTCGAAAATTGGCGAAAACCGAAGCCCACTCTAGAGTAGGCTTCGGAGTCTTCGTAGGCTTCGTAGTCTTAGCTTTTAGAATATACCTCGGGCTCTAGAGCCCGAGGTATATTCTAAAAGCTAAGACTATTATAATATAGATTCCATACAAATTTGACACATAGACGATTGCAATCGCTCAGGCTGCATATAGGGAAAGCGGGGCGTGGTACGTACCGCTTGATGTCGTGCTGCGGGTCGGCGCGCGCGGGCGGCGGGCGGCGGGGGGAGCGGCGCAGCGAGCGCGCGGGCGGCGCGGGCGCGGCCGCCGCCGAGCGCGCGTGCGCGCCTGACACGTCCACCACGTGCTGCGCGCCCACGCACGCTGCGGACATAACCGCTCACGTTACTACCTATGCCTATGTACTCCGTCTGATTCGGATCACTTTTGGGGCATTTCACGTGAAGTGAACAGCAAATAGATCTTGTTCATATTTTGATTAATGGTACTATTATAAGACTTGAATGGACGTACATCATTATTTATTTTTTTTTGAAGCTTCGTTTGCTTTTTATTAGCCTGTGGCAAAATTGTAATTAAAGTTCACTCACGGGCACGATGGGTTTCCATCGATTGACCGCTCACTCATTCAATTCAATCATTCACTCTGTAACTCGGTCAATCGTTCTTCTCTCCGCTACGGCTGTGACAGCAGGACGTGCTTGTGGGATTTTTGGTATAAAGAGACGCTATAACCTCAGGTGAATTTATAACTGTTTGCCATCGTTATTGTAAGATTACTATTGTGTGCTGGTGTAAAATAAAAGCCTTAAATTTATAAAGAGACTCGTGATTGACGCCGACATCCTCTTAAAGCCTTTAAAGAATTGGCGAAATTTGAGCAACGGATTTTTCGATAACTTTTCTTGCTTATATTAAATTTTATAAAAAGTAAAGTAAGTATTGGACGATCGAGAATAAATATAGGCATTTCTTACCATTTACTACAAATTTGAATTATCTTTTTTTTTACATAGCAAACTTAAAGTAAACATTTCGAGTCGGATTTTACTTAACTTCGGCATTTTTAATATTTTTTATATAATGTAGCTAGTAGTCCATAAATAATGTATGTAAAGTTTTGGAATGGGATCTGCATTAGTGTTTTATATAGACTCCCTTTAGTGCAAGGGTACCGCACAAAGCGCCTTACCGGTGATGATGTACGTCCATTCAAGTCTTATAGTAGTACCCTTAATCCAAATTAAAGAAGGGCGATTGTGAATGACATCTCTTTTCGAATAATCTGAATTTACTAACTTTGATTTGGAAAATAAGATTAGTAAATTACTAACATTCATTTTCGAAGAAGTTTTACTAATATTACTAACTTACTAATCCGCGATTGCGCGAATGCGTCGCATGCATGCAAGAATTAAAGCGAGCCATTTTCGAATATTTCGCATGTTGAGATATAGTTGAGTGACTGTCGAGATGCCCCGAGGCCAGTATTACAGAAGCGTACTCAAGCGCCAATCTCTACTTAAGACTAGTTTTGAGTATGGATTTAATTTTAGAACGTTACTTGAGTCGAGATTCATCAAGCGCGACTCAACTGAGTAATAGCTAATTCGAGAACGATACTTGGGTAGCAATCTCTACTTAAGTAAAGATCAAATCTGTATTTACTCAAGTGTGGTCGGAACCACGCTTGAGAGTCGATCGGCCAGTTATTATAATGTCAATTTGGAGTGTTTATTGCAAAATTCATATATTCCAAAGCCTTGATTACTATGACGAAATAGTTAATGATAGCAGCAGCCCCTAGGCATTTAATGGACGCTGAAGACCCCTACTGCATGGATTCTAATAAGTGTTTATGTGCAAAAACAATTACATTAATATTGGGGTGGTTTCATTGAATAAATTTCACGCAACACAATCACTTCGCGAGCGCTTCCGTGCTTCGCAAGGTATGTTAAGCCGTTGGTGCCGGCTGTCATATAATGGCAGTCGTTAAGCCATGTCAAAGGCCTTATGGGCGGCTTGATAACTTCTGACTGTAAGACCCGCTACTGTCTTACAATCCTCCACCAACCCGGACTTGGCCCCCGTGGTAGAGTATGGCTTAACCTTCTTGCGATGCAGGAAGAGACCCGTGCCCCAGCAGTGGGGACATACAAGGGTTGATAACGAACACAATCACTTCACCTGGTCCCAAACTAGGATATCCTGTACTTTGATAACCAGGCAAGAACGTCACAAACATGAAAGTACACCGAGACTGCGGTCACTTGTACAAATATATAGGCCCACAGTGGGAATCGAACTCACAAGCTCGGTCTTGGTAACCAAGCGCCTTAGCGGAAGACAGTCACAAAGAGGAATAAATAAAATAATCAGTAAAACAATCTCAGCTTTTTTATTGCTCATAAATTTGTAACATAATTGACACATATTCTATAAATCCGCTGTGTTGAAATTGACTTTTTATGTTTCTCGAGGAGGATCCTCTCCACTGTGGTGAAGTTGAAGTTTTGTGTTCAACAAGCAGGTTCCTCTCCACTGCGATGAGGTTGAAGTTTTATGTTTACTGAGCAGGTTCCTCTCCACTGCGGTGAGGTTGAAGTTTTATGTTCAACAAGCAGGTTCCTCTCCACTGCGGTGAAGTTGAAGTTTTATGTTCAACGAGCAGGTTCCTCTTCACTGCGGTGAAGTTGAAGTTTTATGTTCAACAAGCAGGTTCCTCTTCACTGCAGTGAAGTTGAAGTTTTATGTTCAACAAGCAGGTTCCTCTCCGCTGCGGTGAAGTTGAAGTTTTATGTCCAACAAGCAGGTTCCTCTGCACTGCGGTGAAGTTGAAGTTTTAGGTTCCATGAGCAGGTTCCTCTCCACCGCGATGAAGTTGAGTTTTTGTCTTCTACGAGGAGGACCCTCTCTACTGCAGTGAAGTTGACTTTTTATGTTCCACAAGGAGGATTCTTTCCACTATGGTGAAGATCCTTGTTTTCACATCTCGTTTCAAAACAGCGATTCATTTTCAAATTAAACCACACCGACTATGTACAGATATTAGTAATTTAGTAAACTTTCAATTCAATTCAATTCTTGTTTATGGCACCCTCTAGGATTCTGCCAGTGTCAAGTTTGTGGAGATGGCACTTTTTTTTTTTCCCACTAGTCGCGCACCTCGCAAATTGCAGTAGATAAGTTGAGGAACTTATAGTAACCAAAAATTATTAAACATAATAAAATAGTACATAAATATTATGAAACGACTAAATAATATATATCTACAGTTTTATATTGTTAGATTTAATAAAATTACATAAAATTTTAATAAAAGGGGAAAATACAAGGGGCAACACCGATCGAAAATTTGTTGGGAGAGGAAAGTCTGATGGAAGGAAATCGTAAAGCGAAGAAGACAGTTTTGGGCAGTCGAAGAAGATATGATCCAGTGACCCTTCGTCCACACCGCACTCACAGAGAGAATTATCCCTCACCCGTATTTTCGCTAGAAATACAGGGGTACAAACGTGACCTAAACGAAGGCGACAAATCGTGGACGTTACTTTTTTGTCCGCGCCACGGAATGAGAAAAACCAAGGTTTCGAAGGGATATTAGACTGTATACTGCCATATTGCGAACATTTCATTCTCTGAGAAGAATTCCAATCACCTTCCCAGGAATCTTTAAGATAATTTTTAGCTTTCGGAAGAAAATCATACGGGAAGTTAATAAAATGAGTTTCAGAGCCAGATTCAACAGCATTTTTAGCACATGAATCAACAAATTCATTTCCTTGGATCCCAGAGTGACCCGGAATCCAAGCAAGTACAATATCGATGTTATCGTTCTTGCTAGCAAAAAGTGACTGTCTAATTTTGATTATTATCGGATATTTGGTTTTAGATTTAAATGGATTGGCAACTATAGCTTGCAGACAACTTAAAGAATCTGAAAAAATTATGGCCTTCTGAAGAATATTTTTATGAGCCTGGATAAATAGAATGGCTTCTAGAATTGCCACAGCTTCACCCGTAAAGACAGAGGAAGCTGGAGGGCATTTGTAACTTAAAATTACACTAAACCTGGGCACCCAGACAGCTGCCCCAACACACCCATCGTCAGTCAGTTTGGAAGCGTCGCAGAATACTGGGATCCACCCCATCCAATTCACCGCCATCTTTTCTTTAAATATACTGTCGGCTTGTGGACAGTTTTTACCAATATCAAATGAAAGAAGAATATCCGGAGTATAGATGAGAGCATCATAATCTGCAGAAAAAAGAGGGAGAATTTCAGATTGAAAGATAGGAGCTTGAAGATCGGAAAATTTGTGGTGACTTTTGACCACACAAGGAAGTTCCTTGTGTGTCCAATAGTTAGAGGATGAAGAAATACGTGATAGTGATGAAATAATTTTGAGAAGAGGGTGGTCTAAAAACTGAACAACATTACAATAAAATCGATCTGCTAGATATTGACGGCGAAGGGCTAGGGGAGGATCCGAGCATTCTACCTGTAAGGCTTTTGTTGGAGATGACTTCATGGCGCCAACTACAACTCGTAAACATTTATACTGGACTTTATTTAATCTTTCCAGCGCAAGTTTACTGCAAGGTTCCAGCAAAAATAATCCGTAGTCAAAATGACTACGAATAATCGCATTGTAAATTAATTTTAGGCAGTAGGGGTGAGCCCCCCACCACACACCTGCCAAGCACCGAAGAGTGTTCAGGCCCTTTTCACACTTTTTAATTACATAATTAATGTGAGGAATTCCCGTCATTCTTGAATCCAAAATCATTCCCAGGAACTTGACCTCCTTTTCAACAGGGATAGGTTCACCATTGATCGAAATGTTGATATTGGGAACATTTCTTTTCCTAGAGAAAGCAACGACACTGCTTTTATTTACTGAAAGTGAAAGACCATGGCTGAGAAGCCAGTCGTCAAGGTACAGCATCGCCGTGTTGAGATGGTTTGATGCTTCTTTAAAATCTTTAGAAGTAAAATATAAAGCTATATCGTCAGCATACTGTAAAATTTTGCAAAATGATGTCACAGATTCCTCAAGGTCATATGTATATATACTATAAAGTATCGGACTTAATACTGAACCTTGAGGAAGACCCTTCCAGACCAATCTGGGGGGTAAAAATGAGTCAGAATTTCTAATAAGAATAGTTCTGGACATCAAAAGATTACACATGAAGTTAATCAACCTCACTGGGATGTTCAGCCGAAATAGTTTTTGTCTAAGAACAGGAAGAAGAACATTATCATAAGCACCTGTGACATCAAGGAATACCCCTATGATAGACTGGTTCTTAGAAAAAGCTAAGCGGATCTCTGAAATTAGTATGCTAAGACTGTGCATTGTATTAGAACCTTTTCGAAAGCCATATTGTGAGCTAGCCAAGAGACCTCTCTTTTCAACCAACCATTCGAGTCTATTTTTGATTAGGTGTTCCATGACTTTTGCTAGTGTAGAAGACAGGGCAATAGGACGGTAACTGGAAGGGTCATTAGGACATTTACCTGGTTTTAATATAGGAACCACAATTTGTGTCTTCCATGACTCTGGGGGAGTCCCAAGTATAAAACAGTTATTGACTATATCCAAATAATATTGCTTAGTAGCATCACTGGCATGTTTCAGAAGCGAATACGGGATACCGTCTACTCCAGGAGATGAATCGACAAGCGGGTCTAGAGCAAGGGAGAGCTCTGCTAGGGAAAACTCCTCATCCAACCTATGTCGAGTTGTAGACGGATAAGGAGGGAAAAAGCAATCCCTCGCTGGAGCTGTCGGAGGAGCCAATCTCATAGCAAAGCCTTCGATCCAGCCAGTAGTATCGTTGGATGTTATGTCAAAGTTAGTCAGAGACCCGCGGAACCGTCTTATACCCCTCCAGACTAATGCTGCAGGAGTTCTAGGAGAGAGATTCTCACAAAAAGTAACCCACCCCTTTTTTTTCTTTTCCGATAAAAGTCTTTTTGTCTCAGCAGCAATTTTTTGGTAATTGAGAAAGTTTTGGTCGTTCATAGCCCCATTATATAGTTTCTCTGCTTCTTTTCTTTTCTTAACTGCTGCAGAGCACTCAGGGTCCCACCAAGGAGGAGAAGATAAGTTTTTCCTAGGTGGCTTTTTTAATGGGAAAGAAGACTCAGCAGAAGAATCCAGAATTCCAACAAAGTTTTTGTAGGCAATAAACACGTTTTCGGGGGATACATTAGGAAGGCTTATTATTCTTTGGTCAGTTGCCGTCGAAAACTTATTCCAGTCGGCATTTGCTAACTTGTATTTGAGAAGAGGAGTATATTTGCGAACTGGAATGGATTTAGACGGAAATGAGATTAAAGATGGGAAATGATCGCTGCCATATGTAGATGGAATAATCTGCCACGATAAGAGAGAGGCGAGTGAAGATGAGCAAAGTGAGAGGTCGACAGCTGATCTTGGATCCTGATTTGGATAGACCCTGTGAGTTGGGGAGCCATCATTCAATAGGCATAAGTCATAATCATCCATCAGGTCCAAAAGATTAAAGGAAACAGCATCATTTTTGTAACAACCCCAGAGATTATTGTGACAGTTTAAATCACCCATGATAAGTAATGGAGCTGGGAGGACAGAGAGAATCGAATGAATTTCTTGGATAACAGAAGGAGACGGTTGAGGGATATAAAGGGAAATAAAAGATATATTTAGGGATCTGACTGCCACTATATTGAAACTGTCACTGTGGGAAGGGATATTAATTTTGGAGTATGTGAGATTCTTTCTTATTAGTAGAGCAGCCCCTGCATATCCGTCATCCCGATCGTCCCGGAAACATGAAAAACCGGACACTCGAAATAGAGATTCGGGCCTTAGCCACATTTCCGACACGGCTAATATGACAGGCTTATATTTGTTTATTAAATGAATTAAATCAGATTTTTTATTTTTAATACTGTGACAATTCCACTGGATGAGTTGAATCATTTTTGCTGTTATAAATATCAGCGACTACGGCTAATTTTTGGGCAACGTTGGGCGGTAATGAACAATCGTCGTATTTCAGCAAAATATTCAGGAGAAGAGATATTAGTGTGTCTAAGAAGTTTTCATTTTTCGGAGATGGCTCCTCGTTATTTAGAGCGCAACCATTACCGAGCGAAGAGCGAAGTGGGCGGAGAACTAATTATAGAAAGGTGGGCCTTTTTGTCATATCCGCCGACAGCTGCAGGAGACCTGGGGTTTCGTAGTACTTGGGTAGTTTTTCTGTATGACGTTGTTCCAATTGGGGAGGAAAGGGGAGCCGAGTTATTAGTTGCAACTTCGATAAATGATCTACGAACAGAAGGAAACCTTGCCGAGGCCTCTCTGAACGATATGGATTCCTGTGACATGACCATCTTAATATTTTTTTGCCGTGCTTGTTCGGGGTATTTGCCGTCAGTAGCCAAGTGAATACCTGAGCAGTTGAGGCATAAGGGAGACTTATCACAACTGTCACTAGAGTGTGACTGGGCGCATCGGGAGCAGCGCGGTTTTGAGCGACACTGTGCCTTGATATGCCCAAAACGGCAGCAGTTCATACACTGAATGGTTGGAAACACGTATGGATCTACTTTTATTGAGTTGTAAAAACAATATATGTGAGGAGGAAGAACCTGTCCGGAAAACGTCAATACCACAGTTTGAGTAGGAATCCAAGTTGCACTTCCATCATAGACTGTCTTGCGGCTCATACGTCGTGCCTTGATGATAGAACCACAACCTGTTGGAAGCTCAACAGCCTCAACCAATTGCTCCATGGACCATTCCTCAGGTATGTGTCTCACCACACCTAAACGGGTTACATTGTAAGTTGGGACTGACGCCAAGTACTTTCCACTTGCAAGCGCTGGGTGTTCAAGAAAATTGTTAGCGTCATCTGCTGTTTTAAATTCAACAGACATACGATTCCGGCCAATACTTTTTACGCCATCCATTACAACATTACTCACCTTATTATAAGATAGAAACTGTCCGAATTTAATTGGCCTTAATGTTGTACCAGTTGCTGGATCTGGCTCCTCTTTTGTAACATGGACAATGAAAGGACCATGGTCAGTCTGTCCATATCTCTTCGTCTGTGTAAACAATGGATTAACATATAAGGAGCTGTTGATAGAAGTGACTTCGCCGCTTTGATTCGAATTCGTAGACGGCTCGACTACCGCTTTTTTAGTTAAGACTGGGATACCAACAATATCTCTCTCAGTCAAACCACGCTTACGGGTTACCCCAGAATTTGACGAAGAGTCCATAGGCAGGGAGAAGAGAGGGGGGGACGAAAGATGGCCGCCATAGCCAGGACCGCCACCCGGATCGGGTGGCTCGTCAGAACTCATGCAAATAGCACAAATCTATTAACTACCAATAAATATTACTATAGGGTTGTTAAAGAGTCTCAACTATCATAAAAAGTCTCAAATAAATGTAAACAAATTTGGACAAATTCGTGACACGTGCGACGACCACAGAACCCAACGACAGAATCCATTTAGTAAACTTAAATAAATCACAAATTAGAAATAAATAGACAGCTGACAGACGTCAACAAGATAATTATTTTATTGACATTTGTTACGTTCCGTTCTGTACTCAAAGCGAATAAATAAACAAGAAGCGTGAACGTTTTGCTTCCTTTAAATATACGGTTCATTACAAACTAATAACTAAATAAAGAAACTTTGAACATTTTATTTACGAATACATAAACATTATTTTAGTTTCCTCTGTATATTTGACATAATTTACTAAGTTTCATCGTCACGTTTTTGTAACATGCGTACAACGGAATAAAAATCTACACTTGTATTTTTCTTGTCATAGAAAACAAACTTTGATCATAGACAATCTGATTGCAGTTCTGAATCTCTACTTAAGCAGTGATTGGCTGATCTCTACTCAAGAACTGTTTGAAAATAAAGGGAGTGCTTGAGCATCGATTCAGCGCTCAAGTAATGATTGGGCGATCTGAGATCAATCTGTGCTTGAGCATCGTTCTGTAATACCGGCCCGAGTCAAACGCAGTTTCAGAAATAAGTGCTCTGCCTCTCACAGTTCGCATGCTTTAGTGATAATATTTGAAAACACGACTGCTGACGGAAAGACGTTAGTCATTTCGAAATTCATATCGGCCCAATTTTCGAAAACGCTTTAGTCTCGCGATTTTCGAAAACACGATTCGTGGCGGAATGACACGACTTTACACGAGTCGCGCGCGTTTTGTTCGTTCAATGCTGTCTTCATAATATTGCTTTCATGCAAATGAAACAGCACTAAATTAGTTATTCTTTTCGAATAACAAAGAATATTTTCGAAACATTTGAATAACAACCATTTTCAAAATTTCGAAAATGTTTTTCGAAAACGCCCATCTTTAATCCAAATATGAATAAGATCTAAGATCTGACATTTTTTTTGCTGTCCGCTTCACGTGAAATGCCCCTTTTACTGAATTTGCAAACAGCGAGCAAGTCTTAAGTCCTTTTCGTATAGCAGGCGTGACGACAGCATCAAATAATCAAAGGTTTAGCGATATTCAGCTGGTGCTGACCCGGGGCTGAGCCTTTTTCCCTTATTTTATAAGACCTAGTTTTAAGTCTTACTTTGTTTAAGTTGTTTTTGATGAGGAATAATATTCTTAATTACTTAACCAATATTTTCCATAAAATAAAAGATTATAATACTGCTTTCAGACATTTTGACTGAAACACCCATCACACCGCGTGACGTAACGGTAAACTTAATCCGTGCTTTGTTGTGATTACTAGTAATTACGATGTTTGTTTACCGGAGCGTGACGTCTGATTCGTCTGATGACACTGCGAACTTTCCCACGGATATAAAATAATTTTAGAAAAATGGCCTTAACCTTGGTTGAACTTTCCCCCTCCCCCCTCGGACGCGAATCGCAACGGACGTGTGTTCTGTAGTGTAAATTCAACATTATATTTTCTAAATTTATTAAAATATTATTCCAACAAATATCAACCCGAGTACTAGGAGAGCATAAGTCGGCCGGAGCTGCGGAGGTGAGACATCCCCACGCGCACAAATTTTGCCTACTCACATCGGACGCCATTATCACGAGCCGGACTAATCAGCGTGCGGCGCTTGTCTATCCTGCCCTGATTGATCCCTATTAGACACGCCTACTGGCGGCGCCCGCGTATAGGAAGGTCCAACTTTTCAAAACCCGTCTTGCAAGACTTCCGGGAATTTGCACAACACCGCCGCCGCTAGACAACTCTGCCGTATAATTAGGCCTACTCCTACCGCAACTCGACACAGCTTTTAAACTCAGCATGTTTCGTTCGCCGAAATCCTCTCAATTGGGCACCCCTTCGCGCTCGGAGACTGATTTATCGAACTTGGATCAAGACCAAAATAATCAATTGTCCAGTCCAAAACAGTTTTTAATGCAACGAGGAGCTAAACGCCCGCGGGATACTAGCGACTCATATCCAACCGACTTCTCCGAGTTAAAAGAAATGATTATGCAAATGATGTCGTCTCAATCGGAGCGATTAGATAAATTGGAGCATCATATTCTTGACATTAAAGGACAGACAACTAACATCGAGTCGACAAATTCGGACATCGAAAAAACTATGTCACATATTTCCGACCAAATGTCCGCCCTCGAATCACAAATAAATAATTTGGAGCGGGAGCACCTATCTCTGTCTACCGAGATGTCAAAAATTCAGACTAGAATTGATTCCTTTGAACGCTATGTTACCAAAACATCAATTGAGATTAGAAATGTCCCTAAACAAAATAACGAGACGAAAGAGAAACTTTACGAATCGATTTCTCGATTGCTAAAAAATCTCAACCGAGAAATCTCTACTGGCGATATTCGAGACGTGGCGAGATTGCCCTCAAAAAAAGAACAAAAAAGCTCCACCATAACTGTGGAATTTTGTAACACCCTAACTAAGGCAAGATGCCTATCTATGGCTAAGGAGTTTAACAAAAAGAACAAAGACAACAAATTGAACAATACACACCTCGGCTTTTCTGAACCTAAAGCGCCGATATATATCGCCGAGCTACTGACTCCCGCCGCAAAAAAGCTGTATTATTTAACACGCAAATTCATCAAAGAAAGTCACTTCAATTTCTGCTGGTCTTCCGACGGAAAAATTTTTGTTAAGGAAAATAACGACAGCCCTTACTTTCAGATCAAGGACGAAACACAACTTTTAGGTCTAAAAAAGCCGATTCTGGATTGACTAGATGCTTATTTTAATTTGTTTTATTGTATGATTTTATTTTTCGATGTTCCTACTAAACTACACTACGAGTACACAACACGATACACAAATACACAAAAATCACCACAAAAATTACACAACAAAGACACACTTACTACACTGCTCAATACAATTACACCACTCTTTATTGAGTGCTATATTTATTATTTCCTCTCTGAACATAACCTTATGCCCCAGACATTTATAGCTTCCCGGTATAAAATAACAACTAGCCGTGAAACCTTAGATAACAATATTTTTTCAATTTTTTACTTACAAATCAGCCATTACGAGGTCTATTATTCATATAATCCTTATGGATAGAAAAAAAGATTCATATTTAGAAAACCTAGACCACTTTACCCTATCTACTGCCTTATCTTGTACCCCAGAACAATGCCTTACCCATTTTACTAACCCAGAAACTAAATTAAAGTTGCTAACTCTAAATATACGATCAATAAACAATAATTTCTCGAACTTTCAGACTCTTATATCGAGATTAAACTTAGATTGTGATATCATGGCCCTAACCGAATGCTGGCTTCCATGTCTTTCTAATACTAATGTGCCAATCCTCGATAACTATAATTATATCCAAACGACCAAACACCAAAACCAAAGCGATGGCGTTGTAGTCTATATAAAATCCGAGCTTTCATATACGTCTGAAGAAATTGATCTTAACGGAACAGCCTCTGGGCTCTTAATAAAATTTGACTCAAAAACGGCCATTATCTGTATCTATAGAACACCTTCAAACAATAATATTGATCCTTTTCTACAAGCTCTTGACCAAATCCTACCTTCCCTCTCCAAATACAAATCTCTCATACTGACCGGAGACCTAAATATTAATATTACACCATCTTCCTTAGACTCCCGATCTCACAACTATCTAAATCGATTGTCATTTCACGGCTTACTCCCTGCACATGATCTACCCACTAGAGACCAAACCTGTTTAGACCACGTAATGCTTAGGTCTCAAACAGCGTCAAAAACTCTTGTACTTGAATCCCATGTCACCGATCATCTACCTATCCTTTTCATTCTAGATGCTAAGCCCAAACGCGACCTGACTATTACGACTAGATCTTTTATCGACTATGTTGGACTGGACAAAGACTTCGAAGAACTCGACTTTACTCCAATCCTCTCCTCCACAAATCCTGAGACCTCAACATTAGCCTTAATAAATAATCTCTCGGTAATAATTAAGAAAAATACTACAACAAAACTACTTTCTAAAAAACAAAAAATATTGAAACCTTGGATAACGCCTGGTATTTTACGTTGCATACGAAATCGAGACCGCCTCCATAGACAATTTAAATCAAACCCCAACAACGATACTTTCAAACTAACTTACCTCCGTTACAGAAATTATTGTAATAAACTAGTAAGAAAACTAAAAAGGCAGTTCGACATTTCCGAATTCCAAAAGGCTGGTACAAATAGTAAACTACTCTGGGACACAATAAAAAGAATCTCAAACTGTGTCAAAACAAAATCTATACCTAATCAGCTTCTTCAACTCTCAGTCACTCCTAAGCAGTCGTGTAATAGCGTGAATAGTTTCTTCGTTAATGTTGGAAAAAACCTAGCTGACAATATAGCCAACCAACCCTCTAACTCGTATAATCCTCCGCCTCAATCCTCCACTACAACCCCTTTTTCTTTTGTCCTGCTAAATACTGACCCAGACGAAATTTTAACTACTATTTATTCCCTGAAACCCCACGCTGCAACTGGATGGGACGGCATTTCATCTACACTACTTAAAAGATTTTCTAAGCGTTTAGCCCCCGTACTTACACACATATTTAACTTATGTTTTGAAAACGGGCACTTCCCTTCTGCTTTTAAGAAAGCTATTGTTCACCCTATATTTAAGAGTGGAGACAGGTCATATCCTACAAATTATCGTCCAATTGCCGTGTTGACATCTCTGTCTAAAGTTTTAGAGCGTTTGATAAATAATAGACTCTGCACTTTTCTTGAAAAAAATAGTCTAATTTCCGCTCAACAGTTTGGCTTCCGCAAAAAGATCTCCACCACTGACGCCGTTTTAAGACTGACAAATTCCATTGCTCAAAATATCAATAGTAATAAAAAAACTCTTGCTATATTTCTGGATCTGGCAAAAGCCTTCGATACTATACAGGTTTCCACTCTCCTATCGAAGCTATTTGCAATAGGAATTAGAGGTCCCCAACATGAGCTATTGTCGTCCTATCTTGTAGGTCGGTCACAGGCCGTAAAAATAGGATCTCACTTAAGTGATGATTTGACTATTTCGCATGGCATCCCCCAGGGTAGTATTTTAGGGCCCACGCTTTTCCTCATATTTATTAACGACATGTGCAACATTTCTCTTGATAACGGCTCTATTACAACTTACGCAGACGATACGGTTCTACTCTTCAATGCCGACACTTGGACAGACCTCCAAAATATTACTCAATTTGGTTTCAACACAGTTTTCAACTGGCTTTCCACAAATTCCCTTACTTTAAATACTTCAAAAACTAAATTCATCCCTTTCTCAGCGACTTCCGCTAATCAACCAAAAAAACCCTTAATTATCCAAGCTCATTCCTGCTCCAACCTTTCGCTGTGTCAATGTCCTTTTATTACCCAAACCGATACCATCAAATATCTAGGAATTACCGTCGATAAATACCTAAATTTCAAACCACATATCGACCATCTGACTTGTAGACTTCGTAAATTAATGTACGTTTTCAAATCCATCAGAAATGCCGCACCCCCTAATATAATCAAAACAGCTTACTTGGCACTCGTCCAATCAATTCTCGTCTACTGCATTCCATGTTGGGGTGGAGCTGCAAAAACTCACTTAAAACCACTAGAGATCGCTCAACGCGGTGTACTTAAAGTTGCCACGAATCGCCCTATATTGTTCCCTACTTCTAAACTCTACTCATTGTGTGACGTTTTAACTGTCAGACAGCTTTTTGTCTCAAACACCATAATGCTCCAACACAACAACACACCACTGCTTCAAGTCCCAAAACGCCGTAAAGACTTAATTTATCAAACACCTTTTCCGAGACTTTCCTTCACAAAACGACACAATTTGTACCTTGGACCCTCTCTATATAATAAATTTAACCGCATACATCCCATTTTCACGCTTACGTCACATGAATGTAAAAAGAAAGTAAACTCAATTTTAAAATATTTTTCTTACGAACAAACCGAAAACATTCTAATATCCTCCAATCCCCAGCTGATTAGTCAATAGTTACACTCAATGAATTGCCCACACCTACATAAACACACACATACAATAACACACACACACACACACACACACACATACACACGCACAAAAACACACACACACACACACACACACACACACACATACACACACAAATATACACACACATACACCAGCATGTTATTCTGTAGTTAACAATTTAGTTTTAGTTTTGGTTAACATCCTGTTTAGTCTCTCAAATTTATACATTACCTTCTACTGTCATATCTCCATTGTAATTATCCTAAGCATGACAATTTATATCTTACCATATACCTCGCCAGAGGCACGGGCCTGCTCGCCATAAACACAGGCTACATGTGAGCCTAGCTATGGCAGCAGACATGTACCCAAGTACATTTTATGTTATGTTTTTTCTTCTTAGAATAACTTAATGTAGATGTATCACTATGCAACCTTTACCTTGAATAAACAAATTTATTATTTATTATTATATATATTATTATTACTTTAGTTTACCTTTAAACTGAAATATAGTTTTTGTAAATAATAAAATATCCCCACATTATGGAAGAGGGTTTAAAGATCTTTCGTCATGCCTATTCAACATTCAGAAGTAATAATAATAATAACTTCCACACTACACAATCACTGATCCTGGTCCGAAACTGGGATCCCTGTGCTATGGTAACCAGGCAAGGACGTCATAAACATAGAAATACACCCAGACTGAGGCCATTTGCACAAGAGTACGGCGTTTCTGATTTATCAGTAAAGTTGTTAGGCTGGATAATTTGGCAGTCTGTTTCAACGTCACCATGTCTTGTTCAATTTCAGTTTCAATAACTCACAATATCTTATATTGACAACTATTTCTTTTTAAAGTTAAGCGTGGTTAAAAGGAAGACAGGGCGCTATGGCGCTCATTAGGGGAGAGCTATGTCCAGCAGTGGACTACATAATAACCCCTCAAGAAGAAGAAGTGGTTAAACGAATAATTCGCAATGCTATCTGCCACCTGCTATCCGACGGATACTTTAATAAATTGGGTAAGACAATTTTTTCGCGCTCATTAATAGTTTTTATGTAGGTATTCTAATGCACAGAAACTCTTGAAACCACTAAATAAGACCAAATTAAATAACAACTGAATTATCAGCCGATAGTTTGACAGAAATCGACATTGTAAATTACTTTTAAAGTTATTGTTGCCAGTAAGGTGATTTTTATCCGCAAAATGGCGAGGGAATTTTAATACTAGATTTTTTTTAGAAATAAAATAACGTCCACTAAAGAAATAACGGAACTTCAGATAATATGAAGTTCGATGTGCAGCTAGGCCAGCTAGTGAGTTTGATTTAATCTTGCAGGAAGCCATTAACTTCCTGAGGTACGATTCTTTGTGAATTTGTACTAGCAATACAACTGTGAAGGATAGCATCGTGAGGAAACCTGAGTGGCTGAGATGATCACACATCTCAGCGCTTGAATCCGCGGTAGCACGCACACGTAGTGTTTAAAAACGTACAAAGACTACATTATTATTTTTATTAATAAGACCACATTGAGTGTAGTCTGTGTAGTATTGTACTCACCATAATAATAAATCACCAACTTAATACACAGATTAATGTAACCTAACATTAGCAGCACACTACACATTGAAGCCATGTAGAAGAAATATTTGTACTCTTCGAAACTGTTTTTATACATCGGCATATGTTTCACGGGCATGCTGCAGCGTTACTCTTACGGCACTTAGTGATAGACTGTTTTAAAACGGGCATTAGGTTGTTTATTTTGCTTTATTATAAACAAACATCATTAGTAGTGAGGAGGGTAGCAAGATCAGATAAATAAACTAATCAGCGGCATATAAATAGTCATTAGCAAAGTGTTTAACTGCTGATTTTGTCTAGGGATATACCTACTCATGTATTTATCACATCTCACTAATCACACTAATATTATAAAGGCGAAAGTTTGTGAGTGTGTATATTTGGTACTTCTTCACGTCTAAGCCCCTGGAGCGATTTTAATAAAATTTGGTATGGAGTTAGCTGACACCCTGGATCAACACATAGGCTACGTTTTACTGCGGGAAAATATCTTATTCCGGTGGGAAAATCGATAAACCGCGGGTAACACCGCGGGGCACAGCTAGTTACGAATAAATATCTGTATCGGTATGTCGGGTACTCATCATGAGTTACACACTCCTTTGTGAAAACGGGACCTGCCAAGAGAATGTCACTTGATGGATCTGTTGGTCTCTGTGTTGTTGACAGCTATACATATACTCTGTGGTATTCAAGGGCGGTGGTAGCGGAGCGATGTAGAACGCCGGCCTTTCAATCGGGAGGTCGTGGGTTCAAACCCAGTTATGTACATTTGTGAAATTGTAGACTTTTAGTCCGGATTTACTTACGGGTGTTGTTATATCGGAAAAGTCCGACCAGGTTTCGCTCCGATTCGCAGAGCTTAATCATGGTGAGCAGAGACGGAGCTCGCGTCGTCGGTTGCTTGTCTCACACTGAGACAAGCAACCGACGACGCGAGCTCCGTTATATCGGAAAAGTCCGACCAGGTTTCGCTCCGATTCGCAGAGCTTAATCATGGTGAGCAGAGACGACAGGCAACCGACGACGCGAGCTCCGTCTCTGCTCACCATGATTAAGCTCTGCGAATCGGAGCGAAACCTGGTCGGACTTTTCCGATGTAACAACACCCGTAAGTAAATCCGGACTAAAAGTCTACAATGTGTTGTGCTTACGAAAGTTTTAGTTCAAAAATTTGTGAAATTATAGTAGCAATACCACTCGCCGACGGTGAAGGAAAACATCGTAAGGAAACCCTAGTGTCTGAAGTGTTAACGTACCTCAGCGCTGGCTACGTACAATGGCCCAACTATGAGGCTAAGTGCGGAAATCTCAGGTCTAACTAACTATATATTCTGTGAAATATCAGTATACGGTTTCCTATTTCTGTGTACCCGACAACACGCCGGGCGTGCGACTATAAGGAAATGGTATCACACACTCGGACTAAATGTTCACGAGTTTTGTAGACTTGATACACAAACTGTATAAACTGTTTACCGATATCCGGCGCATTGTAGGCCCGCCGCTGGCGCCGGGGACCAGGCACGGGCTTGAATTGTATAAAACTCGAGTACGAATTGAGATAACTAAGATCGTTCGCTGGCCTGCGTGACGACCGCTCACTGATATCCTACGCGTTGGTTGAGCTCCGCTCCCGGTGGCGCGGCGCGGACTCAAATTAGAGAAAAAATCAAGCGCGGTCAGTTCGTGAGAATATTAAGTATGCGCTACTGAGAATGTCTTTTGCTGGCACCGATATCCTGCTCATTATTCCAGCGTGTGTCATAAGAGCCTAAAGATCAACAAATCTTGCTATGCGTCCACGTTGTGGCGAGAACCTTTTAGCGTGGTACGCTGGATGAAGAATTATTGAAGCGAAATCCACGAGGTCGAACGACACGGAGCGATAAACATTGTCGGGAAAAACATTCATAGCATGCTACGCTGGGGCGAAAAAATACTGAAACGAAATCCACAAGAAACTACGTACCGGACCCCTTTTTGACTATGTAAACATTGATTTTTACGATCGAATTTTTTTACAGTATTTTAGCACTTGAACCTAAATAGCATATATACGAGGGCTGCTACTTATGTATGCGGAATAGAAAAAATAAACAAATGTATATGGCTAAATATGCTTTTATTGTTTTTCAAAGTATTCTCCACTATGATCGATGCACTTTTGCATTCGATGAAACCAATTTTAAAAACCTATTTAGAGGCTAAAAATTTCACCCATGCCGGGATTCGAACCCGCAACCTCTGGCTATCCGTACCAGCGCTCTACCAATTGAGCCAATGGGCGACTCACGGCATCAGTGAAATTTCGAACCTCTTTACACTATTCTCTGTATTACGTACAGGCAGCGATTTGAAACCAATTTGTAAAACACTTTTTCCACTCTGATTGAGGTATCTCCAAAACGTGCTGTTTGAACGCATCTACGGCATCTTCACCGGTCGAAGATGCCACGTCGTTGACCACGTAATTTATTCTTTACATTTGGGAATAAATAGAAATCATTGGGAGCCAAATCAGGGCTGTACGGTCGATGACCAATCAATTCTATTTTTTGACCATCCAAAAATGTAGTTGTTTCCTGAGATGTATGACAGCTGGCATTGTAATGGTGAAGTATGATTTTGCGTCGCTGGTTGTTTTGGCATATTTCTTCAAATACTTCCGGCAAACAAATGGTCGTGTACCACTCCGAATTAACCGTTCTGCGATTCTCCAGTGATATTGTAGCCACATGGCCATTAATACCAAAAAAGCAGGCCACCATTTGCTTTACAGTGCTTTTTGCACGAGCCACTTTCGTAGGGTTCGGCTCACTTTGAAACACCCAAACTGTTGATTGTTGTTTAGTTTCGGGATCGTACACGTAGATCCAGGATTCGTCACCTGTGTAGATATTATAAACAGATTTTGAGTCGCCTCCGTTGAATTTTTTTAAGGTTTTCTTGCACCATTCGACGCGAGCATCTTTTTAATCCTGAGTTAAGTTGTGCGGGATCCAACGCGAACAAATTTTTTTTACAGACAAATGTTTACGTAATATCCTATGAATGCTCGTCATACATATGCCCAGAATAGCCTCTATCTCGCGATACGTAACATGGCGGTCTTGCATTATTAGTTTTCGCACAGCTTCAATATTTTGTGGCACAACCAGCGATTTCGGGCGACCTTCTTTAACTTCGTCCGTGAGCTTACAGAGCCCGCGATTAAACTCACTAAACCAGTGACACACAGTCGTTTTTGATGGAGCTTCACCACCAAAAGTCGAAGTTAATTGATCTACGCACTGTTGTTGTGTTAAACCACGTCGAAAATCGTAATAAATCATAGCACGAATATTTTCACGAGTGAGTTCCATTTTTTCAGCGATATGACATTTTAAACCCAACAAAAACAAAACACTAACGTATATAAGAGAAAAATATTAGCGGCCAGTATTTAAAAAAAAATATTTAAAAAAATAAAAGAACCCGACTGCAGTGATAAATCAACTGAAAGGAAAAAAATAAGATAATTTTATTTTCGAATGCTAATGTCGAATCAGAAGAGTTCATGCTGCTTTACTTGAGGGACCAAATAATATAACTTTATAAGCATTATTTGCTCAAACTGTTGCATTTATTATTTTCTATAAAATGTTACAGTCGGGACCCATTACTGTTTGTTTAAAGACCTCTAATGGGTCCCGACTGCATAATTTTATATAAAATAATAAATGCAACAGTTTGAGCAAATAATGCTTATAAAGTTATATTATTTGGTCCCTCAAGTAAAGCAGCATGAACTCTTCTGATTCGACATTAGCATTCGAAAATAAAATTATCTTATTTTTTTCCTTTCAGTTGATTTATCACTGCAGTCGGGTTCTTTTATATTTTTAAATATTTTTTTTATTTTTGACCTTTTAGTGACTCAGTAAAACGATAAAATTTAAAGGTCCATCTGTTCTGTTTACATGCTTTAAATCGTTATATTATTTTATTTCCTAAATTAATTTTAGTTTATTGCTTTATTTTCTTTTGTTCGACAATGCACATGTCTCGGCAAGTCATAAATATTTTTACTGATATACTTGTTTGATATAGTCATAGGTACCACCTGCCTGCATTAAAAATTTATGTCGTACGATATTTTTAGCTAGTATAATGAATATGGTCTAATGGTGTTAAACTATCTAGAATATTTGCAAAGGAAACGACAGATTTTTTTCTTTATTATCCTTACATAAATTGTCTGTTTTTTATGTAGCCTAAAAACGCTCTACTGCACCTAGTTATTTAATGTTAACGATTGTAGGTGGGGACTGGAATAGTCACGAATTATCTCTTCGACCTGAACGGCACTCAGTTTTCGACATCTCCAGAGTAGAATTCTTCGTGCTTGCGTTGCTGGGCCCAGTCTTCGGTCTCGCTAATTACTTAGACTTAGGACTTGTAAATGGGAACATAAATGGTCTGAGCCTTCTGCCGCGGCCTGTACAAAGGCGCGACAGGTTTCCTCCTAACTGCAACTTTAAGTAACTGTCGCGGCCTTCGACCGCGCTAATAGTCTCTCCATCTGGCATCAGCGTAAATAGAGCTCAGCATTTGGAATCGCCGTGGGAGTATTCCTCTAGCCCGCTTCACAGCCTTCGGCCGTGCCGCGACCTGTATTGAGCTCGGCCTTCAACCTCGTCGCGGCAAGTTTCCTCGCACCCGCATGATGGGGCTCGGCCTTCGGCCTGGCGTAGTTATTTAGAGTTGTGGCATGGGCGTGGAGACATACAAAATCTTGGTTTTCTGAATGCCAAAATATTACCGGTATTAAAATGAAACTATAACAAATTCATCTTGAGGTGGCCCCCTAAAGCATTGAAAATTTTTACTGAATATTTAGGTGTACTCGTAGATAAGCAATCTTTGGTCTCACAAGTGAACAGGAAACCTAACACAAAATCATAATCTTATTTTCGGAGGAAACGAAATAAAATTCGTTAAGATGAATAGAGCTAGAATTTTTTAAAATTTCACGGGTCCTACGATACGAGGTCACGGAGGATCCGTCTTCGGTTACCAGTGAGAGCGTTCAAATATTTTTTTATCATTTATTGTTTCTTCTTTGAACCCAGCTTGTCTGACTATGACCGCACAGGGGAAAAGGAGTTACATGCTACACTTTATATATTTTGTTCAGTTAGTTTTGGTCTAAGTGTCAGTAGGAAATTAATATCAGTGTTAAGAAATTAATTATTTTTTCTTAAACATGCTCGGAAATGTTTGTGTTATTACCATGAAATAAAGCCACAAAGTATCTCTTTTATGGCTCCCGCCTCACTTTACTGGCCTAAGCCAGTAAAGTAAGTATGAAAATCCAGTACCGTCCGCTGCTCTAACTTTTTAAATTTACTAACTAAAATTCAACTGACCAAAGAAAAATTACATACAGCCAACCACCTACTAAGTTATGTAAGCATACTTGCAAGATTAAAAAAAAAAAAAACAATTTATGGTATTTGGTTTTTGTGCGGTTAAACATGGTGCTCAAATATGTTAGTGTATTTAAAAAATAAAAAAGGCGGCAAACTAATCTATTATTTCTTAATTACCTAGTGATTATTTTAATATTAATATTTCCTCGCATTGTTTGAGAAAAGCATTATACAATCCTCGGCTGGAACAGGGATTGCAGGACTCGTTCTAGACGGCCTCGTCTACGACTCGGCCGTCTATCCCAAACTCGTCCAGCAATCCCTTACTTCTCGGCCTCTGCAGTAATGTATTATTACCCCCTATGAGGTTGATATTTCTTAAATTAATGAGATAAACGAATGGCGTAGAAATAAATACGTCTAGTGGCTAAAAGTGGTACTGTAGGACAGGGTTTCAGCAGACAAGAAGAGAAACGTTGTTTCAGCACGACAGCACGTACTTAGGGATCTATTTATTGAAGCAATATGAAACTTACTAAGGATTACGGATTAGTAACTGTACTACTCGCACCACAGCGCAAAGCGAGGTATATTACCTGCGTCACTAGTCGTGCCAATTATTAGTGGACAGTCAGTATTGGTCGAAGTGATTGGTCGAGTGCTCAATACTATCCAATTTTGTTTAATATTATGTAGGGCCTTCGGACAAAACCATACCGCAATTTAGAACACAAACAGCGCCATCTGTGGTTGGGTAGAGGAACTAATGCTACAGTACTTTAATTACTTAGAAGTGAATATTATTTGTGTTGCGTTTGTTCTCTATTAATGCTGATTTTATGTTAATCAACGACACCCGCAAAATTCTCTTATAAATACTATGCACGTGTTAGGCGTAGTTAAACAAAATTATATTTTTTAATTAAATGAATGATCTAGAAGGATCAAACCACTTTATAGGAATTATTTCTTTCCGCATTTGTACCGATTCTATAAATGGTTTGTTTACATGTAGACCAAAGCCGAAATTATGTATACACATGTATTAGAATAAATAAAATATAACAGCGCCATCAAGTGGCTAAAAGTGGTACTTTAATTGCTTAGAAGTAAATGTTATTTTTTGTTCCGTTGGTTCTCTATTAATGATGATTTTATGTAACCTACGTCATCCGCAAAATTCTGTTTTAAATATTTCACACCTGTTAGGGGTAGTTCAATAAAATTAGTATTCGAATTCAATAAACTAAATATAACAGCGCCATCTAGTGGCTCCTAGCTGTACTTTAACGAATCTTTTTAACGAATTTTATTTTTCGTCTTAGTTCTGATCGCATAATTATGATTTTATATAGCCTATGACACCCGCGCAAGGATGCCAAATCGAATGACACCTTGTTTAACAAAATCTGACCATTGGTTAAGGAGTTATGAGGGAACATAGAATCGGACATACTTACATACATACATACGCACTAAACACATTACCCTCCTTTTGGGCTTCGCTGCAGTCGGGTAATTAAACTGACCAAGGAAAAATTACATACAGCCAACCACCTACTAAGTTATGTAAGCATACTTGCAAGATTAAAAAAAAACAATCTATGGTATTGGTTTTTGTGCGGTTAAACATGGTGCTCAAATATGTTAGTGTATTTAAAAAATAAAAAAGGCGGCAAACTAAACTATTATTTCTTAATTACCTAGTAATTATTTTAATATTAATATATCCTCGCATTGTTTGAGAAAAGCATTATACAATCTTCGGCCGGAACAGGGATTGCAGGACTCGTTCTAGACGGCCTCGTCTACGACTCGGCCGTCTATCCCAAACTCGTCCAGCAATCCCTTACTTCTCGGCCTCTGCAGTAATGTATTATTACCCCCTATGAGGTTGATATTTCTTAAATTAATGAGATAAACGAATGGCGTAGAAATACGTCTAGTGGCTAAAAAAATTCGAGCACGAATTCAGAGAACAAGATCCGTTAAGTGTAAAGACCGCACCCCGATATCCTGCGCGTTGTTGGGCCGCCGCTGCCGGCTCGAATTCGAGCACGAATTCAGAGAACAAGATCCGTTAAGTGTAAAGACCGCACCCCGATATCCTGCGCGTTGTTGGGCCGCCGCTGCGGGCTCGAATTCGAGCACGAATTCAGAGAACAAGATCCGTTAAGTGTGAAGAGCGCTCACCGATGTCCTGCGCGTTGTTGGGCCGCCGCTGCGGGCTCGAATTCGAGCACGAATTCAGAGAACAAGATCCGTTAAGTGTAAAGACGGCACCCCGATATCCTGCGCGTTGTTGGGCCGCCGCTGCGGGCTCGAATTCGAGCACGAATTCAGAGAACAAGATCCGTTAAGTGTGAAGAGCGCTCACCTATGTCCTGCGCGTTGTTGGGCCGCCGCTGCGGGCTCGAATTCGAGCACGAATTCAGAGAACAAGATCCGTTAAGTGTAAAGACGGCACCCCGATATCCTGCGCGTTGTTGGGCCGCCGCTGCGGGCTCGAATTCGAGCACGAATTCAGAGAACAAGATCCGTTAAGTGTGAAGAGCGCTCACCGATGTCCTGCGCGTTGTTGGGCCGCCGCTGCGGGCTCGAATTCGAGCACGAATTCAGAGAACAAGATCCGTTAAGTGTAAAGACGGCACCCCGATATCCTGCGCGTTGTTGGGCCGCCGCTGCGGGCTCGAATTCGAGCACGAATTCAGAGAACAAGATCCGTTAAGTGTGAAGAGCGCTCACCGATGTCCTGCGCGTTGTTGGGCCGCCGCTCGCGGTGGCGCGGCGCGGGCTCGTGGCGCGGGTCGCGGCGCACGGGCGGCAGCGACACCAGGCTGCGCGCCGCGCCCGCCTCCAGCGTGGTGGTGGACTGGCTGCGCTGGTACATCTGCGGCGACGACTTCCATCCCTCGAACGGCGTGTCGCTTTGGCCGCTGTTAGAGGAGCAGCTCGAGTTACATTAACCCGGTCTCGTGATACTCGTACATAGTTACGCGGGGAACTCAGGTAATTAAGTGTCAAGCCCGTGGATGTAGGTTCTTTGATGAATAGGCCTCCCTTAAGGCACATATGGCCGACAAGTTTACCTAATAAATAATTGTGATTGGACCCGCTAAATGACTTTTAGTATGTCAGGAGCTAGGTCAAGACCAGAAGACACTGTGATTTTTGACGTGTGTAGAAATCAAACTACGTCGTGTATTACGTTTGTAACACTGATACTGTCGTATATTACAATAGATGACACGTCGGTAAATTAATCGGTAATAAGCCGCAATTGAAGTTTTATATCCTAGATAAACTCAGATTATACACTCAGTGCGTGCACGCACGACACGTCGTGTATAATCTGACTTATTGCAGTTTTAATTACTCTGTTTTAATTTTAATTAAACAATGTCCGGTCCATCTCAATTTTCAATAGGACAGTGTTGAAACTACAAATCATGAAGCTAAAATGGAGATGGGCGGGGCCTTTGCTTAGACCGGTGAATTAAGGTAGCCATTAAATGGTAACTAAGAACGGATCGATTGTCGGTGGGCAGACCATCAGCCCCGTCGGGCTCACCAGGCGACATTGTGAAAGCTAGACTAGCAAAGGATCTGTGTTAAGGGGCTGATTAGATGGATAATACAGAGTCGAAAGTGGCACTTACGTGGAGCTCCCCCGCGCGCTGTCGTTGCTCTCGGCCGGACTATAGCTGGAGGCGTGCACTCGCAGATACTCCTCACTGCAGCTCGCTATCGACTCCACTAGCTCTCTATCGCGAAGCTGCGGCGACAAATAACAATAGCAATGTTTTTGTTGCAAATAAAAGTGTGTCGGGGTACGATCGTGAGTGAGCATTCCTTTGTGTGTAAACGGGCCTGACCAGAGACTAATCTGTTCCGCAGAGAGCTGTACCTGCGTTAAGTGATGTCAGTAGTAGAAGAAGAAGAAGAAGAAAAACATTTATTATCGAAACAGTTCACACGCCACAGTAACAAATTTAAAACATTACTAAACATAACATTCACAAAAAACAAAAAGAACGAAGAAAAACGAAAGGTCACGGCGTGTCACTGCTGCTATAAATGGCAGCTGACTCAGCAATATGCTGATGGACAATCCTTCAGCGCTGATTTTCAGTCAGTGCCATGTGCTACCCCACGAGCGTCACAGACTGCGGTGCGATAATAATAATCATGGGCAATAACAATACTAAAGAATTAATAATACCGTATAGAGTAGAATACTTATATGTTATATAGAATAATACCCATATGAATAGAAAACGTATTATAAATACAGGATGAAAAAGATACTAAAATACTTCATAGACTACGTGATAGAATAAGCTACAATAATATACAAATAAAATTATACACAAATAAATAACTAGCTCTAATAATTATATTGAGATAAAGATAAATGTAATTAGATATAATAAATTCGCACACATGTATATACTTAAATATAAAAAGAATACAAGATATATAGACATATACAATGTTGCACAACCCTACTATGCGATTACAGACTCGTGTCTGTTTTTGCGGCGAGAGGTTGGAAGGGAGTGGAGAAACGGTTTCTGAAGCTCCAGCAAATACGCTCTGAGCTTGCGCCCAAAAGCGTATCTACTGGACGCTTCACGGATTGGGGGAGGAATGTCGTTCCAACACTTGGACGCCGCAAATCTGAAACTGCCACGAAACGCCGTAGTTCGATGCGCCGGTGTCAGAATTCGTTCTTTATGCACATACCGCTGTCTGGTGGACCACTTTTCTGTCACTATGTGGATGAACGTCCACAACGTTTTGCGCACTGACGATATTAAAATATGATCTGAACAAAATCTTCCTGGAATCTGCTACATGTGTTTTAATTTGTGTCCTGGGTCTGAACCTAGGATTCTCTGAACCATGGGTAGTCAGGCTGCTACAGTGTGCTAATTTTAGTAGTTAATAAAAATAGCGAGATTACAATAATTTCACAGACTCGGCGTGCGAATATTCACTGCAGAAGGAAAGACAACCGCGCGATTTGAGTAAGATTTTTTTATTTGTAACACTGATACTGCGGACTTGCTCCGAAATAAAAATAAGCGGTGTTATTTTTGAAAACACTATCCTACTTCAACACTCCTTAAATATACTTAAAACAGTCTGAGGTAAAGTGTAGACATCGTCACAAAGCATGCTTGTGAGCAGAGTCGAAGCGTATATATGTGTGCCTTGTAGGGTTAAGAATGCTTTGGCCTTCTGATATGAGCGTTTCAGCAATTTGTTTACAAATAGAGGCAATATTGTTTCTTTGTTTTATAACGGGATAAACAAAATGTTTAAAACATCGATCGACATTCAAGATATTTGACGATGAAACGACTTGCATCCGCGAAACTCATTGTGGTCTGCAGTTTGCAAGGATAGTGATCTATCTGTTGGTTGTGCAATAAAGTGTTCTCTAGAACACTTCAGTGCACAACCAAAAAACAAAAAGAATTATAACTATAAGGACCTGTATATGTACTGTACAGTGTACACGGCAACATTCGCTTACCTTCCTCTTCTCAGCGATGAGGTTGTTCTGGTCGAGCCGCAGCCAGAGCAACTCGTTGGCTAAGTCCTCGGTGGTGATCTTGGCGGGCGCGGCCGGGCCTAGCTTGGCATGGCCGGCGCCCGCCGCCTGGATATCGGACGGCTCCGGGCCCTCGCCCTGGATTAGGCTGGTGGACAAAGAAAAGAAGATATTTTATTTTAGGAGGGAGGGAGCACTAAAGTGATCGACGGATTAACAAACAAAGTGGCAGTGGTGGGTGGGTCATGTGTGCAGAATGACCGTTAACCGTTGGGGTAGACTGGTTCTAGAGTGTAGACCGCGAATCTGCAAACGTATCGTAGGACGCCCTGTGACCAGGTGGAGCGACGGTATTCGCAAAGCGGTGACTGGAAGGGAAGAGCCGAAGATCGGGCTCAGTATCGTGTCTTGGGAGAGTCCTATATAAACTCTGTTACTTAAGGACTTTGAAAAGACTAAGTTTGGAGGTTTTTTGTCAATGTTTTCTCCAAAATGATCTAGATTTTGAAATGGATATCTAGTTTCATTTGTAACGTTTATTAAGCCACATTTTGGGCGCTACTTTGAATAAAACCCTTTTCACTTCATTCGTATAACACACAGATTACTTTAAGCATTGAAGGACAACATAAAATGTTCGCCAGAGGAACATAATTTTAATTAGGTCTGTGCAGAATAATTGTGTTGTTGTGTGGAAGTTATTATTATTATGTTTACACGTAGAAGAAAGCATAATGAAACGAAATACAATATTTCGCTGTACGAAAGTACGAAACGAAAAAGTTACGAAAGTAAGATGGCAAAATGTCGTGAGGCGCGCTAAGTCTGTCAAAAGCGTGCCGACGTAAAATAAGAATTACATGTATAACTTACTTCAAAGGTAACTCCGATATATTCTGTGTCTTGGTCACTCGCCGTTTGCCGTAAGTTTGCGTCGCGCAGTTTTCTAATATAATACTCTCGGCGCGATGCTGTTGTTTCATGCTAAAACAAAATTATATTTACATTTATTACACACCGTCTCCAAGACAGATTTATATACACGCAACAAAATACTTGAAGGTCGTTTCTTCAGGATCTATACTAATCCACTTCCAATAAATAGAATGTTAAAATCCAATTAAAAAAATATATTTGGAATGTTTAAATGGTAGGTGATACGAAGTTCACTGGGTCGTCTATTTAGTTATATATAACATTGAATTGCCGTTTTGTTAGTCTTGCTAAACCTCGAGAACAGCAGGACCGATCAGGCATATTTTTTTATATTTCTGAAGTCCAGGGAAATTTTAAATCATTTAAAGTCCATAAACATCTAGTTTTTTGACAAAATTTAATATTTTTACCAATAAAGCCTATAATTGCATGTGTATCTTTGCATATTTTTACGGTTGTGACCTGCTGTACAATAAATAACATTCTTAGATTATCTAAAAATACTCAATTATTTTTTTTATATCAATTGACCACGTCAGAGAAACCGTTTCAAGATTAGCATTGTTAATAATACGCTGTATTTGACTCACCCGGAGATCGTCGAAAGCGGCAAAGATTGCGTAGCGCGCAGTTGTCTTGTCTTCTCAGCTTCTTCTTGCATTAAAAGATTTCTAAAAACAAAGTGCAAATGTTACAATTGCTCACGGCTATATCACCGAAACAAGATTTTGTCCCTATTTGACCGACGTAAAAAAAGAGGTTATCAATTCGACGCGTACATTATTTATTTTTCTCATACGCTGTCGCGTATTCTGTTTACAGATTTTTGTTTTTCAAAGTGCATTAAAAACAACTGACAATTGTAGCTACAGTAACAGACTGTTAGCATACGAAAAACTGGAGGTTACTCTTCTTGTTCATGGGTTCGATTCCCACTGGGGGCCGCCGTACACTTGTACAATTTCCTCAGTCTGAGTGTATTTCTATGTATGTGACGTTCTTGCCTGGCTACCATAGGACAGGGTATTCTAGTTCGGGACCAGGCATTCAAAGATTTCTAAAAACAAAGTATGTTACCAAAGTAAGTATGGACCAGTGTTAGTGTTGTGTGGAAGTTATGATTGAATCGCTTCAATGTTTTTCCGAGTACACAGGATTTGGCACGTGGCCAATCAGTCGCCATTACCATGCTAAACATGATGCTCGATTGTTTTAATTTTGGATGGTTTAAAGAGAGGGATGAAAATGCGAAACTGGTTCACTTGTTGAGTTGCGAGCCGGTGTAGGTTACTTGCCTTGGCGACTGTCTTCCCTTCAAACTTTCCGAACATGTGTTTTCCTTGATGATAGCCGGATTCGTACACCGGGTGGAATTGGCGCGGTCGTGACGTTCGTGATTACGAGTAGGCCGTTGACGGTATCGATATTCAAAGCTGGTCGACCGAACAGTCCATGCAACACCACAATTTCTTTTAGACTCTCGCTTGACAGCTTGACACCGGTGGATTTTCTTCATGCACCAGTGTTTCCAATAGGATCGGGATATGGGGTGGGAAGGAAAAAATATTGATGGCCCTACTTGGCACTAAATTTGAAACCGAACAAAAGCCCTAGTACCTAACGTGATAGAATATTATAGGAAGGTATAGCCTAGCTAGACTCCAACACTCACAGTTGTTGGTCGATGATGGTGCGGAGCTCTTCAATACTGGACTGCTGGTTGTGGAGAGCGTCTTCGTGCGGCAACTTTTCCATACTGTCATGCTGTGATAACAAACAGAAAAAGCCTTGTATATTTAGGACAAAGTGCAACTTTACTTTGGATATCATGATTGGGCTTGCGAACATGGAGAATTCTGGGCTTTTTGGTGTGCCCCTTACAGTTTAGTGGTTTACGCGGCCAGCAAATATTTGTCTGCCTCGTTAGTCCAGCGGTATCAAGTCTGATTACCTTGCTGGAGGTCGTGGGTTCGATTCCCACTGGGAGCCCGCCGTACATTTGTACAAAATTTGTACAAATGTACGGCGGGCTCCCAGTGGGCCATTTAATGGCCTCGCGCAGCACTAGATGGCCCCGAACGGCGCCTTGGAGAGCGGTGACGATTTCACTTCTTAAGCAGCGTTCGCGAAACGGGCTGTATTGCAAATAGCTTACTCTGTGACGCGGGCACCCTACATGTAACTGAAATTAATTCTCATTCGGGTAACATGACGGTTGTTGTGGTAGCCTAGATTCTACCAAGCTTACTTTATAAATCGTTTTCAAGTTCGCCTCTGCGATGTTTAATAATGCAGCCTATATACGTCCCACAGTAGGGTACAGGCCGTCTCTCAGAGAGAGAGAGAGAGAGAGAGAGTATGGGCTTATTTCTTACTTCATTAGAGCTATACGATCTTTTAACGACTTTTGTATCCGAAATGTAGACTTCCAAGTTTTGTGACTCGCTGTAGGCTTTATCACCAAAACAACTTCTTATCATGGTGAGCCATTTCCTTAGTTTTTTTTTTGATAATTTGATTCTGGTGTTTTATAGCGATTTTCATCTACCTGTATTGGCTCAAATTATGGCTATGAGTGAAAACATCTTGTTGGCTTTCTGTTTCTATGTGTGTAAATTTAATGTGTTAGTCTTCCTAATTGTGCCAAAAGGGCTACTATAACATAAAGGATTATTTAGATGACAATGAGGTCTGGAATTAAAGCCAGTACAATGTATGAGTTCTATGTTTTGTAATAATTATGTAAATTATGTTAATTAAGGACTTTGAAACGACTAAGTTTGGAGTTTTTTTTGTCCATTTTTTCTCCAAAATGATCTAGATTTTGTAATGGACACCTAGTTTGAATTGTTATTGTTTAAAGTTTCTGCGCTACTTTGAATAAAACCTTTTCATTTCATTTCATAATAAAATAAAATTAATCACCACGAGTGCCCACCGCGGATTGGCAATTTCGAGCGCCGAGGTATGTGAATACCGCACTCAGGTTTCCTCGCGACGCGTTCCTGCACGGTTAGCGAGTTGCGCAATGCTTACCTCGTCACAGAGGGGCCGCGTCCGTCGCCGCAGCGCCGGCAGCGCCCGCCGCACCAGATGCCCGCGCGCCGCCGCCTGGAAGGCGACGACGGCGTCACGCAGCCGCAGGTACCAGCGGCGGACGCGCGCGCCGCGGAACCACGCCTGCACGCGCATGGCCGCCTCGTGCCGCGCCTCGAACCATTGTCTGCGGGACGTCGGGAAGTTTGCAATGGTTGGAGCGGGAAGAGCGGTGGTAGCGGAGCGGTGTAGAACGCCGGCTTCTTAATCGGGAGGTCGTGGGTTCGAACCCCGGCATGTACCAATGACTTTGTTTTCTAAGTTATGTACATTTGTGAAATTATAGTAGCAATACTACTCGCTGACGGTGAAGGAAAACATCGCAAAGAAACCCCTAGTGTCTGAGGTGTTAGCGTACCTCAGCGTTTGCTACATACAATGGCCCAACTATGAGGCTAAGTGCGGAAATCTCAGGTCTAACTAACTATGGTTGGAGCGGAATGGCAGCATTCTGCTAAGACTTTCTGTCTGTACTCTTATAATATAACTGTCTTGTAGTTAACTACATGAGAGATAAAAATAAAAAGCTACTGCCTTTTTTATGAAACCTATAAACGTCCCACTAAAGGGTACAGGCCCTCTCAGAGAGGGAGGTAAGGTTTAATTACCACGGCTGCCCACCACGGATTGGCAATTTCAAGAGCTGATTTATTTGAACACCCAGGTTTCATCACGATGTTTTCCTTCATAGATTAGGGAGTGGTATTGCTACTATAACTTCGCTAATGTACATAACTTAGAAAACAAAGTCATTGGTACATGCCTGTAATGGGAATCGAACATGGGTCTCTCGCTTCAGCGTCCATTGTTCTACCCACTGAGCTACGGCCTCTTACTATGGTTGAAAACAGCGTAAAATGGAATTTAGCTCCTTATGTCCACGTTATATAAATCATATATACATACATAACCTCACGCCTGTATCCCAGCAGGGTAGGCAGAGACCAGGGACTGCCAATTGCCACGATCCTGACAGACCACCTTCGCTTCATCAACGTTCATAAGACGTTGCATGCACGCACGCCGGTTCCGGGTACTTTTTATCTTCCCTTTTTATCTTCTTGTTATATAAATCAGAATAAACATAAAAGTTTACTAACGTGACGACAAAATAGCTACTATGCTCATTAGACGAGAATAAATACCACTTTTAAAAAATGGGCACCTTTCGTTACCCATTTCACATTAATATGTGTTAGTAAAAAACTCCACACCTGCAAGAACGCTGTATGACGACCGAAGCCCGCCTGAGCGCTAGGAAGCGGCGCCGCTCCAGCACCGCCCGGAACCAGCGCTGGATCGTGATGATGGACGCCATGATCTGCTGGTGCAGCCGGTACTCCAGCTTCGTCTGCTCCGACTCGCGCATGAATATCTTCGTAGCACCTAGAGAGAAATGGCTCATTTAATGTAGTTTACAACAAAATAGCTTTTGCCATCAACACCGTTCGCTCAAATGATAAATTGTTCAAACTTAACTACCCATTTTTCCCTCTTAGAGATGGATTTTCAAGAAATTCCTCATAGAATATGGGTAGGGCATCAAGTACCTCTAGGGTACTCAAAGAACATATCCTCCAAAATTCTAATCACTTGGTCTACAGGTGCCAGGTTAAGCTGTGCCAGTGTGTCAATCAATCGATCGATCAGTCAGTCACTGAGGTACTTATTGCCGCCCGAGTTGCTAGTGTTCATTGTGCCTGTTCAAATTCCATATGCGATACGAATGTGACCCTTATCCACTGCTGTATGAACTAATCGTAAGTATGCCGCATTTTACATCGGCTTGGTGGATGCTTCTAAAGCAAGTAAGTGTAGCACAACGATGGTAGCTTACCTAGGCCGAGGGCCGGAAATACCGAGCGCTAATGTTAAAATCTATATCTTACACCCGTTTTCTAAGACTTTCCTCGAAGATTTCTTCGACTCCACTCTTGCTCAATGGAGGAAAAAGGTATTAAACTTCCTCCAATGAGCAAGTTTCTCACTCGAGTCGAGGAATCCACTGTCAAAGGTAAGGTACCTCGGGACCTACCTTAAAGCCTCGACAAAGAAAAACGCGTGCCTGATCTGATTTTGAGAAATGTATTTCGAAGTTTTTGGATTATGTCGACGAAGTATATGATGATGCGCGTTATAATTACCCGTCGCCATGACTTATACGGGACGCTGAATACCCAATATACTTGTACGATAGTGTGGAATTCATTAGGAGGATGAATCAAAATTCATAAGTCGCCACCAAATTACTCATGCCATTGCTCACCCATTTGATAATTATCCCGATCCAGGTTGAGCGTGGAAAGGAACCGTCTGACGTCGAGCTGAGAGCTGAGCAGTCCCTTGGGCAGCAGTATCCGGTAGAGTTGTATGAACTCGTCGTAAGTATGCCGGACGTTGTATCCGGCCTGGCGGATGCGCACTGTCTCCAGCATGCCGGTGTATCGCAGTTGCCGCTGGACCGTCTCTTCGTCGAAAACGTTCGGGACTTTGTCGCTGTTCGACTTTATGCACCTGTTGGGGAGCATTTCAGAGTTCATGTGAATCTTAGAAGCATTGTCTTCTTCGTTTAAACTATATACCTACGTCCCACTGCAGGGCACAGGCCTTCTCCCAAAGAGAGTATGGGCTAAATTATAAGTATTACAAGTATCTATTGCATTCCACAACAGATAAGTAACATTGCATGTTACATTCATATCATGGTAGTATTCGCTCTACGGCGACCAGAAATGGATGTACAGAAACTGTAACTACGTGACAAGACAGAGGTACTGATAGCAATTTTGCTACTTAAAGAAACCCACACTTCCCCTTTTAAAATATTCGATTTAATATGCCAAAAGACCAACAATTGTATAACCTTACTTAGATATAAGAAATCATGGTTGTATGTTTTTTTAATAATAAAGTGTTCTCTATCTACCTATCTAACTATATTCCAAGCTAGTTCATAATGATCCAGAGCGACAGCGAAAACATCTAATTAATAACTATTCTATTCACAGTAGCCGTTGGGACACAGAACCTCGTTGAAACTAAACAACTACTTGTATTTGGCTCATACAATGTTGTGGGCTATATTGTGAATGAGCGGCATCAGTCCCTTTCTCAAATAAACCGTGCTAGAACTCCACTGACCTTATGAAGAAGGGGTTGGCCTGGTTGAGGGTCTCCATAAGCGCGGCGAGCGAGTGCTGGAACTGAGCGGCTACTGTGAGCGGCTGCTTCCGCTTGCCAGTCGGCGCGGCGGTCCGGCCCGCCAGGTGCTTCACTGTTTGGAGGTTCTTGAGACCCTTCTTGGCCCTGTCGCGAGGCCTAAACGACTTGTTCTTCCTGTTTTTGTGATGGGACGCGTTAGTCGGGGGCGGAGTCTGTAGGCTCGTTTAGACGACAGAGGGTTGCGCGGTGCAGTCCGCTCCGCCGCAAATAGTTTTGCTAGCTACTTCATTTTGACTAGTTCATTTTGAATTTTGGAAGGTTTTATGACCGAGATAAATAACTAGTCTTGCCTTTAAAAACAAGATTTTTAATCCATTCGTAGGATTTTAACATAGACTCTGCTTTTGTCTTAGTTGTGAATCTCTTTTTCACATACGAACACCATCTCTTTTATAATAGAAGACCACCGTATTTTATATTAAGTTTAAGTAATAAATTAAAAATATACAAAAGTGCCTAGTTACCAGGGTTCTAACAATCCACTGAGTTAACTGACGTTGATTTTTAATTTTTTTAAGCTACTCCAACTGTCAAATGCAAACATATTTTGACAGTTTGCAGTCGTCTAAATGCTTAACTCGATAGAGTGGAATGTTACAGCAATAGAAGGGCAGGTCTGTTAACTATAGCAGTAAAGAATTTGAGGGTAGGTTTCAAATCGTTTGCGGCGAATCGACTGCATGATATGTCGCGCAATACTCTGTAGCCTGAACAGGACTTTTAGAGACCTGCCACCATAGTTTTGAAAGTAGAGGATAGTTTTGTTACCGCAAAATTGTATACACATGCTATTTTGTCTGTAAGAAAGTTGACAATACATAAACAAAGCTCGAGGCAGTAAAAGCCTTTTAGCGTCGGCGTTTTAACTAAGCTTTTTTATGTACAGCAAATAAATAATAACAACTCTAACATGTTTCATTATTATTGTAAACAAAAATACACAGAATATCGACCCCGTAAAGAGTTAGAATAACACAAAACTGCTGAAAAAAACAAGTTTTCTCAGGGCAAGGAAAATTAACACCAAACAGCCAACACCAGTAGAAGAGTACCCAACCGGGAAGACCCAAATTCATCAAACAAAAACAAACACAAAATACAGACGGAATGAGTATTACGACAAATAACGATTACGTTCTACTGCTGTGTATCTCCTATTAATCTACAACGTCTACCTACCGTACTTTCAAGTCTAAAATTGTGCAAGTCAAATAAAGAGACATGCTAAGTGAAAACAAAGAGGACAACATGAAATTCCGGTTAGTTAAAGTTCCTTTACAATCGGAGTTGATCGTTGTGCGGTCCATTGTAGACGTTTCTGTCAGAGTGTACTCATTCCACGGCAGTAAGGTTTGTTTGATGAATATACAAGTATATTTCTATAATGCGCAATTACTGAGACACTTCAATTAGTATTTGGCAACAACTGTTGTTCTGTGATTTTTTCTCTGATATTTACGTTTGAAAATATCAGAGTTATTTTACTAAATTCGCGCTTTGCGCACTCTATCACTGTCGCAAACTTCGGTAAATCGTTGATCTATATACAACATAACCATTTTATTTAACAGATACAGATATAATAATTATCTCTCAACCAGCGCCACTACAAAGCAGAAAGACACATTTTTCTCGTAAAATTGTTTTTTTTAAAGCATTTTAAGCTGTATAAGAAAAGTGGTCGTAAGTGACTCTAACGGGCATGTTTCAGGCATTGCGCGTTATAGAAATAACCGTATACAAGTGCAACAGTGCTAGCAAGACAATAATCCAAACTGCCAGCACGTACATCACTATTTGACTCGCGCGTTGCATCACGTCTGTATCGTCGATACGTTCCACTCGTCTCGTCCTTGTCTCGGCGACTCTGTAATTCTTTGTCCCTTTCCCACCGACGCGCGTATCTTTCGTCTCCCTCTCTCTTCGGTTATCGTTCGTGCGGCTCGGCGTCTCTCGGGCCTTACTCGGCGTCCGATTCGGCGTTCTTTAGTTTCGAATTGCGCGCGCGCGGACGAGATAGGAAAGGGAGGTTTAAAAATAAAATTAATTTAACAAAAATAACACAAGACAAATGCAAAGGGTTCGATAGTCGCATGCACAAGTGTACTTAGTTAAAAAACACAGTGTGATGTAGTTTGAAACAAGATGGAACTCGAAATTATATTAGACTAGAAACCCATTATTTCATTGTGTTACTAAAAACTAAAAAAACACTAATCACTCTAATGCCTAAAGAAAGAGATAAGAGAAAAAAATCAGTGTGGTAATAAAATTAGACTGAAAAAAACACATGCTCGGTGCACATCGAAATCTAGGACTCTAGGTAATGTAAAAGCATGCCATACGGGTGCCATACTGTTAGCGGCGACTTACGCAATGCGGTTGATTGCGAGATTGATTGATGAGACTGTCACCAGATGGCTGAGCAACAAGACACAGTTCGTTACGTCACACATACGTCAATGGCTGAAGCTTCGCGGTTACGTCCAGAAATTGGAGACACTGCCCTTTGTTCCAACTCACAGGATAGAACGCTATAAAGTATCGGGTCAAATGCAATTATGCGGTAAACGCTTAATTCACAAGAATATCAAAACTTTTAATTGACACGAATATCTAAACGTTTCATTGACACGAATATCCAAGTTATCAATTGTTTATATGTTTAAAAAAACTATTTATTTATTTTCCTTAGCACGGGTTAGTGCATTAAAAATAATATAATATATGTTTAGATGTTTGTCTAACGATCACGGCTAAGTGCCTGATTAGATTTGGATGAAATTTGGCATATAAAATAGCATAATTTTATAGGAATCCCACACGGAATGTCAAGGGCGCACCTAGTGTTTTAAAATAAACTTGTAATTATTATTTAACTATAACCTTTTCTTACGATGTGGTTAAAACCAAAATATAGCATCACTGAGACATTGCAATTAAATGATTGCTAGGACAGTTGACACAGTGACTTCGAATGTAACGGTTACTATCAAGTATTATGTGTTTACTATTATTATAGCAGACATCCTTATCAGGGAGGGCCTTTCATCTCAAATCTCTAGACATTACACAGATATCGATAATAATTTCTCTAGTACATAAATTGTACATATGTTTATATCTTCCCAAACAATAAGACAAAAACCGTCTTAAGAGCGTTTAAAAGCTACAATTTACTTGTATCACCTTAGCAATCAACATGCCTGTCATGACCGACTAGCATCTTTCAACGGTTAGTTAGTAAATAGTTACATCTCCGAGACAAACACTGGGGTTTAACTTCAATGCAAACGGGTCACAATGACGTAGCACGTAAGGTGTATATTAGCACGGCAGCTTACCTGATAATGCTGTCGTTAGGAGCTTGGATAGAGGCGCGTGGAACGCGGGAAGCGCCTTCTACTCGATGGCCTCGGTGCTTTCGACCGGCTTCCATGAAAGCGAAGTAGCCTCTGTGAAAGTACAATAGAACATGCAACAAATCAAAAATTTAGATCTCACAGGCATCCGCCGGCATCCAAATTTCAATAGAGATCGTGGTTGGAATATACCGGCAGCATGGGAACCAGTGCTTAAGTGCATGAGACCTCCTTGCTAAAAGTGTGACTGTAGAGTTAATTTTAATTTCAATTACTAATCAATATTTTTAGTTCATGTAAAATAATTGGTTTATAAATTTAATTTTTAACTTCAATTACTAATAATCAATATTGTTGACTTTATATAAAATAATTGATTACCATTTTGGAACGTAACTTCATAATTGACTTTTGTAATTTTTGCCGAGGCTAGTAAACTAATAGTTAATGCTTTCAAAAAGACGCAATCACCTTAGTCATCCGAGACCACGGCACCTGTAAAAGTGCCGAAACGTCGGAAAATTGTAAAAAAAAAAAACGAGTGAAATCCGTATTAAAACAGTTTTAATTAGAAATATCGATATTAAAGAAGGTGGGTTCCAAACATTATCAACCCATTATATCCCTGAGGAAGGTATAGGGCATACTTCAACACGGGGGCCAAGTCCGGATTGATGGAGGCTTGCAAGACTAGTGGCTGGTCTTACTGTCAGAACTTTTCAAGCAGCCCTAGCGCGGCAGCCGGCACCAAGTACTTCACGTGCCTTGCGAAGCACGAAACCTCTCGAAAAAATGCCACTAGCGTTAGTCATAGACAGTCACCAATCCATGCACTTAACGCGCCCTATGTTGCTTAACCCGATTTGGATTTTAATTAAACGCACCAAGTCACTGTTACATATTAAATACTAACCCTAGGCTAAGTTCTATATTTATTGCTACTAATATAACACTGGACCACGTTGTCTGTAAATTTATTGAAATAAATAAATTAACCTTCGTGATCGTTTAAGATCACTCAGGCAGCCTGGGCTACGAGCGGGATCCAATCATGAAACGTAAAATGAAAAGATTCGCGCTTAAACGCGTAACGAATCCGAAGAAGTAATTGATGTATCACTCACTCCCAGTTGCGTCTTATCATGTTGCTATCTTAATGTAAACAGTCTAAAAAAAATACATAAATATTATATAGTAATACGGCAAAAAATACGTAACAAAAGAGTGTCCTCACCTAAAGAACGCCCTAACAATGGCCCAGCGGAAGACAGCGACTGGGTCTACGCCAACCAACTCGCGAACGAAGGCCAGCGACGAGTTCTTCAATACGCTTACTATGTCCTGACGCATAAGGTCCAGATTCTTCTCGCGCATATTCGTCACCTGTGAAAAAGATACAATCGAGACATTAAGATACATATATCTTTTCGGTACTTGTCGTTGGAGTGTAACAATTTAAATTTAGTGCGAGACATCTTCGGTTTTTTAAATAGCTAATCAAATTCGATACTATATTTATTTGGGTCGTCACCGGTTTTGTCATATATTACGATTTCACGCCATCGGTACCAAAGATTAGTATGGTACAACTCACAGTAAGTAAACGGAAAAATAGATAGATAGAGAACGCTTTATTGTACATAAAAAAGGAAATCACACCGATATTTCTTAACCTAAGAGTACAGACGGCGGCCTTATCACTAAAAGTGATCTCTTCCCGACAACCTTTGGATGGACTGGAGCAATATATTGGAGAAGGAAGTAGATGTACAAATAAATCACAATATTTCAGATACATTTGAATAAAACAAAAATCTTAATCTGGGTTTCTGAAACTCTGGAAAAATGGCAATGGACGTACTTACCGGCTTCATTTGCCCGTTTCTTACGTTGCTTCAATCACATGTCAGTTGTATTTACGTAAGGTACTGAAAAAAAGGCACTTATAAAAATGCAGAAGATCTTACCTGGTACTTGACCCGTCCGGCGTAGTGTTTGACAATAAACGCCGGCTCCCTCCTCTGAGGTTTCTCATAGAACATATTGTCGTCGTGAACTGAGTTAAACTTTTGCAGCAGCGTCTCGTTAGTGGCCCAGGGGAAACTGAAACAGATAATAAGGCTTTGTAAGATTGACGTGTTTAGCGTGTTTAGCTAGCGTATTTATTAATGAATTACAACCGGATAAACTGATTAGGCTTATCGGAAGAGTCTATTCAATAATGTTATATTCAATGTTTAATATTCAATACTTAGGAAAGTTTTAGTTCAAAAATGTATAATTTATTGCTAACAATATGCCAAATAACATTTATTTTAAAGAACTGTAAAAAAAATATGTTACGTTTTATAGTGAAAAGAAACTATGTATTATTACTATACTTAAAGTGAAGGCTACACTGGGTTCTCTGTGTTACTAATTACAAATTTGTGATATTACTGTTTGATAACATAACTTACTTGCACTGGTCATCCAGTACACACAGGAGGCCACCTGGTTTGCCCTGTATGAGCTGCAGACACCCTGTGTTGTCAAAGAACCCGATGTCGGTCCATTTGATGCCCTCCCGTCGGTACTCCTCCTGCTCGTATTTGAAGACGTGCTGATTGAAGTAGTATTGGAGGTGCTCGTTCGCGTAGTTGATGCAGAGTTGCTCGAAACTATTGTTGGGACCGAAGTCTTCGAAGCCGAATATATCGAGGACGCCTGGAATTGTACTTCGGTGTTAGTTTACAAATTCATCATCACATTTGCGTCCGTTACGGACAACGAAGCTGTGTGTAAGAGCTACACTTTTCTGTTCCAGATTAGTGTACTGAGAAACTATCTATCTATCCCCCATTAATTAGCTTTGAATGAAAGTAAGAAATATAGTAGACATCGGCGTGCCTAGGATCATTCACCAAGGCGCCTGGCTTTAGTATATTAGGGTGATGGTCCATTACATTATTAATGTTAATAGATAAATTGCTAATATATAATAATATAGCTTGAAGACAAAGAAGATTGCTAATACTAGATTTTCAGATGGTTGTTATCGGTATGGCAGATTTGAAGTTACGGAAGGAAGATCCAATTTTTTATTAAGAATGAGAATTAATGAGTAACTACCCAAGTAGCCGTCTGTCTACTTCAGTACTTGAGTATACCATTTAAGTATTTACTTAGTCAAATTCTGAATTTACACCGACTCCAAACGGGTTCCCATTGGTTCGTATTGTAATTGTTACTAACAATATTTATGAAAATACGACTTGCCCGATTGTAACTTTACCTAGGACTAAAGAACTAGTCCTTTTATCAGTCTCCATTGACAACTAAAGCTGCACTAACCTATGCTGTGTCCCTGGTGCTCCCGTAGCGTATCTTTCTTGGACAGCAACGCATGGTTGACTTGCATCACTATCCAATCGAACAGTGCACCATAAAGACATTTGGCCATCGCGTCTCGGGTCGCAATTGCTTCTGGTAACCTGCGGAATGTAAAGGGAGTTCATATTTAATAAAACAATAATACATATAACATAATCTAAAAAATTCAAAAAAAAAGATGACTTTAATATGTGCCGAAGTGGATTTTTTCTGTAACTCTCTTTATCATGTACAGTGAATTTTATCTGGTAAGCTAGAGGGGTTTTATTACATACATGTAAGATTAAGTAACAATTATGAATAAGGGACTGTGAAAGCGGCTGGGAAACATTGGATGAGACTAGCAAAGGACGGGATGGGTTGGCGTCAAAGAGAAGACGCCTCTGCCCAACACTGAGTTCTGTGTAAGGGCTGGTTAGACAGAAGATTAAGTAAAGACTGCCATAGTAATACATTGCAAGTCCGTCAAGCGCGTCGACGGCTTCCACGCGACCCTTCGAAAGCACTGCGCCCCAGGTATCGCAACCTGGCGTGCATAGCGGACCCGTTTGACGGTCGCTATCTAATCCACTAGGTCAGGATTAATTTAAACAGTAATAACAAGTACTTGTAAGAATATCTGTTTTGTTACTAAAATTTATTTATGCTTGTACCTTTGCATAAGGATTTGTTTTAAAGTCTGAAATAATTGTTATATTATTATTATGAATACAAGTGTTTTTCCATGGGTATTGGAAAGTGCTTACAATAAGTCGAAAGTAATATTTCAAATTGAAAAAATCTCAATAAATGTTTTGTTGAAAATCTCATCGAAAATTTAATGTCTGTGGTCTAACTGTAACACACTTGCCTACCAAGACGAAGGTCATGAGTTCGAACCTGCTGGAAGCTGCCAAACTTGATTTGTAACCATATTGTGTGGAAGATAATATTATAATTAATTTCACACAGTTTTTTCTGGGCTGATTCAAGCCCAAAAGCAGTGCACAACTTGGCACAACTGCATGGATTTGTAATCACACTGACCTGTAGTTAATTATAAGCGTCTCCCCGGAGGCCCGCGCACGCTTTGACGTTAGGGCTGCCAATAGCGTTTCCTGCTTAACGCGGAGGAGCGACGAGATCAGGGAGACCACCTCAGGGTTTCTGACGCCAACCGCTTCGTCGTTGTGGTAGGACCGCTGCGGTTGGAACTCCACATTGCCTGGAATGTCACCAGGAAACTGGTCAAATATTGAACTTACTGATCTGTTGGCAAACTGAGCATATTCTTTATTGTATACCAAAAACAGCACATAGTTACAATTAGAAAAGCTACAATTGGTTGCCTTATTGCTAAAACCTTTTCATTATCATCATCTTAATAATCAGCCAGTGTCAGTGCATTGCTGAACTTACAACTTTTATACTATTTTTATTTTTAATGCACTAACCCATGCTAAGGACAATTTGTACGTAATACAGAGAATAGTGTAGAGGTTCGAAATTTCACTGATGTCGGTGAGTCGCCCATTGGCTCAGTTGGAAAGAGCGCTGGCACGGATAGCCAGAGGTCGAGGGTTCGAATCCCGGAATGGGTGGGATTTTTAGCCTCTAAATAGGTTTTTAATACAACTTTTATTTTCTGGCAACCTTGGGATAGAAACACGTCTCTATTATTACATGGTATTGCCAAAAGATGGGAAGTTAATGCAACTAACATTTTATTAAGAGGTTATTGATGTCATGGTCTAGGTATCACATTTTCATCATCATCATCTTCATCTTCATAAACAGCCAGGGTCAGTCCACTGCTGAACATAGAACTTTTATTTTCTGGCAACCTTGGGATCGAAACACGTTTCTATTTTTACATTGTATTGCCAAAAGATGGGAAGTGAATGCAACTAACATTTTATTAAAGACGAATTGAGCTCAATTGGTAGAGCGCTGGCACGGATAGCCAGAGGGTGCGGGTTCGAATCCCGGCATGGGTGAAATTTTTAGCCTCCAAATAGGTTTTTAAATTTGTCCTCAGCACGGGTTAGTGCATTAAAAATAAAAATAGTATAATGACGTTAGTGATGTCATGGTCTGGGTATCACATCAAAGGGTATTCCCCAGTTTGGGACCACGTACCCTGACTAAACATGCACGGGTGAGGAAATTTGTTTGATTATATTCGGAGTACTATGTTTTACACATAGTGGATATCTATTGTAAGCATTAAAAGATAATCAAGGCTCACAACAAGTGCTTGTATTGTGTTGTGCATTTTATAATTTTTTTGATCTCTGATGTAATTATATATATTTTTTAAATATGACATCTACAAAACCATTTAATAGACATGAATCAATGAACAAAAATTATGTTTTTCAAAGAACTGATTGCAAAGTTAAAAAAATCAGAATGTTAATTAAAATATCCTAAAGCTAAACCTTGATTTATTAAAGTTTATTAATTGTTGTTAAAAAGTTCATGATCTTTATCAACTTAAAACGGTTGGTAAAAAAGATAATTATGATTCTTTTCATTGGTTGCACTAGTGTTACTGCATGGAATCCTTAGAATAAAATTCTATCCATTCAAAAATTAAGAAGTGTCGACGTTGTGACAGATAAGCTCAGAAATACTACAAAGGTTGTTGAAGCTATTCTTTATCAGCATAAAGAGCAATGACCGAATTTGTAATACACTACCAAAAAAATTATCAACATCCCATCTTATCTGGTGCAAGAATTTTTGTTATGAATGTGAGTGATACATAATTACTATATACAATTCGTCTTTTGCCATTCAGCACAAGAAATGAAAATATGTAGTTGCACCATATTTTTAGATAATTTAATGTGATCTGATTAAAAAACATTATACACAACAATCTGTTTTCTATATGAAAAAATTACATAGGAGACACAAAATAAAAGTAATATTTTGCAAATTAAAAATTACTTGCTTTGTATACTATTTCATTAGAAATACGAACAGGAAACCTGGCTTTACCTTACATAATGTAAAGTGTAAGAAATCTGACTAATGAACATTGACTAAGTAAAAGTGATTTGTCAGGATTGTGGCAAGTGGCAATAATCCTCTGCCTACCCCTCTAGGATACAGGCGTGAGGTTATGCTATGTAAGAAACCCTTCTTTGAAAAAGATAAATTCAACTTACCCAACAATAATACAGCTGACAGCACAGCGAATAGCCTCCTCTGTTTATCCATCGTGAATCCCACCATCTCCATCGACTGCTTGAGTCTCGAGAACTCATACTGTTCGTCCACACCCGGCACTACACTGCACCCCGTCCGCGACAGATAGTTGTACTTGTCCGCACTCAACAAATGTAACTGCTCACGTTCTGCGTCAGAAGCACCCGCGATCAAATAGTAAAACACATGATAGTTCCTTTCGTTTCGGCCCTGACTGCAGATCCTGGACTTTTCCAGGAGGTACTTTTGAACCACCGCACCGTGCACCATGCCATTCTCCTTGTAGTTGACTTGTATGAATTTGCCGAAGCGCGAGGAGTTGTTGTTGTGGGCGGTCTTGGCGTTGCCGAAGGCTTCTAGGACGGGTCCGGCGCTGAGGATGGTTTGTTCCACGCCGCTGCCGTGCGAGCCCTTTTGGCTGAGCGCCGTGAGGTGGTGAAGCAGGAAGTTAGTGCTCTCCGTCTTGCCAGAGCCGCTCTCGCCACTGATCACTATGCACTGGTTGGTGCGCTCTCGCAGCATGCAGTGGTACGCGGTATCCGCCACCGCAAATATGTGCGGCGGGAGAGTCGACCCGATGCGCTTGTTCTGGTACAGCTTGACATACTTGGGGTTGTAGATGGGGTAGAATTTGAAGGGGTTGAGCGCGATAAGGATGGAACCGACGTAGGTGTAAATGTATCCAGTGCCGAAGCGCGCCCGCAGGTTCTCGAGCAGCGTGTGCTCGTTGAGCTCGGGCAGCTGGCATAGGTCGGGGTACTCCCGGTCCTTGGGCTGGTACAGGAACCGCTGGAAGTAGTCCTTGATCAGCTGCGGGTCCACCGAGAAGTTCTCCATCCACGGCTCGTCCTGGATCTTCTCGCGAAGGTAGAATCTGGAACATATTTGTGCGGTTACTCGTGTATTCCGGGATTTACGAAGTCCATAAATCGTGCGCCCCTCACTCACTTTTGAGTCATGATTTAGAGAGATGTAAACAGTTGCGAGATGTTATTTTGAGCGGACATGTTTGTTGCGAGTGTTTGATTGGCAGGAAGACCGCGTGGTTATCGCGCGGCCGCGGCAGGGCAGGAAGGGTGACTCACGCGCGGTGGAGGGACATTATCCCCAATCAGAGTCACTGCATTTTACACTAGGAGCGGCTATCTTCGATGCAAAGTAATTATGTAACGCAACTCGTTGAGGCATAGCTAATGAATGCATTAATTCAATACGCATTAGAGAAAACACGTTCAATGTTGAAAAAGTATTTAAAAAAACTAAAGCCGCGCGCAGCGATGCCATACAAGGACACGAGATACAAATTACCATAATTACTATACATCGTGAATGAATCATTGCGTGACATCGTAAGATTGTTCTCAGACTCGGATACGAATAGTATTAGTGTGACAGCTCCGCGGAGATTGTGTGTAAACAGTAATAAATAAGTAGGTAGCGCGCAAGGCCAGCCTAGACCAGATTATACCTGTCTAATACATTAATTGCGGAACTGTTATAGCTATGTATCACGACACCGCATACCGCATAATGCATCACACATTTAACACAATTTATATTGAAAATCTACTCGTAGTACTCGTATCTAGTCAATTAAATTAGAAGTGCAAAATAACATCGCCACAAAACTTCTGAAAGTATAAAGCTATCAAACGAAAACTAGGCCATACTCTTTTGGAATGATAATTAGCATTATTCGGAAAGCATTAACATTTCACAAATGTTCATAAAACACACATCACTTATGATTACCAAGTGGTAATTGGGTGTGATTAACAAAATTGGCACCTTAACACTCACGAAAATCGCAAATTGAATAAAAACGTGGCTACAAGTACTGACTCACGACCACCGAATAAACAGCAAAAGCAACAACATTTGACAATGACTCTAATAATAATAATGTGACTGATCCAAGTCGCCAGTTAGATGACTATCCGAACTGTAGGTAAACCCTGTGACTCAGTGAATTTCTGGGCATTGTTTACTCTACATAAATTCAACCATAGAATAGGGATCAGTAGGAAACCTGAGATGAATATTGGCAGCAGTAGCTGACAAGTTGACTGGTCACACGTCATTAGATACAACCGCCGTGTTCGAATGGAATCAACACACACATAAACGTCGACCCTCAGGCTAAATCTGCAGATACTGTAAAAAAGGTATTTTTTTTTCGCAACAAAACAGTTTGAATGTCTGTTTCGAATTCGTCGTATTCTAATGGAAGCAACACAATGTAAACGTCGACCCCCGGGCTAAATCTGAAGATACTGTAAAAAGAGAATTTTTTAACACTGAAACCTTTGAGCGAGGTATTAATAAAATCATCTGCCAAACCGAGACGCCAAAAAATATTTCTATCTCAGGCTGAGAAGGTCTTTATAATTGCGAGTTAATTGCCATCTGGGCAGAGTTTCATAGAACTAAATTTTGTAGTTTATTATGACAATTCGGGGTACATTGCAACGCCGACTCTACTTTTTAATCTGTGGCACCTACCCAACATTATATAACGGCCCACTGTGTCGGTTATCTTAACGTTTCCAAAGTGTCATAAAATGTATGCTTTTGACAGCTACCTTAAAAAGCTTAAAAAAAATTTGAATTTTACTCAACCCACTAAGAAACTTACATAATATATCCCCAGATAGGTCTATATCCCTCCAATCTATTTACCTACTCACATTCGTGAGTAGGTACATAGACCTTTCTGCCCTTAGCCTTCAAGTTCAGGGGCATTATTATGTAAGTATCCACTGAGTTGCGCAACGTTGATTTTTTAAGCTACTCCAGCTGTCCAATGCATACATTTTTGACATTTTGGAGTTGTCTAAATGCTTCCCTCTATAGTGTGGAATGTAACGTAATAGAAAGGCTTATGGTCAACGTCGTCCAGCTGCTTTTGTCGTCACCAGAATAGAACCTTTTCACCCCAATGGTCAGAAACTCTGAACAGACCAAAATTGCCACATCAGTACAGGTAGCAGATAGCCACGTGGCCGGGTCCCCTTCAGCCACTTTGGAAACCAAAGTTTCGAAACCACTTTCGAAAACAGAATTATTTTTCTTTTTAGGAAACCTGGTTTCGAATAAAGAAAAATCGTTCTGTTTTCGAAGCTGGTTTCCAATACAGAATATAAAATCAACTGAGCTAATGGGCCAATACCCGGCATCAGTGAAATTTTGAACCTTTTTACAATACTCTCTGCGTACAGGCAGCTAATTGGCGGATAATCGCCAATTAGCTCAGTTGCGAGAGCGCTGGCACGGTTAGCCAGAGGTCGCGTCGAGTCCCGGCATGGGTGGGATTTTAGCCTCTAAATAGGTTTTTAAAATTGTCAGTAACATGTTGTTTGTAACCATTTTTTTACAACAAAGTTTTTTTCTTTTTCAGTAACAGAAAAAATATTGCAGACATAACAAGGTTCGGCACTCAGGATTACGGCAAGAGTGGTGTACTTATTCCCGTAACTAATGTAGAAATACACCCATACTTCCGCCTTGTAAGTCCGGACTACGATCTGTGTATGCTGAGGTAGACGATTTAATTTCAATTGTCCTATAAAAATAATTGTTATGTGCATACCCTTGATCCATGAAAGAGTTTCAAAAGATATTTTATATTCTGTATTGGAAACCAGCTTCGAAAACAGAATGATTTTTCTTTATTCGAAACCAGGTTTCCTAAAAAGAAAAATAATTCTGTTTTCGAAACTGGTTTCGAAACTTTGGTTTCCAACGTGGCCGAAGGGGCCGGGGCCGGGTCACGTGACGTGATTTTTCCATACCATTGATAGTATTTCTTAATAATTCGCGATGCTCATACATAGTTATACCTAATAAATAATCGCGATTAGACTCGTTTAATATATAACTACGTACTATTGATACTTAGAAGGTTTTGTTACGGGTGAGCGCGTAGACTTAAAGTGGCTGTGAAATAAAATTGCGTTGTTGTCACTACAATGTATTAACATAATGTTACGGGCTAGGGTTTTAGATTTGGAGGTACAATAACTTAGGCCCCGCTTGCTAATCATCTTATTCTTCTTCTGCGAACAATCTCAATGCTGATGCGATGTATCACATGGTAGGCTGCCTTTTACATTGTAGACCGTGTCTTCACAGCATTTAGCGGATTATATTGATGCCACAAACTATTTTCTTTTACATACTGGCACATACATTGCTTCTGGCCCCACACTAGGATACCCTGTGTCGTAGGAACCAAAAACAACGGCATCACGAACATGTAAACATCCAAGACCTGGGATTTTTTTTTTGGCCGCAGCCGGCGTTCGGACCCGGGACCTCTTGCATGGTAGGCAGATGCCCTACCGCTGCGCCACAGAGGTCATCAAAAAGTTCACAAAGTTCCCAACTCACCTGTAGTACTGCCCCTGCGTGTGGTTGGGCCAAAGCAGCATGACGGCGACAGGCGACTCGTTGGAGCCGAGACGCCGCTCCTTGCACTCGCCGCTAACCATGTCGCCGACCACCTGGTGACAAAACGCCCTATTGTTAGCTCCCTCTAACTAATACACTCTGAAGATGAAAGGTCCACTAAAAGCCAATGTCAATCCGCCGTAGCAAAGTTAACTTTACCTTACAGCTTACTTTATTTACATCGTAGATGTCAAGGTCCAATAATATAATGTATTGCCAATTGAGGACTAAAACGGCCAGTTTATCTTGTGGTTATTTTGTCTACTAATTAAGCGTTATTAATTATTATCTTGCCTATATATAATTTTTTGATACGTTTATGGCCGTAAAGTTTTAACAGAAAGTTTCTTTCTAAAATTTAGACCTAAAATTTCCGCACCTGGCCTCATAGTTGGGTCATTGTACGCAGCAAGCGTAGTGGTTTGAGGTATTAACACTTCAGACATTAGGATTACCTCACGATGTTTTCAATCAGCGTCAGCGAGTGGTGTTGGTACTATACCTTCAGAAATGGACATAACTTAGAAATTAAAGTCATTGGTACGAGCCGCGATTCGAACCCACGACCTCCAGATTGAGAAGCCGGCATCCTACCGCTCCGCTACCACTGCTCGCATGTACCATGAGAAGTAGGAACAGCAATGTTCTTGATTGCCAATTTAGTAAACCCATTAGCTTAAACATGGCGCAGAGATAAGACATTACGCCTTATAAGGCATAAATGAATTTTGTCACTGAAGTCAATTTCAGAAACATCAAATACAATTTCTGAATAGTCAATAAGTTGGCAAAGTGTGTCTCGAGGGGAGCTTGTACCGGTCAGATTAAGATTGTCTTAAGACAATATTGCTGTCGCGTCCATCGCTAAAAGCCAAAACGGCGAGTATCAAGAAGCGATTTATATGTATAACCGAGTACAGCTGTCTGTAGAACGGGGTAAACCATGAATAAATATACAAGAGTAGTGCAAAGAACTAAAACTAGTCCTGAAATAAACTGGTCTAAAGGAAGCACACAGCTACGCTCGCATTTCGGGGATTTACAATGTTGAATTTGTACGATGGATCATTTTTAGCTTTCCGTATCCGAAGGGTGTTAAATGGGACCCCATTAATATGCCTACGACGTCTATTTGTCTGACCTATAAAGGGTTTGACCGAAGTTTGACCTCTGAGCTTAAACCGTAACAGGTAGCAACTTGAAATTTTAACATAGAATGCAGTGCTAATACGGATTGCCTAACAAATAATTTAAAAATAAATGGGTATCCCCATACACGAATATGTTTTTAAGGATTTATTTTATTTTTACCCGACTGCGCTAGATGAAGAGTTGTTTTTTTAGTTTCGGACGTGCGTGCGTACACACGTACGTTCGATTCGTCTTAACTGTGACTATTATGTAAGATAAGACCCCACGGGATCTTATCTTATGTCTCAATTCAGATCTTTTCAGTTCAATTCAATCTATCTGTACGCCAATTTTCAAGGAGTAACAAAAATCCAAACATCATCACATCACATAAATTAATTTGTAAAATAATATTTTTGGTTTGCCGCGACGTTTCGCCCATTTTGCGGAACCCAGTCGGTCACAATTTAGCCCACCTATCTTATACGGTAGACATGGCCAGCCACGTTCAACTTTAACTTGCCGATCGCAACTTCTACATCTTTCATTTTAGTTGAAGGCGAAAATGGCGTGACGACCTAAGAGCATTATTTCCGGGATGGCGCGAGGTGGTAGGGGACAGGGAAAGATGGAAAGCAGGATGGGAGGCGTATGCGCAGCAGCAAAAGAGGTAAAGAAAAAAAAAACATGCCGTCGGGTTTCCTTGCATTGTAGTACAACAAATAAAAAAACAACCAAGTGTGAGTTGGGGTACCCCAATGAGGTACCACCGCTTTATGCTACCTTAAAATAATTTGGCCTCACCCAAAAGTATCTGAAAATTTATGGGGCCTAAAACATGTTTAAAACTGATTCTTAATCTATGGGTCGAAGTGTGCAATGTACACGTAAATAGACTCCGGGCTTATGCTCCTCGTGAAATTTGTGAATGAATGACTCCAAACACGTCAGTCTGATAGCCGCCGCGCTGTTGGCATAGCTCGGGGGAAATCTTCCAAATTGTTGCATGCTATGTTTAGTTTTATGCTAATTGAATTAATATTATGAATGTTTAATGGCACCGCAAGCATATCTTGCGGTAACGCTTGTTATTTGACTGGCATGGCGAATTTAAATAACAGGAATCACATTCATTTATAAACTGGAAATTGTGTGGTTTTACATTCAGGGTTTCCGTGAAGGTTTTCTGTTTCAGTCATGTAGTTGTGCCTAAGCTATATGACTAATAATAATAAAGAATGTATTGTCGATCCATCTATTTCAGTGTTAATTATATATTTGTATTCCCCATACGTTTTTAGTTTGTAGTTTTTAACAAACAGCTTTATTTTATTTAACCGAAACTTCGAGATTAAAAATTTACAAATTCGTATTTAGTGTCCACAATGTAAATTTGAAATCAACTTAAAAGTGATTGGCCTTGACAGGTCACTCACCTGAGTGAGATATTACAACTGCAACACTTTATTTATAGTTGTTGAGAAACTTGTTATAAGGAAGAGGATTTTTTTTAAATTGATTCTGGCAGACTAAGAGGAAGAAGATGAGGAAGAGAATGCTGAAGAGGAAGAGAATAACAAATAACAAATTGTTTTGCAAATCAACTTTGACTTTCAATTTTTTTTTAACATAGCAATAGAACATTGAAGTGTACCTAATAATCACAAAAAAACTGTAGGCAAGTTATATTTTATAAATATAGGCTAAGCCGTTGTCTCTTTTAGTAATCCACTAATTATATTGAACATAACCGAAAATATAGTTTTAATAATCAAAATTAATTATGGGTAAGTTTCATTTTATAAATATAAGCTTAGCCGCTGTCTCTCCCGACAAACTGTTGCGTAGCTCTTCATACACGAGTCCAGCGCTACGAGGCAGAGGAATTTTTTTAAAACTGTTTTGTGGAAGAGGAATCCTCATCAACCCTAATTTATAGGTTTGTAAAAATACCTATCAGAAGTATGTGGCATTATTTATTGATAATAGGAGGATAATCCCATTTTTTAGGATTTGGACCTGCCCAGCTACTACTCAGAAAAGCAATTTCAATGAAATAAAGAAAATAATGATAAGATACCTACCCATACTACTTAACAGGAATATGTAAATGGATAACAAAATTTATATCACTAATTAATGATATCACTGAAAAATATTTACTAGATGAACAAACTCAAAGTTATTGGAAAAATCTTGAATGAAACAATGGCTTGTTGGACCCTCATTGATAAGCAGGGCATGTATGTATTCATCTGGCTTGACTCAAGGACTGCCAAACAGAGACTGGATGACTGTAACTTAAATATGCCAATAGGCTGTCTGTAGAGCTTTACAGAACAATGAGAAATAAGACTCAAAGCGTTTTAGGAATTATATTGTATTTGTATGATAAGACAAACCATTACTAAAAAAAAATAAGTAGATTAATAAACAAAAACCATCTATTTTTATGGTTTTTACTTCGCTTTTTACTTTTTCGAGGTTTTAAGTATTTTTCAATAATATTCAATATTTTTTAAAAAGACTTCATTCGGCCGCCACTTGTGTGACCACACCTCGACCTCCGGGATGGAAATTCAATGCTATCAGATTGTAATACTGCTATACCAACGAGGCAGTGATAAACGCTTCATACATTAGGAGGCCTCACTTGCTATGTCTGATGTTACTGGTGGTGCCTGATTTGTATAAACCATTTTTGTATACACATCATTACATAAATACACTTTGAACATAGGCTCTCTAATGAAACCAAGATATTATTTTGTATCTTGTCTAGTAGAATGAAATTTTTGTGACTTTCAATACGTTTTTCTACTTGAAATTTTACTAAACACTTCAGTCCTGACTGACACTTAATGATATGTTAAATAAAATCAATAGCACACATACCTCGGCCAACTCGTAAGGTCCTCCAGTGCCATCATTAAGGCTGAGTTTGTCAGCGATGCAGGACACGATCTCCTCAGAGCTGGTTTGCTTGGACGCCTCAACAGAGAGAGCCTCATATTGGGCGGAGAGAGCCCCCACAAACACCTGGTGATTTGTAACTTAAATAAAATACCAACACTCGCATTATCGGATACTACTTTGGATTAGAAAGACTATTGTGGATCTCTGGCTCAAGTATCTCAAAATTGGGATGTGATTTTGGTAATAGTAAAGCATGGTAAGGACTTCAAACAAATCACTTCTAACTTGTTCATAATAATTATTTTGAATTTCACAATTATTTAGTTAAGGATTTATATATAATTTAATAACATCATGTTCATCCTAAGTATTTTGGCTTAGGATGAACATGATGTTATTAAATTGTTATCTTTGATTGATGGAAGAAAGTTGTTATCTTTTCAATTACATATTGATTGGAGTGGTCTTCAATATTTACCTAATCTTTGTATCATCTACAAATAATTTTGTACAGGAATGTGCGTTATATTGTATTTCTAGAGGTAAACAGAACTGAACAAGTGAACACACATTATTGTAACTGTAATTTTACATTACTGTTATACGGTCATGAAATTATGGACTGCATCCAAAAATTACACTTAAATATGTAAATAGACATAAGAAGACTACTTTGAAACAACTTATATTAGCATGAAGCTGCATTTGAAGAAACATTAAAGCTTTGTTTCTTGTGTCAAGAGACATAATGTAGAGCTACTCAACATAATATAGGTAGCAAATTTCCTATTTACCTAGGTTTATTTTGGGTTGCTTATGATAAGTTTCAAGGTTTTATTGTATACATAGAGTTTACTGACCTGCACAATATATCTGTGATTCTCAGTATGTGCCATTGTGCGACATTGTCCTACTGTTGGCAGCATCAATCAACACACCAATCTCATGTTGACACTCTCCAATCCATTTCTCTCATGACACACTCAATTTGGAATCCATGCATTTCAATGAATGGCCATCTAAGGTCACTTTCAAACCAGTTTGGAATGTGAAAACATAACACCACATATTTTTCGACTTATATTCGCACATCCACAGTGGATGTCAGCTTGTTCTGATCGAAATGGGGCAGCAGTCGGCTTGTGTACCTCGTACCTGACCTCCCAAGAGCTGTATTCAAGCGTGACAGGTGCACTGAAACTTTAGTCGCATCCTCCTTCGAAATAATGTGCTCACACCCGAAATACGGATTGTTCCTGAATGGAGAGATGTTCGTTGTTAGATTTAGTTACTTCGTGGCGATGCACAAAGAGGAGAAATCTCTTATTTGGGTCACACGCAGATAGAACGGAATCCCGACATCGCAACTCGACTTGCCTGGGGCCTCCCAACGTGGCGCTTTCTTATGTTGTGAGTTGTTTACAACACACGCTGAAGTAAATCAGTGATATTGGCGTATAGATACGAATTAGATAGGTAAAAATTAACTCATTTTAGAACAAACTCCAGCGAAATCGGTGTCTTCAACAACCTGTTATTTATGAAACACAACACTTGCCACTGCACTAAATATATCACTTCGGCGTTTACATATATGCTGATTCCTATAACTGTTGTTAATCTTTCTATAGTTTGATGGAAGGTTTACAACTTATTTCAATTTACAAATTAGGTATATACCAAGAAATTAGGCATTCCACCGAACCACCATTTTTATTTGTGTCGAGTTGAATGTATGTTATGCAGCAAAATATAATGGAATTTTAGCTTTGAGAATAGAATCATGAAAGTCACCTCCCTAAATAAGTAGTATTATACCGCAGACAATATAGAGGAGAACCATAGACAATTCAAATAAATTCGTTAAAAAAAACGTTTTATACTCTGTGGTCTATGTTGATTTTCTAAGCTAGCAACACTCAGTTGCTGGCCTTATAGCGCCATCTCTGATTTTAAAATGAAATGTAAGGAAAATTCAAAAAAATATTAGGTAGTACAAAGAGTATATTAATTACCTGTCTAATTTGTGTATTTATCCACTATGATTATGTAGAGCAAGAAGAAGGAAAACCAACCAATTTAAACCAACTAATTTTTGCGCCTCTGCCTCTGCCACGAATATAATAATAATAGAAGTTTCATCGACCGATTTGGCAATAGATTAACCAGTGCAGTGCAGTCCCGATTCTCGGCCTCGAACCTCAAGAACGGAATACGCAGCGATACAATCAATACTGAATCGTAAAGTTATTTAGTTATAACTACATCTATCTAGTTATTATGTAGCTATTAATAGAAACTTTTTATGTGAGAGCAACTTCGAGATACAGAAAAAAACCGGCCAGGTGTGAGATGAACTCGCGCACCGAGGGTTCCGTACAATAACGCAACGCCATATCGCGTTCTGTGGTAGAACATTTATGCATTTAATAGTGCGTGACAATGTCATAAGTAAAGTATATGTAATAAGTCCACCTCGCGCTTGCCTGTTTTTTAGACCCCTTATCTTTTATGATTATTATTTTATTATTTCTTAGGTTCGGCTGTAGTAAAACATAATTCTGTGAAAATTTCAACTGGCTGCATATTACCGTTCCAAAGATTGAACCCTTCAAAGATTGGACGGACGGCGACACAGACACGCAGCGGAGGCAGACTAATAGGGTCCTATTTGTCCACCTGTCGCATTAAGAACCCTAAATATAACGGCCACGTGCACCAGACGTGCGTCGACAGTTACCTTAATACCTCCCCAAAATACAGCGAAAAAAAATAGTCACTGCCGAAATAACCACCATAGTTTTTGGATGAATGCTTGAATGTTTATCGAGTCCTTTCATTTTAGGTTTACGGCATAAACACTGCATCGATTTCCAGAATGTTTCCAATCTATTTGTTTTGTAAGTTACTTACATTTATGTAAGTAGTTGTAGTAGCAATACCCAGATAGCGGATAGCCAGAGGTTGCGGGTTCGAATCCCGGCATGGGTGAAATTTTTAGCCTCCAAATAGGTTTTGAAATTTGTTCCTTAGCACGGGTTAGTGCATTAAAAATAAAAATAGTATAATACCACTCACTAAAACTGTGATGAGCAGACGTGGTAATTAGGCCCATAATTTCTCTCTGAAGAAGCACAGAAGACCTGGGCCTGCAGTGGGTCAGTATATAGAACGTATATAGGCTATATACTCGTACCCAGGACGTACGCTCTAAAGAACTTACAGGTTCATCAAGTTTACCTTTTTAAGTTTGTCGCTTATTATTCGTAAGCTTTTAAAGCCTACTTACCCGTGGTGGTTTTTGTTTTAAATTCATCATAATGTGCTACTATGCTACTGGTTAGAACGATGGACTTGCAAGCGATAGACCCAGGTCCGATTTCCAGGCGGGCATGTATCTATGACTTTGTTTATTTTATTTATAGAGTTAGTACATCTGCGAATTCGTAGAAGCAATATCACACTGTAACTGTGAAGGAATACATCGTGAAGAAACCCGCGAATTGGTTAGCTGCGCACGAATTGACTTTTCTCTCCCGTGTTCTAGGTCGAATAACCTGTCAGAATGGTGTAGGTGCTGGGCAATCCTACTCCATTTAAAAAACAATGTCCCAGGGCACTGCAACGTCCGACTGGTCCCTTCCCCCATCTAGTATGAGCGAAGTTGATAAGATAAGATAATGCTTTATTCATACACAAGACACACATTAAGCATTTGGATGAAATTAATAATAAACACAAAAAAAGAAACTCATACACAAAACACATTAAAATATTTGGGTGAAATTAAGATTTAAACCCAATTTTGATTAAACACACTTGCATCTAGAAACATGCAATTCTCGATCAAAATTCTCAATCAGTAAGTGCGGCAATGTGTGTCCTGGATATAAAAAGGTTACTGGGCTCAGCATGTGCTACAGATAAAATCTGCAACGCTGGTTTTCAGCCAGACCCTTTTGAGAGACAGTCACGAGTATTCCAGCAGCACAAAGACCCGTGACGATACATGGAAACATGCTCTTACATGTGGAAATTAATAAAATTACACAATACTAAACTTCGTGCCGTTCCTCCGCAGACTTAGGCATTTAATGATTTCTAAAATTATATATATTAACATTGTTAAGTAGAACATAAAGAAATGAAGAAGCCAGCGTTTTGCAGTAAATTAACTTATTTTAATCACACAAAAATAATACAGTGATTTGCGTCGTATCTATCGGTAATCGAAAAAACAGTCAAGTGAACACAGCGCGGTTCTAGCTATGAAGCTCGAGAGAGGGGATACCAACAGCATCCAACTTCACAGGCATTGCCTAGACATCCTCCCCACCGTAAAAGCTCCAGCTTTCACTCAAGTGTAAGCGAAGGAAGAGGACAGAGTCGTGTTAACGGGCGTCTGTAGCAAGCCCTCGCCGTAGTGACGTCAGCAACCCTCGATATGCCATCTGGGCCAGGAAAAAGGCGCGTTACTCGGCCCATCCGCCAGTCCATGGGAGCGGTGTTCTCGTCACGCATGAGGACCACGTCTCCAAGCTTCAGAGTGGCGTGATTAGTCTTCCATTTAGTTCTGCTTTGAAGCTCGCAAATGTACTCCCGCTGCCAACGGGTCCAAAAATGTTGCCTGGCTTGCTCGAGACGGGCGTATCTTTGAAGCCTTGACGGGTTGCAGTCTTCAAGCGCAGGAGTAGGCAGCGACGTCAGCGCTCGGCCGATCAGAAAGTGCCCTGGGGAGAGGGGACGGTCGTGAGGAGAGGATGAGAGAGGGCAGAGGGGCCGGCTATTTAAAATAGCCTCCACCTGCGCGAAAATAGTGCCTAATTCTTCGAACGTAAAATTTCTATTGCTCATCACTCTCGTTAGATGGTGCTTAGCTGAGCGCACGCCAGCCTCCCAAATGCCACCGAAGTGCGGTCCGTAAGCCGGGGAAAATTTAAAGTTTATGCCTTGATCAGCTGCATATTGGGAAAGTGTGTTGTCCCTACTCTTCAAAACCTACTAATCTCCCTGTCAGCACCTACAAAATTTCTGCCGTTATCGCAGAAAATTTCGGTTGGTTTTCCCCTGCGGGATATAAATCTATGAAGGCAAGCTATGAAACCTTCAGTGGTAAGGTCACTTACAGCCTCCAAATGTAAACACTTGTACCTACAACATACAAAAATGCATAAGTAGGACTTTGTTGCTCTGGCGCCACGACCTTTTTTATTTATCGTCATAAACGGGCCGGCAAAATCCACACCTACAGTAATAAATGGAAAATCAGCTGTGACTCGCTGTGCTGGTAACTGACCCATCATCGGTTGAAATGTTTGAGAACGAAATCTACAGCAAATAACGCAACTTTTGACAGTACGCCGCGCAGCTACTCTACCGTTGATGGGCCAGATACGCTCTCTGACCAAAGCCAGAAGTAGTTGCGGCCCAGCGTGCATCTTATGGAGATGCTCTTCTACAAACACCAATTTTGTCAAATGGTGTTTGTAATGCAAAATAGGAGGATGCTTCTTATCATGTGGATAATCAGATGCCAAAAGACGGCCGCCCACGCGAATTATTCCGTTTTCTAGAAAGGGGGAAAGACTCATTAATTTGGACTTTGAACTAATTTCTTTATTTTCAGAGAGCAATTTATATTCTGTAGGAAATGATTGTATTTGTGCTATCTTGCACAACCTAAGAAAAGCTTCATCTAATTCATCTACAGACAAAATATCACCTCGTCGTTTGTCTGTTGCACTCTTACAATTTTGGATAAACCGTAGAGTATAGGCCATTACATGTGTAAGCTTTCTAAGACTAGAGTACCTCTCAAAATCAAACATGGACTCGACGGGAATAGTAACAGCGTGGAGAGCCTTGACCTCCGGCAAGTATACTTCAGACTTTACTCTTACCATGGCCGGCCACTGACCTTCATCATGTAACAAAAAAGAGGGACCCGACCACCAAAGATGGCAGTCCTTAATTAAATTGGGGTCCACACCTCGAGAGATTAAGTCCGCTGGATTCTCAGCCGTAGGCACGTAGCGCCAGCAAGAGACCTTTGTGAATTCTTTTATTTCTCCTATCCGATTAGCAACGAAAGTTTTAAGCTTGCGTGAACTAGCATGAAGCCAGCTGAGAACAACTTGCGAGTCACACCAGTGAATAGTGCGATTAATTGGACAACGCAAGGAGTCTACCACTAACCGATACAGGCGTGCAGCCAGATGAGCTGCACAAAGCTCAAGGCGAGGAATCGTAGTTGGCTTGATGGGGGCGACCTTTGACTTGGCACACAAAAGGCTGACAGTGCTGGTCCCCGCGCAGTCTGTCGACTTGAGATATACGCAGGCACCGTATGCCACCTGAGAAGCGTCACTGAACGTATGGAGTTCAATAAAGGTAGGTGACACGCATGTGGCTTGTCTGGGCACTGAAATTGATTTTAAATCAGGTAAATGGAGCACAAATTTAGTCCATCTTTCCTTGATTATATCCGGCACAGCGTCGTCCCAATCCACTTTAGCAATCCACAGCTGCTGCATAATGATTTTGGTACCACTGTGCAAGGACTGAGTAGGCCTAGTGGATCAAAAATGCTAAATGAAGTGGACAAAATAGCGCGCTTTGTGATTTTAGCATCGTTAGCTGGAGGACGTGTGGCAAAATGAAGATGATCTGACAACGGATCCCAACCTAGCCCAAGTACATCCGTCGACTTACTCAGACTGAGCTCGCCGTCAAGCCTCACCGTGGATTCTTCAAATAATTCTGGACAGTTGGATCTAAACTTGCGTAAGTTTAGACAACCTGCATTTAAAGCATTTGTGACCCCGGTGTGTATGTGGCGCAGCTGCTCAATGTTGTCAGCACCTGTGATCATGTCGTCGACATAAAAGTCATGTTGTATAATTTTTTTAATGAACGCATCTTCACATTCTTCGCCTAACTGCCGCAAGCACCGAGTACTTAAGAAAGTAGAGCTAGCAAAACCATACGTTACCGTATTAAGCTCGTATGTTTTGATAGGCTGTGTCTCTTCCTCTCTCCATAATATTAACTGTAAATTACGGTCGTCTTTATGCATCTCGATATTACGAAAGAACTTTTCAATGTCTGCCGTGAGAACATAGCGATATTGTCGGAGCCGTAGTAAGATGGAGATCAATGGGTCCTGAATAGTGGGGCCTACCATCTGTATATCGTTAAGCGATAAACCAGTGGAGGTCTTTGCTGACCCATCAAAAACCACGCGAACCTTTGTCGACTCGCTATTGTCTTTAAACACCGCGTGGTGACAGAGGAAGTAAGCAGGTCTCGAGATTGTTATATTGGTCTCAGACAAATGACCCATGTCAGCGTACTCGCGCATAAACTGTGTATATGCTTCCTTAACCTGGGAGTGCTTATTAAATCCCTTTTCGAGATTCATAAGACGCTTTCGGGCCTGATGATAGGATTCACCAAGCCGGTCAGGAGAACAGTTTAGTGGCAGTCTAACACAGAATCTGCCATTAGTCATACGAGTAGTGTTTTCTACAAAATGTTGTTCGCATGCGAGCTCTTTCTCGTCATAAGACGCCTTTGCCGAGGGTAGCTCTTCGAGCTCCCAGAACTTTACCAATTGATCATTTTGATCATTGTTAAGTGATTGGACAAAGTTACATTGCAATTTCTTGCCCTGCGTTGATAAATGGTTACAAGGAATGGGGCCCGATATCAGCCAACCAAACTGAGAATTAATAAGGGTAGGCATGTTGCTACCTAGTGAGCGCCGCTCGCAACTCACTATTGCCCAGAAAAGATCGGCACCTATAAGCATATCTATAGGCGCTGGGTGGCTGAAAGTCGGGTCAGCCAACTGTATATTAGGTGGAATAATTAGCTGGCTTGCATCAATAGGACCTTTTGGAAGATTTCCCGCAAGGTCTGGCATCACAAGACAATGGGCAGCAGTATCAAAATTGCTTTGCAAGGAGCAAACTTTCGTTACGCAACGTTCACGTATGATACTCGCCGCTGTGTTGCCAATACCTACCAAGTTTGTATTAGTAGGTAAAGAACTAAGCCCTAATCTCTGCTTAAGGCTCGAGGAAATAATTGTGGATTGACTGCCACAATCTAACAACGCTCTAACTTGCTCAGATTTATTTGTTATGGGGTTGACGACTTCCACTATGGCTGTTGACAGCAAAATCTCACTATTGTTGTTTGAAAATGAAACAAATGTGTCATTGACAGAATGTGACTGTGATTGTGTGTTTTCTTTTGACTCGGTCTCCCTCGGAGGGTTACTTGTACAAAGCAGAGTGTTATGTCGTTTTTTACAGTTACGGCAAGAGCCAGCTCTGCAATGAAAGGCAGTATGACCTTGCCGAAGACAATTTTGGCACAGCTTGAGCCTCTTTACCTCTGCTCGACGTGATTCAATATCAGTGTGAGCGAAACTAGAGCAAGCAAAAATATTGTGATTGCCACCACAGTGAGAGCAGCTTGGCGTAGCTGTAGAAGGGGGAGTCGTAGCGGACTCCTGGCTAGTACCCAAAAAAGAGCGAGACAGTTTCTTAGGCTGCATGATGGGCCTGGACTGGGGCACATTTAATTGCTGTGGCTGCACGCTGCTGCGTCTCTCAGATTTACTATTTCGATTTAGGGACTCTAGAACATCGGCGCGACATGCGAGAAATTTATTAAATTGCTCCAATGTAGGCATGTCATCGCCCAAGGAATTGCGATGTTCTTCCCACTTGAGAGACGTGGAAGCGTCCAGTTTCTGGCTGACTATGTGAATGATCAGCGTGTCCCACTTGTCTGTAGGCTGGCCAAGAGAATTCAGAGCGCGCAAATTCTTGGTCACATGGTCAATTAAAAATCTCAATGAACGTTCCGACTCGAAAGAGGTTGACTGAATATTGATAAGAGAATCTAAATGCCTACGGATCAGCTGTCGCTTGTTGTCGTACCGTTCGCACAACAACTTCCAGGCTTGCAAATAATTAGCTTCACTTATTTCAAGGTTAGTCAATACGCGAGCAGCTTCACCCTCCAGATACGATCGAAGGTATTGAAATTTACTTATGGCGTGAAGATTGTCTTTCGAATGAACGAGACTTACATACATGTCTCTAAACTCGAGCCATTTGTTAAAGGAACCATCGAATTTCGGAATCTGTATGACCGGCAACTTGACATCGCATCCCTGTAGGCCGTGGTTGCAACAAGATTGAGAATGGACAGACTGAGCAGTCTGTTGCACCTGTTGAGGTGGTTTATAGCTATCCAGGATTGTTTGTGCCATAGCAATGCACTGTACTAACTCATTTTCTACTTCATCTCTCTGAGTGGTTTCAAAGGAAATAGTTTCAGGATTCAAAACTTCGATTTGCATCTGAATTTCATCGAAAAGACAAGACAGTGGTTCGATCCGGCCTAACTTTAAACTAAGTTCAGCTACCTGGACAGTACTAAGCGTGGGAATTTTCTCAACAAGATCTAAGTATCTTTTAAAAGTAGTTATGCGACCCTTGATGGACGCACGCTTCGTAATTAATTCCTTTAATTCGGCCATTATGGTCTCTGTTCACCACTCTTATTACTATGAGATACGGGCGTAAATTCAATGCACAATGTCGAAAACAGAAACCAATAAATGCCTACAAGAAAATAACAGTACAGTTAGGTATGCAGCTGATCGATTAGTAAACACATCTGTTGAGTTTGAATAAAAGATAAAAGATTGAATAGGCTCACGGATTCGCAGCAACAACAGATAGCAAACCAGTTTTGCGAGGCCGGCGCGGCGTAGCGAAGCAGCGCTGCAAAGCGCTTAGGACCGTGCATGCAGCGCAGGCGTGACGTAGGCAGGGGATAGGTGTCCCGTGGCCTGGGCTGGATGCAAAGCCTGAAAATGGTTTGTGATGCTGGTCTTAGCCAATGATCGAAGCTTGAAGTGATGAGCGGAAAATTACAGAAATGTATTCTAATTGAAACAAAATTGTACGGGTTTTGATACCATGTACCTACATTGAATTATTCGGCGTATATTGTTTAGTGGAATAGGTTAAAGATTTACGTTTTTGTGTATAGAACAATTATTTACTGTGTAGTTTACGCAACAGCGCTGGTATGCTAGAAAGAAATAGGCCGTAAGGCGTGGCAATCTTTGCACTGATGCAAAAAATAGGTAAACTAACTATCGCTGGAATTATTTGTAGCTAAAATATCGGCATTGGCTACTGAAATCTATGAAGAAATGGGCAAAAGACCTGGATTGATGACAATTGCAATAGATTTTAGCACAATGCAATTTCGCTTCTCAAAAAATAGCACAGATGGAAGCTGTGGAGAAGGAAATAGTGTTAAGTGGAAAAAGGGATTGCAGAAAGGGAAGGCGGGCACTTAGCTGAACAAGTCGAGGCTCCTCGCTGCAGTGCACTGGGCTGACCGGCAACGTGGTGTAGCTTCAGTGTATCCCAGCTCTTCTGGAACTTGCAGTCGCGACGTGTCTGAAGTGTGGCTGAAGAAGGGGGCCTGAGGAATCTCTGGATGGCCGCTGCAGCAGTGCTTATCACCAGGGCAGATAGCACGTCGTCGATGTCGATGTAATGGCGGCACGGTGCGGTGCGCAGTTGCTAACCTCAACGGGCAAGTTCCGTTCGTTTTGAGTTTTGGAGTTAGTTTCCAAAAAACAGTCCCTGTTCGGGCGCCAATTTTATGTTAAGTAGAACATAAAGAAATGAAGAAGCCAGCGTTTTGCAGTAAATTAACTTATTTTAATCACACAAAAATAATACAGTGATTTGCGTCGTATCTATCGGTAATCGAAAAAACAGTCAAGTGAACACAGCGCGGTTCTAGCTATGAAGCTCGAGAGAGGGGATACCAACAGCATCCAACTTCACAGGCATTGCCTAGACATCCATTAAAATTATTTAGATAAATATGTACGGAGCCCAAATCAGTTCAACACTTAATAATACCAGAAGCAGGGTTTAGAATATGTAATCAAGTTAACTCTAAGATTAGTATTGCATTTTGTCCATTGTACTATCCAGTATACAGTAAGAAATATAATATACCACAACAGACACAGACACAACATAGTTTTTCAAGCTGGTTTTATCAGGCTGTTACAGAAAAAGTGATATTAGCCGGTAAAAGATAGTCTACGATTTTTGCAACGTGATTAAGTGCGATTTAAGTCTCAAGTTAAAGGAATATTTTGAGTTGCCACTGCACTGAATGCTGCATAAATCATCTCATTACGTAAATGCTAAGGTCAAAGTTTAGATGCTACCCTGAATTATTTGACGCCGATATACCTAATCAACCACTCAGCCGACAGAAGGTGAAGGGACGTTTTGCTCGGACAAAAAATTAAAATTTAAAGCGTATAATATTTCAGAAACGGAACCCTAAATCGAAAAATCTTCCTACGTCTACAACGTTTTCAGACGACGTTATTGGAATCAATCACTTGAGTTAAGCAACAACAGGCGCGGTCAGGTGCAGGATTGGTGACCGACCCGTGACTACCGCTAGTGGCATTTTTCCGAGCGCTTCCGTGCTTCGCAAGGCACATTAAGCCGTTGGTGCCGGCTGTCATGTAATGGCAGTCGTTAAACCATGTCAGAGGCCTTATGGGCGGCTTGATAACTTCATCCAGTAAGGCCTGCCACTGTCTTACAATTCTCCACCAACACGGACTTGGCCCCGTGGTGGAGTATGGCCTGGGTCATTCTTTGGGACTCATTTTTCAAGCGGCATCGCTTAAAAATAATGGAAATCGAAAACCTAGCCAGCCACTTTTTTTTTCAGGCATACCTATAATCATCTTTTAATTGGGTAATTCATAATTTTTAAGTTACCTTTACATTTACTGTAGTTAAAAAATTAAAACACCCTCATTCTTTGATTTGCGTGGAGCGTCCCAAACCCAGATCCAGTCACTTAGTATTTAATATATTTTAAACTAAGCGCTACAGGCTTACCAAAAAAAAAAACACTAAGTCCTAAGAAGTTAACGATGCTTTAAAAAAAATATTCTATAGTTCTAAAATAATAACATTCACTAAAAAAATAAAATGTAACTGTCCCGAGGTAGCCACTGATTTGCGTGGATCATTGTAAATTCGCAAGAGTACATCGCTAACGAGATGGACCATGTTGCATCATTTGAATGAGAGTTACAACTTTGGTTACAACTAGTCATGCTCCGACGGCCGGGCAGAGTGCTTGTGTGACGATGCGTCGAGTTTCCGAAATATAAAGGTAAGAATCTAGTTGCGTGGGCATGGTTTCTCAAAATTTTGATTTGCGTGGTACTATTTTCTCCGGTAACTGTGAATTTATTTATTGAATAATATACTGTAGCGAACAAATATTAGGTAAAGAAACTTATGTACAGAACACAGTTAATTTGCTCAAAAGGTATTTTAAGGTTTTAACATAAACGGGTTTATTTTGATTTTCGTGGTCGTGATTTGCGTGGTTTACGTGGTATTTTTGACCCACGAAAATCAATTTTAACCACGCAAATGAAATAAGTTTGAGTTTTTTATGATAATATTTTTTTATGTCACAGTTTATGGGTTTCTGATTTTACAAATACCTTACAATTATTAAATAGCATTCGATTTTATATCTATACCTTTAAGTATATTAAATTTCAATGGAATTTACATTTCAGACCAAAAATGCCGTTAACATGAGAAGAAAAATTTGAAAGATAGAAGTTGTCCGAAAGAAGACGAAAAGAGAGGCTTAAAAATAATGAAGAGTTCATATTAATAATATAAATAAAAATACATGTAAGTTTAAGTCTATGATTGTGATAATAAAAAATACAGATTATGTTCCTACGAAATTACTGATTACAGATAAGAGAAAGTGTTAATTTTATAAAAATGTTTTAATTAGTGTTATACTTTTGTAATAATTTATCTTCAACTAATAATAAATAATGCTCGTCTGATTCTAGTAAAAAACAATTTGTTTTAGTTACTTCTTTACCTATTATTTTATCTGATAAACATTATAAGGAATAATAACTCCTTTTCAATATGAAATAACAATAAACAACTCGATTGAGAAAGTTAAATTTAACAATATCATTTTCGTGGGGAGTTTTGTGATTTGCGTGGCCTCCAATTGTTTAACCTCGATTATCTCTGTAAGTATATCGCTCTCCGAGCAGCCTCTTCCTTTAAAAATAATATTGATATGTATAATTTAAGATTCAGATGTCAATTTAAAAAAAATATTAAGTTTGAAAATTGCCACGCAAATCACCAAAGAACCCCTTGCTCGAAGAAGCACCCGCCTAACCTTCCTGCGATGCAGGAAGAGACCCGTGCCCCAGCAGTGGGGACAATACAAGGGTTGATAACGAATCCAAGGATACTCCTACAGTGCAAACGAGAATAAAATTTGCATCCCTAGTTTAGGTCTAGGGGAGGTCAGTCGTCCGTCCGTCCGCCGGTCTATCCGTCTGTCCGCGGACGAGCTATGCAATCAAGCAGATTAGTGCTAGAAAGCTGAAATTTGTACACATGCATATTAATAAATAACGCACAAAAAAAGGTCAAATAAAATCCTCATTTTTTTGTAGGGCTTGTAGCTCCCCTACACGAACCTAAATTAGTAGACTACACTTAAAATTTTACGTTGGATCAGTCGCCATGCCCAGTGTAGGGTTCCGTAGTTCCATCTATGCAAAATTTCAGCTTTCTAGTACTAATCGTCTCTGAGTTAGGCCGTCGACCGTGGACAGAGACGGACAGACAGAATGACGGACGTGGCGAAACTAGCTTTATATATAATACATAAAAACGATCTTTATAAAACATAAAAACTAGCTTAATAATACATATTTGAATTTGTAAGGTGTTTGTAAACATTGACTTTCAATAGGTCAATAACAAATCATAACAACTTTCTATATAAACATTCAGTACGCAGGTTTACTCACGATGTTTTCCTTCACGTTTAGAGACGGTGATTTGCTTTATGATATTGCATATTGCATTAAGTGATTTTGCTTCTACATAGAAATTTGTTAAAAAATGTTCATAACTAAAAAAATAGAGTCATTTGGACGTGCCGGGATTCGAATCCACGACCTCCGACCACAAACGCGTGCCAAGTGTACCAACCCGCGCTACTGCCAACTCAGTATAATAAGCAAAGCCCAACGACGTTTTGCGTTTTACCCAATATTACCATAGAGTCTATGTAGAAATGTTACTTATAAAAAACAAGATTGATTAAATGCAGCTTGAATAGTCTATGGCTTTCTATGTAGTTAGGTTCTGTACTGGCCAAGCTGAACTGGACAATAATTTATGTGCATGCATAAAACAGATTTATGTAAACGATTTGATATTATTTATTTTACTTAAACTTAGGTATCTACCCTAGGTCTTTTTACTTAACTATTTACTTAGATATTATGGCACTGACTTATAATTAAATGAAAACCAATAAAAACTAACGAGGGTGATATAATAATAATAATAATAATATTATTATATCACCCTCGTTAGTTTTTATAATTAAATGAAAACCAATAAAAACTAACGAGGGTGATAACATTTCAATAAATTAAGTATATAGGTATAGCAGTGGGTACGGTTAATGAAATATAGTAACTGAACAACTGTGTCTCTCATGAGCAGCCAATGGCCGATTTCACATTGGGCTATAACTGTTTGGCGAGTTTTTTAATGTTTTGTATCACCTGTATTATGATATGAATAAAAACAACGTTCACATAAAGTTCGCACAACGGCCGCGACCTTAGAATATAAAATGTTATGCAGTTACAGATACCGTCTAATGTGAAATCGCCCAACGTTCATCCAGCTCTGCGGTGCCACAAATAATTGCGGGATATGTAGGGGGAGATTACCCCTAATCACCACGCTGAGCAGGCGAATTAATAATCGCTCTATTACAAAAAATGTGCTGCTGCCCATATTTTAGACTACCTTTAGAAGCTCGACACGAGTAAGGGTGTTTTTCTTCACATATTCTTACACCGACAAATATACAATAATCACACAATACTATCATCTATGTCGTATGAGCAAAAGAAAAAAAGTTCAGTGTGGTCAATAGTTCTTCAATAAATTTCTTTAAGTAATCGAGTCATCAACTCAGTCCCATGTAATCAGATCAAGAGTCGCCTAGAGCGCTGCACATGAGGCATGGCGACTCTCCGTGCGGCGGCGGCAGCTGCAGCGGCGCGCCGGGCGTGGACTCTACCATGCTTCGCCAGGTGATCCGACCTCGCGAATCGCTTCTCGCATTCACTGCAGCGGTACGGCTTATCCCCAGAATGACTCCGTCTGTGGCGGGCCAGCTCGTCCGACCTCGCGAATCGCCAAGCGCAACCGCTCCACGTGCAGTGGTAGGGCTTTTCGCCGCTGTGCCGGCGAAGGTGCGCGCGAACATGTGACGCCTTGGCGTACAACTTTCCGCACTCCACTACCGGGCACCGGTACACCCCGAGCTCTGGACAGAATGTTGGCTCCAGCAGCTTCGGCACTGCGGGGTTTTCCGGACGACTTGGTTCCGTGAACTGTGTCGTGGTGGTGTTCTTTGAGGATATGGAGTCTAAATCTATACCTAAAACGGAGAGCGTTCCGAGTGTATCGTCACTGTCTGTTGAGTACGAGCATTGTCGGTCATCATTGCACTCATTCACAGCCTCTAAAAGATACTCGTCTAAATCAACACTTTTGTCCAAGTCCGCGAAGTCGAATAGCACAGGAGAACTGTCACTGGCGTTCACATCGTCTCTGACACCGGAGAAGAAGTCGCAGTCGAGAGGCCACTCGCTTTCGCCGCCCGACAGCGACGGTAGTTCGAAGTTGATGAGACTCTCCGCCGGAGAGTATTGGAAGAGCATCTCGTCGCTCAGGATGGCGTCGTTCAAGACACCGGTGGTGCCCTCGCGCAACATCGTGGACCCTGAAAAATTAACGGAAAAGTGTAAGTATTCGAAAAGTAATTTGAAAGAATATAACATCGGTTTTACTTACAGTGTATTTAAAGCGCCTCCGATGGACTGATATGATCCAAAATAGTTTGCTTCGATTGGTCCGTGAGTCAGGATGTCCAGAGGCAGCCGCGCTCGGTGCGCCCACGGGATGGACTGACGAGCGTCGCCGGACGAGCACCGATAACACAATCCACGATTATCCACACACGCCAACGCCGAGGATGCCTTATGTTCTTATCGGGATCATTATGACACGCCACAATCACTGGAATTGGGACCAGAAACCAGATGTAATCTATCCACACACTGGTTTGAATTTTCAACAGAATCGGTATTCACGCGTGCAGAGATAAGCGCATTTGTTTTTCTCCGAACGTTGCCGATTGGTATTAAAAATAAGACATTAAAAACATTGTAGAGAACTGTCTTCAATGATAAATCGTGGTAATGTCAATAAAGAGAGCTATATATTCAAGTAATGAGACTTGCTTTATTGATATTTTTGTCGTTATCGCTAATATTTTGCCGCCCGACCTGCCCGACATAGTTCTTTCACCTAAGCAGCGCAGCGGTCGAGAAAGCAATGACATTCTTGATTGCGTTACAATCAAATAGTGTTTACCTTTGTTTTATACATGGTTACTTTTGAAATCCGCAATTCATGAAGGCCTTCAAGGCCCCACAAATTATAGTTTGTGTTTCACTACAACTTTACTACAACAACAGTCTTTTGTTCTACCAGCTATTTCCCAGATGAATATTTTTCCAAATAGATGGGCTTCAGATAATTCCGTGCTTAACGCGCTCTGCCAATCACGCCGCATAATGTCTCGTCGAAATAAGAATGTCTTCATCATGTCTCATCAGGCTGAATAGGTAATGTTCATTCTATTTAACAAAAAAAGTGACGGGTTCCGATAGTGTGGTTAAAATCGCTGTCCATTGGCTATGCTGAAACACAGAGGGCATTGTCCTGAAAAGCTAAGTTTAGTTTTATTTTTCGAGAAAACAGATTTTTTGAGACCCTTGGCTGAATATTTCAATGTGGGCTGCTTTAATTAATTTTTTAAGCAAAAATACATAACTAGTGTTTACAACAAAGTACGTCGTGCAAGGGAGTTTTCAACTGGTATCCAGCGTTCTGTCAGTTTCTGAGTTTCTAGTGATACCAAGAACTCTAAACAAAATGTACTAACATAAAAATAATGTACTATCGTTGTTTTTTATGGAATACCGAGATGTCAATATCAAGGCGTATTTCATTCACAAATATTAGAAATAATTTCATTTTAGTGTGAAATGAACATTAGAGGGTCGAATTAGTCACAGACTTATTTACAAAAAAAATAAGATACCTATCAATAAGTATTATTAATTCATGATCGCAGCATTACACAGGTCTGACCTTACCTTTAAAATTAAGTACTATTGTAACTATTCCAATACTACTAACCTGCGCATTTTAATAACCCTGTATATGAAAAATGCGCACCAATCCTAAGCGATTCGAATCATCTAACTGTCAAATTTTATTTAATATAACACCCACGTTAGTATTAGAATTATTAGTGTTGATAGAAAAGGGGTAGGTATGTATCCTGGGATGTTGTTGACAGACTTCGATATCAACCCTTGTTCCCATTGATGGGGCACGGGTCTCTTCCTGCATCATAAGTCTGTCAGTAAGTTAACAGACTTAATGCCTGCGATAGTTGAAATCTAACAGTCACTAAAACTGTCGAGAGCGACATCAAATCAATATAGTCAGGCTCAGCTCTCGAAATCGATAACCTACAGTGCCATTTCTTAGAACTACAAATTGGTTTAATATTACAATTCGAATTTAACAAATCAAATAAAAAAATCAAAAAAGTTTATTGGCCAGAACAAAACTTAACAATATATAAAGTAACTCGGAACTCCAAACTAAGTTAAATATATCTTGACGTACAGCTAGGGCTCCGGGGAGAACTTAAATACATCACATAATTATATCACCCAAAAAATTACGTGCATACAGCAAAACTATGACACGGCTTAGCTATATTTCAAATTAGTAGACGTAAGACTAATTACGCAATGTACATCGAATTGTCATAATAAAATAAGATAGTAGTTTCATGAAGCGCGGCCCAGAAGTTGCGCTGGGCTGCTGATTTCACATCAGACCACAAATTTTATTCGGACATAGTTTTATACGAATTTTTACGGCTCTATTTATAAAAGCGAAGCGCTCGTGGCCTAGTCGAACCGAGTGATTGGAAACAATCACTTCAGTTAAGCAACAGAGGCGCGGTCAGGTGCAGGATGGGTGACCGTCCCGTGACTAACTCTATTGAAGTTTGATCTTTTCTGTCTAGACGAACAAACCAGGTGAATCACTGCCACTACGATAGCGATTAGCAAAATACACCAAAACACTTCTACTGACTCATTTGTTTTTATAGATAATTACGGAAACGCACAGAATCGGTTATAATTTTTTTTTATTATTCTCTGGCATACAAATCGACCCTACTAGGTACAGTATAACCAAAAACGAGTAAAGGAATAATCTCCCTAGCGAACGTATTAGTAAATGCTAGCAGACGACCTCTGTGGCGCAGCGGTAGCGCATCTGCTTACCATGCGAGAGGTCCCGGGATCGAACCCCCCCCTCCCCCCCCCCCCCCCGCTGGGGACAAAAAAAAACATCCAGGTGTTAGATGTTTATATGTTTGTGATGTCGCTGTTTCTGGTTCGCACGACACAGGATATTCTAGTATGGGGCCAGACGCAATGTATGTCGTCGTATGTAAATGTTATGTTTAGGTATGTTATGTCAGACTCATGTCAGAGGGTTGACTAGTGATGAAAAAATTGCTCAGCTTGGCGAAAAGCTCTAGGCTTTATTGTCGTTTCCCTAGAATGAATAGAATTTTATTCAAAGAAGGTTTTATTCAAAGTAGCGCAGAAACGGCGGCTTAATTAACGTTACAATTCAAACTAGGTGTCCATTTCAAAATAAAGATCATTTTGGAGAAAAAATGGACAAAAAACTCCAAACTTAGTCTTTTCAAAGTCCTTCATTAACAGAGTTTACATAATTATTATAAAACATAGAACTCATGCATTGTACTGGCTTTAATTCCAGACATCGCTATAATCTAAATAATCCTTTATGTTGTAGTAGCCCTTTTGGCACAAAGTGTACTTAACACATTTCTTTAACCGCGTCGCTCGCAAATGCTTTTTTTCACCCTGTATATGTAACATACCACCCTGTATATCTAACATACTTTGTGGATGGTCCCATAGGGATTCGAGAAAGTGTGACATTATGTGACAAGGGATGGGAGAGGTGACATTTCAAAAATGTTTAATAATTATTTAGGTATAGTTGTGTGTTTTTTCAAATGTTTTATATGATTTTGAGAATAAAATAGGTATGTAATAATACTATTTTTATTTTTAATGCACTAACCCGTGCTAAGGACAATTTTAAAAAACCTGTTTAGAGGCTAAAAATTCCACCCATGCCGGGATTCGAACCCGCGACCTCTGGCTATCCGTGCCAGCAATAGTATCCGTGTCTATTTTTATTAAAAATAAAAATAGTATAATCATGTGGGTACAGCGATATCATTCCGATGTAAAAACCTAACTGCAAAGTAGGTAGTCGGGGCTGTAAGTGATGCAATCTACTTCAGCCAGATGTCGCTGCCTGTACGTAATACAGAGAATAGTGTAGAGGTTCGAAATTTCACTGATGCCGGTGAGTCGCCCATTAGCTCAGTTGGATAGAGCGCTGGCACGGATAGCCAGAGGTCGCGGGTTCGAATCCCGGCATGGGTGGAATTTTTAGCCTCTAAACAGGTTTTTTAGGTATGTAATAGTAATAATATAATATACAATATCATATATTGTAATGGAAATAATGCTTTTATGTTTAGTACAGAAAATAATTTATTTATTATAGTTTTTTTTCTTTTTTCTAAATAAATTTCGTTTTAATTTAATAAATTCGTCACACTAGGGAGAGGGGGTTTCACGGATGGGACAAGGACGGAATCATGAATTTTATGACACTTTATACATGACCTTATATGGGCAGTTAGATGGCATAGGACAGGGCTTCCTAGTTTGGACCATGAATAAGTGATTGTGCTGTGTGGAAGTAATTGGTACTTCGTTACACGGAGTAGGTATAACGAATCCTAGGCATAGGCACTAACCCTGCGTCACACACAGTTGCGCGTGCGTGAGTTCGTCGTCGTTTGTTATTGATACAGGCGCGGTGGCTGGCACTGCCAGCATCTGGCGCGCGCGCAGATTACGGGCCGAAGGTCCTCCATTGTCGCGCGCCGATTATGGAAATTATGGTGAACTTTTAGACGCGATTTTTTTTTTCTTTGTTGAAGTTAAAATATTGCAGCGCTGTGGTAGCGGCCGGCCTCACATTCAGGAGGTCGTGGGTTTGAATGTACCAATGACTTTGTTTTCTAAGTTACGTACCTACCTACATTTGTAGTAGCAATACTACTCGCTAACGGTGAAGGAAAACATTTCAGGAAACTTCAAATTCTGGGGTGTTCACATACCTACATCATCAGCTTGATATTGCCAGTAGGCAGGCGTGCTAATTAAGGCCATACCTATTTCTCAGAGAGAAGACCTGTGCCGTGCAGTAGGACGTAGGTATATATATACCTAAAGGTTATATAAAAACATAGTCATCTTTTAAAAATTGCACATTTTGCAATATGCTGGGAGCAATCCAATATACCTACGCGTAGGTACCTAGTTTATTCAGTGACGGTATTTTATACTTAGGTACATCAAAATTACTTTTTATTGATATAATCTTTCTTGTCTAAATTGAATAACAAAAACAATTATTGAAAGACGATATTCAAATGTTTCACCTTTTTTAAAAAAAGAACATCATAGAAACCATTTGAAAAAAGTTTCATTCGAAAACATAAAACCATGAAGATTCTATGTCAATTCAAAGAACCTATTGCAATAAAACGGCAATTTCATACTTTAACCCCTATTATAAACAAAAATGTCAGCTATCAATAGATGCATGAAAAGGACACGTAATGAACGATACAAAGCACATTTAAAACAATCTTTCTAAAAGTTTGATCTATAGGTAAGGTTCCTTGGAAAGGAATTTTTGGTATACCTACCTACGATACTATAGTTTCCGGGATTTAGGATTCCAGAAAATTACCAATACCAACATAAATTACAAGAAGGCACCTATGTTTATACGGATAGTAACGGTACCACAGCTCATGGAATTTCGGGATTAATTTCGAAATAGGTTCGCCAAGTGTACAGTAGGTACCGGTTTAAGCCTTTCTAATAGTAGCAGCATTGAGTCATTAGTGCGGATCTCGTGACATTAAAATAAGGGTGTCACCTTTAGAAATTTAGGCTGTATCAAATTTTTGCGACTAATGCCGGCCATGAAACCATAACCTCAGACAATGCCAATTGGCCCGCCTTGTGATTTGCAATGGAATGGTGTAAAGTCGACAGCAGGTCAAAGGTTGATCTAATAAAGGTTGATCGATTAAATGTCCTCTGTACCTACTAAGTACTAGTAAGCTCTTAGGCTTCTTATTATGCAGAACGACGGGCAACGGCACCAAAATTGAATGTGAGAAAAAGTCCAGCTCTGTTTATGGTCCCCTCGAGACTAATCCAGGGCCGCATGTTTAGGTAGATATTATACTCTGCCTATCCTGATCACCGATGATGTTACATCCCTCGAATAGCAAAGCCTCGACATTGCGAGTATGGTGCCATCAAGACTAATCCAGGACTGGATGTATAGGCATTTATACTTAGCCTATCCTGATCACCGATGATGTCAAAGCCCTCATCATTCATCCCCTACTAGCAAAACCTTGACATTGGCGAGCTATTAGCAAAACGCAATCATTCCGAGCGCTTCCGGCTTCCGTCAGCGCCGACAAAAGCGGAAAAAAGGGACCGATAAGTCGCCGAGACGTGTTTTTGCCGACCAACACACTTCACAGGATGCGTCAGATAAAATTCTTTTCATAGTAGAGCAATTTTAGTACCTACCTAATTACTTACTCCGTACAGTGGAAAAAACTAACCACTTGCGATTCCGACTTGCTCATTGAGGGTTCCGTTAAAATATATATATATTTTTTTTAAAAGTTCTCGACAATAACCAAGAGCATTTACGTGCAATAGTGCAAAAACAAAGAATTTTTACAATAGTGCAAAAACAAAAAAAATATTCGTTTTGCAATTCGTGATAATTATGACATTATTCCCCGCAAATTTCAACTGGCTAACTATGACAGTTTACTCGTAAAGGTTAATCATGCCGTCGCCTCAGTTGGTCATTCGTGTTTGCGGGTTTGGCAAATACCTATTAAGCCCAGACTGCCGGCTTTTCGAAGCTTTAGCACTGATTTTGTAAAACGGCGATTTATAATACGTGCAACGTATTATTAATCGCCGGCATCAGACGAGATCATATTCATAGGAATACGGTCCCATTAACTTGGAAAAAAATTACTTACGTTAACTTACAAAATCTTCTGTTAACTGTAGTATAACTTTGTTAATTTCTGTAACCTTTCTTATTTTTTGTCGGAAGAGTGCGTCCAGAATTGTGCACCATTCTCTTATTAAAAGAAACATTTTGTATGTAGGAGTAGCCTTTTTTTTAGAAACTAAGTATTTACTACTTCAGGGCAGAGTTTCATACAACTACAATTCATAGTTAACTGTGACAATTCGATGCACATTGCGTAGCAGTCTTTTTGCTTGTTAATCCGTAATTGACTTTGCAATGTGCATAGTAAACCATGAATTGTCGTCGTCGTCGTCAGGACTATAGTCTACTGCTGGACATAGCCCTCCCCTAAAGAGCGCCACGTTGTGCTATCATAGGGGGTAATGCCCATAATCAAAACCATGAATTGTAGTTCTATGGATAAGGTCCCAGGCGTCGCGAACGAAGTTGCGGGCACTAGTATATAAATACTTACACGTTTGCGTTGCTCGGCTCCATCATAATGGTATAGTAAGTCTGGTATAGGACGCAGATTGATAAGAGGCGCCGCCGGTGGCTGGCACCACCAGTGTCTGTTAATTTCGGTATCGGATTACTCAATTACGTTTGAAAGGACCTGCATTTGCGCACGAATTATTACTTTTTCGACGATGGTATCTGTTTCACTGTTTTCAATTGTAAAAATAAAATGAAATTTATAAAAAAAAACTGGAAACCTTTTATTGGGCTCCAAAAAATTACGCACATCTAAAGACCTGCCTCGTTTACTCGTAACCTACGACAGCGTTGCTTATACCTATGACACGCTGTAGACGCTAAAAATTGTCAGCCAAGAAATTAACAACATATGAAACCGGACGTCTCCCAGTTCGCAGCTGAAATACTAAAAATAATATTCTCATAATAAACCTGTTACACATTAACCAGCATTATACATTTCTTTTAATATGCATATTTTGATGTACTATTAGTATTTTTCATTAAAATTCCAGGTTTGATCGCCAAAACTTAGTACCTACTATAAACTTAGTATTTTGGTCAGCAATAAAAAACTACGTAGATTATTAAATGATTTGTGAATAAAACCTTTTTTATATAATTTTTTGAAACGGCGCATTTTTACATTTACATACAGGCACATAACACTAGAATACCCTGTGTCGTGGGAACTAGAAACAAAGACATCACAAACATGTAAACATCCAAGACCTGGGGTTTTTTCCCCCTGCCGGGGTTCGAACCCGGGACCTCTCACATGGTAGGCAGATGCGCTACCGCTGCGCCACAGAGGTCGTCAATTTTTAAACATTATACATTGTTTTTTATCTAATACTTATAGGTACATGAGATAGATTACTATAGTGCTCTTATTAATTTTTATCAGACATGAATGTCCAAAATGGTGACCCAACTACTTACCCATCCTTGTACATTTGACAAGAAATAAAAATTCCGAAACTCTACTGAGGTACGTGAAGGCGACTCGACTTTGCAACTAAAACTGAACACGCGTTTTAGGTCTACTATTATAAACTAGAGTTAGCGGTGGGAAATTAATTATATGATAAGAATACACGATTAGTGTCTGCCAAGTTTCCTGATTCTTGAACAACAGGATTTTGCATGATGAACGGTCTAAAGGTCAATCAGTGCTATCGAAATATCTTTTGATTGCATTGATTGGTTTCTGGTTTCTCGTACAGTAACCATCTGTTATCTTTTTCTTAAACATGCGCGGAAATATTACCATTACTTTTGAATAGAGATCACGCGAAGTATCATTATTTAAGTAGACTGAAAAGAAAAACCAAAATCACTTTCCGGCGCATTCTTTGAATTTGGAACGAAGAGCGCATCAGCAATGTTGTATGAATTCAAACGGTGTGCTGTTTGAATTTAGAACTCGTTCATCTATTATTTTCGACTTTTCGTACAATTCGTACACATTGAGTTCTCGTGGCTGTATAGCCACAGATGCGTTTACCTTTCGGCCTAAAATGTACAATAAAAGAAAATTGGCGGTAAAGCGGAGTTCGTTGTTATTTGGTTAATAATAAATTAATATGACTTTTAATATTAATTAAATTTATTATGTAAAAGGCCCTTTTTATTTCCTTGCATTTAAGAAAAGCACTATAATTATATGCCTCGGCCAAAATGGCAATTGCCTGTCTCGTATCTTTGAAGTCCTTGCCTGCGGCTCGGCCTCGCACATACTCGACTTGCATTGCCTATTTCGCTACCTTTGCAATAATGTACTATTAGCAGATACCTGCTTTTTATTTTTATGAATTTTGGTTAACTGACAGCTGATGACAGGGGTGAACAGCGTGAGTTTTTGCACCTTTAAGGGATTGTAGGGCTTATTACAATCCCTTAAAGGTGGACTATTATTGGACATTATTTCAGATAGCTCTCTCCGCGTTCCTGAGAAACTGCATGGTCAAGTGTCGTGGGCAATGCGTAGTTCGCGTAGTTTAGCGTTCAGTAGGAGGGGTTTGTTCCCTGCTTTACAGAACTGACAACTTCTTCTAGAGCATTTGTTTGTCAACATAAATAGCAACTACATCAAGGACAACTGGGAATTTGTAAAATTTTGCCTGTACACGAAAAAGTAAAGCTTTTATTGACTGTAAACCAATAACATGTAAAATCATAACAAGAAATGTATCTCTCAGAAAATGGTCTTAGAACCTTGAGTTCTAAATTATTATGGTATCGTTATCGTTATCAACCCTTGTATGTCCCCACTGCTGGGGCACTGGTCTCTTCCTGCATCGCAGGAAGGTTAGGCCATACTCCACCACGGGGGCCAAGTCCGGGTTGGTGGAGAATTGTAGGACAGTGGCGGGCCTTAATGTCAGAAGTTATTAAGCCGCCCATAAGGCCTCTGACATGGCTTAACGACTGCCATTACGTGACAGCCGGCACCAACGGCTTAACGTGCCTTGCGAAGCACGGAAGCGCTCGGAAAAATGCCACTAGCGGTAGTCACGGGACGCCCATCCCGTACCTGACCGCGCCTGTTGTTGCTTAACCAAGTGATTGATTCCAATCACTCGGTTCGCCTTGGCCACCATATGGTATGCGTATGAGAAAATATCCCATGCCGAAAATATTAAATGATCTTCCTGTTACTTGTGGGAAATGTGAGAAATATACTCGTAGGTATAAGAAAAAAGTTCAAGAATATCTGTTGAGTTAATTCTAACTACTTTATGACTGGTGGTACCACCTAGCAGTGGGACCACGAGTCAATGTTTTCAGGATTAGTGGGACCACGGGCAATAGTGGGGCAAAGACAGTGGGACCACGAGTCATGAATCGCAGTTGGCTAGTTTTGATTCTGCCCGGCACACTGGCCTCTTGTTTGTGGCAAAGTCATGTGACTGACCGAACCCAAGCCTTAGGGGTTGGGCGAGCAAGAGGGTAGTCTGTAGGGAGTCTTCAAATATCTTTTATAGTATTTGTATAGCATATAAGAATACTTTAAATTGTAAAACCAAGAGCATATGCCCAACAAGCTGTTATGTAGTTTGTAGTAATTTCTGTATTTTAATTTGAATAAACATCTTCAATCAATCAAAAGTAATTTTCAATAGAATGTATAAGGTTTTCCCCTCACAGGTTAATGGCCTCTTACTCGTTAACTTGTAAAGCCTACTAAGCCGTGATAGTTTTCTTATAACGATAATTAATGATCTTTATTTTTCTTTCATATTTCTACAATCGACCGTTTAGCCAGGAGAGGGACGCACTACTCTTACAAAAAATTGCGCTTTAAAGCTTAATATTTCTGAAACGGATCCCTAAGCAGAAAAATCGTTTACCTAAACTAGCAATATTTTTAAAGCTAGATCAATCATGCTTGACCAAACTTGGTAATATGCGATTTCAAAAATTTGATTGTATCACATGGCGATTTATGAGGTCCACAATAATTATGCTATTTCAAAATACCGATTGTATCACGTTTCAGCTTGCTGCTTTCTGGTTTATGGTGTAGAGTTGCATTTTAATGGGAGTAATATCTACATAAACCATTGACTGGGTCAACACTTAGTAGGGTGCTCAACAAGCATTTATTAGTTTAAAAACCAAATGGAAGATGTGATTAAATAAAAAAAGAAAAAAGTGTAATTTGCGCATATCTTTTCTTTAATACGAGCATTTTACAACAATATTGAACGAAATCATCAATTTGAGATCTGCTGCCAACATACACTACGGCGCTCAACAAAATAAAACGTAACATACATCGCGCTCACTAAACTATATAAACATGTCGCATAAGTACATACAGGCTTCCCAATATAATTCTATACATACACTAAGGAGCCTGAGCGGACGATTCCACAGAATATCCTTAATTCCGTAAACATAAGTATCATATTACATAGGCGTTACATCCAGCCTGTTTCCGTAGAATCGGCCGTTCAAGACGAAATGTTCTAAAGCTATATCACCTCACTCCGTTCACTGAACGTCCGTCACAAGTCACATCACTGTCACGTGATGATCAGTTTTGTTCGTCGATAAGTCTGTGCCCGACCACTAATAGATGACCTCGTAAACTGTGGCTTTCTTGTCACCAGAACCGGTCACGATATATTTGTCGTCTGACGAAATGTCGCAGCTGAGAACCGATGAGGACTCCTTTGACTGTAACAAGAGGAAACTGAAGTTAGAAAATTCTACAAATGGCGTCGTGACAAGTTGGACCTTTTCTTTGTGAATGCACATATTGTGCCCATGCAAACAAGATTAATCAGCGAGGAAAATTGACTTGATAAAATTATTCATGCTTAATGCCAATAATAAAAATAGTTTTCGTCTCGAATCGGTTTATCATACTCCTAGAACTTATAAAATATGAAACGAAAGGGTGCTTTAAATTAAGGAACTCTTTTTGTCTATGTATCCAATGAGTAATCATCCGAAAAGATTATATATCTACCTTAAATAATGTAACATAGCGGTTTAATAAGCATATTTAAGTGTAGAAAGAGGGGAGCTTCCTAGTACAGATAAATATTTACTTAAAAGGAGGCTTCTACAATGTTCTGTATGTGCATATTTTGTTTGAATAAAAGCAATTATTAGTATTATTTACAAGCTGTCCCTGCAAACGTTGTTTAGCTTAATCTAAGGCCTATTTCTTAGGTCTACTAAATATACCCAGAAAATCTTACAAATCGTTCAAGCCGTTTGGAGGATCTCGAATACAAACTCTATGACACGAGATTTTTATATATTAGGTTTGAAAGCATCTTGAACCACGTAACAAAATCTCTACTTTCGTAACAAGACATAATAATATTAATAAGAAAAACATTGTTTGAAATCGTCAATATGTGGATGACCTTGATGTTGATAGTGGAGGATGGAGCCTCTTCTAATGATAATTATACTCTGCCGACGCCTGGACGAAATTTTGTTTACCAGAAAAAGCACGAACAGTTCAAATGAGAAAAACGTATGGCTTTATGCTCTGCAGTAAGATATATAAATGCTGCTTACGTTCTGTTAAGACAACGTACTAACCTGGAATATACTAGCGCCGTAGGGCGTACGCCACGCGTTGAGCAGATTATCTTTCCCGGTGGAGACGAACCACTTCCCACAGGAGGCAAATCGGAGCGAGAGTACGCAAGACTCGTGGAGGTGAAGCTGGTACTTGTCTGGCTTGACCGCGTGAAGGACTTCCACGTTGCTGTTCTCCATACCGACGGCTAGCCATTCGCCTGCGGAATAAAGAGTAAGGTTAGTTTTTCGATGTCTTTGTTTACATTTAATTACTACCTCGAGGAAGCGCTCCTGAACTACTGGAGCCGAGTGATTGAAATCAATCACTTGGGTTAAGCAACATCCGGCGCGGTCAGGTACTAGATGGGAGACATATTTCCGACCGGTTCCGTGATTCTCAAGGCACGTTAGGCCGTTACTCTGATGTAATGGCACACGTTAAGCCATCTCAGAGGCTTACGGCCGAAAACTCAAACGTCAGTCAAGTCGATCACTCAGTTGAAGGGCATTCAAATTTGAACATCTGTTAAATATTGAGTGGTATACACAAACGTCATTCAAACAATTTCAGACCGTGATCAGCTGAGAAGCCGTCAAATAAACAACAAGTCTGTTTTCATTGACAAAATATTTAAACTTACGTTGTGTATCCGATTTACGCAGAATTTGTTCGATCAATTTTAAGTTTTGTGATGAAATATGAAGTATTTTTATAAAAATAAAATAAAATAAATCAGAATATGATTTATGAAACAAACTTAAATTATTATTACCTCGTTTTGTACAAAGCAAAATGTTTAATGTTGTAATAATAATATCTTATATTGTCGTAGAACGAAACGTTAGGGCCATCTCACCAATGACATTTGAAAAGTCTACCACAATAAAAACATTGCGGTATTGCGGTTTTTTAAAGCTATTCCCTGATAAATACTAATATAAACAAGAATTGAATGAGAATTATTATTATGCGTTATTATGCCAGTAGCATAATAAATATTAATAACGCAGGGTTATTAAAATTTGGTCCACTGGCTGTTTGGATCTATTACTCCTTGTAACTGGTTGGATTGTATGTCAAAAGACGGACAGACTCCAAATATAATACCGTCTCTTTCGACAGCCGGAACCGCGCATGGAAGTCTGTTTCATTATAATACTCGAAAGCATTTAACTTTGCCTCATTTCTTCGAGGCACATTAGGCCCTTCCTCGACATGATAAGGACATTGTTTTTCACATAAGTTCACTGATATTACAACTTTTTTACGATTTGAAGGTCCTCGCGACCACTTTCAATTGTAACGCCTACTCAACTCGATTTGACAGCCCATTTGACAGATAAATAGCGCTAAGTTGCGTTCGAGTATACGAATTTTTCGCTGAGTGATGTTTAACTGCCAGTTATTTTGTGCTCCACTTAAATTTAACACAAGCTTTTAACTAACGTTTGTGTATACGAATTTTGTGTTTAACGGCTTGTCAATTACTTAAGATACCTTTAAATATTTGAATGACGTTTGAGTATTCGGCCGTTAATCCTACATCAATCAACCCGGACTTGGCCCCCGTGGTGGACTATGGCATTAACCTTCCTGCGATGCAGGAAGAGACCCGTGCCCAGAGACATACCAAAGGTTGTTATCATCACTACCTCGACGCAACTTCTTTCTGTCCTGGGTCTTTCTGTCCTCAAGCAACTGCTGTCAGCAATCTGCCTCAGTAGAAGACAGGTGCCTTGGGGAAGGCCTATGTCAAGCACTGAACGAATACTGGCTGATTGATTGAGAAGGGATTGATTGACTATCCCAACGAGTTTACTTAAGTGTTAACGAAAGTAAAATGGGAAGAATAAACTTCCCTTGTGTCCGTGTGACGTGTATGCTATTGAGTGGTAAGTAGAGGTACTTCCCAATTGAGCAGAAATGTTATCACCCCGTTTGTATTAAACCATGAATGTATAAGAGGCTATTGCGACATTGTAATTATTCCAAGTTTTTAATTTGCATCCTCTTCGACGATTTTACATTGTCATTTAAAATTTACGAAAAGATTGATAAACAATTTATTTACAAAAGGACTAAAGCATTAAAGGGCATTTGCATTATATATCAGCATAACTTTACTTATATATCTGCACTACTTGTGGAAGAAATACACCATTCGTCATGCATTCTGACTGGCTCAATGGCCGCCAACACAAAAAAACACCACTTCTCTTTATCCTGTGATACCTTCTACCAATCGTCCACTTGGAGCTCGTGCAGGTCCCTTTCCACTTCCGACTACTCAGTAACACTACTTGTTAGATGTAGTAAAGAAAAACAAAAAGAAATTACTCACCGGTAGGACAATATCCCAATGAGAAGATCTGCGAGCTGAAATCATGCTGCTGTAGTTGTCTGCCTTCGCGTAAGTCCCACGATCTGTAAAAAAGAGATAAATTTGAATTCTCCTGAAAGTTAAGATAATTTATATATAGCAGGATGTTTCACTCAACAAATGAAGCTAGGATAGAGCCGACTATAATAAACTTATTGCAAATCAGGGTTTTACATTACCAATGTAAGACGTAATCACACACCTGACAGTATTATCCAGGCCGCCGGTCCAGAGTTTCGTCCCGTCAGCAGAGATGTCAATACAAGAGGCGCCATCCGTGTGACCTTGGAACTGCCGCACCAAGGTCTGGTTGTGCAGGTCCCAAACGGCGATGTTGCCGTCCGAACAACAGCTGAAGCACACCTGTAAAGTCGAAATGCGAGCTTACATCATGATTTTAATAATAACTGTAAAGATGCCTACATGTTATTAACTGAATATTACGCACACATGGTTTAGCAATTTTACTTGGAATTTTGTGTAATTACACTATTTTTATTTTTAATGCACTAACCCGTGCTAAGGAACAAATTTAAAAACCTATTTAGAGGCTAAAAATTTCACCCATGCCGGGATTCGAACCCGCAACCTCTGGCTATCCGTACCAGGATAGCCAGAGGTTGCGGGTTCGAATCCCGGCATGGGTGAAATTTTTAGCCTCTAAATAGGTTTTTAAATTTTGTGTAATTCTCAAAGACTACTGCAGGCTCCATGTTGGGACTCAATCTCTTCTTATTTTATTGAAAGTAAGTTATACAATAATTCGTATTAGGTCTTATCAACCGACTTCAAAAAAGCATTTCTTAAGTTTTTTTTTATTTAAAGTTTTTAAAAATACCTTAGAATCAGGACTGATGGCCAAGGCATAGCAGGCAGGTGCCGATGAGGTCAATTCAGCTTTGATCCTTGGCGTCGGCGAAGCGAGGTCCCATATTGAAAGGTTGGAGGCCTCACCACCCACGATAAGCGTGCGGCCGTCCGGCAGAAGCTTCACCGATCTGATGTAGTTATCCCGTTGCTGAAATTTAACAGATGTTTATGGTAATAAAAGGTAAGAAAGGTTCTTCGCGAATCTTCATGCTTGACTTGATTCTTTATTTCTGGGGTCTAAAATGTGGACACTTTTGTCCTTTGTTTTAGATTTCTATGGTCTAACATCAACTTTATTAACACACTTAATTACAAATCTGTGCTTGGATACAATAAATAAGAGTAATTTTATAGACTGATCAAGCCTTTAACTTCCGAACACTCTTCATTACATATTATCTTAACCACCAACACCAAAAGACTTCATATCTACCTAAGGGCCAATGAAAGTGGCTGGAAAACAGTATACGGGACTAGCAAAGGACACTGGGTTGGTGTGAGCGAGAAGAGATCTATGGCTATCAGTGGGCTATGTTTTTGAGCTAGTTAGGTAGATAAGTAAGCAGTAGTAAATAAAACGTTGGGTCTCGACAGTTACCCACTCACCAGACAGTCCAGTTGGCTGACAGGCGCCTTACTCGGCTGGCTGATGTCCCAGACCTTTACGCAGCCCTTGCCGCCCGTGTACACGTACTTCGTCGGGCTGGACACTGTCACTGCACATACCACCTGGGGGCGGAGGAAGGGAATTAGTTAATACTGCTATTTGTTAAAGTTCACGGAACGCATTACTGAATGTTGGACTGAACAAAGAGAATAATTTATCCGAGGTCGACTGTCAAGTCAACACTGTCAGTAATTAAAGTTTACATAACGCTGGAAGAAAAGCTTGTGGAAGATCTATCAGGCAACCAACTGCTCGGTCAGATTGCTGTTGGTCTGGTCAGATCAAAATATGAATGTGCTTATTTTTTCCAACATGTTCATTCTAATCTTCCAGGTGTGCTCAGCTTGACTCGACTCGTTTAACACCTTTTACCTTCGTATCGAGCTAAAGACAGCGAAAAGGAGTTGCGCGCTCGCTTATATCGCTCTTCATCTGCTTCGTCAAGCAAATCAGCACTATTCATACAAGCTTGGTCATGCACCCATTCACAAATTGCATCTCTTATATTATAGCACTGCTTCCTAAAATTCAATTGCGGTATTGCAGTGGTACGTACCTCCCCGTGAGCTAGGGCGGAAACCTGACGCGCGTGCCGGGGAATCCCCGGGCCCATGAGCGCGTCAGGGGGAAAAGGGACCGGCTGCATTTGTCCCTCCGCTGACACGTGGAATGAGTAAGCTCTGAAATGGACCGAAAGCTGTTTTTAGAAAAGCATCAGGTATACAATCAGACGAGGTAATCAATGTGGTAAGTCAGAAAGAATACTGAATCTAAGTGGTTTGAGAAAATTTGGAAGACGTTGAACGCAAGGCAGTCTAAACCATTACAGGCATCTATTTAAGAGCCTAAACTTTTGAGGAAAGTTGTTGAAGTCGGCAATTTCTACCTGATAAAATATTTTGATCTTTGATTCCATCATTAGAAAATGCTACTTGGTTAAAAGCCGAAGACACTTACGGTTTTCCACCAGGAATAGGCGCGAGCGACGCGGGCCCGATGGGCGGACGCAGAGGTTCATACGCCAGCGCAGCTCTCGCCGAGTATCCAGCCAGCCCGTACGCGTCATGAGCCCCGTTTCCCAGGTAAGGGTACTGCAGCGCCGGAGGCTTCACAGCGGCCTTTAGCGGGGCCCCAGCGGCCCCGCCTGAACCCCCGCCCCCGCCCCCTGACGTTGGTGTCACAGGTTTAGAGATCGGCGTGCTGGGTTTCTCGTCTAACTTTTTGGCTGATGGCGTTGAGGCATTACTTGAAGTGCCGGACCTGCAATATATGATAAATAAGATCACTTTACATCTTCTGTAGCAACTCCTGCCACCTACAGACGTGGAGACTTAGACATAATGCCTGCGACATGTTTTTAGATGGAGTTGGCATGAATAGGAGATGAGCTATTCAGTATTTTGAGCGGGCAAGAGGCTACTTGGCAAGAGAAAGGATTGGTGCGATATAGAAACAAATGGCCACATGAATGTGTTTGAAAGATGAAGATGTGGCAAGGAGCCAACTTAAGTTGAAACAACTTGTAGCTAATGGGATTCACCCAGGAATTGAACAAATTCCAAAAATCTTTTAAGCTCAAAGAAGCTAACGAACAGTGTCACCATCTCTGAACAAAGGAGCTCTTTTTGGGTGGCATGTACCGAAACCCAATATCCATTATCGGTCCATCCATAATTGATTGGATTGACATTTCGAAGCGACCACTAAAGCCGAGCAGCGACCTTTCTCGTTCAATTTGTACCGGTGCCGCATTAGCCCTTCGCAGGGCTTCACTAAACGGATGCGGCGCGATTAGCGCAGTTTTGTCCTACAGCGGGTTTATACTGGCTGGCACATGGCGTGAAATACAACACCTCGAGCCGACTCCATGCGGGCTTCGAGGATTTGGTCTAGCAAGCCGGATTAAGGAAATAGGGCCAGGTGCCGTCAAATTAACTACACTAAGCCCCAATTTGGCCGTTGAACATAAATTAAGTTCGTGACTAATCTTATGTCGAATTCGTGGAACCATGAAGTCAATTTAGTCTAAAAAGAAGAGGAAGATCTTATTAGATAAAGCACAATCTACAACACGCTGTCAAATAAAAAAGGGTGTTGTCAAAATTAAGAACTGAAATCCAGTAGAAACTCGATGGTAGCTAGCTATTTTTTCAATTGATACTGATGCATTTTAATTGTAAGATAACATTACATGTTTCCTCACCTAGGACTGTGTGGTGGGTGCTCCTTCTTGGGCTGAAGCTTGTCCAGGCCGTTCTCCCGGGGGGAAGGGGCTCCATTGTGCGGGGAGGTAGGTTCTTCGCTTGCGTCGTCCACTACCAGCTCCTGTAAATAAATTAATAGAGCTTGATAAAAACGTGAATAAAAAGGAAAAATAGGCCAGAGTTTTATTCAGCAACAAAAGTGGGTTCGTTTTCCTATTATTTTTTATATTTCATAAGATCACCGTTTATACAAATAAATAATACCCTGGAAAAATCTAAAAAAATCCTGACAATCAAAATATAAACTCCTTTCGGACTTATTACACCATGATGGATGATGTGTTCAAATATTGAATTCGGTTGTCTAACTTGATGTTTTTAGTATGTTTGCTTTCAGTTTAATTTGTTATTTCCATAGAATTGTTAACTTCATACTCTGAAGAAACATTTTTTTAACATCATAAAACTAGGTTTGACGTACCTATTAAATCAAAGATTTAAAAAGCCCGAGTTATTTCCAGCATGAGATGTGAGATCAAGCGACCGTTCAGTACAATTAAGTACCTAGAAGTGAAGATCATTATTGAATATCAAAGTATAACATTTTTCCATCCCACTATAAATGTTGACAGTCCTCCAACTTTATGATGTTTTTCCTATGTAAAGCTAGCTTCGACATCTTGAACAAGATGCAGTACCTACATAACTTTGGCATGGTGATTAGTTGCTCCTGCTTCGTGTTTGTTGCCACAGCTTGTCTCTGCACGGATTTACATATTTGATAACATACTCGAAGCCCGGGCAGATAATGCGCTATATAAACGTGTCGCGGCACTCCAATATTATAGAACTCAGACAGACTGGCACACGGAATCCACTTTGTCTTAGATGTGAATAGAGATATCGTTATCAACCACTTGACATACACTCCCGATCTTAAGACGCGCCTCTTCCCAAAAACATTACATATTTTAAACAATGCGTTTTCTGTACACGAAATGTTTTCTAGGGGAATGTGAGGGATAAAAAAAATGCTCATTGAAAATAGACTCTTAAGTGCAATGTTTCATGAAAAACACAAACAGGACACCCGACTTAAAATATCCACCAAACATTGTGTTGTTTGAGCCGAATCACTCGGATAGGTTAATGAGAATTTCATAAAGTGTCTATGTTCCATAAAAAAAACTAAGACTTATATTTACTCCCTCTGAAGAATGAATGGCGTTTTAAACATGAACGCCTACTATGGGATAAAAGGGTTCGCTAGCGAAGCGCTCGTGGCCTAGGCGAACCGAGTGATTGGAATCAATCACTTGAGTTAAGCAACAAGAGGCGCGGTCAGGTGACCGTCCCGTGACTACCGCTAGTGGCATTTTTTCCGAGTGCTTCCGTGCTTCGCAAGGCACGTTAAGCCGTTTGTGCCGGCTGTCATGTAATGGTAGTCGTTAAGCCATGTCAGAGGCCTTACGGGCGGCTTGATAACTTCTGACACTAAGGCCCGCCACTGTCTTACAATCCTCCACCAACCCGGACTTGGCCCCCGTGGTGGAGTATGGCCTAACCTTCCTGCGATGCAGGAAGAGACCCGTGCCACAGCAGTGGGGCATACAAGGGTTGATAACGTAGCAAAGATTACGCGACGCGAATCTATTGTTTTGTGGCGCTGAAATGTCACCGTCGAGCCACCTATGCAGGTATACACTGTACTGTTCTTTATATATTCGACTGTACTCACATGGCCCATGTCTTTCTCTTCCTTCTTTAGTTTCTTGTGGTCGGGCTCGGCGGGACTCCGCGTTCTGCTGTACTTATCCCTCTCCCCCGGCGAAATGGAGTTTCTCTGCAACAATGGAGCCGAACGTAAATGCTGGTGCTCGAATAAACAAGAACAAAAGGAAAACATAATGGGAACCGCTCATAAAGCCGGGTTTACGTAAGTATAACAATCAATCGATCATTGTTTGCAAATAAATCGGCGCGCTGCGAGGCTCGCACGTTCAATATCAATATCAAAACACGCCGAGGCAAAGCAAACTGACCGCGTGATTAGGTCCGGGAGTGGTCGCCTGCCTGGTGCCCGCCTAGCCTCCCCCGGGGTGGCGTGGCTCGGATGAGTGCGCAAATACGGCCTAATGAAATAATCATATACGTGCGGACCACGCTCGCCGATTCCGCGCTGTTGACACAATAAGCGCACACTCTTCGATACATTCCCATCCAATGCGGGATTATCAATATTCGGTCGAGTGCTTGCGGCGCGTTGTGTGTTAGACAGATGCTATTTCAAGTGTACCTACGCCCGACATCGGCACGGCCATCCGAGCGAAAAGGCTTACGTTCTTCGCCAGCGGATTCAATAAGCGATACTGCTGAGTTTTTTTGCGTTTGTTATTCGATTTGGAACGCTTCACGAACGTCTGCCTCTTGAGTAACGATGCGAAATGGAATTCGTTTGTAGGTCTCCTTCGGCGTGAATTGGAGTGAGAGGCTGAGTTATTAATCGTTGGGGGTGGCGCATGCCCCGGGGGATATAACGGAGCCTAATTTTACGAGGCACTAAGTTAGTGTCGAATGTCCAGCGTGTTAATTTGCCAGCGCTGGAGCCGGACCTGTCACCGTCCGCTGTGACTTACCGCGGCCCCATTAGATAATAATACTCCGTTGAGATTCTCATCTAGAACTCGTCCCGAGGCTCCGAGAGACGGTTAACAACACAAAAGATTCACTCGGCTTAATGATTCGCCAAAGTGTTATTGTCCGCACTCGCAATTTCATTTATTCCGCTGTAACAAAGAGGCTGACGGAATCGGGTTTTTATGAGGGAGAAATTAGATAATAAAACCGCTCGTTGCAGAAGGCACACAGTTCCTCGAATAAAAGCTAGAAGACGACGTGGCTTATTGCTTTGGCCTTATTGGATATTTTTGATAGGCGATATGCAACCAATATAGTTTTATTCGTGGGGCAAGTTGTGTGCAAGTGGCGGGCGTTAGTTTCGCAGTCGGTGTCGTCGGAACTCTAATTTTACGCCATACTCGAATCTCGCCTCACGATCTGATATCGAATTTCGGGGCACTATTCGAGGGGACCGAGATAGGCGACACGTCAGCTGTTTGTCGGTCACTTTATTCTTTATCGTGAGGCGAGATGTTATTTGATGATAGAAACAGAAGATGCTCGTAAAAAAATAATTCGGCGGCCCAAATCCGAACGAACGTGCTTTGATAAAATAATGATTGATCAGCAATTCAGCGTCATAGAGAGCTTTGGAATGGATTCCCAAAACATGTATAGCCCGTAACATAACTGGCTAACCCCCTCTCAATAACAAATGGTTCTAATATCTACCTACATCCACAGTGGTTATTTGCGCAACCTTTTCCATTTTCAACACAAAAGAGAAGAGGGCTAATCTTTACTTTATCCGATTACGCGGGTCAGCCTCAAGAAAAAGGCAATTGAGTGCCGAGGAGCGGATCGAGGGCTGGGGGAGGGCTCGCGGGGGACGCGGGAGCTCGTAACAAGTACCGAGCGCTACAAGCAACAACAACACGACTTATCAGCTACCGTTCGCATCGCGTGTCGCCGAGGGCACACTGGAGCGACACACATGTGTGCGGGGTGGCTGGGGCGGGCGGGCGTGTGTGACGTAACATATAAAGTGGCAACACACAGGCGCGCTGTTAACGCCGCCCGGACTTATTGTCTGCGGTCACGCGACGAGCCGTTTAGCCGCGCCGAGCCGCGCCGCCGCCGCCGCCACCGCCACCCGGTTAACCGGAAGGGGGGCGGTTAACCGGACGCCGGGGGGCGGAAGCGGGGGAAATAGATAAATAGACCGCCCGCCGCTCGGAAATGTACGGATTGAGTTCGGACTATATTTCAGGCATAATAGTTTTGAAAAGTTACGTGATTTACACGCGACATTTTCGGCTTTTATCGGGGCCCTGCCCGCTTTATACGACTTCGCTTTATGACGCTGTCATCGAAGTTTTATTGCGCACCATTTACTTTTAAGTTCATGATGTGGTCGATCTATAACTTTGTATCGCCGACCTGCGCAACTGTCTCGTTTGGCCGACAATGGCTTCGCATGGAAGCGGGTCGTTCGAGTGCGAGCATACTCGCATCATTAAGCAGCGCTACCTGAGCATCCGTATGCTCGTAAAAAATAAACATAATCACTCGGAAACGAGAACCAGTCTTCGTCGGAAACGTGCCTTACAAAAACGCTACAAAAAAATTAATGGTCCGCGAATGCGTAAACCGCGGGGCGCTGTGCGACTTTAAAATTAACTTTACCGGTTCATTCGTATACATAAATAATGGAGGGAATTTCTGAATGCACATTAAACTCCTATAAAGAATACATTAGCATAAATTTATGGTAGTGAGTCGGCGTTTCGAGCGCGTTTTTACGTGGCTCGTAAAGTTTATAGTCGCGAGTGGAGGATTGCGTTTACTGCGCGCGCTATCGGTTTATTGCCGACCCCAAATAACCGAATTGCCTGGTGCGTCCGCGTCCGCAACCGCGCCCGCGCCCGCTCCGCCTGGAGCCGGCCCTGCCGCAATCTGCTCTCAAGTGGTGAGGCCATTACGCCGCCACTCCGCGTTATGAGCGCACTTCGCGGCCACGCCAGCCGCACTCACAAATGCACTGCTTGGAAACTTGCCCAATACAATTGCTGTTCATTACTGCACTCTGTTTGTTACCTGCAGCCTGGCAGGCTTCGATTCACGTGTGGCCATACGTTAATTTGAATTAGTAACGCGCGGCTGGAAGGCTCATCAAAGTGGCGCCCGACGAGGGACTCCAAATGTATCGCATAAAGTGTAGTGAAGCCGTCGATAAGCAATCTCACCGCCCTCGCTCCATTACAGGAGTAATTAGCGCAATTAACGGCGGGCGGGGGTGGGCGCGCGGGGAGGGTGCGATCGCGCTCACGTACGCAAACAAAACGTCACGTGGTACGGGGAGCCTTAATTAAAACGATAATTGAGTTGACTTGCGAAATTCGTACGCCATTTCGACATTCCGAGGGAAATTTCACGGAAACTCCCCTTCAACTACGAGAAGCCCTTAAGTGTCGACGACTTTAATTTTGTGTTAGCGTCTACTTTGTGGTCCCGGGGCAAATTTTAATACGGAATACGCGGGCTCGCCTTGCAAATTACTTTGATAAGTTGGCGCGAATCGAATCCCAACGTCGTCATAGAAATAACTCGCTCGGAAAATTGCCGCTGCAGATTACACTCGTAACTTGCTTAAAACAAGCTAACTAATTATTCTGCGCTATTCTTATCTTTGACGGAGCGCAATAACTTTGCACTCAAAGAACAAAAGTAAAAGAAGTTGTTTTACGACTTCGTATTTAACTCTACTTTAAGATGTTGCAGAGTTCTTAGGTACTGTACTGGAGGTACTCAAGTCTAGTCTTTAAAATGACGAACGAATGATTTCGGTTGATTTCCAACCGAAATTATTGACAAAACGTTATTGATAAACTTGGCATCTCCATCCATATAGGTAATGAGTGGCCTCTTTAATCACACTAGATGTGTGAAGGGACCACTCGGACGCTGCAGTGCTTGGGACATTGTTTAAGATGGAGTAGGCTTGCCCAGAACCTATACCTACCACCCACGCAGCTTAGTCTGCCTAGCCCACAGGAAAGACTCAATACGTGCGGAGCCAACGAAGCCGCGGGATTCCTCACGAAGTTTTGCTTCACCGTTAACGTGTGGTATTAAGACTACAAATTCGCAAATGTACCAAATTGATAAAACAATGAAAATAGAAGGTTTTATCTAGTAGTGTTGTAGGATGAAAACATGATTAGTGAAAATTTTCTCGGCAACTTGAAGTTTCGTCCACAAGATTTTTTTTATGTACGCTCGATTGTGTCCACAACATTATATTATTTTTGTTACACTAAGCCGTGCTAAAGACAATCGCCTTTTAGCTCAGTTGGGAGAGCGCTGGCACGGTTAGCCAGAGGTCGCGGATTCGAGTCCCGGCATGGGTGGAATTTTTAGCCTCTAAATAGGTTCTTAAAATTTCGTCCACAAGTCCACACGCACACTAGCACACCGAAACTCGGAAAATAAAGCGGCAAATGTCCCTAACATTATTATGGTAATATAATCTATCTGGCATATCGGGTGAGTGAGGCGTGTTGACAAACGTCGGCGCCTTTAATTGCGATCCCTCGTCTAAATCACTGCGGAGCCCTCCGAGGGTCCCGGAGGCATTCGGAGGGTTCCTCGGTCAACGGCTTCGCAATATGTGCACAGACACGTTATACGCCTGTTTTATAAAAGTTGAAGATCGCAGAAGAACTTGGCGTTGTGATAGGGGTGGGTGACTTTGTTGTTCGAAGTACAACAGCTCTTTTATTTGTATTTGTTGAATGGAGCTTTATACGACATTCATGAATTTTTTATCGAGAAATAATCGGGACATAAAAGACTTAAAAATATAGGCCAGTTTTACAGTGATGTAGCTTTTTAAAATTCTTGGTCTAATCAGGTTCCTACGACACAGGTTGTACCTAGTGCGGGAGCCAATGTCAATCGCCGATTTATATACATTTAATTTTACTGAAAATTAATGTTTACTTTTTTTTATTTATATTGAAAAGAAGACATGTATAAACCAAACTTACAACATTTACCAAACTGCTAATGCAGTTTATCGGCAAACTCTTCGTGTAATGTGTAAAGTGTACCTACTGCCTTGTACTAAAAGGTTTTAACTTTGTTATTCGGGGTAAACGGCTCTACACTACATATTTTCTTCGACAAAGATTTTTGGATTTTATGAATAAATAACCCTACCTAAGTCAATAGATTAAAAGACACCTCCATTTTTGAAGTGTAGTCAGTGACTTGTACTAAAAGTCCCTATGTTATACAAATTTCACTCTCAGGATATCAAAGGATTGTCTTGCAAACATTATGAAGTGTACCTCGGTGTAATTAGTTTGTCCTCCTCCCTCCTGGCGGGTTAATGCCAGGGATAAGCAATTCGCTCCGTGACGAAGTTGGATTTTTGGAGTTACAAATTAATAACGTGTCGATGACAGCGAGGGGAGATTGCTTTTTGAGGAGATTTAACAATTTGAAACAGATTTCTGATGATGTGCCACGTCCGACTTTATAGAAGCATCGCATGTACTGAATTACAATTCATAGAATTTTCGCAACCACTTGTAGGTAGTTTGTTTTATTTTTGCGCGTATTTATACTCGTAGTTACTTTACATCTTCGAGATGCCAAAAAACCGACCGGTTTTCAGGCACGGCTCCTGGGGGAAATTATTTTTGGCGAGGCTTTTATTTCAGCTAGCAAATAAATTAAGCTCCCAGCCCTGCGGCCGCCGCGTACATCATACGAGAATTAAACATTCACACGCAAAACGACAATGTTGCTCGGCCGTTGAATAATGTGTTTTACCATGTTGTTGCCACTTTTGTTACTTTGTATTGTGTTGTAGGTACGCCGCGCCCGCTGTTTGCCTTCCATTTCGCCACGCACCAAATGTCTTCATGTTTGCTTGTACAGCAGCTTATTTGGATTTTACAACGCTAACGTGGGACGAACACAACAATTGCGAAGACAAAACACAATGGAATCTCGCGAGTCGAGAGCGATTTGTTCGAGGAACCCTTAAAATTATATGGAGCCGAAGTTGGCGGTTACAGTGTAGGTAATATTCGGAGGGTGGGCCGCCTGCGGTCAACTGTGGAACGCCGGCATCTCGCATGATCGCCCAGCCCGAAGCCGAGCCACGCTAGGCTCGCTCGCCACACGCTTATTTAAATGAGAGTTCCTCGCCGACCACCCGTCAATAAAACATTAAACACGTAACAAGTTTATGCGTAGCGACAACCCTAGCGGATTCCGCCACTTCGTTAATCCGGGGCGGGGGCAGCCCTAAATTAGGGTCGAGACAAGCCGTAATCCCCCGCCCGACGCGACGGGGGATTTATATTGTTATTGCTCCGCGTCCGGAATTATACGAGGGTTGAGGGACTAATGAAAGGGGAAATTTAATTCCTAATGATTCTCGTCTTAGCCCGTAACGAGGAACTCGAAAAAGGGCTGCGACCCGCGCTTTTTATTTATGATTAATCGCTGCAAGCGAACTTGAGATTATTTGATACGATTCTCCCTCCCTCGCTGTTTGTTTGTTGTTCAAGTATATTAGAAGTGGTCTCGTCACAGTTTTATTTGTGGAGCGAAATGTCACCGTTAGTGTTTCGGAGCGCAAGTTAACCATAAAATTGTAATATGTTGATAAATTTATTCATGAATCATTTTAGATGCTCGCACACGAACACGACACAGTAGTGAGCGAGGGAAACATATGTAAATGCGAGACAGTTTCGAAGCTACATGTACAGCAGCAGACGTGCATCGCATGGAGGCGTTGGAGTGGGCTAGGTACCTACGTACCTAGCTCGTAGCGAACCTGCCTTAGGTAGTAGGTGGTTGTTGGCATAGAGAGGTGGTTGCTCAGTACTCACTGACACGAGCGAGCCGGGGTTCCGCAACACGCCGCAGCCCGGCGCATTGTTAACATGCCTCGCAACCGCACCGCCATCGAATAAAGGCTATCTCCTTTATTATTCATGGAAGGCATATGCCGTAGTGAAATTACTGATAATTTACACACGACGACATGATTGCGAGTGTGACAACAGTGGGAGAGCGCAGCGGAGCGCGTCGTGCAGCTACTAATGCACACAGTAGCGCATAGCGGCGGCTTCGCAGTCGGCCGCCCTTCCGCTCATTATGCCGGCGACTAATTGAGATAAATTATGAAGACGTGCAGCGAGCGAGCCCGCGCCCGCTAATTACTCGTTGCCATTTCAATTACACAGGGCGCCCCGTGCAATTATCAGCCGGCCGGATTACATTCGTTGAACCGGTCGCCGCCGCTCCGGTTGCGGCCGCAGTCTTTTAATTGTTTGATAAACGTCTAAACAATGAGTGCTATCGTTGAACGTTAATTGCTCGAGGTGCAATAAAATAAAGTGCAGACATTATCTCGCGCTGTAATTAGGTATGGGCGGCCACACATTGCCCCGAGTGTGGGGCGGGGGGTGTAGGGGACGAGGTGACCACTACAAAGCCGCCGCAGGGTGTCGCGATGCTGGCTCGACAGGCTGCGGTCGCACGCCACATTGTCCCAACTCGAAACATCTGTGCCGAGTTGTCGACTGCCCTAGAGGAAACCGTTCTTTTTGATGACTCTACCCTTCCATTGTATTCTGACCAACTCTGCTGTCGAAGCGGCCAGACTTCCCCCTATACAGTAGGTATACCTGAGCCTCGTGGGTTTAACGTTCCAATAAATAAAATGCATTAGCGCAAAAGGTCTCGAAGAATTCCCGCATTGTTTACGAGCCGCACGGCAGCGAGAGCGGGCGGCAAAATATTGCAAGTATCGATATGAATCGTTTCTCGCGAACGTATTGAATATTTCATTTGGAATATTGAATCGGAACGGGAGTGCGGGCGCCAACGTTACGACACGGCCTGATGCACCGATGTTATCTGCATATTGTTGATATACCTACACAGAAGGTTGAGACGCTATCATCACAAGCATTATATATTACGTGATTGTAGTGGTGAGCTTCATAGGAGAAACGTGAAGGCAAATAGTCCTAGCACTGCACTTCATTCTCAAGACCAGATGGATAAAATCGGCCTTCGGTCAGAATCAATCTATCCTGCATTGATGCTATCGAGCTTCGCGGATGCGAACAATAAATCGATGGGGCACTCTGAGTGGGGCACGAACGAGCCAGCGAATCGCTTTTAGAAGATGACTTGAAAATGTTAGTAGTCGGACTACACGAGCCACTGCTCCCCGTCATTCATAATAAGTAGTTTATATTTATTTTAATACGTTATTGCACCATTCTATATGTACAAGTACAAGGATACGCTTTATGCAAGAAGCATTCTCTACCAGCAAACCTTTGGTTCTGGTGAGACTCAAAGAGTAATGAGATAAAAATATAAAAAAACTACATAAATATGAATGTATTTACCATAAAACCTGCACTAATTCTGAACTTAAGGGGGGGGAGGGTGTTACAGAAGTATCTATCTAGAATTTCTATCTCTTGATATGTTTGAAATTGAAATGATTATAAAATTGGCTGGTAGTATTACTGCCAAATACCTGAGATCATTCATTTTATGTTAATCTGACTATCCACTTCCGTCGCACTATCTCGCCACGTCGTTTCTGTATGAACCAAGCCTTACAGATCTACCCCACGCCATCCCGCGTATCTCAAGCCAGGCGTGTCTTGTCTGATGGGACATCGGCGTGCCGTCGACGGCTGCCATTGTCTGAGCGATCAGGCGATGCCTGATATGCGGAACAAAGACCCTTGGGCCCGCGACCTAGCCTAGGCTCTGTTTCACAGTACTACAATGGGGAGCTTACGTTTAACTTAGATTGGAGTAGCATTGCTTTTGTATCAAAGAAAACATATGAAAACTTAAAAAAAGATACCTACGAAATAAAACTGCAAAAATTTTTTTTCGGGATCGCCGATACGAGTATAGCTTAAAATGAAGTTACTCTAATAATTACAAAAATAAACAGTGCCTAAACAAAGATAGGAATGTTTTTTAGGACACATGTACTGCATTTTATGATTAGGTACACGTTATTAACTTAATTCCGTAATAACTTACTGGTATTTTTGTCACAAGAACCGATCAGGTTCATGTCTTAAATCGTGAGTAAATTATCATATCTTAATGGATGCCATGTAATCTAATTTTACTAATTATTTTATTAGTTTATTAATTAAGTGCACTCTTCTTTTTTTTTAAGGAAATAAATAACTTTGGACCGATCTTGCAGTGGTGAAAGGCGCAAGGAAACGCAAGAATCAAACAATTTCTACCCTACATTTTAATAAGACGAAGAATCCCAATCTGTAAAACATGATATCAGAAGCGCAAACCATTACGATAAAACATGCTCATCCAAATAAAACTCTCCCCTATAAGAGCACAACTCCAATACGACTCCAGAGTGTTTTTTCCCAGTTACCGCCTCTCCCGATGTTGCGGGGATACATTTCGCGCCAGATAATCCCCGGCTGGCAACATATCTTTGGCATACATTACCCGCTCGCTCCTTACAGTAGAGTGAACATTCTCAGTGTTAGACGGGATTTAAACTACAGGAGCAGATGCGATCCGGGCGCGGATTAAACCGTTTGAACGATCTCTGTACTCAATCAGTATCTTCGTACAATCGGCAACAGTCGGAGCTCAGTCAAGGCAGCAGTTACGTTCGACATAAGAGCGAATTTCGAACGCAAGGAAACATCTAGTAACTGTACCTATATAACTATCTGCTGTAAGGTGTGCATCAAGTGCAAGGAAATAAAAGTAATAATAAGTGCATCAAACACGACGTCTAGAAATGAATTGACACCTTTATTGACAAGTTAGTTAATTGTCTGTCTCTGAACTGTCTCTACATTGTTTGCAAAGGTCGTTTAAAAGCAAAGGATCTAGTTACGATCTCTAAAGGCAAAGATCTCTAAAGCGATCTCCGGGCCAAAGTTTAAGTAATTGGACGGCAGGCAGATACACTTTGTGCGATACGATACCTAATCTATCCAATCTCAGTCTCAGCTCTCTCCGTGCCTCACTGAAGCGTAGTTCCATCAAACGCACCCACCTACTGCTTAAAAACAAAGTTAGCCTTGACTCAGAAACTGCTGAATAACACGCCCGAAACACGATTACTCATCGTTAATTTGTTTACGGCGCTGTAGAGCAAAAACGGACGCCACTTGAAAATGCACGAGGGAGAATTTATAACCGCCTGAAAAAATACGAGGCGAACTTCTACAAGGCATTTTACTTAGTATCCGAAGTCGAGGTGGGAAATAAAAAGAGACTGCCGTGCAATCTGTTACACTTTAGGGCGTCTTAATAATTACAAGTGGCCATTCATTCCAATTAAGAAAAGTCTCGGGCGATAAATTCCCGGCGCTGTCGCGGTCCGCACTCGCCTGGGGTTGTGTTGTAACTTGGCGTAAACACGGCGACTTCGGGCCTGCTGAGATCAGGGCCGGATTCACCATGTCGAGGCCTCTCTCGGGCCCCTTTACAAGTATAGAAAATGGGTATGGGTACAAGAATATGGGGAGCTGACAGTCAACCTCCGTTAGTGGAGAGGCACAGTAAGAAGCTCTTTTACTTCGTAGATCCTAAAATATATTGTTCTGCGTTATTTTTTTTCTATAAATAAGTCATTTTATTTATAGTGGCACTGTTTTTACTACATTAGAATGGTACCACCACGATATAACATTAATGTTATTCTGAAATGATTTGTGATGCTTTTCGAAATGTATAAAAAAAATTACCAATTAAAAATTAATTAAAGGGTGTCATGAAGAAATATGTACAAGTAGTCAAATATTTTTTTTCCTCGAATAAACATTATACAAACAAACGGAGCGCAAGAAGCCGCTTGCGACCTCTAGGTTGCCTGCAATGCCTAATGTATAATCCGGCCCTGGCCAGGCCGCCTGTCGCTGCCTGCCACCCCGGGCGCCCAATTACGAACTTTTTCGTTTTTTTAATTTTCACCGTCATAAAGAATCGCCGAATAACTGAGCTTTTACAAGTATTTCCCGGTCGCTCGTAAAAAGCAGAGGCAGGCGAAAGGCATTTTATATTTTTCAAATTGAATCAATTATTAAGAATCTAATTGAATACGCGGCGAATGGAGACAAGGAGAGGCGTATCGGCAGACGAATAAACGCAAATTTATTCTGACCGGTATTTTCTTCAGCATCTATTAAATAAAGAAGTGGAGAATGGCAAGCAAGGTTGAGCGTCCTCGCCCTACGAGTTTTCCACTTGAAGTGGTGCGGCGCGAGGGTGGCGGTGGAGTGGGCGCCCGGGCGCGGGGGCGCATTCAGAGTGGCTTAGATAAGGTAAGGAGGATGAAGAACCGAGATGCGCGGCGTAATGAACCAGCTCCGAGCAGTTTTTGTGTGATTCCGGCCCCCAAATTGAATATTAGGCGCGATTTGGGAGCGAACGAGCGGGCGCGGCAATAAATCCGCGGTTATTATGTTACCCAAATGAGATTGTGGAAGGGCTCGCTCTGTTAGGCTTAGAAAGCCGCTCAATTTCGCCCCTGAGTGTAAATTGGTGGCTTTAAGCTCGGCTATTTTTGGGCTTTACGGGCCCGACTTGTGTGAATTTAAACATTAATATTGGCTCTACATAAATTCTCTAACGTCATTGCTTTTGTTCCCGGGCATAAAACGAGAGCAAATACGGGGGCGATGTTTGCAAACAAAGCAGGCGCAGCTGCAACAGTGTGGCTTCTCCGTGATTCGCAATAAAAACACTCGTATCGAGTGCTGTAGAGGCGCGACTCGAGCAAGGAGTGTAACTTGACGCCCGCACGTCTGGCTGCCCGCACTCGGTTTATGCAAACTTTATTACGGAGCGTGCAGTTCCCCCACTCGTCCCCGCCGCCCACCCCTGAAGGCTCTTTCAGCTTTCGCTGCAAATTGGCGCGTCCGAGGCGCGCGTGTTTGCACAGATGGACCGCCGCCGTGAGCGGATTGCTAACACCCTGCGGTGGATAGCGGTTTAACTCGGCGCCCCCGCCCGTGAGCTCTATACTCGTGCTTACTTCGGAAACTCTAGTCTTTGGCCAGTGAGCGCTTTCAAATAGAAATGCCTGCATTTTGAAAGATCCATCTATACTACACTCACTGACTGACAAAGTTCATACAACTGACTGATAATATCTCTTAATCTTTAATAATATTTTCTCAACCATCAAAAACATCAACACACCGTTCCCATCCAAAGTAACTTACGTTGCTAGTCACCCTCCGATCGCACTCCAAGCGAAATTGAAATAAATTGAGATGTCGAAAGAAGTTCTCCGGAAAGCGCACGGAGTAGGTAGGAAGTAGGTTAGTGCTGCACAAAGACAATGTTACAGAGTAGGGGGAAGAGTATCGATTCGCATGCATTTCGCTTGCAGCGGCGGCGGCGGTGGCAGCACAGATGTGCCGTGTCGTTCAGCGGAGCACAACAACACGGGGGGGTGCCCCGGCCCCCGCCGCCTCGTCGGTAACACGATAGCCGACATTCGCAACACCTCGCGAACAGCGCTCGGTCGCGGGGGGCCACCCACTTGTTTCAGTCGGCGGCGTGTTATGAAATCAACGTGTTTGGAGTACGCGCTCGCCTTACCAAATGGAATAGCACCGCTGAAAGCTTCGGGCTGAATTTACAAAGCTCAAATTCGAGGTGTTTTTTCTATTCTTTTTCCGTTATAATCTGGTGTTTTTACTTACATGTCTCTCCTCGGCGGAGCTAATACCTGGAAAAGAAACGAGGATTAGATTGTGCATCTAGTAAAAGACAATGGAGACACCCACGCAGCTCATTGTTAGCAATTCAAATTCGACATGCGCCTTTTGACCCGTAACAATTGTCGGAATCCAACGTTTGCATTTAATGAGCTGGCGTGGACTTTGTATAACACAAATACATACATACATATAGCCTCGCATACTTCCTATGGCGGAAGAGTGACGATGAGATTGATGGATTCGCCGTCTATCCTCAACATGGAAGTAATAATTGAGCGCGGGTCGTGGCGCGTCGCCGGTGTAAAGTGGCCGATGAATATTGCAACAGACGTCGGCTGCGTCCCGACTCCTCAGAGACCCGACCCTCGGCACACACACGCGATGTGGGCCGTGTGAGCGTGTGTGAGAGCCAAGTGCCAGCACTTACGAGTCACTGCATCACACTTGTCAAATTAGCTCTATCAGAGGCATCAATCTCGGTCTCTACCTATACTATAACTACGTATGTATATGTACAGCCGCTTTCAGCATTACGCTATGTAGATTCTTGGGCATTATGCATTCGCGATTCGTATCTTATTAGACGTTGATGCAAATGTACGCCGTCTAGATCAATATTAATCTCGCTGGGCTCATGAGCAATTAGTGCAATCCTATTAACAGACGGAATACGCTCAGAGGCGACGCCGCCTATGTACCGTTTGCCGTATCTACATCCTACATAGCAGACGGACAGGCGGCATTAGTGCTCTGGCACAATTAATTTAAATGCAATAGCGTAAATTATTGGGCAAACGCTAGCTATCGGCTATATACGAAGCGTTGTGTGCGCCTATTCGACTGGAACAATTAATGTGAAACGATAACGAGGACAAGCGACAAAGGATAGTCTGTTTGCCATGCCCGACACGCATCTGTAATAAACAGATCGCAAGCAACAATGAGGGCATTTTGTTTTAATCCGTCGGTAAATGAGAGAGCATTAAGCCGCGTTTGAGGCAGCCGGCTGCCGAGCCAGTCGGGCTCAAAGCCACCGCACACACTCAAGTCGCCCGCAAAATTACGTTACTAATTGACTAAAACACGCGACGCTAACACCGGCAAGGAATAATTAATTGAGCGCGGGGGGCGGGTCGGTACCTGCGCGGTAACTCTTACATCAGTACACCGATAATGGCACAAATTAGCCAGGGAAGTAGCAGGGGGACGGGGTGGTAGGGGGCGCTAAGCCGGAACATCCCGGGGCGCAGATTACCGCTTGCTTTTGTAATTAACCGGAGCGACGGGCGGCTTCCAAATCCATTTCTGTGTAACATTTTCATTTGCCGCACGCTCTCGCTCTCACCAGGATTACTCGCGCTACGCCTCACCCTCGGTACAATAGCTAGATTTTACTTTGTAATTTATTTATAACGTCGAAAGGTGAAATAGAGAGAAACATTTTTCTGTTTTGTCGAGCTGTTTACCGATACTTTTTCATCGATCTGTGGACTTCGCAGCGGTGATCAATTTTGCAATATTTGTATTTGCTCAAACTCGACACAAACAGGACTCGAACACATAGACGAAGATATTGCAAGAAGCGACACTCGTTCATTCTTTCAAAGCAATATCGGGTTCAGCGACGGGGGCGGCGGGCGTAGCCGTCAGCGATTCGTAAACACGCAAACAGCGAGTTCAAAAAGCCTCTCGAGCTGGTAAATATTGAATCAGAAGTGGGATCGCTCGGCGACGTCTGGAGAGGTCCCTCGGGGGTGCAGGGGGCGCGTGCGGGGGCGGGGGCCCCACTAATAGTCTCCAAAGGTTATGAAGCAAACAAGTACCCTCAGACAAACACACGGCGCACTTATAAAATATTCAGACTTGTGTACCTTTCGTCTCTTATTTAATCGGTTGCCAATATAGCGAGGTTTTGTTTTCAGTAGACCCGCTGAGATTGGCTTGTTGAGATGGAATGTCTTGGTTCTACGTACCGTTTCCCTTATCATCAGGTCGGTGGAGGTCAGGGGGTTTGGCGAGCACAGAGAGTGGGTGGTGCGGCACGCCGAGGCCGAGCAGGCCGGCGGGCGGCAGGCCACCCTGGCCCAGCAGCGGCAGCGGCGGCGCGCCGTGTGTCGGCAGGTGCGCCGCGTGCATCTGTTGCAGCAGCCGCGGCAGGTCCGGCCTTTGTTGCTGCAACAAAACACGACGGTTCAAAAGTGAAAACCTTCTAGACTTTTAGTCCGGATTTACTTACGGGTGTTGTTATATCGGAAAAGTCCGACCAGGATCCGATCAGGTAAATCCGGACTAAAAGTCTACAATGTGTTGTGCTTACGAAAGTTTTAGTTGAAAACCTTCTTTCCTATTGAAGTGGGCAGGAAAAATAAAAGCGACCGAAGTACCTCCGGCGCCGAGCGACGACAGTCAAAGTGAATTGATGTGTCGCCGCACGGCGACCTGCATTTTTAAAACGAGTCGGAGCCAAATTAAAAAGTCCTCCACCGTCCCCCTTCGCACCGCGATATTTTAAATTTTAAATGAGAGTTTCGCCGACGGCTGCGAAATTGATTACTCCTTCTCCATTATTCCCCTTTTTCCACTTTTGCCGCGCTCCTCGTTCGTATCTCGTCTCGTTTAACGTTATTATTATTCGCGACCGCGACGTGTACCCGTCTGGCCCTGTTTAGGGCCACGTCATATCGCGAGTGCTCCGCGGAATACTAAATGTGCGTCTCCGACGCGGCCCGAATGCGACACATGCATTGTCTCGGCAGTTAGTCAGAAACCACGCCATATGGAGCCAAATATGTTGTAGGATCTATTACCGCCATCGTCCGTCAATATCACCGCCGCCCGCGTCCCCCTGCCGCCGACCCTGGCACTTTTTCCGCCCGGACGGCCACCGGATCTTTTTTTTTGAACAGTCGAAAATTAATTGGATTTTCACCGAGGGGTGGAAAATATTTTTTTATTGGCCGCTCACAGCTGTGATTTATTGTGTGTCAAAAGGTGGCGAGCGTCACTTAGCTGAAGTACTTTTTTCACAAAGGGTATTTTATTTTTAATCTGAATTAGTGCTACCAAAACGCTTACATGTCGCTAGAGTTTACGCTGTTATTTTGGCTCAATTTTCATGCTGTATTTATTAGAGTAGTTAGGTGCAGACGCCTTATAAAGTAGCGCAATAAAACCGGCATTAGTCGCGAGACACCACTTAATATCCCGGCCGGATGATCCCGGTGCAGCGGCGGCGCTTTCCGGGACCGCTCGTAATTGCAGCTCGCGAACAATTAATAATTCAGGGCCGGACTATTTATTTACATTTTACGGCCAGAGCTAATAAGACGGGGTCGAGGCGACCGGTGGCGCTCTCCGCGGAATCTAAATTAAACAAACAAAGCCGCCGGTATAATTACAGCTCTTCGGCGGCGTGTCGAGGCGCCGCCCGCGATGTGATCCTGTCTCTTCGAGGGCCGGGCCGCCTACCACCCACAGCCTCCCTTACCTCATTGTTATGAATGACAATAACGTGGCGCTGATATCTCGCCGCGATATTTTTTTTCCACACCGCACATAATTTGGACGTGATTAAATAGCGGGAATAGAGAGCCCCGCGGGATTAAACTTGCTCCCCCTAAATACTTTGCATACGGCCGCTGCTTATCTGGCGGAAACTTTTGGCGATTATATCGAGTTTTTTTTATTAAGTAAGTAAGAAATATTATCAATGAAATTGACTTTTAGCGAAGTTGAAGGAATAAATTAGCATTATCTCGACCGCGATTGCATTTGAAATTGAAATGTTCGTTGCGACTGGAGAAAGGAAAACTAGAGCCCACATTTTCCCACGCCGCTTCTGCGAACTACATTCCGCCCTTGTAGCGCTCATAAAATACTCTAGGATGCACGGCGAATACCTACAACACATATTTTTTCCCGGTACCACCTTTACCGCAGGCGGCGCTCTAGTATTTTCGCGTCTCAACGAGAGCTTTTGTGCGGCAAAAATGCGCCGTCGCGTTTTGGTTTGCACGGCACATTTACCTCTGTAGTACTCGGTACACCCTCCCCGCAGAGATTATGCCGCCCGCCATTTTTCTAAGTGGATATGGTGTGAGATAACCCCGCTCTCCCGAGATACTTTCGCGGGAAGATATAGTATGGAACTAAGAGTAACAAAATTAAGTGAGGAGCGGGGGGATGGAAACACGAACCAAGTTCAATATCCAATGAAACACGCGTTCAGTTACGAATCAAATCAATTGCCCTTATTCCTTCTAATTTATTTTGCCTCTTACTTCCGGTCCAGGACACAAGTACAAGATTTTTGTTACGAGTACATGCCGTCAAATTACCTAATAATAAAACCACAACATCTAAAGACATGCTAAACAAGAAATCGATATCTTGTCGAGATCTAGTACTACTATTAAGTAGGTACTTCTGGTATCCTTGTGGTTTAATGGATTAAACAATTACGTTCTAAGTGGGACAGAGCATTAGTTGTACCGGCATTAATGAATGTTTAATAGGCTCTTACTGCCCTGGCAATTAAGACTCTAATGACAAATAAGTGAGGTTCGTAATTAACTAACCCGCAATTAAGTAAAAGGAAAAGTTTTCATAGGTCTGCCATTTTCATTTGGTCTGAGGCTAGCTACTTTTTAAGAGATTGTCAAGGGCGTTTACATGAATTTAGTACCTGCAGTAACAAGTTGCGAAGCACACAGTTTGACAGACAAACAACACAATCACTTACCTACTTATTTCTTTGAATCACTGTGCAAACCTGATTCGCCACTTGACATGTAAACAGGCCTTTAGATAGTTGCCTATTCAATAAACATTGCGAAAAACCTCTGATGCATAAACTCATGTAGCTGATTATTACACTCAGCAGTGATTAATCATTGTAATTTGATATTCAGGTCGTAAAAATGCCATGACTAGATAATAATGATTCATTACTTAGCAGTAAACAAAATGAATAAAATTAAATTGCAATGTATTAATCAGTAGGTTACCATAACGACCGTACGTTTGTTTACGTCAGTAGATTACAATCTATTTTGTGTCAACTACAAACGATAAAAAAAACGCGCGGTAGAGCCACTGGATTATCAAATAAGTTTCCAACTGTACTTAGTTATCTAAACAGGGCCCGAGCCGGGCGAAGGGTTTATGATTCAGTCCCATAACGTCTCCGGGTTGATATGATATTTACACACAACGGCTTCGCAGTCATTCGCCCGTAAATACAGGATATAAAACGTCGGCATAAGCTACAAAGAGGGTAGTTTATGGGAGGGTGAGGCGAGGGGAGGGGGGGGGGGCAGCTCACGCACCATTAGGCAGCCGTAGGGCACGCGGCACGCGACGCCGACACATGTGTTATGTACACTTTCAACATAATTGCTTCTAATCACATGCAAACAGACGTGAAATAATAAACAGGTCGAACAACCGACTCTTATTAGGCTAAGTGCTGTGGGACAGACAATCCGTGTGCGCAAATGACTGCTGTAAAACGAGTAATTGGCCTAACTCACGCTACGGGATCCGGTGGCACAATCGCCGGTGCCTGTCAAGCTTACACGGACTCAATTACATTGTGACTTAGAGGAACTTTCAAGTATTCTCCGCAAATAAATAAAACAAACAACATAAAGTTGTCAAATAAAAGAGCCGGGGAAAAAGAAAGAGTGGAAGCGGAGAAAAAAACTTCAAACGGAATAAGCAAACATAAATAATAAAAGCCGCGAGCCGGATGACTCGTAAAACTGATTACATAATTTCATTGGAAGCGTCGACAGACCCTCACCCGGGACGAAAAAACAACCAGCTAAACGACGGGGAAAAAGTTAATACGGACTCCGGAGTATCTTCCAAGTGGTCCTCCGACCGCCTCCGACAGCGCTGTGTTTAAGACGTGCGCCGAACGCAACATTGACAAGAAATGAGTGATTTAGTTTATTCCCTTCAAAATAGTTCAATACGAGGCGCGAGCTCCATGTTTACTCACCACCATGAAGGTCTTCGAATAAAAGTGAAACCTGGTCGGACTCTTGCGACAAAATTTTAGTAAATGATTCCGGATCACCGTCGTAATGCAAAGGATTCAAGGATAAGTAACATGAAGTATGAACTACTATGTGAACTATTAAGATGAAATTTATACTATAGTACCTAATAACTTCCACAGAACACAATCACATGTCCCGGTCCTAAACTAGGATACCCTGTGCTATTTTAACCAGGCGAGGACATCACAAGCGTGGAAATACACGGAGACTGAGGAACCTTCAAATCAAGTACGGGGGGCTACTGTGGAAATCGAACCCAATACTCTGGTAGGTAGTCAATCGAGAGCGCAAGACCGACAAGTCATGATTATGTTATGAAATGAGTGGTTTTACGACGTAAAGTCTTTCATTTGAAGCATTCGTTCGCGAACTACACACGTCTACTGTGTTTGCTCAAGGCATTCGATGTTTTATAAGAGTTCGTGAGCCTGAGCCAACTCTAATAGAGTTGCCGGTACTTGATAAGATAACTAATAAAAATTAAACAAGCAAAGGTAATACTATTTTTATTTTTTAATGCACTAACCCGTGCTAAGTACAATTTTCAAAACCTATTTAGAGGCTAAAAATTCCACCCATATCCAACTGAGCTAAGGGCGACTCACCGCGCGCGCTGGCACGGATAGCCAGAGGTCGCGGGTTCGAATCCCGGCATGGGTAGAATTTTTAGCCTCTAAATAGGTTTTTAAAATTGTAGTTAGCACGGGTTAGTGCATTAAAAATAAAAATAGTATAATCATGTGGGTACAGCGATATCATTCCGATGTAAAAACCTAACTGCAAAGTAGGTAGTCGGGGCTGTAAGTGATGCAATCGACTTCAGCCAGATATCGCTGCCTGTACGTAATACAGAGAATAGTGTAAAGAGGTTCGAAATTTCACTGATGCCGGTGAGTCGCCCATTAGCTCAGTTGAATAGAGCGCTGGCACGGATAGCCAGAGGTCGCGGGTTCAAATCCCGGCATGGGTGGATTTTTTAGCCTCTAAATAGGTTTTTAAAGCAAAGGTAAGTTGGTTGGTTTTTGGACGATTTGGTACAAAATGAACGTCAGCAACAGACGCTAGTGCGCGTGATAGAAACTTTCCCAAGACAGAGTACTAGTAAGAAAAAAAATCTGTAAAATTTATAAAAAAAATCATGGTGTATCTACATCATGAAATTTACTTATAAAATTTAATTTATACCTTGATTTTTTTTATAAATTTTACAGACTCTTTTTTTCTTCTTAAAATTTTTCATGGTATGTACCATGAAAAATTTTATATCAGACTTCTTAAAATACTCATTGGTAATACAAATAAAGCTTCCTCAAACTTGTATTAGGTACCTTATTTTCATAAGACTTTGTTAGTCTAAGTAGCTCCCCATGTAGAGTCACGCACGATGGTTAACTACTAATAAATTAGAGTCGATTCAACGTATGTCAAATCAAACTGGCGGTTTATCGTCCAGTAATACCGCTGGAGGCAGCGCTAAGGTCGCGGGGAAGGTGGCAGAGTTTCCAAGGGCCTGCCCTGCCAAGATCCCATGCAATATTTATCACCCGCCGCGGACGTGCCCGGGAAAAAATGACAAATTCATGCCGGGAGCGGCTCAGGATTTATCCGTCGCGCATTTTTTTATAAAGAGGCCGAACCATGACTTTGAGTTGTTCTTAGTTTAGTTTTTCAACGTCGAAGAGAATCGTTTGACAAGGTTCCTATAATTGTCTCCGATCTATACCTTCATCAATCACGTCAAACATATTTCGGTTTGCCTTTTCCGCTTTACCAGCAGCATGGTAAAAAATCGTGTAAAGCACACTGTAAAAGGAGCTAGCAAGTAGTGTACACCATATTTAGTTGGCGTATGTACAACAATAGCATGAACATAGCATTAAAGCCAGTTCAATCAATGCATGAGAAGAATTTAAACGGACCAAAAAAAGGACTTACGGCCTTATTTATAACAACATTATTCCGCTTCTGGATGGAGTTTATTTAATCCGTAGTTACCTCTTTTTCTTGTAAAACCTCAACTACAAAAATGCTCACTATTCTATTGAGTTTTTAAAGGAATTGTGTTTTAATAAATAAGGTCGTCAATTTTGTACTTTTTTCCTCAAAATGATCTACATTTTGATGTTTAGTTTCTTCATTACTCTAAAATATCACAAGGACTTTTTCTAACTACTTCGATAGTATACTATATTGGACCTATAGGATACAATTATAATAGATACGTCCCTGTTGTTACTAAGGTAACAAATCGTGGTTAGTCGTCGAAGAGTGCGAGGCGTCACTACCTACACTACAGTAAACTAGACAGAACTGTTTTCACGAGACTTTGTTTATAGAGCCATCGTAGGGGAACAAGATACGGTTTGTTTACAGGCCCGCGTCGACTACAACCAACTACATCTTGTTGCATAATGTCTACCTACATGAGTCTACAGCATAGAGATGCAAGAGTGTCAGAGCAATATAATGAATTCGTGATTACGTCAACAGCTCAGTAAACGCGTTGACAAACCGCTGAAGTGTTTATTTCTTCATTAATCATATGCATTCTTTGTTGAAGGCCGCCTTTTCTAAAATATTCTTTCATTCTATTCTTGGTAAAGTCTTGAAGCTTCTGAGAAGTCGTGAAAAGTTTTGAACAGTGACAGCAGTGATACGGAGAATATTCCCAAGAGGATTTCAGTATCAGCGCTCCCTTATTTTCCTCGGAGCATTGTTCCAAGTCGAACACTCGTGTCGGGTGATATTCCAGCGGTTGTAGCGAGCTCCTAACTGGAAACTATTACCTAGGAGGGGGCACCCCAACCTCCCGGGTCGGCGACGCCGAATAAAATCAGAACGAGAAATGATGTTCCGATAACATCGACCGAGACGCGGCTCCCCCGGCTCTCCTAGCTCGGTTGTTGTTAGGAAATTCACGCACAATGCTCGCGCACAAAAGATCTCAGATTTACAATGTCTCCCCGCTAACGCATTCGAGTGAGTAGTTAGTTAGTTTATTCAACTGAAAATTCCACGTCTTGTAACGGAATTGCTTACTCTACGAAAATATTGTGTTGTCGTGTTTGTTATTGTAGACATATTGCAATTTGCAACTGTCACTTTCTCCTACCTAGCAACATACACCATGTAGGTAGATAATGAACGCCCCCGATAAAAAGCTTTCAAAAGCGAAACACTCAAAACGTTAAGTGATTTTAATAGGCAGGCAAACACGAGTCCCCAATTTGAAGTGTTTCCTCTTCATAAATCGGCGCGCTGCGGAATCGGTGCAAATCACCTCCGACCCCCCTCAGAGACGCGGGGAGCGGCACAACCCCCGGGGACTAGCCCCTTTGATCCCGAGCTGACCCGAAAATAAAAAAAAGGTTCGTAATAAAAAGGACCGACATACGGAAGGTGGCGCCGCTTTTTTATTTAAATTAGAGCATTTTATAGGGAGAGCGATATTGCGTTCGGGTACCTCGAAAGCTCTTCGGTTACCTATACAAATACATGTAAATCCCCTGCTTTAGCAGAGGGCGATGAACTCCCTAAACCTCGGCATATACTTTAGGGGTCGTCTGGCATTTTTATCCCTCGAATATTTTGAATAGCTATAATAAAGTAAACACGGGCGCGTCGGGATGACAGATATTATGGAAATAAGCCCATTACAAATTTGTAATTGAATATTCATGAGCTGAAGAAACTACGCACTGTGTATACCTATCATACAAGAATTCCTAAACATCAATTAGCGCGACCGCGGCGTGTACACTGTACAGCCCGTATGTAAATAATCCATGAGATACTCGTAGTTGATTCGCAGCCAAATGTTCCATTTAACCCTGTCTTCAAAGTGTTAATATCTTAGAACAACGCGGGAGACGTCTGCCAGGCGAGCCAAAATCGAGCACGCAGGTAAGCTATAAGTGTAATCTATTTTTTATTCGGCACTGAAGTAGTTTAGTAGATTAGTGGGTAGAGGTGGGAAACTGAGAGCGAGCGTAGACCACTGGCACGCCGCCAGAGTTCAGTCTACGCTCAACAATGTCTTATGGCTGACGTACAAGCGACAAAGTGACTTCCAACACTTTATTTTCGCTCTCATTATCTTTAAAGTGATTTATTTTCGCCGCGATAGCCGTCTGCGCGCCAAACATTGACACATCAGTGTTGTGAGCTAAACACTTGGCACATGGCCGAGGATCGATAGCGTCTATATCGAGCGACGCTATACGACAATGAAGCCGTCACGCACAACGGCTTGGCGCTAAAAAAATGCAATTAGATCGCTTTAAAATTACTTAGCGGCACAATTTGAGGACGGCACGAAAGGCTGCGCATGTGAATTGATGTAAAATGCTAATAGCGGTCATTAGACGGACGTATTAATGCCTCGCCTACGCGAGACAAATGTATCTCGCGGGTGTATAACACATGCTAATTGGTGACGAGGCAGAACGCGATTAATAATACTTTGAGGCTTCATAAAAAAACATATTTCAATACTAGCAATAATTCTATCTATGCCAGTGCGTTGGCCAGTGGCCAAGTCGTTTCGCGCGGCGTTAGATCGTTTAATTAACGACCGTCGAACTCTCTCGACCTGTTGAAAACCTCTTTTGGAGAATCGGCAAAGTGAACACGCGGCGCCCGCCCCTGTGCCAGCGCACTGTTTCACCCACAACTTAATTAAACTGTTCGATTGCTTTTATTTGTAACTAAAGTCTGGCTTAGATCAAAGAGAGCTATTAAAATAAACTATTCATGTTAATGTACTGGAACCGATGAAGCAAGTCAAGTGGTGAAAATCTTGGCAAACAATCCTCAATGTTTGAACAAATGTCAAATGGTCTGTCGACTTCGGAACTCGTTAGTAGTTGTCTTCGCATCGTTTTCGTGACTACAGAAATACCTGAAGACAGTTTGATGTTGAAACAGTTCGATCACGGTCGAACGGCGGTCATAAGCCGCGTATGTCTAAAAAAAATGTTTCACTATATTCACCGCTCACATTACAAACTGCCCATTTAGCCGGCCGTTTTATTGCTATTTGAACAAGGCACACATTGAGAGATATTTCTAGCGATCGCGCGTTTATGTTCTGTTGCGATTGGCAAATCGGGGGCGGGTAATAAAATGTTTTTATTTCTTCTAGTTGGAAATGACAGATTAAAGAGACAGTTAAAATTTTATTGTGCACCGTTTGGAGCTTAGCTATGGAGAGCCAATCGCTTGTAAAAAGATAAAACGTCGGTGTTTGTATACGCGAGAGCTGCCAAAAATCATTTGCCGGCGACAGCCGAGGATGTCTATGTTTACATTACGACTTCCTTCACGCAACAACTCTCTAAACATTTATTTATGCGACACACAAGCTCATAACATCTACTGTTACTTTCCCTAGATTTACTGGAGAAGATACTACATTCCGCGGTCATTCAAACACTTTTGGAGGGAGATATTAAGAAAAACTAAGTATTTCTGAAAATATACTCGCATCCAATGATCAGGCGTGGACATCATATTATAGCCAATGTCAACACATTTCATTTGATACTTCATTTCCATCAAAATCGGGCTAGTCGTTTGGCTTCCAGAAATCTTAACCCCTCTTTTGCTTCGCAGCTCTTCGTCATTGTATAATTTAGTTAACAAACACTACACAGTGTAAACGATTTAAAAACACAAATAGGTAAATCTGAATTTGAATTTGAACCTCTACCACAAAAGATTTGAAAGTAGTCGACGCCTTACTTAGCCACGCTCGTATTTGGTAAATACCAACCATCTATTTCAGGGTGTTCTGACGAATCATCAAGCAGTAATTTACGGATGTACCTATTATAAATCGTTGGTAAATGTAAATATATATAGGTACAATCTAAATAACCTTACTTGTCCATTTTAGTAAACGATATTCTACCGGTAAAATAAGACTTTTTAGTCGAAAACTGCCATATACCCAAAAATAGAGCAACCTGAGACACAATTTCAAGTAACAAAGTTCCTCCGCGAAAAAATCTAGTTTTGGCATGAATCAAATGTAAACGCCCTCCGACCAGGTGGGATGACGATCTGCGAAACTGCAGGCAGATGCTGGATGCGGCAAGCTGAAGACAGGGCGCTACTGCGCTCATTAGGGGAGGGCTATGTCCAGCAGTGGACTACATAATATAGTCTGAAGAGGAAGAATAATTGTTTTGAGGTTAGAATCTTGTTTACTAAACGCCCCCGTGGCGGCGAATGGCCTAACCTTCCTGCGATGCAGGAAGAGACCCGTGCCCCAGCAGTGGGGACATACAGGGGTTGATATCGAATGATAAACAGATTGCAAGTGAGGCGCCTGCACATACTCGTCAACGAGTGATACGAGTTGACATGGCCTTCTGGCGGGTTACGTACAGTTAGAAAAGTCTCTATGGAAGGCTTAAAAAACTGGCCAAGGGCAGAGTAGGGTTTGAACGACTTTACAGAAAAAAATTGTATTCCTAATTTTAGTGTAAGGACCCTGGGTACCCCCTAAGAGATTAACATTATATTCTACTGTTTTGATGGCGTGACGGACGTAAAAAGCCGAAATGTTGAATATTAAAATGGTTGAGTGGTACGACCCGCGTGGAATAAAGATGAAAAGAGACTGACCTCTTGACGAGCGCCCGCGGGAGCCGAAACTATGAAGGTGCTGACTCCGCTCTTCATTGCTTCAGAAAGCGATGCTGCTTACATATTTAGTCTTATTTGTAAAATGTTGAAAATTCTGTTTATGAGAGTAATTCCCGTCAAACCGGCCCTAAGTCAGTCTTAAGAAAATTTTAGTGTAATCGAGGTACTCTACTTTATAAGTGAGACTGTTAGGGTACCTAAGTTATTGGCAATCCTGGAATATGTATTATCATACTCGTACGTAAGGTGGCAACTGATCATTAGGTTTAAGATGAGGAAATTTGAGAAATGATGACCAGAGTGGAGTTCATTTTCCCGTTGCCTTTTTCTCCACTACACTACGGCCCGAAGGCATTGGTTTACATTTTTCATTATGCATTGTCATTCATCGAACAGAATGTAAATTCTTTAAAAAATTTAAATAAATTTACATTGATTTACTAGTGCATGCGAGAGAACTTACCCCGATGATGGAATTGAGTTCAGTCATGGTGACCTGCTTGGCCCGCTCCACCGCCGACGCCACCTGCTGCTGGTGCTCCTGCGAAAGGAACGGCAGGATCTGCGCGATGATGGCGTTCAGACGCTTCGCTATTTCAGTCTGCAAGAGAAAAGCTGGAATCAGTCAAATCGATCGGAGGACCGTAATTCATGAATAATACTTCTGGGAGACAGACCCCAGATAGTGTACGAAAGTGACAGAATTTACTGCTACTAACTCATAAGAAAATTGTGCTATATACACCCCAAATAAACTGTGTCTGATACCTAATGTAAACAACTCTTCTTATTTTCCTGAACATGGAGGGTTCTAATCGACACTATGGTCGATTTAACTGACTTTAGGTCACCAAATTAGCTAGGGTAAATTTTAATTGTAATTCGAATTTAATGATAACGGGGGCGAAAATGTAGCGATACTTCTTTATAATAGCTGGCCAGCGCAGCAGTCTAGACAGAGTTAGAATTATTTGAAGGAAATTGGTTACTTTTTGTTTAGGTGTCAGTCGATCCCGAGTCAAGCTCGAAGGAATCGATGAAAAAGAGAAAATAAAACTATTATTATTATAAAATAGCAGTGTCAATAAGTATAAGTCACAGGTATACTTCGGATAGAAGTGAACACGGTAACAAGAGCTTAAACATCCTGGCACGGTAACTGCAACGTGGCTGAAACTGTTCGATACGAGAAAAGTCTGGAAACCAATCTAAAAAAAAGTGTTAGCTGTTCTATAGGTAGTAAAGTTATCAAGGTATCAAATTGCATGGGACAGCTGATGATAAGGCATTTCATACACCCTGTATTAAAATCATAACAAATATGATTCTTTATTGTATATCAGGAAAAGAAAAAAGAAATTAGTAGGTATAACTTATGTCTAGGATTCATTAATTTCTTTTTTTATTGGTGTATCATGCATGTTTGACAATTTGTCTACATGGCTTGGTAGAGTTAAACCATGACTATTAAATTTCCGTCCAATGAATATCAGAAAGTGACCATCAGACTATTAATCAAATCGGATTGCAGGATTTCCATTCTAACCTCGTTGACTTTGCAACAAAGTAGATTATACATCGACAGAATGGCAAATTAGAATTTCAAATAGCGTCGATAAAGAACTCAACACGCATTCAAAGAAAATCGTATTTAAATTAGGCAAATTTAAATTCATCGATCTATTTCACTCCGTATAAAATAAACATTAACATTCAATTAAAATACCTACTGTAATCTGGCCGGGTTATCTGAGGGCTGTTTACATTGGAAATGTTTCCAGTTTTCCACATTCCAGTCAGGGTAAAGTGTATGATAATGATGACGTTTATTCGGTGGCCGGATAAGTTCATTGAATTATAACAAATGAAATTAACACGGTAAACAATACACGGGCAGTCGGAACGTGGAGCCAGTAAGGGCTGCCACCTTAAAAACCCATCAGTCCCGGAAATATCAGAAAAGGAATTTATGTAACAATTAACCCCTTAGCGCGCAGAAATATGAGTTTTTTATAAGAAAAAATGTTAGGAGAATATTAAAAACAATGCTAAGAAAGGAGGACACGTGTCCAATTTATAACGCATTATACAATTTGAAATATACTTTATATTTTCATTGTAACTTTGGCAGATGCTGGATGTGGCAAGCTGAAGACAGGGCGCTATGGCGCCCATTAGGGGAAGGCTATGTCCAACGGTGGACTAATATAGCCTTATGATGATGACTATGTAGGCAAATAAAATAGTATTATATTGCCCTGGAGCCCGGATATGAACCATTCAAACCTGTAGAATTCGGGTAAAACCCGGCCAAAGACTCTAATACAAACAACGTTTTAAATAGGTAGAATGACAATAGTTGTACACTTTCATTCCATGTTATAATCCGCGCTAATTAAATAGGCATCTCTTGCGCAGAAGATCTAATAGCGCGAGGCGCCGAACCAAGTTGCATGGGTTATACCATTGGTTACTAGATAAATAGTGTCAATGAAATAAGCATTACGCTACTATACGATACGTCAGTCAGTGCCAGGTGCTGGCGGAGCACCTGGCACTGACTGAAAATCAGCGCTGAAGGCTTGCCCATCAGCATATTATGCTGAGTCAGTTGCCGTTTATAGCGGCAGTGTCACGCCGTAACCTTTAGTGTTCTTTTCTTTTATTATTATTATTTTCAATTTTATTTAGTAGTGTTTTCAGTTTGCTTTGTTATTGTGGCGTGTGTACCTACTGTGGCTATAATAAATTTTTTTTCTTCTTCTACTTCATACGACGATATATGCACGAGTGTTCTATGCATTTTGGGGTGCCACCTCTCCTACGAGACTCGCCCCGTAGGAGAGGTGGCAGCCCTAGGCTTGGTTATTCTCGCTCTGCTTTCAGCTTTGTTCATATTTTCCGTTTTAACGCACATTAATTCGCCAATCGGCTGCGAGTCGGGGACAAATTAACATAATGAAAGGAATTCCGAATGGAAATATATCGCGGCGAATATTAATATCAGTATACATATTTTATTGGGGCTCTCCGCGATTATCTTTATGGGCTCACATTAGGCAACTTTTACATTATGACGACAGTTATTGATTAGCATGCTATCAGCGTGTTATTTTAATAAACAAATGAGCATCGAGGTTTTCTAAGGTGTGAGTAAGGAAAAAACAAGTCCATAAATACGTCACGTGGCAGCATTTTTTCTCATTTTCGATTGATTGATTCCAATCTGTTTTAGAGGTGTCAGAGAAGTTGATTCCCAATGTTGTGTGTTCATTATCGTATATTCTGATGCAAACTGTTATCCTATCTTAATTCTAACTTCACTATTGAATGAACCTAAATTCTATTACAACCGAGGCAGTAGCGAGCTCCATATTTGGGAGTTCAGCCTGCTAGAGGGAACTCCCTTTGGTAAGTGGAGGTACCTACTAGTACAGGTAGTGTAGGGGTATATTTAAGTTAGAGAATAGGCATTTAGCGATACAAACCAAACTTGCCCGTAGCGGCCACCGCAACCGCTATTGGCCTAATTTCTATTTACAATTCCATTTTGCTGCTATGTGAGTGCTAAATGCTAAAATACATGCACGTGCAGAGACAGACTGCTCTTAAATGATGCAAGAATTATTTACCTAACATAAAAAAAATGTCGAGAAATATTTTAGTTCTCACCGGAGCGTTAGAGATGGTAAATGACAGAAATTCTTTGTACATGTTATAGCAACATAAAAAAATATTTTGTTTTCTACCAATGTTAATCAAAAATAATGTTATCAAAACTCTCTCATCACTGCAATTGAAAAAATATCAAAATAATTCTCAGTAAGTCATGTCCCTCCCCATCTTACAGTCTCACCAAGGGGTAATACCCTAACTATCTCACGTAAGGGCTGTGCCCCTACTCGAACCTGTGTTCATTCCACGGGAAGGAATGACCGGTCTCCCAATGGACGATAGCCGCGTAACTGCACGACAACGGACGATAACGTTAATGATACAAAACTATCGGACTGACAGATTCATATATATACTAAGGCCGTTTTGCCAACATAGTGTGAATAGTTTGAAAGCGTTTTCGGACTGGTGGTTTCATAGATTTATTAAGACCGTTGTGCGAACATTGTGTGAAGGTTTTGTGAACACTTCTAGGACGATACTAGTCCAATGATGTGCTGTTACGGTTATCGCCCAATACCAGGGCCGAATTTAATAAAACTACAGTTCGTAGATAATATGACAATTCAAGGTAGATACATTTCGTAGCAGAGTCTATTGTTAATCTGTGGGTTAATCTACATTACAATGTATATCAAATTGACATTAAATCAGTTAACCACGAATTATAGTTCTATGAAGCAGGGCCCTGGTCTAGTCACACGATATGTAGTAGGTACGAGGTATATCTTACTGACATGATACCACCGCTGGAGTAGCCCGCTTCTTCAGCATAATTATGCTGAAACCATACCATCTTGCATTTGAAATTGAAATTGAAATTGAAAAATGTTTATTTATCACACACAGATAGAGAACACATGAATACTATGAAAAAATAGTGACAATAATTGTGATAAAAAGGATAGGGCTCAGCTAGGTGCTGTGAGTGCATGCATCATCACAGCGCTGATTTTCAGCCCGTCCTTGTTCTCACTGAATTAAATAAAAGTTAGCGGATTTTAAAAAGAGAACACCGCAGTTGTAATCAAACAAAAATCTGTTAAGCATTATTTAGCTTCCACCCCATGAAAGGCACAAGGTGAATGAATATGAAGTGTACAGCATGTAAATTATTACACTGAATGGTATGGTAGATTTCATAAATTAAAGATCTTATCAAACCACTCAAATACGACAAGAACTCTCAAATTAAATTTAGTCACACCTGTATTTCCTAGGTTTCACTTGACAGGACTGGTTCAGGTTAGTGGTTGTCCAAAAAATTAGGCTAAGCGGCAATCAGGAGAGATTTTTTTGTTTGTCTAAAAGTAATGTTTTTAATTTAATTTTAAACCTAACAGTTGTCATGAATTGCCTGAAAGGTGGCGGGAGATCGTTCCAAATCTTGGCTGCCGCAAATTTAAAACTACCCCTGTACCCAGTAGATCTGTGTCTTGGGATAACCATTAAATTTAATTCCCTTCGTCGCACATTACGGGTGAAAGTTTCATTAGCCCATATAAATTTTTTGTATAGATACCAGGGTCTCTGTTTATGCACTACCTTGTGTACTAGTGTGGCCAGGTGCAGTTCTCTCCGAGCTCTCATTTTAAGCCTTCCCTTCTCATTCAAGAATGGCGTGACATGAGCTCGCCTTGGCACGTCAAAGCAAAATCTAGCGCATGCATTCTGAACGCGCTGGATAGCACGTTCAGTTTTTGTGAAAATACGGGGACCATACACTACGTCGCCAAAGTTGAGCAGCGATAAGACCAGACTTTCAGTAAGCATAATTCTATTTTTTTCTGTCAGGTAGCGCCTGATATTATATAAAACCTTGAGCCTAAAGAATGCATTGCGTATCTTTGCATCAACATGTTCTACGAACCGCAGCTCCGCATCCATCAGTAGCCCCAAATTACGCGCCTTTGTTACTCGTTCTATTAAAGTAGAACCTACTGCAACGTTTGGGTTTCGGCCGATTACAGCTTGACATTGCCACTTGGTTCCCAATACCATGAACTTAGACTTGAGCGGGTTGAGGACTAAACAGTTTTCCCTTGCCCAACTGTCTATTACCTGCAAGTCAGCATTGATTTTGGGTACTGCTGTTTCAGTCTCTTCAGGTTTAAAAGAGAAGTAGACTTGGGTATCATCAGCGTACAAATGAATTTTACAGTAGGCAATTTTGCTAATTAGGTCCGCAGTGTATATTGTAAAAATCAACGGGCTTAGGATGGAACCTTGTGGGCAACCGCGAAGTATAACCTTCTCCTCTGACTTCCTGGTCTCCCCCTCCTCACTAGCCACCTCAACATACTGTTTTCGATTCTCCAGGTATGATTTGAACCACCCACAAGCTGACTCAGAGGCCCCATAATGACTCAACTTCTCTAGCAATAACCCCTGATTTAGGCAGTCAAACGCTCTGGAGAAATCTAGAAGAACCAGAATGCTAGCATGACCACTGTCGGAGGCCGTGATGATTTCATCAGTGACGTGGGCCAGTGCAGTCTCCGTGCCATGTCCGCTACGAAACCCTGATTGCATTAGAGGGATGATGTGTTCGGATTCAACGTGGTTTGTCAGCTGTCTGTGCACTATTCGCTCTATGATCTTGGACAAAATAGGTAGGATGCTGATCGGTCGCAGATCGTTGTACCCCTGTACGGTCGAATTTTTGGGTAATGGTATCACTTTTGCAATTTTCCATCCGTTTGGAAAAGTATTAGTCATGATCGATTCATTGACAATAGCCGTGATTATTGGTAATGTCACGGAGAGCGTCATGCGAATCATGCTCACTGATATACCGTCAAAGCCAGAGGCATTCGTAGTGATATTTTGAAGAATTTTGTTCACTTCATCCTCCGTACATTTCTCGATGTTGAAGATTTTTTCAGTATATTTGTTTCTTTTATAAACATCTAGTACAGCTTCCGCGGCAATGGCGTTACCCGGTGTTTTCAAAAAGAAATCATTTATTGCTTCTGGGTTTCTCAGGTGATCCGGCACGGAGTGACTGCTTTTCCCGGTAATCGAAAGCTGCCTTAATTGTTTCCACATTTTACTTGGGTGGTGTATATTATTGTTTACAAAATGGGTGAAATACGCGCGTTTTTCCTTGTGTATTGAAGAGTTCACCAAGTTCTTCAGACCTTTGTAATACTTCAACTTATGTTCACACTTAGAAGACATCGCCTTTTTCCAGGCATCATCGCGATGTCTCATCATTATTCTTATAACATCAGTTATCCATGGACGAGGGTTATGCTTTACACGAATTTTTTTCAGTGGCGCGTGTTTATCGAATAGATAAGACACGTAGTTGTTAAAACGTATTACCATGGACTCTATATTGACCTCCTCCAGAATTTCATGCCAAGGGATAGCATTAAGATCCGCGCAAAAGTCAGCTTCGTTCACTTTGTGAATAAGTCGTGTGGTGAAGAATTGCGGTACTTCTCTAGGCTTTAAGATAGATAAATCCACGAGGACCATTGCATGGTCACTGAGAAGTGGATTATGGTGAACCTTTACACTCTTGCATAGCTGCGGAGAATCTGTTATGACTAAATCCAGTAAAGTAGCCGATTTATTATTTACGCGTGTTGGCTCTTTAACAAGCTGAGTTAGGCTTAGGTGATTGAAAAATGTTATGACCTCCGGCGCTGGCGATACATTAGGCTTAAGAAGATCAACATTAAAATCTGTCAGAATAAATAAGTGATGAAACGCTGCAAAACTATTTATTGATTCACTAATAGCGTCAATAGCATCCCCCACTGACACGCGTGTTTTCTCTGTTGCATCTGGTCGGTAGATGGTGCCTATTACCATACGACCAGCGCCCGGTAATCTTGTTTCTATCCACATTTGCTCCAACGGTGACACGGGATGGTCCAGTGTACGCGTGCGCAGACCGCGCCGTATATAAAATCCTATGCCACCACCTCGGTGTCCACTTGGACGGTGGCTCAGCCTGATGGTATAGCCAGGTATTTTAGGAGCGTCAAGTTCTTGTCCTTTTTTCAACCAAGTCTCGTTGAGCGCGATTACGTCTGGTTTATGCATTTTCATAACGTGTAAAAACATTTACCAATTTGATGTAGGCATAAACCGTACCTTGATGTCATGTTTGATTTGTTATATTTTTCTCTTTGGACCGGTTTCTGAATTCAGAATAAATACTTAAGTAACGTTCTGTCACGCACTTTGCTGAGAAATTCGAATTAACTGTAGTGCTGTCTAGCACTACAGTTAAGATTTCTTAACTGTATAGTGCTGTCTCTTAGCGAATTTCTTAATTCAGAAACTGGTCCTTTGTCATGTTTTTCCTACCCGCTGCACTCTGCTTATGCGGTTTTGCTTCTGTACATTTACAAGTGTGTGCAAGTGTAAATAAATAATTTATCGGTCTATATGTGGCACACAGGAGCAACCCAGCGCAGTACAAGTGTTGGCCACGTGTGTAATGTGCACAAGCGGTGCGGCCGCGACCGCACGCCGCAAATTGCACTCTCATTCCGCGCCGCTAAATACTGCGACTGTTTGTCGCTCGCCTCCCCCCGCCTCGCAGGGACTAGGGTTGCAAGCTTTATTAGCAACTTCGACGAGTAAACGACAAAATGTGTGAAGTACCTGTCATGACATTTTGTATTGCTTTTCCGGGTAGTATAGCGAGTGGGTTTCCGTCTAGTGAATTTATTAGGAGTGGGTCGTTGTCCGATTTTTCGACGACGAAACGCAACCGTATTTTCTGGAACGAAAACAGGTCCTCGAAACGGTCCTCGTTCGCAACTGGTTTCATTGTATGCGAACGAGCAAGGCGCAGAGGACGGTCAAACGAGTGCGAACGAGTCGAAATCACGAAACATCGGAAAAAATTAGTTGTTTTACACGATATTCGACTGTATACTCATAGACATAAAGATTACTTTATTGTATCACAGACTAAAACGAACGGAACGAGCAAGGAGCCGACGACGACGTCGCAATGATCTCATTACGTTCTAGGCTCTATTAATATAGCACTAAAGGACATATCCGCGTCAAACAATCTAAGGACTGGTCTCGCGACGAACAAACGCTGGCACTGCTTTAGAGTCGCTGGCACTGCTTTAGAATGAAACGTAAAACGGTCCTATCGTCGCGGAACACAAAACGGTCTTATAAAACGGTTCGTCTTTGCAACGATCACGACTAGAATTTATCGGTAAAGGGAAAACGTAAATAATCTAAATTTATACAGACTGTTTGTCGTTCGTTTCGCGTGCGTTGCTCGCCGCTAGGATTGCAGACTCTATTTGGTAAATTTGCCGGGAAAACGCCAAAATTTTATTTAAATACTGCGACTGTCTTTCGCTCGCTTTGCCGCCTCGTTTGGGACCAGGGTTGCCAGCTCTAACTGATAAGTTTGACTAGAAAACACCAATATTTTATTTAAGTTCTCCCACATCGCTTGTTATCAGTATTGCTGGTTCTTTTTTGTAAGTTTAAACATCGAAAAGGTACAGTTAAGACAGTTAATTTATATTTGATCCTAGTTTTCATGACCCGAACGTGGCTATATGATTTGAGTGCAATCGTGCTATCTACTATGCCTGACGCAATGCCTAGACACGCGCACGCAATTATATAGGTTAACGTTATTGTTGGCAACCCTACTCGTTACGCCCCAGCCATGTGCGAACCGAGGGAAGCGATGCGCTGCCGGTTTGCGTTGTTTTGTTTAGGTATAGTGTAGTGTTAACTGTTGTAGGGTATTTCAGAACTAAAACTTTTGAAAGGACTACATTATTATTTACAACTAAGTGAATCCAGGCTTAAATTAATAGCGTTGTAGGGCAAGTATAGTTTAGTAGGGTGGATTACAATTACAACTTTAGCATACTTAACATTTAATAGATTAAAAGATAGGTAATACCAAACACTTTAAGCTTGGTCTTAGCTTAGCCAATTAAGGGCCGATTTGCCCAAAGGCGGAACTTATATCAATTCACCGTAAATTCTATTACAGCCTTAACTGAGATTACAGCTCCAAAACGCATTTCACCAAAAGTTCCAATGTCATCAGAGATCAAAAATAAGGACCGAGTTTAAAATAGTCTGTTGTAGTGTTAAAAATTTGAGCGCAAAATTACTTCTCTGCGTAGTTTCTCTAATAATTGGCGTTGAGAATATTTATGAGAGAATAGGTGGGGTTTGAAACACAAAACAATGGAAGTGGCGAGGCATAACTCAAATAACTAGCGCGCGGTTGTTCAAACGGTTCCGATGCAATGAGATGGCGGAATTAATTACAAAATAAATCATCGCCCGCCGAGACCTAGTGACGCGGACAGACCGCAGCAGGTCACTCCTGTATGATTCATTTGCAGACATTCATATCGCGTTTAAGTATCCGTCGCGGAGAACATTCTCGTAGATCACACACGAGCGTTACAGAGCTAACTTCAAGTACATTCATCAGATCACTTCCGATAAGTGCATCTAACTTTCCAATACGGAAATTGTTTAAGGTTCTTTGTGTATTCATAAGGAATAATTGGTGTGGGAAAATGCACAAGTAAATTTGTATCGGTTGGGAACAGGTCACGACCGCAAAGCGTGGTCATGCGTCGCGCTCGGATCACCACAAATTACATTTTCATTTTGCCGCCTCTCTCCAATTGTTACAACCTGTCTACACTCTAAATATGCCGTGAAAATTCCACTTTTTGTTCCAACAAATAGACTTACTTTTGCAGAGATCATTATGCTCGAGAAAAAAATTCTGCGAGGTAAGTCATAAAAACGCCTAACCGTATCACAAGTCATTTTACTACTGTCTAAACATGCAAATTAATTTATATCGCGGTAAAACTGGTATAAGTTAATTAACAGTGCCGTAAGTTTCTGTCATAATTGCATTAAGAGCAATATTAGTGTAAGTTTATGCGTGTGTCGTGTTTCGGTTATCAATTTAAGACCCAAAGGGGAGCTAATTATGGTTCTGCTTGTCTTATGACAGGGCGGTTCGCAGTAATAATGAAAGAGCCACTTTTTATTCAGTAATTGAGACAATAAACTTCGACGTCACTTTACATAACTATTAGCTTGACTTTACTGTCTAACATCTTGTTTCATGTCTTAGCCAACTGCCCCTAGTGCAATAACACCGACCGACAACTGTTTGAAAGTAGATTAAGAGATTTAGTATACGACAAATTGGGATATGAAGTGTTTGGCTTTTCGCACAGTAGGAAGTCTTTTCTGCGACTTCTGTGAGACACAGTAGAAATCAGGCGTTTTGGTAGAATATCTGTACTCTCACATCTCCAGCCACGAGCGCGGAGCTGGATGAAAGAGGGCGAACAAAAGAGCCGCAAAAATACGTACTTTTGCGAGCGCCTCTCCACAAAAGATATAGTACGGTTTGTCATTAAGGAGTTCATCCCGGGCGGGAAATAAAAGAGGATCGTCGAGGTGGGAGAATGGGAGGTGGGGGTGGGGTAAGAGGGCGCACTAATGGTGCCGACACTCATGCGCTAATGCCGTGGTTCCTCCTGTTCTTTTTGCGCGATTTTCACGTGGTTTAGTCCGCGAGCTTTTAATCCGTGCGCTGTATCCTGCCCGCTGAAGGCTTGAGCGCACGTTTAGCCTCATTCGGTCGAAATAAGGACATGCTTCCGATTTTTTATGGGGAAACTACCCGAGATGAACAGTGACGCGTGAATGGAGAGCTTTCAACTGCGCCAAAAGTAAAAGGCACGAGATATAGAATAGTATAAAAACCTTTTACATAACCTCACTTGTCCCAATCACGTGGTCTTAAACTAAGGACAGTAAGGATATAACAAACATGGAAATACATTCAAAATGAAGCCAAATCAAGTGCAGCGGCCTCCAGCGAGAATCGAACCCACGACGTCTGTTTGGATGTTACAGGAAAGTGGTTTACGTCCGTACCCGCAACATTGATACGTGCGACTTACATAAGTCCAACTTGATTGCTAAAATTAAGTTGTTTCGCATACTCTGTTAACAAGTTGTATATGGAGAAAATTCTGTGGAGATGAAATGAGGTAATTTCATCTTGTGGTAAAAGGAAACTGCGTCTCCTTTTGTCACAATGTAATTGTAGTAAAACGTTCCGAAATGTTTAGGTCATATAAGCCTAATTTGTAAGCTATCCCAAATCTATCTAAATAATCTATTTCAGTGTAATTTTGGCTATCCACTAAAGGTTCTAGAGGTTCTGATCTAACTGATCAAGGATTGCATACAACGGCATAATCAGGGAAGAACCTCCATGCTGTTATAATTTGATAAGTATCCTAATTTTTATACCGACCTCTTTCTCTCGTAGGGCATATCCCTTATGAGGATATGACCTACGAGAAACTTACTTTAAACCCCACACTCTATAAATAAGACTAGGCAAAAACCTAGTATTTTGTAAACTGTCTTGAAACTTTTAACCTCATTGGTGTGGAAAGTAGCCCATCTATTTTCCAGCATCGCGAAGACGGTTTAACGAAGCTACGCATTACTAGTGCATCCGTAAGTTCCCTCCATTTGTAACAGAACACCGAAGGCAAGAGTTCGTCGGGTATCGAGACCGCAACCGCAGGGTTGAGCGTTCCACGTGAACTTTTACCGCGGTCGTGTTGCACAAAATTAAACCGAATACCTAAGCAGAGAAGGTGCAGAAAGACGGAGGCTCTCTCAAATACATAGTAAAATAAGAATATTCTTTATAGTACACCGGAAAAAAACCACAAATACAAAGTATTGAAATAAAATATATATTTAATAAAATATTGCCTAAATATAAGTCAAATATCCGTGACCTTTGAAAGTCATAGTAGCAATACCACTCGCTAACTGTAAAGTGAAGGAAAACATCGTGAGGAAACCTGAGTGACGGAGGTATTTATATACCTCGGCGCTTGAAATTGCGAAAAAGTCGCGACTTTAGACATTTAAATCGCGCGACTCGCGGCGGCGACAAATTATAGATCGAATGATGCTATAGAGGCACAAACGATAGAATGAGATATTGCTACTTCATCGTCGATATGCTGGTGGTGAAGTACCTCTGCGTTGGCCTTTTATGTGATTGCGTGCGGTCGGGCGGGCGGGACGTTCGCAAACTGCTGCGGTTTCGGCCTTCATTAGCGACCGCAGCTCTTTTATGAATAATTTATGCTCCAGCGCGATCACGGATTTACATTTTCGGCCGGCGACTGCAGACGGCGTATTTATTCCATTTAATTTGCAGCTACACTAACTCAATTTAAACACGATAACGTACCTAGTACCTAGTGGAGATTCTTAAGCTGCAAGTCGTTTAGTCTATGACGAGCGCTTGCCGTGACGGTACCTACACGTTTTAAAATTTAAGTAAAAAAACGCCAACAGGTAACTTGAAATATTGAACTATTTTAAAATATAAATGGAGTCTGTTTTCGGTCATTTATGCTAAATCAAAATCGGTAAGTTCTTCTTGTGCAACAAGTCGTTTGAACATGTCTCTTACGTAATATCTTATTTGTTAGGACAAAACCTAATCTACCTGTCCAATCCTCAGCTTTATTATGAATGTCTTGATGGGTAAAGTTAAGGAACATTTCCTGGGTTTAACGAAACTTCGAACAAGGCGCTAAGAAGTCTTAGGTCAAGAAACTTTCTCGCACAGCTACCCGTTACATACTGTGCAGGAAGTGAGTAAATAACCGCCATATGGGGGGGGGAGTCTCTAGAACGCATCATTTTTTAATATAGTCGTATATATTATTATGTTCATGATTGTTTAAATGTCCGTGAATCCGCAATGGGCACGCGTGGTAATTAATCCCATACTCTCTCTTATTGAGAAAAGGGCTATACCCTGCAGTGGGACGTATATAGGGTACATAAAAAAATACTATTAGCACTAGTGACTACTAATAACCAGTAAACATTAGCATTCCAATGGCAAAACCGTGCAACTTAAATCGGCGCATCGCGCGATTCGATCTTCTTCGCGAGAGATGCCCGTTTAATTTGCGCCAGGCTGGTTATACCATTGGAATGACAATGTAGGTACTGATAATTAAAAAATCAATCAAAAAAATCTTCGTGTTTAAAACGAAAAGAATTTACTTTCTGTTTGCTAAATGTCAATGTAAAATGTAACCTTTGTAACCCGGGCCGGTAGTCTAGTGAAGAAAAAGGCAGCGGAAAAAAACTACACTCTGACCATCTTTACTCAAATCTTATTGGTTATTTATTAGACTACCAAATAGAGGTAAGTAACAGCAATTGTAGTATTTACATCGATCTATTGAACAGCTATTTCTATATTAGAGTCTAGGGCCATGCCAGATCAAGAAACATGCAGCAGAACTACCGCTACAAACTAGCGCAGGTAGGTAAGCAAATATAGCCAACAGCGGTGTTGTTTCGCGACTAGCACATTGTTAATTCATAGTCCTGCCGACGACTCCGACCGGTCGCGGCCCAACCGTCTAATTTGCAAGACATCTCTTTTAATAGACCCTCGGAAACTCGATATTGACTGAAAATACATTGGAAGTCGTCGATAGCCATCGAGTTTACCGATGCAAATTAGAGGCTGGGCGATCGAAACGAAGGACGGCTAAAAGAAGACGCCAAGGAGAAGTCTATCTGGAATCATGAAATCTCTCCTAAAGTACGTTTTGGTATGCATATTTTTGTAAAAAAATAGATTTCTTAATTATTGTTTTCAATTTACTGTTAATAGAGAACGGTAATTTTTTTAGCTACACGATAAGAAAAAAAAATGTAGAATAACTTCATAAATCACACATCACGCATATCATAAAGGCGGAAGATTGTGAGAGTGTATGTTTGTTACTTCTTCGCGTCTAAACGGCTGGAGCGATTTTGATAAACTTTGGTATGGAGTTAGCTGACACCCTGGATTAACACTTAGGCTACATTTATTTTTTTTCACGATGAAAATTTAAAAGTAAACAATTTTCCAGCTGTATGGTGAGCAGAATAGAATCACCTTCAATCGGTTCAAAATTTACAAATCCCAACACCCCGTAAAGAATAGTTCTGCACTTAAAAAAAACCATTACCGGAGCGATTGAGTTTAGTTTAATGAATTTGTTTCAATTGTACGGACTGACAGTATCGATAAAAAGCTACATGTACTCACTATAATAATACAGGTAAGATAAGCCGTGATTCATTCGTAGATACTCCAATAAAGATTTAAAGACCCGTCCACTAACATTGCTACGCAGTTAAGTCCAAGTGCTACCGTCCAATGACAAAATAATTGGCCTTCACTTAAAATAATTATCGTGCGAGCGGTACTTACGATAAATTAACAACGGATATGTAGGTACAACTATCCGGGAAGGCGTGCAATCAATACTCATTATAAACAAATGGAATATAATTACTTGGCGAGAACGAGTCGGTACAGTCGCTGGAAAAACTGTTGTTGAACACTCACATTGTTGAAGACTCAAATTTATTAATTGCAACAATGCGATAATAGTTCATTAATTTATAAATGGACAGCCTCCAGCTATAATTTAGGACTAGACAGCCACCAGCTGACATGAAGATCTTTACTGCTTTTGTCAGACAGAACGAAAGGTCATGTTCACAGTAGGAAATACTGATAAATAGAGATACTGCGAAGTCTGATTAGGAATTAACAACAAGTCGCGTTTGCGCCGAAAATTACATGATCATGTAATGCGTAATTCTGCTGTTTTCAATAATTAAAGTATAACAACACGGGTTTCTTTCTTCTAACAGGAAGTAGGTACGGTATTTACGCCTATCAAGAGACGAAGTGGAGAGATTTCACGTATATCATTGAGATAAAGAATACGTTTCAGCAGCTATAAGGCAGCTTTCGGCGGAATAACCTGTTGCGTAACGCAAAACATTTCGTTATTGAAAATTGTACTTTATTGGTGGTCATCTAATATTTTGGGCTAAACGACTGCTTGAGCTATTCTAGACACTTCTTTTACGAAATAGCGGAAGCACAGAGCATCGTTCTACTCTGCAAATATCTGGATTTCATGTTCTGTCTGATAACAAAGTTTAACATATTATTAGAATATTTTCGGGGCTTAATCGCGTAGTAATTTATTGCTATTTTACCTCGACGTTTCGACGACGTACAGTCATCGTGGTCACGAGAATACTGATGACTGGTGCCCGCTCGCTCTTCGGCTGATAAGGTTTCAGACTACCCTCAATCAGCCATCACAAAACACTATTAGGGTTGCGACACACTACACTGACAATGTCGGACGATAAGCCATGCGACTTTTTTCGACTCGAACACTTCTTGATAATGAGTTCAAGTCGCGAAAGTTTAAAATGTGTTGTAAGTTTAACATAGTCTGGCTCAGTGACCATTTCTTAAGAAAGGCCAGCTTAAGGCAATACGTATAAGTTTACTCAGCAACTGTACGAGATAGCATAGCAGGTCGTCGAGTGGGCGTCGTCGGCGAGAGCCAAGTGCGGCGCGGGTCGTTATCTCCATCAAACATCGCCTCGATGTCGCTCCAGACGAGGAGTAATCAGACAGTAATTACAAGATCGAGGGGCACCGGCACAGCACTGTGGGAACACCGCTACTTCAGCCGACTGCTTATTAATTTTATCGACCGATTGACACAACGCTGATTCGACCGGTCTTAAATTACGATTGATATAAGCTTACATTACACGAACGTGACAACTCGACGTAAAGCGCGGTTGATGTCGGGCTTCGCAACTGCCATTAACATAGCGAGTTATACGACCTTTAACTCTTGGCGAATGCCTACACTTGACTCTAAGCAACACTCGAACCAGACGTTTTGATTCGTATTTAATCACCGTCTCAATTAGTCAAGAGAGGTTCGAAATAACTATCTTACACTTGAGATCAGAGGGATTCCGTGCTCGAGCATTAATCTCACATAACATACTGTAATTATATTGAGCAGCCGACGTAATAAATTGAGTGTAGTCCCTGTAATAGGATTAAACGTGGTGCGGGTCGATTGAAAGATTAGCGTTGACAAAGGTTCCCTTCGGCAAGCGACTGATAGAAGGACGTTGCCGTTTACACAAATGTTTCTCGACAAACGCAGGGCCAGCTTCCTAGCTACCCCTGTTTGTTTAGGGCCGAGCCTAAAGTTTATTGCCGTCTGTGTATTTTCCCTCCCTTTTAAACGCGCGACCATTTTCCACTCGACACTTATTTCGAGTGCGCTCATGAATGAATATGTACTCGTATATCACTTGAGAGAAGATAACACGCATTACTTACACGTTGTATACCAGAGTATTGTTTGCGATTTGTCTTTAATTATAATTGCCTTTAATTGCAGTATAGCTTTCTAAACAATTAACAATTCGCAATAGACGCCTACGCACATCTTAAAAGTAATTAATTATGCTCTATGGACATTGGACGGTTATTTAAAAGCATGATATTGTGTCCACACAACATTTTATTGACGCGCTAGACGAGTCTATGAATTGCCTCATTCATTTACACGTTGGACCATTCCGTAAAACTACTGAAAATGTACTCACAGAAACTATTCCTGTATCGAATAAATTACTCACTATTTTAAAACAACAATTTTTTGAAGCGTCTTAAATGCTATGGGTAAACAAACATTTGAATAGGTGCTTTGTCATAGCTTATTTCCATACTGAAGAAATGACGTTCAGATGTCAAGGCAATATTTCTATGCTGAGTACAGACCACATATGATCCGTGGTACAGACCAACCGAAGGAATGCGATATAAACCAATCAGGGCCTCATTTCACAGAACTAATTCATGGTACCTATAGGTACTATGCCAATTTGATGTACACAAGGATGTTTTACATCCGTGGATGTACATAGCATACCTAGCCGATTAATCCACAGATTGAAAAAGTGAAACGAAAAGGTTTTATTCAAAGTAGCGCAGAAACTGAAGCTTAATGAACGTTACAATTCAAACTAGGTGTCCATTTCAAAATCTAGATCATTTTGGAGAAAAAATGGACAAAAAAACTCCAAACTTAGTCTTATCAAAGTCTTAAGTCCAAAGTAGGAAGTTAAACTGATAAACTAATCGTCTGTGCAATGTTCAATTGTCTTAATACGAGTTGTAGTTATATGAAACGGGGCCCCCATTGTGCATAAACTGTACTGAAGCGTCCAGCAGAACTTATATGGACAAACGAATCAATCGGCCATCATCTGTTTTTTGCAGTCCACGCAACACAAATAACACCGCGTACTAAAGGATGTAACAAGATATCTCCAGTGATAGGTGTTTTTTTAGTCGTAAGGTATCTCTATTTAAGAAAAGACACGCGTAGGTACTAGGTAATGTGCGTGACGTAGTCTGATTATAGTTGTTGTTATATGATCGATTAGCACGGTGTTACTTTATTAATTTCATTGTGTTACACACAACACGAGCACTACTAAGTGCGCTAGATAACAGCGGTGTCTATTCGGCGTAACAACAATTAGCGCTGTTAATGTGTCACTGGTTTAATTTATGCCGCGCCGCTATCCGGACGTGTTTAATACGAACCTAATTAATATTAAACGATATGAAAACGCTCTTGTATAATGCGCTCGTACGAGTCAAATTATCCGCGGCTCAGCGCACACGGATTATATTTTTTTGTTTCGCAACGCTGATTCTGTACGCTATCGCTTGTACTAACCGCATTGTGTATTTAACAACAACGAATTATACAGTTGCCAGAGATTGAGCGAGATAAGCAATTGAAATGTTCGACTTATCGGAATGAGAGCGATTAGATAGTGTTCTTATCGAATACATTGCCCGAGTGGTTTTTTTAAAGATTGATATCGATGTTGCACTTAGATAAAAGTACTTATGGATATTTAGTATTTTTTGGTGATAGGGGTTTTCGATGTCTAACGATATTTTCTTACAATATGATACTAATACCACATTATTGAAAATTTGCTTAAATTACTAGGTAGGTGCATATCACTGTAGTATGCCTACTCTGGCTCTAAGTAGGGAAACTAGAATTGAAGAATTGAATAACTGTGAATTTCTGACCCAAACTCAGAAATTCACAGCTATTAAAAACTATTAAAACATCTGATTAAACAGAGGATACCTATATATCTACTCTTCAAAATGATCAAACCATGAAGCTTAGTGAAAAAAATCGCATATGAAAATAGTTTCAAGTTAACTCGACTGCACATATTTATACTGAGTAGATTTAAACACGCAAAGCATGTTCGACACGTTGGGCCGGAGAATAATTGGCAATTTCACCCGAAGTGTTGGGATAGAACTTCACGCGAGCGAATTAGAAACTAAAATGTAAAGGAGTCAAGATATCAACTTTACTATAATTTCGTTGTATCTACCAACCTAGATAAGTTGCATGGTTCCAGTTGTAACCGGATATTGGGACACCACACTAAACTCTCTGGCTCAAGTTGGCTTCCGAACAAACAGCCGAAGACGGCTTTACCTAATGAAGACAGATGTCATAAATCCGATAACTCTACATCCAACGACTTATTTATAACTGATAAAAAAAGGCATTACGCATATTAAAAGTAGCAAACTGATTGTAAGCAGTGGTGTTTAGAAACATTTCAACGATGCCATCAGTTTTCAGTGAGACATCGATTCTTATTTGCATAACACTACCGCTGTTCGTGAAGCGTGTAGAAATGCCTGGCCTAACATTGTACCCGTACAACACAAACGTTGCGAGGACTGTTGCATTTAGAATTCTGTGAGCATAACGCAGAGGTAGAAACGTAGGACGAGTCCACACAAAGCGAAGATACATATAGATAGGATACAGGCGAGAGCACAGAGGCGGACTCGGGGACAGCGCGCCGGGTTTGCACCCTGCTGGCACGTTTGCACAGGGCGCGCTGTTTACACTGGCTGTTTGTTCTTCCGATGCTTATTGTGAATGCTGCCGGGTGGACATGGCAGCGCTGAGTTGGGGTGAGTGAAGTAATTTGATAAATAATAAATGCAGTAACAGCTGGCTTGGCTACTGCTATTATTTGCCTATAGTTTAATAAGCGGTGGTAGCGTGGTCCGTAGAACGTTTTACCTCCCATTCAAAAACAAAAGGCACCAATAACTTTGTGTAGTAAGTTAAGCAATTTGTAGTACAAAAGCACTCGTTAACTGTGAAGAAAAATATTGTGAGAAAGTCCGAGTGTCTGAGATGCTTGAAATTGACAACCCATACTATATATTACGAGTATACTTTATTGCACACAAAACATTTAACATATAAAAACATTTTAAAAACCTATTTAGAGGCTAAAAATTCCACCCATGCCGGGATTCGAACCCGCGACCTCTGGCTATCCGTGCCAGCGCTCTTCCAATTGAGCTAATGGGCGACTCACCGGCATCAGTGAAATTTCGAACCTCTTTACACTATTCTCTATATTACGTAATTTCACTGATGCCGGTGAGTCGCCCATTAGCTCAATTGGAAGAGCGCTGGGACGGATAGCCAGAGGTCGCGGGTTCGAATCCCGGCATGGGTGGATTTTTTAGCCTCTAAATAGGTTTTTAAAATTGTCCTTAGCACGGGTTAGTGCATTAAAAATAAAAATAGTATATAACAACATGTACAAAGGCGAGCTTACCTCTGAAAGAGATTTCTCTCTCTCAAAGAATGGCTTGTGCTCTACAGTAGGGAATATAAAGGCTGTACTATCATTATTATTATTATACTCTAGCGATAGAGTTGTACTAAAGTTAGTGCTGTGTTGTTTACTTAATAGAATTACTCTGCCACCAAATGCTGCGTCAAAACGCAACTAAACCAGACCGCAGCTTTTAATAAACCAGCAGTAGAGCGAACGGCCGCGCTGTTTAAAAGTAAAACAAACAAAATAAACGCGATGTAAAACCGTCTATCTGTTTCGGCGTCTGTGGCGAGTCGGTGCGGGTGCGGTTGCGGCACGGCGCCGCGACGGTGCGGCTGACCGCGAGACCGCTGCCCCCTGCGGTCTCCGCCCCCCGCCCGATACGGGTAGCGATAACCCGCCTGTCTCTACCCTCCACGGGGGCTTTATCTCGATTATGTTCCTGGGTCGGGCGGTTCACGCAACTAGAAAGTTCCGCGTTGCTCAAGTTTATTTTGCGGAATTGAATACTGGCGATTGTGATTGCTTGATATCGGTTTGTGGAAGATGAAACTGGGTCGGAACACAGGAACAATAAAAGGTTAAAGTAGTGTGCATGAGAATACATAACACAACCCGACAACCCCTCATGAAGTTACGACAGCGACCAATCTTATCAGAGCCGTATACGAAACGAGCCATAAATAAACAATAATTTCCCAATAATCCGAAAGCACGTTCGTGCTTCGCCCCCATAACGGAGCAAGTTTAAGGATAAAGGAGGCTCACCCCACATATTGCCTTGCCAACTCCTCCCATGTCGGAACAGCCACATGCAATAGTGCCACAGTTCCAGGTTGACTGTTGTACAGACACTTTGATTTACTCGACGGACAAGTAAAATCCAGCGCGACCAAGAAAAGGAAGCTTTTCATTACCATTAATTACTCACATTGTTATGCAGAAGAGTCACGTCATGTACAATAAACTACAGCTATAAAAGGCAAACAAATGGCTTAGAAAAGATATTGTCTATAAATTCTAAATTACAAAGACGCACTATCGCATAATGCTATCACATAATAATAAATATCAAGAGCTCGCCCTTTTATTGTCTGTGGCGTGTGTAATGTATTGTGTCGCAGCGCCCCGCTCAGTGATTGTGGATTCACCCGTCAACACAGCTACCGGCTGCCTCCCCCTATTTGTACAAACTAACCCCTTCACAACAGACTCGCCCTTGTTTGTACTACGCCACGGACCCCTTTCGCGCAGCTTCAACTGTCAACGTTCTAAAGCCGAATTTAATAGCAAAGATATTGTTTTAAAAAAATGTTACCAGCTCAAAATTCTCACAGCGTGCGCGCTGCAGTTTTTACGAGCTATTTACACTGAATAAAGAATGAACATGACTCACCATGGTCGACTGGTTAGTTAACCATTCTAATGGGATATTTTCAAATGAAGAGCACAAGGCGTCCATTATTCACGAGTCGTTCCACTGTCAGGCATCGGCATCGGTCGATCGAGTGGGCGCCGAGCAAACAAATTGTTTCCAAATCAATATCAGTGTCTCAATCAGAGCAATTAAGGCAGGGCCGCATTCAGTGTAATTAGTTTCACGCCGTCTCCGCCGGAGGGACCCCTGGGGCAGGGGAATGACGTTAAACGCGCGGCCAGCTGACACGTCACCCGCATACAGGTGGTTTATTAAAAGAAAATAATGAGGTCGTTAAGCCTGTTTATTGAACCTCGCTATGTTATCTCCATAAGTAGACATGATATTATACAACAGGGAAATATACTATATACCTAATAAATCTAATCATACATCATACCCAGGAGATAAAACTAAATAAGTCCTGATAATATCAAATAACCTAATTCCTCTGATGTATCTATTACAGCTACGGACTCGATAGTGAGTTTAGTGAGATTAACTTACAGGTATTATGGAGATAAGTGTGCGCCATTGTGTAGTAGGTACAGCTGCGGAGTTCTAATAACTGTGTTTCGCAGTGTAATTTAGCCGGCCTACAAAACAGCGTTTATTAGTCACGGGAGCAACCGCGGGAAAATCGTCGCGCGCTACACACTGATTTACAAATTACTTTTCATTGCAAACAGAACACGTCGGGAAATACATCAATCACCCTGCGTTATGGGTATGACGCAATTTAATAAAGCCACGAGGGTGCGCTGCCCCATTTTTTCGCGTCGCACACATCCCTCGGCATTTTAGGGACTGAATTTGAAAACACAATTAGACTTAATACAGAGGTGATTGTAACAGGCTAGGGGTCGCTCGCGAGGGGTTACCGGCAAATCCTTTAATTTGGCTCCCCGATCAAATAATAAAGCGAAGGGGCAGCGAGCGATATCACGTTTAGTGGTTTTATTGCGAGCGCCATCTGCCGTTGGGGCCAGGACTAGGGCACCCTGTAGGTGGAGAGATAATTTCGCTTTTAAAACGGGGGGCGTCGGAGCGTGCATTGTGAGTTGTTGCGTTCGTTCGTTTAGACAATTCACGAGGCGCATTGTAGATGCTTCGGATAGCGGCAACCATTATGCGGGGACCCTAACGACTGGGTACGTTAAAGCGAAACTCAACAGTTATAATTTGATAAGGCACGTTGTTTGCTACGGTGCGATGCAGATTTCATATCGGTTTATACGACGCCTTTGTTTTTGTTAAACGTGCTAGACTGGGATGATCATATACCTATTTACTATATCAAAAGTTCAGTAGATACTAAAAACGGTACAAAGAATAGGTATCGTTACTCGAAATTACGCCGTCTTCGACTTACAAATAAATAAGTTAGTAGGTACCTAACTACTACTTAAATATAATTAAGGTTGAGCTGACAATACACAGTAGCCGATCGAAGTAGTAATTATCTACTCGATTATAAATTAAATCAAACTGTAATAAGAGGCTTATTACTTTTCAATAATTTTATCTAATGATCTTCGTTCTTAAAATATTCGTAGCGTAGATAATATCATCATAATTCATAACCGATTAATAACAATAATAATACTTTATACTACATTAAAATCCTGTTTCTGATATCAACAATATTAATTTATTATTGCATCACGTATTGAAAATAACTTATTAAGGATCTATTGACAAATGCGAGTATTAAGCTACCAGTTATAGTTACTGTTTACACAAAGCCTACCGGAGGGTACGGTACCAGTTTCGCAGCAGTCAAGTTAGGTGACAGTCCTACGACTACCCTAGCTCTTATCATTCGCAGCACAAAAGCAACTATCGAATAAAAGTATCGTACTCATTCTATTTACAGAGAACAAAACAAACGGGATTAAGGAGCGCACAAATCGGCCCCAGGGTTGTTTCATTCATTAAACCATTCGTAAGCGGATCCGTCCGGCACGTGCAATGTTTTTATCAACGAAGGTTGCAATCGAGAGGGTATCAACCCAAACTTGTCCATTAGTAAGGTACTCTCAATGATCTTTATCATGAAAAGTATAGAGTATATTATCCGACGTTTCGACCTCCAAAGATAAGCTTGCCAAAGTGTAAACATTCCCTCCGGCTACTGAATGAATAATAAAATTTGAACCGTTGACGAGGGTGAACAGATAGTTGGACGAACGCAAAATAATACAGGGGTAAAATGATTGGATTAAATTATACACATGTCACGAGCGCTGTGAGTTTTCACGGACGGTCATACATTTATGTATTTACTTCCTTTGGTCAGTTTTAATTTGTTTGGACTATATAACCAAAGCTGATCTCTTTGCTGGTCACTTTAATAATATTTTATCGATGCTATAACAGTTTTAGACTGAAAATCTTTTACAGGAGTACTTATTCATAAAAATGTTCTAACTGAGGTTTGCTCGCAAATCACGACATCGATGTTTAATAACTGTGCTGAATTGGAGGGTGGGGGCATGTGTGCCCAGCGGAGCGCGAGTGGCAGGGGTGTCGACGCTCGTAAACCTCCACAAAGTATTCCAGCGAACAGCGAGCTCAACCCCGTTGCACCGACGTGCTACCCTATTGTCTGGCACTCCACGTTTGACACATCATGAAATCACTCCAGCGTAATGAATTAACTGCGCTCCAACAACTTTCAGCTCACATTAAAACACAAGTCCTCGAAATAGATCGCAGCACAATGCAGCCGCACACAATAACACAAGGATTTGCGTAGTCAATAGCCGAGGCTAATGCGGAAACCGTTTCAATAATCAACGCCGTGAAAGTCAGTCGGGGCGTGGCGAATGCCGCGGGAGGCGCAGAACAATACGCCTCCGTCTCGATACAGCTACAAAAAGACGTAACGATCAATTCGCGGCGTAAGTAGGTGCGATTGGATATGGTCCGACTGGAGCCAAAGCAACCCCGAGACTAACAAAGAAAATCCAAGCAATTAGTCGTAGTCAGAAAAAGCGGAAAAGGCGCGTTGGTCGCGGTCACGACGACACGCCGCCGCCACTGCTGTAGTCACGACGTGACGGAGACTAGTGTCGTGCCAAAATCAACTTTAGAGAGGCAGCATCAGAACTACGAATCACCAATATAACTATCGTCTAAATCTTAAAAAAATACCTCGGCCATAAGGTTCAGTGGGTTCTCAATAAAGAATCAAGCGTTTAATCTTCCTCTACCTAAATAAAATTAATCGTATTTGAATTCTTCTATTGAGTGTTTAACCTAACGTATCTGTCACGCAACGGCCGACCAGAAAATAAACAATATAGTAAGAACTTGCCTGATAGTATCATGAAAGCTATTTTCATGGAACCGTTTGCAAATAAAGCAACCCTCATCATAGAAGGGTCGTTGTCGGTTGCCGCTCGGTCGAGCACGTTAAGTGCTAATGTAATAATCCATTACAAAGAAGCACGGCAGTGTACGCTAAATAGCGCATTCAACCATTGAGCTGAGGACGGACCCAGCCATCTGTCTGCGAGGGGCAAACAATACGACCCCTCGCAACACTACCGCTGCGCATACCCTACCATTATATTTCGGCTATGAAATTAAAATTTCCATACTTTAATAACTCCATAAATAATTACTGCCTACAAGCAGAGAGTGAAGTGTTTTTTCAAGTGACACCTGTGATTTGTTACCTCAATAATTAACAGTTTCCAGTCACACGTGCATCACACAAGAAAAAGCACCAGGGAATGTGACGCCTGAAACTGTAAAAGCAACATTTCTTTGCCGGTGTGTGTCGTAAATCGATTCCCTATCAGACGACGGTGAGGACGTGTTAAAGTACAGCTATTATTAAAAAGTGTAGTGAGGAGCGTGGCGGGGCGCGGCCGAGCGTAAAATCAACAGATTACGGCGGAACCCCCGGGGCTCACCCCCCCGACGAGACTGCCAACAATAATACGCGATGCAGCCTATTGTCAGGGTTGCCGCTTTATTATGCTGTATTTATATGTTTGTGCTTACTACACCATAACAAATGACGCACTGAATAGGCAAGCGCTATAATTTTCTATTATTTCCAAAACATAGAACTAAGTTCACAGATATAGTTGAACATTTCAAGTTATTAGCTTCGTTTCAAATTAATAACAGTTCTTTTTTTCCTCTGTGATAACAGCCTACCTGTTATCACATTACTGATCTAGATTTTAAAACGGACAACTAAGTTTGTTGGTCTATACAAAGGTTTAGAAGGTTAAAACCAAAACGTGGTTAAAACATCGTTGGGTTAAAAGAGTAACTGCTTTGAGAATGATTAAAAAATAAAGGGTAATAAAATAAAGTGAAACTTTCTTAAGCCCTATTTAATTATGTAGGTACTGACACTGTCAACCCTAAGCATCCCCCTTGTTGTGAATTCACGTAGCGTTTCAAACTCATAGAGATATAGTCTCCGAGCTCGAGGGGTGTATCGGACCCCCAGGCGATGTTCCAGTAATCACGTATTGAAATAAACGCCGTCATAATAATAACTAAGACCCGACCGATGCCACAGGGTGCCACGGACAAATTAATAATACTGATGTATGATACAGTGCAACAGTGCAAGAGTAACGTAACTTTGGCTGAAGTAACTCTTAGTTGGCGTGCGAAAAATAAAGCGGGAAAACTCTACCTAAAATTACAAAAAACCGAAATGTCAACAAAGTGGTTTGACCATCGCGTGTCGGGCCGCCCCCCTCCCTGCCCGCGGCCCTGTGTAAACAAGCCTCCCGCGCCCCCCGCGCGCTGTCAAACAACATTTATCCAACAACCCTACAGCGACGCAGCAATAACACGTTGTTTCATTACATTTTTACACGATTTTAGAATTTGTCGCTTTTGGGAACCCTTTGTTTGGTTAAAAATGTCTACCTGCTATCGTGCCCTCTGAGCCTAGCTAGATTATATATTTTTTTAATATGGTTTGCTGTCCGTTCTTAATATTGTCTCGAAGTGGTAAAAGAAGTTTTTTTGGCTCCAATTCTTGCGACTCAAAAGTTGTAAGTTCGTAAACATAATTATGGACCTATCTTTAGAAAATAACTGAAATAAAAAAAAAATAACCCTAACTTTAGAAAATCAGTAGCTAGGCATTAAAACAATTTTACAGTAAAGTAAAAAGTAGTAACATGTTCGTAAGTACCTAATAGAATATTCTTATCTTATGTTGGAGTATTCTACACGAAACTCTTGGTCATGGCCCATCGCCACTTAGACACGCCATTGATATCAATTTGCGTCTTTTTTTTCAGAGTAATTTTAAGCAGAAAAACAGGAAATACTTTCATCAAAAGTTAAAAGGGGACAGTGAGAGGGCTTACCTGTTTGTGCATCTCCACGTTGAGGCCGTAAGACATTTCGTAGTACTGAAACATAAATAATAAAATCAGATTACCAACATGTTGAAACAGTCGCGCACAAACCGTGCCACATTGCATAAAGTACAGACCGGCCGAATACAGGCACTTTCATGCCGATCGACATAGGGTGAAATTTTGCGCAGATGTTATAAATTTAAATACGGGATGGAATTTTGTATGGAACACGTACCCATAAGAAAGTGTAGGGAAAGCTACAAAATTTTAAGTCTTTAGAAAATCTGAAAAATTCAGCTAAATGTCCACCTATTTTTTTATTTGACCCGATTGTGACCCAAGTCTGGGACAAAGGCCTGTTCGTGGCCACCTCCTGCGAACACGGTAGAGAGGTGCTGAGGCAGTTCCACGATTTTCTAAATATTCGCTTTTTTAATATAATTTTCCACATCTGCGCCAATTTTTCAGATTTTCTGGAGACGTACCATCTAGAGGACTGATGAGTGTTAGTTTATTTAATTATCTGTTTACAAGTATTTTACTAGTAAGTTCGTGACCTCAGACTATTTAGATCGGCGTTTATTGAGTGGTTTATGGAATCGTGTTTTTATAAATTAAACTGTTAAAATTTTACAGAATGGAAACATAGTAACGCATTGCACGCTCGGCATGGCTGAACTGATTAAAGACCCCCGTTTGCGTTAATTTTACTGATCCCCATAATACAGCTGACAGAACATCCACTTTTACCCGTGTCTACTTTACTCAGTTACGTAAGGAGCGACTTTTAAACAAAAGTGTGAAGGTTGAACAGCTGTCGACTGCACGCTGTGGAGATCAATGAAGTTAGATTCTTTTCTCCGTAACGTTTAGAAGGATTCGTTCGGTTGGTCTGACCCGGCTTTAAACGTTTGGCACAGATTAGCTTTCTCAAATTGCACGGGAGCCCAGTGACTAAACATTCGCAGTGCCACAATTCTGGAACGCATCCAAGAGCTGTTTCCGACACATAAAAAGGCCCGCGAAAGAATTCACCCCGAATTAAAATAAATCGCGAGCGATTTGGCAACACTTAATCGTGATTCATGGGCGGGGTTAACGAAACGAAGAATAAACTGAGACGAAGAAATCAGTAAGAGGCTAACTCACGCACGACACGAAGTCCATGAAATCAAAAGAACTCTCTCCGCACATTACTGTTGTAAATAATAGCCCCAATAATGTGGGCGATTATCCTCTTTTAAATGAGAGGGGTCACAAGTACCGTGCTATAGAAAAATAATAATAGTGACATGCGGGCGTGTTACAATAGGCGCCGATATTGATCTGTTCTGTACTTATTGAGGACTTCATTCGGGGTGAATTGTTTCATTGTCAAATTAATTGGGCCTAATGACAAACAAGTATCAGATGTGTTATTTTTTTTCGAATAAATAGTAACTAAGATTTACTCACCATTACATAATGCCTCTGTATTTCAATTTTTTCACTAGCCAGCTTTTCGCATTCTAATTTTAAACTGAAAACAAAAACATACCGGTTTACATTTGAATTGGGATACATATTTCATTGGAATTTTGTTGCATCTATTGTTCTATTTTTAAAAGCATAGGTACTCTCTCAACTGGTGAACTGATGAAACTGAACCGACTGTGTAAAATAAACAGTAAACTTTTGGGTTTTCAGCTTATCGATAAAATAAAGTTACGGTTGGACATTGGAATAATGTGATAAACACAATGTATTGGCGTGGACATTTATTTGAAAACCACTTGTAAATATAACTTGATAAGGGTTTCATAACAAGTGACTTTATTATTACATCCTCTTATCGCCTCTATTAACAGAACAGAAGAAATCTGTTCAGTTCGTCCGATAACTCCACGACTAGGTAATTTAGTAATTTAACAACTTGTTGACAAGTTGTGGTCGAGAAAATCTGACAAGTTTACATAAGGGTGTGAGCGCACATGATATGGCATTTCGTGAATGCGGCGTTTACAGAACATCATGCAAGGTCGAAAAAAATCCAAACTCAAATGGAACCATAAGCACAAACTTATATGAAGTACCTAAAAGTATTTACGTCATTTTATCGTGCAATGGCGCTATCGGCGAAGGTGCAAATTGCAATAGTTTCGAAGTTTAGTTTGATTTTTACGACTGAACGACGCTACTGCGTCGTTGTATTAATGCATTTTGTATGTGAGGTGTATGCTACTGCAGTAATAAACTTAATGGACGTACTATCATGAAACATCGCATTCAAAGACGATAAGAGAAAGTAGGTAATAAGAAACCTTTAGTTAGTTTCAAGATCATCATAATAAAAGCGAGGGAGATTTGTACATATAAAGCGTCTTAAATTATCTCAAAAAAATTTCTGTTTTGTAATTTGTAAAACTGAGATAGATACCTACCTAAATCAAACATGAGAATGCACAAAAACGAGGTTCATAATAACAATTCTGAAACGATAGGGGATTTTTTCTATAATGCAAGCAGGTAGGATGGGCATCTGTCAATTCCCTTCACAGGATCAAGCTTATGATCTCAGATTTTTTTTCTCAGAGAAAAGATTACTTCTGGCTTGGTTTCCGTTGTAGACGTGTAAGATGAATTTCACGGGGATTGTAGCCGATTATGAAATGTAAGTGGAATACTGACTTATGATATTGCGCTTGCAAGAAGTTAAACTCCTCTTTAATCCTGTCACAGGATTCGCCCACTGTGAATTTGATAGGCTGCCCCGGCTGTGGCGGACCCTGCAAGAGAAGAAAACACCAGTCACTAAAATAAAATATTCCAGAGAGCCAGCCAGCATTACAAAGAAAGTGGAACCTGATATGATTAAAATATCGATTTTCCACAAAGCTCTAGTACCCCAAGCTTACGTTACCGAATTAACCGAATTACAAATAATCATCGACTAAAGAGTTCATAGAAATTAATAACACCTCGGAGGCGATTAGCGAGCACGCACGCACAGAAACAACACATCAATCTCAGTCGGACTATAAAAACCGTTCCTATCACGAAGCAAAAATTACACGCATCCCATATTACCATAATACAAATTATCCTTTAATGACCATAATTTGGTGCGACCCTATAAAAAAAGGGCTAGTCGAGCGCTCGGCTCTTAAGCTTAACACAAATAAAATAACTCGAACACGTAATAATAAAAAACAACAAAATGAATAAAAAAAGAAAGTAAGTCCATAATAAGAAGCATGAAAATAAAAATAAAGCGAGGGACACAACAACACACGGTCGCCGGGAGGCCGACGGCAAAAAATAAACAACCTCGCGCGGAGCCGGGCGCGAGGAACAATCAGACTTTTAAAAATAATAAAAGGAGCCTTAAATAAAAGCGTGAAAGGGACTGGCTCCGTGTAGACGTTTGTAAATGGAGCCGCGGACAATTGGCCCCACGGATATACGCGGCGGGAATGCAGTGAATGCTGCCACCGACTTGCGGTCACATGTGCTATGCACCGCCACTGTCGCGCTGGTGGTTATCGCACATGAGAACTCTTTGATGAGCTGTAGGAAATTACGCGTTTTCTTCATTATGCGGTTTTTTCTTGACCGCAAGTCACATTGCCTCATGGTATGCACGTTGTACAGTCAACGATCAGCGGCTCACAACTACATCGCAAAAAAAACATGCACTGACGTAATACTTTATTAATACCTAGGTGAGCAACCTACGTCGGTAAACACTGATCTCTTTGTATTGTTTAATTTGCAATAAGTAAGCAAACCAAAAACCAATCGTTGTTGGCGGTATAAATAAGAAAAATAAACAATGATGTATCGGCGGGCGAGCGACGTTGAATTAAAAGCAGAACGCTTGCTCGGTAGCGCATGCGTGTGGGCCAGCGACACTAGTGTGCGCCCGCCTTAACTTTACTGTCGAACCTTTTTATCTCCACTCAATAAGTTACGGTGGCGATGTATAGCGTTGCGTGTATTTGTTTTAGTGTTTTATTCCGGCTCTTATCGCGGTTGCGTCCGCGAGCACGACCTCTCGACGCTTGTCGGCCGCCGTTGTTGTAGACGCCTTAAATATATATGTCGGTTTTATAGTCCAATTACAGATTAACGTCCATATGAAATTAAATGTGTAGAATTTTAAATACGTTAATTTCTCATACACTAGTAAGCGAGCAGTGTTATTCAGTGACAGGTTTGAGTAGGTAGCTAGGTAATAAATGATGAAACAGTCTTAAACGTGCGTTTTAACGTTTCGTAAGCAGATATGGCACCATATAGTAGGGTTTCAATACTTAAATAACTGTCCGCATACCAATAATTTTATTCCCACGAGTGAAATATGTTACACATAAACACACAAACCAAGCTGTAGTTTTTTAAGCGTCGTCGATTTCAAATGATATTGATTGCTCTTTTACTTTTGATCGGAAACTTGAAGTCGCTGACAAAAGAAATGAAAAGAATTCCGATGCATTGCAATAATAGGCTGAATAAACGATCCCCTTGGCTCGGGAAGGAAAAAAATATCCCTATAAATTATCACGGAAAAGGTCAAATTAAAATACAATGAGGAGTTTTTGAGTGGCACCATTGTGAACGCGCCCGGATGAAAGACCAGCATCCAGCGACGGCCGCTCACAAAAACAAAACTAAACAGAACGCGTTTAAACGAATAATAAAAGAAAAACGTGTTCTTATTTCAAATTATATTGAATACGTCTGTCTGTCTGCCCGTTGGCCACGTTCTACCTGTAGCAGGCGCGCAGTCGTCGCGCAGTCCACCAGATTTTATTTTTCTTTTTTGCTGGCGTTCGAATTTCGAACATGCTGCTGAATGGATGGGGGATTTAAATTTGATTTTTTTTTATTCCAGCTAGTCCTTCGAGGAAAGAGGATTCTCACGATGACGTTAGTCTTAGTTCGTTTTTGGGGTCGATGACAAAATTATTTATTGGAGATCCACTATGGTTTTCATTTCGTGGGCAGCGCACACAAGTTCAGAGACTCTGTAAACAACTAAACACCATTCGCACTTACAAACCAAACAAGATACACAAATATTTGAACGAGTCCAGTGTACATACACGGTTTGAAACTTAGCGTTATAATATTAACAGTTATCAAGCTAAACTCGACTTTAGTAGTTCTCTATTAGGAGCAAACTCATTTGAATACCTGTGGTAATAAAAGAAAAATGCGCGTAAACTAATATGGTAGCTGAGGAAACAGAAAGTCGATTTTATTTTCCTAGAAACAACCTAGCACAACTGTTTGCTTTGAAACCAAGACAGAGCCTCTTTACGAGACTTTTAAATTAGGCAACGATGAACCTTGTCAAACTTTTGATCTTTCTATCAAACTGTAGCTACAGATATTATATTTATAATTTATTTGTATGTACCATAATCAGGATTCCACATTATTATTAATATCTCTGGCAATTGGCGGTAATTACACTATGTTATAATAATTATTATTGGCGTATGTTTAAGTCCTTTGCTATGTGTTAAGGGGTACCACGATGTACACTAGCGCCACCGATAAAAAATCATATTGTGATTATCTTCTCACGGCCTTGGGCTCACAGAAAGTTCGAGGGCGCGGAATAGATGCGACGCGTTGTACCTTCGTCCCGTCTCTTCAGTACATTTTGTTTTACCCGAAAACAATCGGCTATAAATACTAGATTTAACCAAGAGGCAATGGCTACACCTGAGCCCGCGCTTCGGGTTTTAGCCGTAACATATATAAAAATAAAAACTTCCACACAACGCAATCACTTGTCCTGATTCCAAAGTAGGAAACCTTGCGCTATGGTAACCAGACGAGGACATCACGATGCACCTCAGACCAGGCCCATCTGTACAAATCAAGCCTCCAGCGGGATCGAACCCACGACCTCTGTTCTGCCAGTCAAGTGTGTTACCGCTACACCAACGAACCAGTCAATTAGGTTTGGAGTAAGTAATCTTTCCCGTATTGACTTTTCCAGTCTCATGTTGACGCGGCACCTTGATAATGAGCGAGTGGTGTTTGCCTACTCCACATCGAGTGGTTTGCTCGGTCGCTGATAATAATATGATAACTGTTATCGCCCGACGAATGTCTACGGATCATTTTCATGAGTAAATCAACATCAACTTGAGTTTATCACGCAGCGATAACCCGCTTTTTGGCAATTTGTTTAAGGGACTGGACGCACTTGCGGGCACTTACCCGCAAACTCGTACTGGTGCGGTCGAGTGAAATGAGAAAAATTTCAGTACATACATTTTCATGTAGTAGGATGCCCTCCGATAGGTGGGATGACGATTTGCGAAAAACTGCAGGCAGATGCTGGATGCGACAAGCTGAAGACAGGGCGCTATGGCGCTCATTACGGGAGGGCTATGTCCAGCAATGGACTAGTATAGCCTGACGACGACGACATTTTCATACGTCTGAGCGCATGCTAAGTAACCGCTAGTGCGTTTCAGCCCTAATAGAAACAAGATTTTGGTTACATGGAACGATCACACACGAACGAAAATAGTGCCATGGAATTTACAAACTGTGTCTTATTTATAGGTACACAATTCCTCTAAAGCACTCCTTGGAGTCAGTTTATTTTATCTGTGGTTACGTTTTTTCCTTGTAAAATCTCCACCAAAAACTATTTTATTCCGGGTTTTTTGGAGTGTTTTAAAGAATCGTTCTTTCGTAAATAATGCCGTAATATTTCAATAACTATAACAAAAAAAACCTTTAGTTTCTGATGCACAAGTTGAAATAAATTAATGCTAATAAGTTATTGTTAAAAAGTTATTTCCTGTGACTAAGATTTACATCAAGTCAAAATTTACAAAATTAACTTATTGCGTTTAGTCGTGAAGTAATTTGGAACACAATAAGGTCGAGAATAGTGGGACCAGAACAAAGTGGAATAGCCTTTGCTCAGTAGTGGGTGTTCTTTCAAATTAAATCCGTAGTGCAAGCTAGCCTTGAATGGATCGTAGTCGCTATCTCAATTTAATTTTTTTTTTACCTTTTCACCTTTATGTCAAAGGCCTTAAGAGCTACAGTTCGACGGTAAAGTAAATCTTACGGTAATTCCTTAGGACAAATATTGACAGTTAGCATCGGCACGACACGGATTGCGTGTAAACATGCAAATAGGCGCTTAGGGCGACGGCACACGGCGCCGAAGCAGACGGGACCGGTTAAGATTGGTTACACACGGCGAGTTAGACAAGCCTGGACGCGGGTAGATACAAATTACTTAACATTAATAGTCCAGTATTCATTAAACACCTCACACTAACTTGATGCTTCCACGTTCCATTCCTCGCCAGGGAACAAAGTGTTGAACAGAGAAACGTTGCAATAATGCCGACCAGATAATTATGTATGAAGAAAAAAGAAGCAGATTAATTAAAATGCCCGAACACGGAGTGAGTTTGACACGTAAGTAATTTTTTTTTTATTTGCTATAATATGACTAAAGTCTAAAGAATTTTAACTTACATCCCGCGACTCTCTGCTAATGAGACCTGAAATACTTACATTCACGTGAATTCAAAGTAATTTGTTTGGAATTATATACCTAAAAGGTACCTATACCCTGGTACACAGACGACCGACAGCGCAACCTTTTCACGCGTGTAATCTACTTGGACAACTTTGCGTTACGGCCCGGGCAACTTCGTATCAAAAATGTAATAAAGGTCGCTGCTACCGTCTGTACAATCGACCACACGTCAATCTCAGAACACTCGTGCACTCTAATCCCTTATGTTACGAGCGACTTTGCATCAAAAATGTTAAGATCCATTCGCTGGCGACTTTTCGACAGTGGATCGTCTTTTACATAGGGTTCTTAGTTCCAATCAATCAGGTCGTACTTGTCCACTGCTGAACATAGGTCGCCCCCTAGTTTTTAGTTTAACATATTCATATTATTAGCATGTATCATGATTCATGATTCGCGAAGAATAACTAAGACTTTAAATCAGAACAAACAATGGCCTGGCTGTATAATTAATTACTTATGAATACAGCGGCCATAAAAACTTACGATGACGCTGAGAGAGCAAACACAATTATGATAAGAACATAAACTCCAACTAAGATCAGCTGATTGGACCAGACCACTTCGGGAAGACCTCTACGACTTCATTAAAATACCATTTCCGCGGAACAATTTGCTCAAATGAAGTAAACTTAACGTGGGTCACGTGGAAATGGCTTTCAGTGTAATAGCGTCGACAAAAGCATTTTTACAAGAAGCATTTCACACTGGAGCGTGGGAATTGTTTTTTGCTCTATTGTGAACACAGCTCTATTATGTTTCTTACTAGTTAGTTTGATACCATCGAAGTACGGTTAATTTGTTCACTGGGTAGCAAAGAACCAGTAACGAGAAGGCGACAACTCCATAGCCATTGCTTGACTTTCCCCCATTGTTTTTCGGATAATATCCAAGTTAAATGTAACTGCTTAGTTAGATGAGTAACGTTTTTGTCAAGGCCATAGAGTTAATTGACAACCCGTGTTATATGCTGCTTCAATAGAGTTTTAGACAGAAAAAAATACAGATTAGCAGTGTTGTGCAAAACACTTACCTGGGAGGTAACTAAGTAAGTAATGCGGGGGGGGGCATGGCTCTTAAAATTAGATTTATAATTTTTTTTTTATGTAGCCTATAAAAATCCTAATGCATGGCTCAGGCCTTTTGTCAGAGAGAGACGCGTGCTCACCGTGGATTGGCAATTTCAAGCGCTAAGGTATTTGAACACCTTAGATACTCAGGTTTATACAGAGGGCGTTAAAAAAACTTAACAAAAAAATATATAATACCTAAATAATTATGGACCTAAATCGGGACATACTTAATTTTTTTTATAACCCAAATATTTCGTCACTAAGCCACTTCTCAATACGTGCGGAGCCAACCAACCCGGGGTTTCCTCACGATGTTATCCTTCACCACAAACTTACCGACAGCTTAGCTGTCAGGATGGTATTGGTGCTGGCCAATACTAGATACACCATCTAAAAAAAAACAATATCCTAGGCGCTGCTGGCGTCCGAGTGGTCCCTTCACTGATCTAGTTTGAGAAAGGACATACCTACATCATCTCATGATGTAGCAACTTGTGACGTCACTGTCTTTGCCACTGTTTTTGCCTGTATGGAGCGTCTTCGTGACATAAAATTGCATTTCGACAGGTTAAATTATGAAAAGGAAAATCTTAAAATACTTACTTTTTTATCTTTTTTTCATCAGCCTCTTCACAGAGATAATATTTAAAAAAAAAACCTTCATAAAAATATTCCCCAAATAGGTATCCCTTTTCTTCTCGGGGCTACAGAAAGAAATTGTGGTTCGATTTTTGAATTTGCGGTTCGCCGCAGCAACAGATGCGCTGCGGCTGCGGTCGCCAGCCATCGCATATCAAGAAATAACTGCTAAATTGCACTTTATTACTAGCTATTTGGGGTAGATTTTCCTCTGCATATTATTTTGCTGGTAGTTAGGTACTCGGTGATAAATAAAAACTTATTTCAAGCGCAGGAGGGAGTAGGACATTCTGCCTACTGCAAATGTAGTAACACCGCTACCTCCTCTAGTTCCAGACAGATTGTCAAAGTGCTTAACATCATCTTGGGATTATTAATTTATTAACCCCCCACAAGTTCGACCTAAGCTACCGGAAGGAGTTGTGGATTAGCACACAGAGCTCTCATGCTAAAATAGGTGTAATAAACATTTTGCCCTGAAAATCGTCAAACTGAATAGCAGGTAAGTGACGTATCCATTTCTTTTGACGATTTCACGGGTAATTGACTATCATTGACAATGGCAATGATTCTACCCGACAACCCCTCCCCTGGGCCTACCCTCGCAGATCCCGCGGGCCTCAGTTCCGTTTTAAAATGTGTATTGTCTACTCTGCATTGTGGCAATGCAAGTATTAGGGGATTCAATGGACTAGGCAACAGCAAAAAGTACACTTTACGACTGTGGACTTCACCGTTGTTGGGAAAAGCAAGTCCTATTCAAAAAGTAGTTTTTAACCGTCGTGTATGTTTGGAGTTCCGCGAAAAGGTTAGTTTCGGTGCATGCGAGCCTTGATTTAATTTTTAATGGCTGTCACTGAGTGCGCCTTTGATTTTTCGAAACAAAATATTAAAAAATATTGTTCATTCGAAAAGTGACTGACAGTACAGTAACGTTTCTGGTGTGCGTGCCGCGTCCGTCCTACACTAGGTAAATAGGTACCTACCTACTAAGCTCCCGTCACGTTAACAGGTTTCTGGTTATTGAAAATGCCAAAAACGTCTAAGCTAAGCAAAAGCTGAACTAAAGCTGTGAGCATCACGCATATCACTTTAGTTTCATAACAATTTTGACCCCAAATATTAGGTTGGTGGGTAAAGTTGGATTAACACGGACGGTAGGTACCTAACATAATCCAGTTTGCACTACACCACATTCAACCGCATCGAGCTTCATTCAAGAAGTCGAGATTCACATCACAACAAGCACGTTTTCCACCTGCGAGCAGCGAAATGCGCGAGTGCTTGTAGACGCAATACTTTAATATCTCGCCAACACGCGGGCCAATAACGCATCATATGGAATTACTTAAAAATGCATGTTGCGTCATGTTCAAGCCCAAACCGAACCCGGCGGCACCGCCAATCAGAAACCCGCAGCCCCAGCTCACCGGATGTCTAGCGGCCGCCACGGCTGCGGCGGCGGCGGCAGCGTTCATGGCGCCGGCGCTCGGATACATCCTCAGGCTAGCCCACCTCGCATCTCCAACACACAACACGGTCACACACGCACTGACACTGCAATAAATCCTGAAGCAAGATAATACACGCGAGCGAAATGCGGGAGCAACAGACACGACCGACACGCGCGAATTACGGCGGGAACTGAATGCGGGGCCCCCCGCGCGGGGAATCTCGCCCCCGCCCCGCCTGCTCCCCTCGGGCGCCGCGCGCTGTTTCCCATCGGTTGGTGGTGGAGATTTCTTTTTGTGTCGTAGATTTCTTGGTTTCACAAGATCCTCTTTTGGGACTAGATCATTATGGCAAAATTAAATAGAGATAAGTATAGTATACAGCAAATAAATTACTTGTCACGTGAACAGTCAATGGACGACTTTTGAACTCGGCACCGTGTCTGCACCTATAGGCCGGGTGCTTGAAGCGCAAATAATGTTTTTCGTTGTTCGTAACTTCGTAAGTCATCCATCGCATGCAGTGGTATTGTGGAGTATTGTGGGATCAAGCATCAATTATTGATAACTTAAAAACCACTTCTTCAGTATCAATTTGACCGCTTCCAATTTAAGAATTTCAAGTTTTTTATTTATAATAGCAATTGCCCGTGACAAGTTTAAGGTTAAAATTAAAAAAAATAATGTTTATATACTATTCCTACTCGGGGAGAAGTGCCTTCCTTGCCAACAGTAGTACTTCTATTTTAGTTACGAAGATCAAAACGAATAAGTACGTACCTAGTACCTTACCAACTTAGGTACTAGCGTTTTAGGAGAAATATGGGGATAACTAAAAAGCCTTAACTTCAGAATACTTTTCATTCCACGACCACCACAGCAAAAGCTGTTGTGCCACAAATTAAAATGAAAGCACAAAGGTGCGTCATACATACACACATCACAGCATTGTCTTGTACTGGACTGTACCATCCAACCCTCTATATAAGTGGGATACGGTAAAATAAATCAGAAAAAAATATTAAAATAACTTGCTTCCTACAATTAATTATCACACTATACCTACCTAATAAAAACATTTCCTTACGTCTCAGTCAGATTGTTTGGTGCCTACCTACTACTATTAGCTACTTACTACACACTTATTAGTAAGTAGACATCTAATCTATAATATTATAGTATTATATATTCATTGTAAAGAGGGAAAAATAAAGCAATTTTTCGAGCACCATTATTTTCTTAAAGGAGGATAGGTATGTTATTTTTTCTCTCTTTTGCATGCGTTTTGTGTAGACATCAAAGGGCACGAGCCTGTGTGACTTGACTTAATTTTGAGGGTAATGGCGTTGTGGTAAGAATAAGAGAAGCACCAAATATTTTTCTCGCTACTTTCTGTTTCTGAAACCAGACTCTTTTATCATACAATTTGTATTCAGCTTACAAATGAGAAGATAAAAGAATCGTGGGCGGAAAAATACTTGACTAGGTGGTAGGTATTTCTCAGTATAGCAATCTAGCAATCGCACTGCAATGGCCATCCATAGACACATATAATTTCGCGTGCTGGGCATGCCGTGCCAGCGTTGGCGTCGTGTGTGGCAGTCACCGCGAAACGACATGGTTGAGAAACAGAAACGAACGCGACTCGAGAGAGCGATTGGAATCGGGACAAATAAACCTAAACAATAAAATTCAGAGGAACTATTAAGGCATTAATCATGAGCACACAATAGAGGCGACACTTCAATTCGGTAAGACAGACCACCTTTGCAGTTTATTACTAAGACATAGGTACATTATAGTTTTAATTGCACAAAGAAAAAGTGTTTACTATATCCGCCACGGTGTCTTTTTGCGATTGGGTACTTTTAATTGAACTATAAAATAGTTAAGCTACGATTTCATTCAAAGGGCTTAGGTATGCGTACCGAGAAGCCATCTTCCGCTGCATAATATGACACGTTTTAATCTTTGAGTCAACATCCTGGCGCCTGTTCCCGAGTGAACAAAACTCGGCTCAAAACGTTCCTTATAAAACCTCTCGCAGACTGACTACTATTAGACTACAATTTAAATATAGCGAAAACAATAGGTACCTACTTGACGAAGCGGATATTTTTAAGCGTTCTTTTTTACGCTAAAAAAAGTCTTCTTAGGAGTAGGTAAGTAAGTCTTCGCAATGCTCCAATAATTAAGGCTACAGAAGATTACACTAATTACTTTATCAATGCGATGACGTCAAAGTTAAACGATAACTTAATTATGAGTCCAATTGAGACTGAGAAAGCACGCAAACACACACATTCACACACTAAACTTAAATGATATTCTGTGATACTGATAATCTATACAGGTAAATATTCATAGTAATATTAATAAACTGCGATACGTTAATGTATCATATCTGCATAGCTACTTGCTAGGTACAATTTGATGGAGATACATCATCGTTGAAGAGTGATAGGAATCGTGTTTCTATTTCATAATGCATGTATGTGTTAAACGCGTACAATGATGTGTCAATCATCGCAATAGGATAGTGTAGGTAAGTGCACTATTTACGCCCTTTGTTACCGGTTCTGTGACGACACAATGCTCCGACAACTGATAGATGATAGACGTTGCGTAATGTAAACATTATTGTCTATGACCACTTGAAATTTTAAGTGCCACATCATACTCGTCACACTCAATTGACAGCATCACTTTAAAACTGTTACGGGGCTTTAGGTTTTGATTGAGTGAGAGAGAATTGTTTATCTCGTTATCAGTCTAAGCTTTTATGTCAAGTATTTAAAGTGTGTCATTGTAATAAATAAATAAAAGTGGGTCATTGTTTATTTTATTTCCGTTACTAATTTGAGTTTCTTTTTTTATTCAGTGAAACCATGCCAACCTTGAATCTGACTTATATCATCGGGCATTCAATACATTCCTGGCTCCGTCATTAAATATTAATTCCAGAAAGTAAGCGGGAAAAAAAGGGTCCAAGCAGGACCAGTCGCACCGCATGGTAACTTCTGGGAAGCAGACGTTTTTTTTTCGTTGAGAGTGACACAATAGCTGCTTATACAACCTTTATACAACTAATTGTTCGCGCTGGCTAATTAAATTATGCAGGTTGTTTTGTTGAGCTTTTGTTTGCCCACTCGAGTGCGCCGCTCACTGTACCCGATGGACGAGATAGCTCTGTTATTTTGTTTTATAGAGACCACCGACCGAGAACTGGTTGTCTGATTACAATTTATATCTCGCTCCTTGTCCGCGCTATCTCTCTATATTTAAATAGACAGCAGTAGATAGGTACCATTCAACAGTATCAAATGTTAAGTATCTAAATAAATTTAAAAAGAGGGTCTTATTGGAACCGTTAATGCTATCGTTCCATTCCACCTCCCGACACCTCACTTTACATTCGTTACAAAAATAATAGTCAATTAATTGGACATTTAATTAATTAACGCGGGCATAAGCCAAGAGGCAGATAACTGCCTCTTGGACGATATACATCTACTAGCAGCTGACACTGTGGTAGTAAACGTTGTTTTCCCTCTGGAGCCAGACTATAAGCTATAAAGTAGCCGGGTGCGATTAAAGGCGTGATAGGGGAACACTTTATCTACCTCTAGCCTTTGGTTGTGGAGACGTAGACGTTACTTATAGTTTGATTGTTATTTATTCCTTATCGGCACACTGATCGCGAGTGTGGGATTGGCTCGCTCATTGAAAGGGATCTGTCTGGGCAGTGTACACATCTGGCTTGAATCTGAGGCGGTAGGTAATAAACAAAGATAAATACAGACTGGCTGTTAATGGCAGCATCAATCTTGAACCTCAGTAATAAGGTAGCTAAACTTGTCCATTTAACAGAAAACTTCCAGCTTTGGCGTTTCAGCTTTGCGGGAAGAAAAAAGCAGTGAGATGTTACTTTGGATGCGCAGATACATGAATGAAAGAAATTCCTCAAAACACCTCCATTGATTCGGTTCCTGCTGTTATATCCCCAGTGCCACACGATGGCCTCGAACGAAGCGACATGTTGTGGGCATTCATCGGAGCGAGCAAAACGGCTGCGCGATTCAAATAAAATAAGATGGAATCGACGACGAACGCGACGAGGGCGCAGCGGCAGGGAAAAAAACACATGCGGAATAGGCTTCTTCCCTGCTGAGACCTCTTTATTGTTCTTAAATTTATTATTCCTAGATTCCTAGACTTTTAATGTTGAGAGGTTACCCCTAACCGCCTTTACCCACAGGGTCGATAGATCTATCTGATTTAAATATAAGAAATATTTTACGGATTTTCCAATAACATATTTTCAATTTATTGAATGTTTCTACATATAAAAAACCAGGAAAACATCATGACGAATCCTAAGAAGTGTTTACATACTTCAGCGCTTGAAATTGTCGATCTGCTGTGGGCAATGGGACGTGTATAGTATATTTGTTTGCCTTATATTTCTCTAATAATGTATAGGCATACAAAGCACATGTTGTATAAACTGAATCGTATATTACGGATGGGTGAGGAGTGGCCAGAGACCTCTTTCGCTTCATCAACATTCATTCGTTGTTGCACGAATGCTGGTTTGGACAATTTTATCTTGCAAAAGTAAAACTGAAATAATAAAAAAAATGTAATAAAGCTGGTGAATTGAGAATATAACTTAGAATATTACTTTACTTCCTTTTATTAAATGTAAATATAATATGATAAAAACTTAACAGTGTATGTATCAATATATAAACTAATTAATATAGACTAAATTCTAACCATAAATTTACAAGTAAAAACTTTTTAATAAACTATTTAACTAAATTTGGTTGGATTCGCGCTGTAATCAATTTCATCGCATCTCGGAACGCGGGTTAAATACTGCATACGGACGTCGTAGACATTTTTTATCTTCACATTTTTGTTGAAAGTTTGAGGAGTATGAACTCGTTCTCTGTTGAGCAATCTGTAGAGACAGTCTCTACTCAGAAAGGGGGGCTAGTTGTGCAAAATTATATTTATAGGAACAAGCCGCGAACAAAATTATATGGAACCAGCCGAGGCGTTGGGTTTTTGTCGTCGCGGCTCGTTACTTGCCTCGCTAGTGTAAATGCCACGTAAATTACGAGCATGTGAGCCTCTCTACTCCGATCATTGTTGACGATTTCCGTCACCACGTCAGAAGCTGAATAAATAAAAAAATGCCAAGTACGCTAGACATAGAAGCAAGTAATCTCCTCCAGAGGAATTAAAAAGTTACAAGAATTCTGTTTATTTACAACCATGACAATAAGACCATAATCTAAAGTAGGTAATTGATTTTGTTAAATGGATATTTTAAAAATAAAGTACCTACCCCTCTGGGATACAGGCGTGAGGTTATGTTATGTTCATGTAAAAATAAAGTATCAAATAACATAGTCGATACAAAAAGATTAAGCTATCTATAAAATACTTTAATAAAATAGGATCTGTAAAAAACTTGTAGGCGGTGAAGTCAAAACTTTGCACCAAAGCACTCTACTCTATATGTATTTGCAACATTGCAACTAAAATGTAACGTTTCATGTGCTGTCGACTGTGTCTGGTAGCTGTGATCTTTCGGTTTGTATTCGCCATAGATTGCATTTCCATACACCTTTTATAGGATGCAGAAGTCTAATAGCCATTGCAAGCGGTGAGGATAAAAAATCCAATCGAGGGTACAGGAGAGTGTATCCGGCAATAACCATGCAAAGCATGTCCAAGCAGGTCGGACGACCGTCTTCCTTAATTGGTAACAGTACCGTGGCTTCGCAAAAAATGCAATTCTAGGTGACGACAGTATATTTAAAAGGCTCTCTTGTGCATTCAGTTTTTATGTTTATCTTGAGGTGTAAATTGCTACTTATACGTAGCTCTGACGTGACCATAAATGCCATGAATTTGCAATTGCAATTAAATTCTATGGATAATCCAAAGAAGGGTGATTTCTGGTTTCTATAGGGTAAGAATTTTAATAGAATCGGTAAGGCGACACAATAATAGAGCCACCTTTGTTACCGGTAAGCAATAAACATTCTGTCGTGTCGGAATGTCAGATACTCCATAATGAGTGTGGGATACTGTTTTGTAAGTGTGCTTTGTCCGTTGACTTCTAATAGGTTCTTTAACTAGTCAATTGTTAATTTATCTTTGACTAACAATCGGATAATGGTGGCCGGTTGATACCTATTGCATTTTTTTCAACTGACTTTCGGTCTCGCTAACAATATTGATTTTATTTTAGCAATTACCTAACTGTATAGGCGATGATTTTGTCCAATCCGGATGTAATCACGGCGACGGTTGCCAGGACTGTGTAGCATAAAAGTGATACTGAAAAATGAAAATGGGATATCTGATCGCTACATACACCAATGAAGTAGGTACATATATCGAGGCGACCTTTCGAACAATAGTTTTGAGAAGAATCGGTCATTGGAAATACCGGTTGTTAGTATTTTATTACAATCGTGCGTAGAACATGCGATCTTTCATATATGTATGTTTGACCAACGTACAAATAAGTCAATGAGGAGATTGCCACTTCTATATGCACTAGGGTTCGGACTGTCGGTCATGCATGTGTTGTTCCCTCCTGTGACTTAGGTATGTAGGTAATACTTATAGTCGCTTCTAAGAACGAGTCTTAGCGAGAGCACTTGCTTAAGAATCGATTTGTCTATCATAGACAGTACTTTGGCACTCTCTAAGTCTCGAAAGCCGGACTAATTCTTAGCATTGGCCTAAGAACATGCTTAGCTAAGCAAACGTCTATTTTAGTAACGCATTGATACTTAGCTAAGTTAGCCTGAAGTAATGCTTAGGGGAGCATGAGTACGGACTTGGGCTAAGCAACGACTATTTATCTCGCCCTTAGGGTGATGGCGGTGAAAGTGCGGTTGCATTGACTAGTCGCTACCAGTTAAGTGTACCTACACGTTACAAAATAATAGAAAACACACGTCAAGGGGTCTTTTAATTTTGGCTTTGGCGCACTGATAAGAGGCTCACCACCACTAAATAACTTAAGAAGGCAGCCGAGTCAGCGTCCGTTCGATTCTTCTTTCTTCGGCTTTTTATTTGTCCATATTATTGTCCAATATTACTAAGTGCATATTGGTATCAACACTATGCTTTTCTATTCATATTAGTTTTAATTAGGTAAAAAGCCCAGAATGTTACAAAACCTGTCACGGCTCCTGGACTATAAAAATTAAATTCGAAATTGTTAAGACTGTCACCGACATTATGTATTTAAAACCTAAACTTATTTAAAGTGACATTAAGTAAATAGATATAAGGTAGGTATCTAATCAACGTGTCACTGCTTAACCCTCAATTCACTACCTACTAAAGTATAACACAATTCACTAGTATGGGTCCCATGGACCCACATTTTTGACAGGTAAAAAAAAATTAAACACGTGATATTTTTAATCAAATATTCTTTTATTTTAAAGGATTAGTCTGTTGTTCATTTAGTAACTGCCAAAACAAACTTAAAAAATAGCTATTTCCCCTAGTAAATGAGGAACATTTATATCTTATAATACTGAGCCTCTTTTGGCATGGCACGGCTTTAAAAAATCACATTTAATATTATAAAGAATTAGGAACTTCTTTGAGGTAATTTTTATTAAATCTATTACTCATACAACAAAAAAAAACCAAAAACCTATATATATTCTATACAAAAATTCTTTGGTTGAACTTAGTCCCTTACAGAACAATTCTTGCATATAGCCAATTATTTATGCCAATCATGCCAATGCCAATCAAAGGAAACGAACTTTTCTAGTTTGTCCCGGGTCTTGGATTTTATCTATGTATTTATTGTATTAAATCTATTGTCGACTTAGCACCTATAACACAAGTCATTTAGTTGTACTTAGTATAGGGCTAACGAGATCTGTGTAATATGTCCGTGAATATTTATTTATCTATTAACTCAGATGCTTTATCATCATTTACGTTCACTGAGCTCGGTCCAGGTCTATTTCGATCCATGTTTGTATCCTAAAACACGAAAAAGAAAGATTTTAACAAAGCAGATAACACTAACACAATTCACTAGTATGGGTCCATGGGACCCATATAAGCATATATACTCACCTTGCGAGCGGCGCGTACGCACGTCCTATCGCTGTCGCGTTCGGCGTAGCACTACAGGAAGGTACAGGACCGCGCATGAACTTGAGCGCGAATAGTATGAAATACCAAGTGTTTTAAGATTTGGTATGGGTCCACTGGACCCAGGTAGTGAATTAAGGGTTAAGTTAGGTAGGTACTGGATATCTACCTAGCGCTGTGTTCGGTGGTTAGGGAGCATACTGCGAACGATAAAATAGTAATCGTTCGTGTGAAATCGTGTCTAACCATCTCTAGCTTGTCGCACAGGCGAGCCGCAGACATCGAGCATGGCCTTTTAATTAATGAGCGGAGGCGCCTCGACACCCGCCGCTTGTACCGCGCCGTATTTCGTACCTAGGCATTAACCAGCACGATTTAATAACTTCACTTTACGATCCCAAGTTTGAATGGGGAGGCTCACCGGAGCGAAGCTTTTTTTCTCGGGATCAGGCGAGCGTGCGTGCGGGAATGTCACTTATTTGCAAACACGCGCCAACAGCGGCCTCGTTGTGGACCGCGGTCGCTATCGACGAACGTTTGTAGAGCTTTGAGAAAAGCAGGAAGGTGCGCGGGGGTGACCTGTGCGACCCACCATTAGCGCCGCCGCAGCCGCATTCAATAATAATGAACGACCCGCACAAAATATCCTCTGTTTACACCCACACTCTCTCGCTCTCCGTGCCGCGCCGCACCGCACCAACCGACCGCATTTTATTTTTTCGCTGTCGCACATTTCGCCGTCATAGCTATTTCCACTCGAGGCATTATACGCGCGTCCATGTGTGCGTTAGTCCACGTGGACCGCTTCGCTGTCGACCAGCAACCTTCACTGATTCCGTTCGCGTGATTGGTCAAAGCGGCGAGATCGCTTATTAAAGGCGGAGTTACACGCGTTTCTGCTCTCTGATAGGCCGTTGGAGTGTTCCGACCGGCTGCCATTGGTCGAGTCGATTTTTATAAGCGAAGCGGTCCACGTTGACTCGTTTATCTATTCAGACGCCGGCAGCGCGGTCGCGGGGGGAGGTAGGGGGGTATACGGGCAATCAGTAAAGGCGGGAGGAATACGGCCATATTTATAAGAGCTGCGGGGATGCAATCACGAATGCGGCGCGGGGGGAGACGTCGGGCGGCAGGCAGGAGGGAGGCGGCGGCCATTTTGAGGGCAGCTCTTTTTATTCGTTTTTCGCGCCGGGGTGCGTTGGTTCGTCGTCGCTAGAGGCAGCGGGAACGCGCTAATTGCGGGGGTAATGAGGGCGCGCTCGCTCACTCTATTAAACTTGCTGCTCTATCGAGTACCTTATTGATTCCTCCTAATCGTGCAGCGGGCAGGCACCCGGGGCGACGAGTGACGACAAGGCGCGCCACCGCGCTCTGTAAACAAAGCGCCAGCTCTGACATAGCGCGAGAGCGCGACACAGAAAATACAACAAATTGAATTAGAACGATTACGCTTGAGTCGCTTGACTCGCGCGCGTTCTTCCACCGTCACACTATACGCTGACCTACTCACACTTGGTTCAATAGCCTATTAGAGGCTGTTAGCCAAATGACGATTACCTACCCAGTTACTGTTATTTGACGCTTTTTCAGATTTCTACAGATCATTCAGAATAGGTATACTGACTTAATGTAGGTCGGTAGGTACCTCTTAAGTAGTTTAGAAGACAGTTTGGTTGAAAAGGTTTAAATGAATCGATACCGAAATTATATCGTAGTAGGTACCCATACGGTAGTTATACGTATAGGTACATGTCTTTAAACTTTGCTGGAAGAGGGCAATTTTGTTTTGCTTGGTTTTAAGTGGTCGAACTTGTCGTACGCATTTCCTGATAGGTAAATGAATACTCGTAGCCCATGGAATTATTAGCAGGTAGGCTAATTACCAGGCGGTAGTAGGTAGTTACGTTAGTTATTATCACAGTCCAAGATTTATATCTGTGGTTGCAATGATGGAGGTATGAAGTAGGTACCTATTTTGGTACACCCTGTATAACTAGATCAATTAAAGAAAGTGATATACTGATATAGCATAGCTAACGCCCGCGGCGGCGATTCCCGCGTACCCTGCAAATGAGAACCGTACTAGAAACTCAGATAACTTACATACATACTCACAGTTAGATATAGGTTACGTAGAGTATCCACCTACCTTCTTACCAAAGTATTTCTTTAACTTTAGTGGTAAGGAACTTACCTAGGTATAACTTGAATTTTACCCTTCGCGTGGATTCATTTCCGGTTTCAATCCGTTCTCTAATTTTCTGAGTCTAATTTAATTAGGAAATAGGTAGGTAAAAAAAACACTACTGTCATGTGTCCGGGATTGCAGGCATTTTTATTTAGGTAATCTGTCGGGAATACAGCTAAGTAGGTACATTATTGAAAGAAATCCGATAACAGCTTTCATAAGAGTCTATTTTTTTACATTAAGCTTTAGTATAACATTCAAAGGCCTATATACCTATAGTAGGTACTTACCTAGTAGGCACGTAGGTTTTACTTTTGGATTTGGATTGGATTTATCTTGCAATTTTTGTAATGTAACTGAAAACCTATTTAGAGGCTAAACTTTCCACCCATGCCAGGACTCGAACCCGCGACCTCTGGCTAACCGTGCCAGCCAACTGAGCTAATGGGCGACTACCCCCTATCAGTGAAATTTCGAACCTCTTTACAATACTTACTCTCTGTAGGTAGGTATTATACGTTGGTAACTGTAACTGAAATTTGTCTGAAATTCATCATCACTTTTAGGGTGAGTAATGTGTTGGACTTCATAATTAGACTACTAGGAACTTTGGTGCAATTGCTAACCTACTTTATAGGTAGGTACCTACTTATACTTACTTGTATAATAATATGTAGGTACTTACCTATCTTAATGCTTGGACACCTACCTCGTTACCAGAGTAGGTATTTCTTCAACTTAGCAAGTAGGTAAGGTAATCTAAGTACCTATTACGTAACTAAGTAGGTACATAGGTACCAAACTATGATTAATAGGCAAACTAAAACTAATTACCTACCTAATTAAGTTAATACTAGATGTTACCAAAGTATTTCTTCAACTTTAGCAAGTAGCTTAATCTAAGCATCGACTTTTTATTCGACCGGCAGCCGACGTGATATCGGTTTTCTCTCGCATTAGTACAGTAATTGCGGTAGATACTTACGCGGCAAGCACACGTCGGCCACAGCACAGAGATGTAAGCTCGGTTGTATTACAATTTCTCAACTTAACAATCGCTTTTAGGTAGTAAAGACAAAATTACTGAGGTGGTCCCTAAAGGCTCGGGCCAGCTTTTAGTCTGGTAGACATTGCTTTGTATGCCTTTATTAAATTATAATAAGGCCCCAGAAAACCAACTAGGTACTTACTTGGTTTGACTGGGAGAGCAGTCTCGTTTACAATGATTATTGTTTTACCAGAGATTTTTCATAGCCTTTTTACATAAGATTTGTGTTTTATATTGTACCTACCTATAGGTATTTAAACCGCGAGGTAACGAACACAAGAGTGAGAATTGTAAGTGGTAAGCATGGTCTCGCAAACCGCACCAACTGTGTCTATCGGTATACAGTCATCTTAAAGCAACTGTGTCAATCTTGGACACTTTTGTTCCATTCAATTTGTCCAGGCCCGTGAAGGCTGTGACGTTAGGCGGTAAACTACCTCGCAGTCTGTGCAAACACCCACCCAAGTGAACAGAAACAACGAACCCCACTCGCCACGATGTAGTGAGCAGATAAGTAAATTTATTACAGTCACAAAGGCCTTACGATATGATATAAATTAAACAGCGCGGAGCATTACTTACCGCAGTTTAACAATAGGTTTCGCTAGACAATGGCGGCGCTAACAGTCAAGTGTAACAATTTAGTCGTTGCGTAGGCAGGGAGGCGCGGAGGCAGCGATATGAAATTTCATTAACGAGGGTCGCGCGCCTCGCAGCCCCACAAGATGCGGACACGGTGCCGCCGCGCGTGAACCCACGAATAATTCACACGCGAGCCCTACAAATAACGCCCCCGCGCAGCGCCCAGGGCTGCCAACTCTCCGGGCTTGACCCAGAGCCTACGGGTTTCAAAGGTGCATGTCCAGGCTTCGGGTTAATTTCGTGTTCTTCTTCGTTCTTCGGGAGAATATTTTTTTATTTACCTACATATTTACGGTAGGCAAATAAAAATATACTAACTTATGTTTAGTTATGTATTTAAAAGTTGTAATTTAACATGTAGAAATGTAGAACAGGAGGGGAGGCATACCTATACCCATCAGTGGGAGTCGCTAAGTACCTACTTACCTAAATAGTTAACAGAAGTGCTGTCTGTTAGAATTTCTCAAAGAGCGTGAAAGAACGGTTACTTAAGTATTTACCTCAGAAACCCATCCTAAGTAAAAAAAAAACTGTACATAGTTATGTATTTATTATAATTATCTTCAAAAAATATATAATAAAAGGAATGTGCAGCACATCAGTAGGGGTTAACATAAAAGTAACTTCGAAAATCGCCGGGTCTGACTTTTTTTTTAAGGTGGCAGCCCTAGCTGCGCTCCCCCCCCCCCGGCTCCCATCGTCTCTCTCGCCGCAAACTGAGTTATTTATCGCCACCCGCCACCCGGCCGGGGACAGGAAATACCCGCACGTATTTTTACTGCCTGAAGACCTAACCGCGGTCCGACTAGCGACATCTCCCGGGGGTCACTGAAGACATTGTAAAGTTTGAAACCGACGCGTCGTCAGCACAGTGTTACCTTGCCCCTACTTTGTGCGCGTTTTTATCTTGAAATATCTTCTGTTTTGATTTAATTATATACAGGGCTAATAGGTACCTATCTTATGCCTTCATTACTCAAATGCAACTTCTACAAAAAATACTAGGCACCTAAATTGATTGAACAGAAAAAACTTAAAAGAGCAGCAGATAATGCCGGATTTTTTAAATTAATTGTTCCGAAAATCGCGTGTAGGTAAGGTCGCCCGGGGCGAAAGCAACTATGGGGCTAACTAAAGTGACTAATTGATTTTACTCACAATCTAATGATTTTTGTAAAACGTGCCATCTTTTGAAGAGTAGAGCAATTATTACTTTTTTTTATAAAGTCTATATTATGGAGTTTTTAAGTCGCTTACTGTTGTACCGACAGAGCATTTTTTACACTATTTTTATTTTTAATGCACTAACCCGTGCTAAGGAACAAATTTAAAAACCTATTTAGAGGCTAAAAATTTCACCCATGCCGGGATTCGAACCCGCAACCTCTGGCTATCCGTACCAGCGCTCTACCAATTGAGCCAATGGGCGATAATATCAGACTAATAATTATTCGGTACTGTCATCGAATTTTTTTTTCACGAAGATTTATCGATACGTTTAGTACTATGTACCTATCTATCACAACACTATCTAGTATGGGAGACAGTCGCATTCGCCCCATAATAAATTAAATTTTCTGGAAACTGAGCCTTATTCCCAGCATCTAGATACCAATTTCAGATACATGTAGTGTGAAACTATATATACCCTTATTCCAAACGTATAGATTACGATTACAACTAGGTCATTTAACTGATAGTTGCATTAACCCCAAGACGGGGTAAATGTAACTTTTAGTGCTCTTTTTCGACAAAAATGTAAATTATTCAATAACTTAAGCCTATTTTTAACGTACTTTATGTCGGAACTATTCAATGAAAGGCGTGGAATAAAGTAAGTTCATTTAAACATCCATCCTAATTAGGTAGCTAATGGTAGAGGAAGACAAAGTACCAATTTATTAATTTTTAGTTGCTTTCGCCCCGGGTGACCTTACCTGATAACTTCTTTTTTGGCTGCAAAATGTTAGTCATTTAACCAATCCGACGACTAGATATACATATATATATATATATATATATATATATAAAAAATGGGCAAATGCGTGAGTCCGTCACGCATTTGCCCATTTTTTATTGGTAACTTTTTTGCGGCCAGTACCTATTTGCCTAACGAACGGACGTCGCTAGCGTGCGCGCCGCGACACCTACGGTACGGGTCAAGTGCGGAGCCTGCGGGCGGGGGCCCGTAACCCTCGCGGCAAATCCCGACTCGCCCCGCCGCCGTGTCCCGTTTTCCCGCCGGATTTGCGTTATAAGTAAAAATAAAGGCCAGCTAAGTGCGATCGAATCTTAGCGCAGGGTTTTGTAGGTCCGGTTCGCATTTAGGGCCCTCGCCCAGGGCGACTTTTTGTAGCGATGCAGTAGCGATGCTGTCGTGCGTTTGCATCGATACTGCCGCGATGCGGTCACTAGCTGTGTGCCCTCGCCCACGTAACCACGATTCAGTCGCGATGCAAACGCGATACCGTCGCGCTTGTGGCGCGATGCAAAAGCTATTTATTAACGGCACTAAAATGCCCACGATCGGCATCGTTGCAAGATGGACTCCGTTGAGGCGACTTTAGTCACGTTGTCTTTGGTGCTACTTTTTCGTTAGTAGCGCGTTGGCATCGCTTCTGTAGCGCGTTGCAAATGCGCGTAAGCGCGTTCGTAGTGACGAAACGCGCGACAACATCACTACAAAAAGCCGCCGTGGGCGAGGGCCCTTAATTAAGGACAACTAACTAGCGCCACCAATGGGAAAAAAAGATAAGAATATTCTGTACTGTTCATACACCAGGAAAAATAAACATAAAATATTTACAAAGATACAGTACAATTAGCGGGTTATTGCTCACAGCAATTTCTTCCAGACAATCGACGATGGAGAATTGCAATTGCATAATATCTTGTTAAAATGATGTTCACATATTACAAAACATTGTACATGAACACCATGAATATGAATAATGATGATAGCTATTTTTTGAACCTAGGGCTAAGAACCTAGGGCTCCATGGACCTCCATTTCAACCTGTTAGATAGTAGGATATATTTCAGTGGCGCGCAACCACGTTTATTCCCTCGTCTTATCTTTTTGGCCCAGTCGAATCTCCACTACGACCAGAGCAGAATTTTAATGTAGTGACTGGCCGATGGCGCTGTCGCCCCCTTATTTTTAAGTATTCGCGTTTTTTATATTTTTTTCTCATAAAGCTGAAGTGGAATTGGCGAGCCACGTAAGTCGTATGGGCCCAGACAGGTGGACAAAAATTGTCACTGACTAAGGTTCCATGCGACGGATATCGGAAACGTGGCCGACCAAAGCGGAGATGACGGGACGGGACGATCGCACGACTTTTTTACCAGGTTAGGAGGAAGTCGCCATAAGCGAAGGGAGTGCAAAACGAAAGGGGAGGCTTTGCTCAGCTGTGCATGGGACACAAAAATGATACTTACGTAAAAAAAATTTAGATTGCGCTTAGGTACCTATCCTGCGAAATTTTAAACTAGCCACCTACTCGTATTATAATTTAAGAGGCAGCCCTTTATAGGCCCGACGGACTGACAGACGTTGTAAGCATTTTAGTAGGGTTCCGTATTCAAGGACAGAACCTTAAAAAGGGCGATTTGGCCGGCTGGCGCCCTCCCATCGACGCCGCTCGATTAGCGGCGCCCCGGGGGAAATTAAATTTTATTCTAGCATTAATTCCTTTTTGTTTGTGGTCGGAGTACGTCACACCACTCCACTCGTCGCGAGATACTTGAGTCTTTTTAACCTGTGATACTTGCAAGGTGACGAAATTGCCACTGTCAATTTCACCACCTATATTATTTTTTATTAAAAAACGCCAACATATTTCAGGTAGTAGGTAAAAAAGAAAATAATATTGTACATACGTTTGCACAGATCAGGAGCGTTTTTAGTTTTGTTTAATTAAAAAGTTCTTGAATCGACCCGCGGTATCACCTCAGAACAAAAAGAAACTGGCAGCTCGAAGGATCTCAGTTGATGACGTTCTTCCGTGCGTGACGTACTTCTGGATCTCATTTTTCGCTTTAAAATGTTCCTAATTAGAGCAACAAACATCGAATTATTTACCCGAAAATTACCTATTTAAACTGAATTTCTGAAAAAAAGAACTGAATTTTTGGGGCTGCATAGCCGTAATATCTAATTATAAATGTAGTTCTTTTTACATAGGTAGACTCTTTTGTGTCCCAGTCCCAAAGGCCTCTCCATCTCTCCCTGTCCCCAACCAACAAGCACCACCCCAGCAAGAATGCATCTAGGTCGTCCTGCCATCTTCGACATGATCTGCCGCGACGTCGCCGTCGGTGTCCATTGTGTATGTAAGTAATTATTTACAAAAATACTACGAGTACGGTACCTACTGGATGTCGGCGAAGTTTGCTTGCAGATTGACGCTAAGGCGCTTTGGGATGCTAACTAGCGCCACCAGTAGAATAAAAATCATAACTTGTTTTATAATACTTACATGGTTTTCAAAAAATAAAAATCTTAACCACTAATTGTAGAACCTACATTCTAGACTTCTAGAACCTAGGATCAACAGTCTAGGACTTTAATCTATTTCCGCCAAAACCAGGCGTTTTTAGCGGAAATCTATTAAACTCCTAGGGTGTTGATACTTAGTTCCAGGCTGTACGTCCTAAAAATAGTTAGGTATCACAGATTTTTATAATTACTTTAAAAAAAGCTTATTATAAAACAAGTTATGATTTCTATTCCATTGGTGGCGCTAGTTAGCAATCCGAAGTGCCTAATAGCCAATCAGAAGCATTAGTTTACTCGGATGGCGCACTCGGACCGAGCGCACTAAGACCGTGAAAACCTGGCTTTAATGATTTGTCCAAGTTCGCTCGCTGTCGTATTCAGGTCGGTTGGTCATTCCCGGCATTGGACGGCTTTAGGTACACTGGTCCATACATTTGCCTACTAAGCCTTGGTCAGCCGTTGTATGAAAAAATTTTGTGTAGTTATCCTTATCACCTATAGTGTAAAACCAGACCGTTTGTCCAAAACTCGCACAGGCAAACACTTAGGTACGGATGAATCTTCTTCGCATAATCCACTTACAAGAGTTTCCAAGATAATAATAGGCGAAGTGGGTCCTGCAGGAAGGTAGGGTTTACAATAACTTGCCCTTTTAATAATGCGTCATTGGAAGCCGATATCAAAAGAAAGGGGAGCACGGGGGGAGCTCCAATATTTCCGGGTCTGCTGTTGACAAAAGGGTTTCCTTGGGTCTTTTTTACAAAATGAATAAAGGAATAAGTAATCCATAAAAGAATTTTTGTAGAGTCGATTTGTTTCACGGAATTATTTGGGCTTCGTTAGAGAATTCGTTGCGTAAATTCCGGCCCTACTTCACTCCACCGAAGTCTGACTCTATAACCATATGGTTCAGTTGCCTTATATAATAAACCCCCAGTTTCTCGTACACTAACTATATAACTATCTGTTATTCTATATACTGTTAAGAGCTGTCAAATGTTCTTCTTTTGTGTGCACTTTGGCCAACTCTGACAGCTGTTACCTTACAGTAGGTACCTAGATTAACGGCTTGTTAGTGTACCTACCAGAAACCGGGGGAAAACCTGCCGTTTGTCGGGCCACGCGCAGTGTAGGGTTCCGAAAGAAATTGGGTTTTTTACCTGCTCTAGAGAACTTAGGCACCTACAATTTCGTCAAAGTTATTTTTACGAATTTCTCCTTTTTTAAATTTGGTCGCCTATGACTCGTTAACTTGACCTGAAACTATATTATTTCAATAATTAAAAATAAAATAAATAAACTAAACTTGTTTATTTTACTTAGCCACGATAGTTTTCCTTTTAATTTTATTATATGAAGTAGGTACCTACCTAACTACTTACCTGATTTATTTTATACACGGACAGACTAACAGATGGACGGATATGGCGAAACTATAAGGATTCCTAGTATTTTCTAAGGATAACACGAGCACTAGACATAAAAAAAGCTTTCAAAAAGACGCCTGTCAACTGAGTCTTCCGGGACCATGGTACTTGCAAAAGTGCTGAAACGTCAGAAAATTGTAAAATGAAAATTAAACTAGTAAATATCCATTACCTACAGTTTCTATCATAAGGATTCCTTATATGACTACGGAACCCTAAAAAGTGTCGTAGTTATAATATCTAACATTTTTTCCTGTAGGTAGATAGATAGGTATGTACTTCCGCATCGAGACCTTAGTTCTTGCTAATTTTTTATACTTATTCTAAATCCACGGGCAGCGGCCTTAGGTTTAGCTTAACAGTGGGTTTTAGCAGAGTACCTACGGTGTAGCGTCTGAAAAATGCGACATATTACATTGATTAATTAGACGATTAATTTATACAAGACTAAGGCCGGTATTACAGAAGCGTACTCAAGCGCCAATCTCTACTTAAGACTAGTTTTGAGTATGGATTTAATTTTAGAACGTTACTTGAGTCGAGATTCATCAAGCGCGACTCAACTGAGTAATAGCTAATTCGAGAACGATACTTGGGTAGCAATCTCTACTTAAGTAAAGATCAAATCTGTATTTACTCAAGTGTGGTCGGAACCACGCTTGAGAGTCGATCGGCCAGTTATTATAGTTGTCAATTTGGAATGTTTATTGCAAAATTCATATATTCGAAAACCTTGATCACTATGACGAAATAGTTAATGATAGCAGCAGCCCCTTAGGCATTTAAGGGACGCTGAAAACCCCTACTGCATGGATTGTAATAAGTGTTTATGTGCAAAAACAATTACATTAATATTGGGGTGGTTTCAATGAATAAATTTCACGCAACACAATCACTTCGCGAGCGCTTCCGTGCTTCGCAAGGTGCGTTAAGCCGTTGGTGCCGGCTGTCATATAATGGCAGTCGTTAAGCCATGTCAAAGGCCTTATGGGCGGCTTGATAACTTCTGACTGTAAGACCCGCTACTGTCTTACAATCCTCCACCAACCCGGACTTGGCCCCCGTGGTAGAGTATGGCTTAACCTACTTGCGATGCAGGAAGAGACCCGTGCCCCAGCAGTGGGGACATACAAGGGTTGATAACGAACACAATCACTACACCTGGTCCCAAACTAGGATATCCTGTACATTGATAACCAGGCAAGAACGTCACAAACATGAAAGTACACCAAGACTGTGGTCACTTGTACAAATATATAGGCCCACAGTGGGAATCGAACTCACAAGCTCGGTCTTGGTAACCAAGCGCCTTAGCGGCTAGGCCAACAAGACAGTCACAAAGAGGAATAAATAAAATAATCAGTTAAACAATCTCAGCTTTTTTATTGCTCATAAATTTGTAACATAATTGACACATATTCTATAAATCCGCTGTGTTGAAGTTGACTTTGTATCTTCCTCGAGGAGGATCCTCTCCACTGTGGTGTAGTTGAAGTCATGTGTTCAACAAGCAGGTTCCTCTCCACTGCGATGAGGTTGAAGTTTTATGTTTACCGAGCAGGTTCCTCTCCACTGCGGTGAGGTTGAAGTTTTATGTTCAACAAGCAAGTTCCTCTCCACTGCGGTGAAGTTGAAGTTTTATGTTCAACAAGCAGGTTCCTCTTCACTGCAGTGAAGTTGAAGTTTTATGTTCAATGAGCAGGTTCCTCTCTACTGCGGTGAAGTTGAAGTTTTATGTTCAACAAGCAGGTTCCTCTTCACTGCAGTGAAGTTGAAGTTTTATGTTCAATGAGCAGGTTCCTCTCTACTGCGGTGAAGTTGAAGTTTTATGTTCAACAAGCAGGTTCCTCTCCGCTGCGGTGAGTTGAAGTTTTATGTCCAACGAGAAGGTTCCTCTGCACTGTGGTGAAGTTGAAATTTAATGTTCCATGAGCAGGTTCCTCTCCACCGCGATGAAGTTGAGTTTTTGTCTTCTACGAGGAGGACCCTCTCCACTGCAGTGAAGTTGACTTTTTATGTTCCACAAGGAGGATTCTTTCCACTATGGTGAAGTTCCTTGTTCTCATTTTTTCACATCTTGTTTCAAAACAGCGATTAATGTTCCAATTAAAGCACACCGACTATGTACAGATATTAGTAGTTTAGTAAACATAAATAAATAGACAGACGTCAAGAGAATTATTTTATCGACATTTGTTACGTTCCGTTCTGTACTCAAAGCGAATAAATAAAAAAGAAGCGTGAACGTTTTGCTTCCTTTAAATATACGGTTCATTACAAACTAATAACTAAATAAAGAAACTTTGAACATTTTATTTACGAATACATAAACATTATTTTAGTTTCTTCTGTATATTTGACATAATTTACTAAGTTTCATCGTCACGTTTTTGTAACATGCGTAAAACGGAATAAAAATCAATACTTGTATTTTCTTGTCATAGAAAACAAACTTTGATCATAGACAATCTGATTGCAGTTCTGAATCTCTACTTAAGCAGTGATTGGCTGATCTCTACTCAAGAACTGTTTGAAAATAAAGGGAGTGCTTGAGCATCGATTCAGCGCTCAAGTAATGATTGGGCGATCTGAGATCAATCTGTGCTTGAGCATCGTTCTGTAATACCGGCCTAAGTTTGGGGTTTTTTTTTGTCCATTTATTCTCCAAAATGATCTAGATTTTGAAATAGACACCTAGTTTGAATTGTAACGTTCATTATGCCGCAGTTTCCGCGCTACGTTGAATAAAACCTTTTCAATTAATTTCAAGCCTTAAGCTTCAGTAACAAGGTATTTACCTGACCCTAGGTAGGTACCACTTGCTCTACTCGTTCTTGTGAAAAAGGGTTTTGAGTCTTGAAGTACGGACAGACAGACCACCAAACGGTTAGGTTAAATGGTTCCTTCTTCTTCAAATTGTCTTAAGCCTAAAGGGGTTTTTTCCTTATGAGCTATGGAACCCCAAAAATGTTTGTTTTGATATTCGCCGATATTGGTATCGACAAAATACCTAAGTCCACCTTAGTACGTATACCTAATTCTTATCACATTGTACCTACCTATGTCATTTAAATTTTATTGTGCAATACCTAAGTGTAATAAGCTTCTTTCTTTTTTCTATTGGAGGTACCTATCTACCCACCTACGTCATGCTCAAATTGTGGTTTCTTTCGTTCAGAGTGCTTAGTGCGAGTTTTTTAACTACTCGATCGCGTTAACGTAAACTCATATTTCTATGGCATCGAGGAAGCGCCACCTAGCGACAAGTATGGAAATTAAAATTGCTGAGTGCGAGTTGTAATGGTTTACGTTGAGAAGTGAACACGTTTACCAGCCAAAACACGAATAAACGCGAGTGCGAGTTGTACCTACTGTGACAGCGTTTTGCCAGTTCGAACGGTTAACTTACTCATACTCACTAGTTCACTACTCAATGCTCGATTAACGCAGTAGTAAAGATATTCGATTGGATCTGTCAAACTCGCACTAAGCACTCAGATCGTCGAAATGAAGTCCCTTAAACCGTTCACGCAATCACGCATAATGTATGTAGGTACCTATGTCATGATATTTAACTAGCTACTCGATATCGTAGGAGATTTTTTTGACAAAGATCACGTGACGAAGGTCTTGCCTACTTAGAGTTAGTTTTTAGGTTGAAAGCAGGCCTACCCTACTTACGTAGATACCTGTAGGTATTCGTACCAATCACAGCGAAAGTATCTCTCCAATACATCCCCCGTGAAAGCACTGTGCTTTGTAGAGAGGCGAGGGTTGTGGGCGAGGGCAAGGAAGTGATGCAGATAACTTCTGTGACGCTGCAGTATGCAGTTCGCAGCCTCCTCCAACCTTCACCAACTCGCGCCCGTGTTCTTGGGAATCATTTTAAATTCAAGCACCGCACTGTACCACACCGCGCAACGCAGAATGAACTTTAGCGCATTAAACATAAAAGTAAGCTTGGTTTGAGCAACTTCGCATAAGTCATTTCGAAAATCGAACACGTCACCATAACCTCAATATTAGAATTTAGACTTTATTAGGTTGTAATAAAGTTGATACTCGCATCAATAATGCAAAAGTGGTTAAGGCTGTTGGTATGAGTGCGGAGGTGAGAAATACATTAGCGGTACCGTTTTCTATTGGTCGTTGCTCCTGTGTTGATACTAAGCAGTCCACGTGGACCGCTCCAGTGTAGCTTGTCTCGTTTTTTTCAACGGGAAGCCCGCTATCCATCTCACTCTAATCTGCAACGAAACGTGGAATGTCGTGTTTCGGAGTTGTTCAGAAAGTCGTGAGCGTGCATCGTGGTTCAAATAGATGATGCGCGGCAAAAGGACGTAACCGCAACTATTAATTCTTTACGAAATCTCTTTTATCTCTTTGCATTAGGTATTAAATTCAGTTACTGCGCAGTCTCAGTACGATGTTTATAGCTGCAAGGAATATTGATAAGCATTTTTAGGGTTTCCAAGTTAACAGAAAGAAAGCCTTGACTTTAGTCCTTGTCATTTCGTTCGTCCCACTTATCATACTGGGAAGACAAGTTAATATTGATTGCCCGTTTTTGGCATAGTGTCGTTAATTCGTATTAGTGTATATTACATACTACTATGGGCAGGACCGAGTTCACCAGTTGCCACGATCCTACCAAAACTCTTTTGCATCATCAAGATTAGTCGCTGCATGCACACACTCATCGGTTTTTTTTTTATCTTGCCATTCGCTAATATGATGTATTATGTACCCTATTTAAACTATAAATTAAAACATAGCTTTTTCGCTTAAAGCTTCAACGAAAATATACTTGATTTATTTAAATTTTTATGATAATATTTACATTATAATAATATTCACTAAACCTTCAAGAGCTTAATTTTTGCGTATGATAACTTTCTAACACTGATACCTATTATAGTTTCTTCTATTATCTACGTAAGACACTTTCGGATCCCTCATATTCCTGTAGGTATGTTTGAGAAAATAACCCTATTTATGAAAAAAATTGTTTCGTGCGGGTCTAAGAAGAACAAATCCGTGATAGGTAGATCGATTCATTCGGCATCTTTAATATTTCCAAAATGAAAGAAGAGTGAATCGACTAAGTTCAAAATGTAAGTAGGTACGTCATTACATTTTGCTCTCCCGTCGTAGGTAAAGTAGAACACGGTCAATTGAACAAATGATCTCTTTGATCAACTGACAGCTGTTAACAGTAGATTAACTGATTCTTAGTCTACAAGAAACAGAGGTAAGCTTCTCGCCAACATACAAATTAAGGTCGGCAAAATGTATGAATACGAAGCGAAGAGTTGCTTATTGAACAGGTTATAAAAATGAATAATAAAACGATAATTGTTAGCGTATGACATGATCGAGGAATGAAAGAGAGAAATAAACGAACACGGCAAAGAGAAAACATCGGTCGGTTTTCTCTTTGCCCGACCGACGACGGATCCCAATTACTGTTGTTCGTCTGGCCCATGGCCGGTTTTTAAGTCAATTAAGGTTGTAAGCTAAAAGCGGTTGTTGCTACATTTAAATTATCGGCCTGGGCATTCAAATAACGCCACTTTTTTTTCGTGTCGGCACTATTTTATTTATGGTTATGTTATAGTGGGCATAATAACGCGGCGTGGGTGATACGATATGCGCGTATCGAATATTCATTCACTTAGTCACGCGGGCCTCTATAGACGAAATTGTGTCTTATTGCTATTTTAACGTGATAATGAGGTAAGTCAGATGCAGTTTCTGGCAATCTTGCAAAGTCAAGCCACATACCTACCTTAAGGCTGTTCTTACCTACGTGGCGCTGCTGTCTCGCTCGCACAATTTAACATTTTCAAATAAGTATTGAAATAAAATGAGTTATCTTTTCATAAATGTGGTGTGTCTAAGGTTTAACGCATAATTCAATTACGGACATTTTAAATATATTTCATTTTTCTATTAATAGATTTATTTTTTCTAAATTAAAGTGGTTTAAAAATTTAATTCATGTTGTAAAGCGGTTTAAAAAGAATAAAAGCGAAACTACTACAACTTTGTACTTTATTTAAAATGTGTTTGTTTATTTTATTGGTAATATAAACCGAAAACTGGATAAGAACAGAATAAGCAGGTATAAATAGTCAGGTCTAGACTAGACGAAATGTGAAGTAGTAATCTTAAAGTAGTAATGCTAAAAAATTAAGGAAATCTCAAGAATAGGTAACGTAATTTAAAATTTTCAAAATGATAGAAAGAATTAAAGAAATATACAAAATGGTGTAAAGAGGTTTGCACCGTTACAAAGTCAATCTATAACAAACACTAAAAATGTGCCGTGTACGTCCACAATGACTTTTATTCAAACCCTCAGACCACATTTATCAAAAGTAGGTATATTTTTGTGACAATTACAAAAAAGAAATTAAATTGTGCGAGTATGTTCATACTCGTAGGTAAAGGTACTATTCCGTGCATCGCGATTGATCGCGGCCGCGCGCGGCCTACGATTGTCGTCAGTCGCTCGCGACAATAGTCACAGTATGAAAATGTATGGCACTGCTTCCGAGGCCCGCGACAGACACGCGCTGCCGACGAATGTCGTGAGCCGCGCGCGGCCGTGTCTCGAAGTTATTCAGTGTTGTTCGTCAGCTCCCTTGAGACGTGTCTACCGGAGTCAAAATCATGGTCGAAGTGCTAATTGACATTCTTGAAGAAGAAGAGGAGGATGACGAGCTGTTGTTGCTATATTATGAAAATAGAGAACCAATTGACCCTATTTTTAAAAGTAGAAATGAAGAAGGATACTACCAAATATTGATTCAAAAGCATTTGTATTGTGATGAAAAAAAATTTCGGAAGTTTTGCCGACTAAATAAAAAACAATTCAATTTTGTGTTATCGTTAATTATAGAAGAAATTAAGCCGAAAACATGTAAAAAATCAATATGCCCAGAAGAAAAGTTATTCTTAACACTTCGGTAAGTATCACAGTTACTTGACAATGATAAAAACATTAATTCTCTACACAGTGAAAATTTAATCATTTTGTTCTCGTTATCTGGTGATTGTATTTCTAACTTATTTATGTAATTCATGATCAACAACTTTTTCTACGGGACTAACATTCATTGTCACCAGGCATAGGGAATAAAGTGATCAAACTTCACTGTGTATATACAACACAAAAAAATTAAATGATTCTTACGTTTATATATCAGTCTCAAAATCACAGCAAATAATTACCACAAAGTCGACTATACTAAAAACATCAGTTTTCGTTATTAAACAAAAGGTATTCCATGCCAATCAAAGGTAGGTCAGCTGGTTCTTCTTGGCCAGTTGTTGCAACACTTACAGGCGGACATGCCATACTTATTGAAGGCAGGTCAGCTGGTTCTTCTTGGCCAGTAGATGCAGCACTTACAGGCGGGCATGGCATACTTATTGAAGGCAGGTCAGCTGGTTCTTCTTGGCCAGTAGATGCAGCACTTACAGGCGGGCATGGCATACTTATTGAAGACAGGTCAGCTGGTTCTTCTTGGCCAGTAGATGCAACACTTATAGTCGGGCATTGCAGATTTATTGATTGATCAGCTGATTCTTTTTGGCTAGTAGATGCTGCACTTATGGGTGAATATATGTTATAATGTGATGCTGATGATGGTGATTCACCAGTTGTGGGTGGATTGTAATTAGTAGTGGCTGCAGTTGGATTTGTCACGTGGTATGTTGATTCAGCACTTCCTGGTCGTGGTTCTGTAGACGATGATGGACTTGGAGAATACATTATCCCACAATGAGATTCAACTGCCAGCATCTTATATTTCGTAAGTGTTTCAAAGAGCTCCTGCATAGCTTTAATTTGTAAATAAGGAGGAAGTTTTTTGAGAACACTGTTTGCTTGTCTAGTGGATAAATATATTTCATCATCGCTGTCACAACTGTTCCTAGAAGGTAAAGACAAATTTTGTAACAGTTTCTGCCGTGACTCGTCCCTCTTTTTTAGGTACATCAATATATTATCTTTAGTTTTGCGAGGGCGTTTACTTTTTTTTTCTGAGTCTGTTAAATCCTCCAGCAGGTGATTTTCAGGTAGATTTAAACTATTTTCCGGATCGGTCATATCTGTTGCTTCTGTAGTGGCCTCCACCTCGTCTCTGTATGAAGGCCCCGGAGAGAGTACATCCGATGAAGACAGGGAGTGTTCGTCTTCAACAGTGCTAATACTTGTTCTTTCTTGGGAAACTGAATCTAAAAATGATAGTTGTAAGCGGTAACTTTGAAATTTACTCCGTGGGTGTGCTGCAGATCCTGTACCACTTTTATTTTTTTTCTTTTGCCGATAGTATGTGTCTTTGATATTTTTCCATCGATTCTTACAAGCTTTTCCTGTAAAAAAAGTAATTAAATTCAAGTTTATTTATTTATTACTAGCAGACCCACCCGTGGCTTTAACCGCGTGGAATATGACCTGATTGCAGCGCCACCTACCGGGTCCAATATATAGCCTATGTTAATCAATGTAAATGTATCTTTCTACTGGTGAAAGATTTTTTTTAGTTTATTCTTTACAAACACACACAAAAAAATACAAATCTTTCCTCTTTATAATATTAGTGTAGATTCACGGATGTGTAGATTATACAAAACACAAATGTCATAAATTTTTGGGCATAGCCTTTCAAATTATTGATTATTTTTATTTTTATTTCACTATCATTTTTTTCAGATTTATTGCTGCGGGAGAAAGTTACGAGTCACTATCATTTGCCTATCGAATATCGGAAAGCTACATATCTAGAATCATCAAAAAAGTATTGCGATTGTTGAGAATAAAGCTTTTGCCAATCGCTATACCTACCCCTACAGAAAACGATTTCAAGGCAATCGAAAAAGAATTTTGGATGAGGTGGAATATGCCAAATTGCGTGTCAAGCATTGATGGGAAGCATGTCCGCGTCAAGTGTCCACAGAAAACTGGTTCTCTTTATTTCAACTATAAAGATTATTTTTCTATCGTTTTACTTGGTTTGGTTGACGCAAATTATAAATTTGTAGCTGTTGACGTTGGATCATACGGCAAAGAAGGCGACAGCAATATTTTTAGAAAATCAGCAATAGGAAGAAAAATGGCTAATAACACTTTCAATGTACCGCCCGCGAAGTATTTACCGGGTAATCAAGACACACTTCCGCACTTTTTAATTGGTGATGAGGCTTTTCCTCTCAGCACCTACATGATGAAGCCTTATCAGAGAAGAGATGCTTTACTGGATCGAGAAATCGATATTTTCAACTACAGGCTTTGTCGCGCTCGACGAGTTGCTGAGAATGCTTTCGGCCTGCTAAGTCAAGTATTTAGAATATTTTATACTCCGATCGCCATTGCACCAGAAACTTGCACTGATTTAATATTGACAGCATGTTGCTTGCATAATATTTTGCGTGATGGATATCTGGAACACAACCAACATCCATACTATGTTCGTGATGAAGCTGATAACCCAACACAAAATATGATCAACCTTTCCAGCACAAGAGGATTCTCTTGGGAAGCTATTGAATGCCGAGACAAACTAAAACAGTTCTTCTGCTCAGAACATGGTCGGGTATCGTGGCAGTGAAATAATTTCTTGCCTAAGAACGGTTATTATAAGTGAACTTACCTACCTTTTTAAGTATATTAAAAAAAGTACTTACTAGTTTTGTTCATCATTTTAGCTACTTCTTCCCAAGTTTTTTCACGCTTGTATGAGTTTTTGTAATCTCCAATACTCATATCGTATATTATGGGATTTTGAGACACAAAATTTATTAATATTTCATCTTCCTCGACCGAAAACTTTTCTCCTGCGTTCCTAGACATGTTTGCGCCATGAAATCTACGATGTTAATGAACAAAGCTGAGCATGTCGAGACACGCACGGCCGTGCGCGGCTCACGACATTCGTCGGCAGCGCGCGTCTGTCGCGGGCCTCGGAAGCAGTGCCATACATTTTCATACTGTGACTATTGTCGCGAGCGACTGACGACAATCGTAGGCCGCGCGCGGCCGCGATCAATCGCGATGCACGGAATAGTACCTTAATAGTTAGGTATAGGTAACTACCTAATAAGTAATCGCGATTAGACCCGTTTAATATATAACTAAGAACAGCCTTAACAACCGTGACAATTATCGTCTTGTGTCACCTATTAATTACTTATTCAGTCGACAGCAGATCAACCTTTACATTCTGTTACTAAGTCACCCTTGGCGTAGCAGAACAGATAAGTTAGGCACACACAATGTGCAAGAGGTTCTTGCGGTTAAATAATAAAATATAATTATTATGACTTCCAAAACACTGTTTATTATAAAACCTTAGAAAAACTGATGTTGAGGTACAGAATAACCAGAAAAAAGATACTTTGCAAGTAAGTAAAAGTTATCTATAATAGTAATGTTTCGTGAAAAGGTGAAGTAGCAAGTGGAGATCCAAAAGAAATCTAGACTGGGTGATGTAATTTTAAATTATGATTTAAATACTAAAGAAGTTTTAAACACATGTTTCATTTCATGTGCTGTCGACTGCACTTATACCTACCACTACCTAGTGGTTTTCATTCGTAGTCAGTCTCTGTGTGTATCCTGTCAACTGCAAAATACACCGTGCCTTTACATTGTAGTTGCGAAATCGCCCGTAACGTAACAAGGTAGAGTTCACGCACGTAAAGGTTGACGTGCCATCGAATTTACAGTAGAGAACATTGATGAACATTAACCCTACCCCATTTTTTATTTAATATTGGTATATACGGTCTAAAAATGGAGTAGGGTTAAGTTTCATCCATACGCCTTAACTTTCACCTCAGTCCTTTAACTATGTTAGTAGGTATCTACTGTAACGATACTTCTTTATAGTAAGTGGCTGGCCGGCGCAGCCGTCAAGTTTCAATTATTTTAAAGGAAATCGTTACCTACATCTTGTATAGGTGTCAATCGAGCCCTAGCTAGGCAAAGGATCACCTTTATCTACATAAAGATGATCCTTTGTTTAGCTACTAGTACCTACGTACCTACTTACAGTCTATTTATTCTTACTTGTCTAATTTAGTAAACAAGATTCTAACCTTAAAATTGAGATTAGATGCCTAAACGAAAACACGACAATACACTACCTCATACAGTCAACAGTCATACCACGACTTACCTACAACAATACAACGCTCCTTCAAATTTTTCTTCGCAAATGCAAGAAGTATACAGGGTGTCCCAAAAATAGGACGTCACGCTGACATTTCCATAGAAAAGTGTCATGAGTATTAAGTGTGACCAATTTCAATAATTTTTGAAAAAAACGCCACTTTATGATGATTTTTGTATCAATGATCTTCTAAAAAACCGTTTATTTAAAAGAGAAATACGTTAACGGCTTGGTCAATACTTACTTATGATTTAGCAAATATTATTTAGTTGATGATCAAAGTGAAACACTGACAATTTTATTGTCAGTCAATTTTTATTCTCTCAAAAAAACAATAGCTCGACTTTGAGCATCTACCACGAAAAAAAAAAACTTGAAACGCAGTGAACTAATTAAGCATGAGAAGATCAGGCCGTAATTTTATTAAAAGATGACACTTGTGCATAAGGGTAGGAGGAAGACAATTCGAACACTTGTTATAAATAAAATGCATTCATAAAAAAAACCGTTTTTTATTATCCCTCAACGTCCCCATTGTTCCCACCAAACTGGTGTCTAATCTGGCAACATTCAAATGCTATCTCTTGTCTACGTCCACAACAGATGCCAGACGCTATTTTGGTTTGAACAGCGACTTAGTTTTTGTCTTTTTCACTCCCTAATGTCTTAGTCAGGCTAAAAAAGAGACACCCTACTAGACCAATTCTCTTATCTACTCGATTTTGTCAACTGCAGGGATTTCCTAGGTTTTTTAATAATTTGACTTGGTATAATGTGTTTTTGCAAACACATTATACCATTTTGGAATCGGTATAGCACAGGGAAGTTTTAAAAAAGCATTAGTTCACTACGTTTCAAGTATTTTTTTTTCGTGGTAGATGCTCAAAGTCGAGCTATTGTTTTTTTGAGAGACTAAAAATTGACTCTGACAATAAAATTGTCAGTGTTTCACTTTGATCATCAACTAAATAATGTTTGTTACATCATAAGTAAGTATTGACCAAGCCGTTAACGTATTTCTCTTTTAAATAAACGGTTTTTTAGAAGATCCTTGATACAAAAATCATCAAAAAGTGGCATTTTTTTCAAAAATTATTGAAATTGGTCATAATCAATACTCATGACACTTTTCTATGGACATGTTAAGCTTATTTGATGCGCCTTAAGTCCATCTACCTCCGATGTCAGCGTGACGTCCTATTTTTGGGACACCCTGTATGTAAACAAGGCAAATTTGATGAATTGAAATGTATTCTTAAGGCGATCCCACACGAAGTACCGAAACTTGGATAAAGAGTGATTACGAAGCACGACTTTATCAGCTACCTAACTACACACATAACTATAGCTAGGTATAGGACAAATACTACTGGAGGCGGCGTATCGATATACGTACACAACAACTTAAGACACAGCGTTACGATGGATTTAAGTGAAAAAAATACCAACTACTTATGGTTATTTTTGGATCAATTATCTCTCCATATTGGAGGAGTCTACCGACCTGGAAGCTCCAACTTGGAGGGTTTTCTTGAAACGTTCTCTAGTCAGCTCGAAGATAGAAAGAGATCTATTATATTTGGAGACTTTAATGTCGACCTACTCGACAGAAACACGTAAAAACTGTGGAGACATATACCAGCACCATTATCGAATCCGGTTATAGTATACTGAATAAAATAAATTCGGAATATTGTACAAGAGTGACCGATTCTACTTCAACAATCCTAGACCATGTAATCACTAATGTCACTAACGACTCATTTTGTCTCTCATTGTTGGATTCATATCTCTCCGACCATAAACAAATATATCTTGAATTAAGTAAATGTAAAACAATTCCTAAGCAAAAAATCAAATATGATTGTATAGACTACCAAGGCTTATTTACTTCTATAACTAATACCATTGAATTAATTCAATGCTAATACTAACCTAGACACTGTGACGTAGCTAAGCACGTCACCAGCCACACCACAAGCACCACGCAGGCACGGCGTGACAAGGCGCCAGCGGAGCGCGGCCCGCGGCGCGGGGCGCCGCATGCAGTGACGCCAGCAAGGACTGGCGGGAGGCGCGGCACGGCGGCGACGCGAATATAAAAGGCGCAGCGCTAGCTCAGTCGAGCGGCTCCCACTACCAGTAAAGACGTTCACCGTAGGTCCGGTCCCGGTGTCAATTTAAGGGGTTTCTGGTTCGCTGTGGGAGTCCCGGTAGGGCTTCAGGACAGTCGGAGGGGATCCCGATCTGTAGAGGGTTGAGGAGCAAGTGAGGGCACATCGGCTGATCGCCGGAAGCGGTACAGTGGTCCGCCTCTGTGGGCCCATCCGAGGTTAGCCGATGCCACTCACGAGATGTCCTAGGGCATGGCATGTTGGTTCGCCGATATTAGCCGGTCTAGGACATCTCGTGTGCCCACCTTAGCCTCTGGGTGCTGGCACGTTGGGGTTCCCGATGGTGGCCACCCCAGATAATAGGGAATCCTGAGAGCGGTATGTTGGGGATCCCGATATCGGCCACTCCAGGATCATTGAGAGTCGTAGGTACCTCTCACCGGGAATAAGTACAGCAGTTAATAATAGTGAGCAAGTCGCCCCTAGTGTCCATCAGTAGTTAAGTCGTGTGAGTGTCAGTGTGTAACAAAGACAGTGATAATACAGGGACAATGGTTAAAACCAGTGGTAGGTTAAGTGAGAGACAATTTGAGTGTGTAGGATTAGTTATGTAAATATTAGGTCTGTGTATATTAAATGGTGTCGGCTTTTGGAATCCAAGCGTAGTCATTTGTGAGTAGTCCCCATAGGCATCCTTGAAAGCGCCAACCCGAGTAGTCTTTCACCGGGTCGCGCAGAAACCTAGCCCCTCAGGCAGAGCACCTCAAGAGGTTAGTGTTACAATGGCGCCCAACGTTTAAAACCCATATATCCTAGGGACCATACTCACACAAGTGACGAAACGACGATTATACTAAAGTCAGAAGCGTGTGAAGTACATAATTAAAATACAGTGTTACGATAGACTAACATAATTACCTATTTATAAACCTATAAAAGTCAGAGTCAGTCAGAGAACTTAACAGTGTAGTCAGGGAAGTCATCGAGTGCGAACCCCAGCAAAATAAAAATAATCGCGAAGAAATTAGTGAAAGAATATCTAAATAAACAGAACCTGAAGTTGCGAGGGAAACAAATGCCAACTTCCTGGATTTACGCCCTGAAGAAGGACGAACTGACCAGAGTAGCAAGAGAAAAAGGCATAACGACAGACGGGCAAACAATAGACACCATCAGAAAAGCAGTAGTGGAAGAGATAAGGCGGGAAGAACAAGTACAAACCGAAGAAACACCAAATATAGATCCGAGTTACTGCATCAGAGACAAAAAACTCTACAAGAAGATCGGAAGTATGTCATACGGGGTAAAGATACAACCGCAATCAGAATGGAAACTTTGCATACCGAAAAGTTCAAAGACAGAGATACTCCAGGAGAACCACGATTCACCTAACGCGGGCCATCTGGGAACAGCCAAAACTTTAAATAAGATAGCTCAACGGTACTACTGGCCAGGAATGTACCGAGATGTTGCAAAATACGTGAGAAACTGCGAAACTTGTCAACGAAATAAACCACAGCAAACAAAAACAGCAGGCTTAATGCACGTAAATAATGATACAGAACCATGGCAAACAATAACAACGGATCTAATAGGACCACTCCCAAGGTCATCGAAAGGGTACAACTATATAATAGTATTCCACGACAAGTTTACAAAGTGGACCGAAGTAAGAGCACTGAGAACAGCAACCGCAACGACCATAATAAGAGCCCTGAAAGAATGCATTCTTATGCGCTACGGATGTCCTAGAACAATTTTGTCCGATAATGGCCGGCAATTCGTCAGTAAACAGTTTCAGGACGAACTCAAGAAATACGGCATCGAACAAAGACTAACACCTCCCTATTCAGCACAATGTAACCCCACAGAGAGAGTTAACAAGACGTTAGAATCAATGATAACAGCTTACATATCTGAAAACCACAAAAAATGGGACGAGTTCTTGCCAGAGTTTAACTTCGCACTTAACACATCACGACAAGAATCAACTAAATATACGCCGGCCTTCATGCTGTTCGGAAGAGAACTTAAAATGCCAGGAGATAGAAACGATTTCCCTACACCAGCCCTAAAAGAAAGACAAAGAATCGAGGAGGTATATGAACTAGCACGAATACATCAGAACACGGCATCGAACAGACAAAAAATACATTACGACAAGCACCGGAGACAGTGGGAACCACGCCTAGGGGATTTAGTACTGAAAAGAGAATTCCCACTCTCAAACGCGGGTCGAGACTTCTGTGCGAAACTAGCACCAAAGTTTTCAGGACCCTATAGAATAGTCGAGATAATGTCACCCGTAATGTTTAAGTTAAGTGACCAGGCACGAAGAAGGCGATTGATAACGAGCCACGTGAAGGATTTAAAGGAATACCACACAGAAAAATAAAAGATGATATTTACAGAAAACGAAACAAATAAATTCTTGGTACAACTTAATTTTTTTTACGAACGATTTTATTTTAGTTACTAAATTAGTAATCGACACTAGGGGCGACAAGTAGCCGTAGAACGGAACGCAAAAAAAAAAAAAGAAAGTCGATGACAGCTTATTTATCGGTAAATTGTATTGTCGGGAGGTTATCAGGTTACAATCATGTAAATAAAACAGCTAAAGAGCTACAAAACAAGTTAATAACAAGGTAAACTACTAAAAAGGTTCTAGGAAAAGGATTAAAAGGCAAGTTCGTGTTATTAGACAGTCGGGGAAAACGCGTAAAGGAGTAAAGTGTTAGGGCAACCATTCCGGGCGTTTCTGTAATGCTGATTTTTTCCCCACAGGAAAAAATCCTCACACGAAGGGGGGGAATGTGACGTAGCTAAGCACGTCACCAGCCACACCACAAGCACCACGCAGGCACGGCGTGACAAGGCGCCAGCGGAGCGCGGCCCGCGGCGCGGGGCGCCGCATGCAGTGACGCCAGCAAGGACTGGCGGGAGGCGCGGCACGGCGGCGACGCGAATATAAAAGGCGCAGCGCTAGCTCAGTCGAGCGGCTCCCACTACCAGTAAAGACGTTCACCGTAGGTCCGGTCCCGGTGTCAATTTAAGGGGTTTCTGGTTCGCTGTGGGAGTCCCGGTAGGGCTTCAGGACAGTCGGAGGGGACCCCGATCTGTAGAGGGTTGAGGAGCAAGTGAGGGCACATCGGCTGATCGCCGGAAGCGGTACAGTGGTCCGCCTCTGTGGGCCCATCCGAGGTTAGCCGATGGCACTCACGAGATGTCCTAGGGCATGGCATGTTGGTTCGCCGATATTAGCCGGTCTAGGACATCTCGTGTGCCCACCTTAGCCTCTGGGTGCTGGCACGTTGGGGTTCCCGATGGTGGCCACCCCAGATAATAGGGAATCCTGAGAGCGGTATGTTGGGGATCCCGATATCGGCCACTCCAGGATCATTGAGAGTCGTAGGTACCTCTCACCGGGAATAAGTACAGCAGTTAATAATAGTGAGCAAGTCGCCCCTAGTGTCCATCAGTAGTTAAGTCGTGTGAGTGTCAGTGTGTAACAAAGACAGTGATAATACAGGGACAATGGTTAAAACCAGTGGTAGGTTAAGTGAGAGACAATTTGAGTGTGTAGGATTAGTTATGTAAATATTAGGTCTGTGTATATTAAATGGTGTCGGCTTTTGGAATCCAAGCGTAGTCATTTGTGAGTAGTCCCCATAGGCATCCTTGAAAGCGCCAACCCGAGTAGTCTTTCACCGGGTCGCGCAGAAACCTAGCCCCTCAGGCAGAGCACCTCAAGAGGTTAGTGTTACAATGGCGCCCAACGTTTAAAACCCATATATCCTAGGGACCATACTCACACAAGTGACGAAACGACGATTATACTAAAGTCAGAAGCGTGTGAAGTACATAATTAAAATACAGTGTTACGATAGACTAACATAATTACCTATTTATAAACCTATAAAAGTCAGAGTCAGTCAGAGAACTTAACAGTGTAGTCAGGGAAGTCATCGAGTGCGAACCCCAGCAAAATAAAAATAATCGCGAAGAAATTAGTGAAAGAATATCTAAATAAACAGAACCTGAAGTTGCGAGGGAAACAAATGCCAACTTCCTGGATTTACGCCCTGAAGAAGGACGAACTGACCAGAGTAGCAAGAGAAAAAGGCATAACGACAGACGGGCAAACAATAGACACCATCAGAAAAGCAGTAGTGGAAGAGATAAGGCGGGAAGAACAAGTACAAACCGAAGAAACACCAAATATAGATCCGAGTTACTGCATCAGAGACAAAAAACTCTACAAGAAGATCGGAAGTATGTCATACGGGGTAAAGATACAACCGCAATCAGAATGGAAACTTTGCATACCGAAAAGTTCAAAGACAGAGATACTCCAGGAGAACCACGATTCACCTAACGCGGGCCATCTGGGAACAGCCAAAACTTTAAATAAGATAGCTCAACGGTACTACTGGCCAGGAATGTACCGAGATGTTGCAAAATACGTGAGAAACTGCGAAACTTGTCAACGAAATAAACCACAGCAAACAAAAACAGCAGGCTTAATGCACGTAAATAATGATACAGAACCATGGCAAACAATAACAACGGATCTAATAGGACCACTCCCAAGGTCATCGAAAGGGTACAACTATATAATAGTATTCCACGACAAGTTTACAAAGTGGACCGAAGTAAGAGCACTGAGAACAGCAACCGCAACGACCATAATAAGAGCCCTGAAAGAATGCATTCTTATGCGCTACGGATGTCCTAGAACAATTTTGTCCGATAATGGCCGGCAATTCGTCAGTAAACAGTTTCAGGACGAACTCAAGAAATACGGCATCGAACAAAGACTAACACCTCCCTATTCAGCACAATGTAACCCCACAGAGAGAGTTAACAAGACGTTAGAATCAATGATAACAGCTTACATATCTGAAAACCACAAAAAATGGGACGAGTTCTTGCCAGAGTTTAACTTCGCACTTAACACATCACGACAAGAATCAACTAAATATACGCCGGCCTTCATGCTGTTCGGAAGAGAACTTAAAATGCCAGGAGATAGAAACGATTTCCCTACACCAGCCCTAAAAGAAAGACAAAGAATCGAGGAGGTATATGAACTAGCACGAATACATCAGAACACGGCATCGAACAGACAAAAAATACATTACGACAAGCACCGGAGACAGTGGGAACCACGCCTAGGGGATTTAGTACTGAAAAGAGAATTCCCACTCTCAAACGCGGGTCGAGACTTCTGTGCGAAACTAGCACCAAAGTTTTCAGGACCCTATAGAATAGTCGAGATAATGTCACCCGTAATGTTTAAGTTAAGTGACCAGGCACGAAGAAGGCGATTGATAACGAGCCACGTGAAGGATTTAAAGGAATACCACACAGAAAAATAAAAGATGATATTTACAGAAAACGAAACAAATAAATTCTTGGTACAACTTAATTTTTTTTACGAACGATTTTATTTTAGTTACTAAATTAGTAATCGACACTAGGGGCGACAAGTAGCCGTAGAACGGAACGCAAAAAAAAAAAAAGAAAGTCGATGACAGCTTATTTATCGGTAAATTGTATTGTCGGGAGGTTATCAGGTTACAATCATGTAAATAAAACAGCTAAAGAGCTACAAAACAAGTTAATAACAAGGTAAACTACTAAAAAGGTTCTAGGAAAAGGATTAAAAGGCAAGTTCGTGTTATTAGACAGTCGGGGAAAACGCGTAAAGGAGTAAAGTGTTAGGGCAACCATTCCGGGCGTTTCTGTAATGCTGATTTTTTCCCCACAGGAAAAAATCCTCACACGAAGGGGGGGAATGTGACGTAGCTAAGCACGTCACCAGCCACACCACAAGCACCACGCAGGCACGGCGTGACAAGGCGCCAGCGGAGCGCGGCCCGCGGCGCGGGGCGCCGCATGCAGTGACGCCAGCAAGGACTGGCGGGAGGCGCGGCACGGCGGCGACGCGAATATAAAAGGCGCAGCGCTAGCTCAGTCGAGCGGCTCCCACTACCAGTAAAGACGTTCACCGTAGGTCCGGTCCCGGTGTCAATTTAAGGGGTTTCTGGTTCGCTGTGGGAGTCCCGGTAGGGCTTCAGGACAGTCGGAGGGGATCCCGATCTGTAGAGGGTTGAGGAGCAAGTGAGGGCACATCGGCTGATCGCCGGAAGCGGTACAGTGGTCCGCCTCTGTGGGCCCATCCGAGGTTAGCCGATGCCACTCACGAGATGTCCTAGGGCATGGCATGTTGGTTCGCCGATATTAGCCGGTCTAGGACATCTCGTGTGCCCACCTTAGCCTCTGGGTGCTGGCACGTTGGGGTTCCCGATGGTGGCCACCCCAGATAATAGGGAATCCTGAGAGCGGTATGTTGGGGATCCCGATATCGGCCACTCCAGGATCATTGAGAGTCGTAGGTACCTCTCACCGGGAATAAGTACAGCAGTTAATAATAGTGAGCAAGTCGCCCCTAGTGTCCATCAGTAGTTAAGTCGTGTGAGTGTCAGTGTGTAACAAAGACAGTGATAATACAGGGACAATGGTTAAAACCAGTGGTAGGTTAAGTGAGAGACAATTTGAGTGTGTAGGATTAGTTATGTAAATATTAGGTCTGTGTATATTAAATGGTGTCGGCTTTTGGAATCCAAGCGTAGTCATTTGTGAGTAGTCCCCATAGGCATCCTTGAAAGCGCCAACCCGAGTAGTCTTTCACCGGGTCGCGCAGAAACCTAGCCCCTCAGGCAGAGCACCTCAAGAGGTTAGTGTTACAATGGCGCCCAACGTTTAAAACCCATATATCCTAGGGACCATACTCACACAAGTGACGAAACGACGATTATACTAAAGTCAGAAGCGTGTGAAGTACATAATTAAAATACAGTGTTACGATAGACTAACATAATTACCTATTTATAAACCTATAAAAGTCAGAGTCAGTCAGAGAACTTAACAGTGTAGTCAGGGAAGTCATCGAGTGCGAACCCCAGCAAAATAAAAATAATCGCGAAGAAATTAGTGAAAGAATATCTAAATAAACAGAACCTGAAGTTGCGAGGGAAACAAATGCCAACTTCCTGGATTTACGCCCTGAAGAAGGACGAACTGACCAGAGTAGCAAGAGAAAAAGGCATAACGACAGACGGGCAAACAATAGACACCATCAGAAAAGCAGTAGTGGAAGAGATAAGGCGGGAAGAACAAGTACAAACCGAAGAAACACCAAATATAGATCCGAGTTACTGCATCAGAGACAAAAAACTCTACAAGAAGATCGGAAGTATGTCATACGGGGTAAAGATACAACCGCAATCAGAATGGAAACTTTGCATACCGAAAAGTTCAAAGACAGAGATACTCCAGGAGAACCACGATTCACCTAACGCGGGCCATCTGGGAACAGCCAAAACTTTAAATAAGATAGCTCAACGGTACTACTGGCCAGGAATGTACCGAGATGTTGCAAAATACGTGAGAAACTGCGAAACTTGTCAACGAAATAAACCACAGCAAACAAAAACAGCAGGCTTAATGCACGTAAATAATGATACAGAACCATGGCAAACAATAACAACGGATCTAATAGGACCACTCCCAAGGTCATCGAAAGGGTACAACTATATAATAGTATTCCACGACAAGTTTACAAAGTGGACCGAAGTAAGAGCACTGAGAACAGCAACCGCAACGACCATAATAAGAGCCCTGAAAGAATGCATTCTTATGCGCTACGGATGTCCTAGAACAATTTTGTCCGATAATGGCCGGCAATTCGTCAGTAAACAGTTTCAGGACGAACTCAAGAAATACGGCATCGAACAAAGACTAACACCTCCCTATTCAGCACAATGTAACCCCACAGAGAGAGTTAACAAGACGTTAGAATCAATGATAACAGCTTACATATCTGAAAACCACAAAAAATGGGACGAGTTCTTGCCAGAGTTTAACTTCGCACTTAACACATCACGACAAGAATCAACTAAATATACGCCGGCCTTCATGCTGTTCGGAAGAGAACTTAAAATGCCAGGAGATAGAAACGATTTCCCTACACCAGCCCTAAAAGAAAGACAAAGAATCGAGGAGGTATATGAACTAGCACGAATACATCAGAACACGGCATCGAACAGACAAAAAATACATTACGACAAGCACCGGAGACAGTGGGAACCACGCCTAGGGGATTTAGTACTGAAAAGAGAATTCCCACTCTCAAACGCGGGTCGAGACTTCTGTGCGAAACTAGCACCAAAGTTTTCAGGACCCTATAGAATAGTCGAGATAATGTCACCCGTAATGTTTAAGTTAAGTGACCAGGCACGAAGAAGGCGATTGATAACGAGCCACGTGAAGGATTTAAAGGAATACCACACAGAAAAATAAAAGATGATATTTACAGAAAACGAAACAAATAAATTCTTGGTACAACTTAATTTTTTTTACGAACGATTTTATTTTAGTTACTAAATTAGTAATCGACACTAGGGGCGACAAGTAGCCGTAGAACGGAACGCAAAAAAAAAAAAAGAAAGTCGATGACAGCTTATTTATCGGTAAATTGTATTGTCGGGAGGTTATCAGGTTACAATCATGTAAATAAAACAGCTAAAGAGCTACAAAACAAGTTAATAACAAGGTAAACTACTAAAAAGGTTCTAGGAAAAGGATTAAAAGGCAAGTTCGTGTTATTAGACAGTCGGGGAAAACGCGTAAAGGAGTAAAGTGTTAGGGCAACCATTCCGGGCGTTTCTGTAATGCTGATTTTTTCCCCACAGGAAAAAATCCTCACACGAAGGGGGGGAATGTGACGTAGCTAAGCACGTCACCAGCCACACCACAAGCACCACGCAGGCACGGCGTGACAAGGCGCCAGCGGAGCGCGGCCCGCGGCGCGGGGCGCCGCATGCAGTGACGCCAGCAAGGACTGGCGGGAGGCGCGGCACGGCGGCGACGCGAATATAAAAGGCGCAGCGCTAGCTCAGTCGAGCGGCTCCCACTACCAGTAAAGACGTTCACCGTAGGTCCGGTCCCGGTGTCAATTTAAGGGGTTTCTGGTTCGCTGTGGGAGTCCCGGTAGGGCTTCAGGACAGTCGGAGGGGATCCCGATCTGTAGAGGGTTGAGGAGCAAGTGAGGGCACATCGGCTGATCGCCGGAAGCGGTACAGTGGTCCGCCTCTGTGGGCCCATCCGAGGTTAGCCGATGCCACTCACGAGATGTCCTAGGGCATGGCATGTTGGTTCGCCGATATTAGCCGGTCTAGGACATCTCGTGTGCCCACCTTAGCCTCTGGGTGCTGGCACGTTGGGGTTCCCGATGGTGGCCACCCCAGATAATAGGGAATCCTGAGAGCGGTATGTTGGGGATCCCGATATCGGCCACTCCAGGATCATTGAGAGTCGTAGGTACCTCTCACCGGGAATAAGTACAGCAGTTAATAATAGTGAGCAAGTCGCCCCTAGTGTCCATCAGTAGTTAAGTCGTGTGAGTGTCAGTGTGTAACAAAGACAGTGATAATACAGGGACAATGGTTAAAACCAGTGGTAGGTTAAGTGAGAGACAATTTGAGTGTGTAGGATTAGTTATGTAAATATTAGGTCTGTGTATATTAAATGGTGTCGGCTTTTGGAATCCAAGCGTAGTCATTTGTGAGTAGTCCCCATAGGCATCCTTGAAAGCGCCAACCCGGGTAGTCTTTCACCGGGTCGCGCAGAAACCTAGCCCCTCAGGCAGAGCACCTCAAGAGGTTAGTGTTACAACACATACAACTTAATTACACACAATTAGAGAATCTTATACATGAAAAAGTGAAACAAAACACAATAATAAAATATAAAATATTAAATGCTCCGCGTGATGATTGGATAAACAAAGAAATAATTGATGAAATATATAAACGTAACATGTTATGGTGTCAGCTAAAAAAGGATACAAATAATAAAACTTTAAGGGATAACTACACAAAAAATAAAAATAAAGTGGATAATTTGATACAAAGTGCAAAAAAAAAAATACTCGAAGGCTTTTCAAGATTGCTCAAACAATCCGAGAGGTACGTGGAAATTAATAAATAGTTTTTCTAATAATAAAGTAAAGACAAATGACTCTTATCCACCAAAATTACTCATAGGTCCTACTGCTGTCAGCAATGGCAACGAAATTTGTGAACAGTTCAACGAGTTTTTCTCTACTATCGGTGCTATTCTAACTAATAAAATACCCACACAGTATCACAATAATACAATAAACACAATAAATAAAATACCACAACAGAAACTAGAAGAATTGACGCCTTGTACAATAAAAGAAATAAGAAAAATTATCGATGGTGTTAAGCACCGTATGGTGCTCTACCTTTCTGTTTAAATAATAGGTTAATAATTTATTTATAAAACCGTGTTTATTCCATAATATTTTTAAGACAACTTTTACAAGAACCGACAGTGAACTAAATTTAAAAAACTGACACAAGTAAAAAAAGACAATAATATGTACAAAAAGTCAAAACAATAAAAAAGGTCTGTCGCCAACAGATGGCTTACATGCAAACTGCAGTACTGGGATCGATGGAATTAGTACAAAATCAATCAAATGTATAAAAGGGCCTATAATAGAAATTCTCACAAGCTGTATAAACAGATGTCTGGTCGAAGGCATTTTTCCTGATAGTCTTAAGATAGCTAAAGTAAACCCCATACACAAGTCAGGTCCAAAAAGTGACCCCTTAAACTATCGGCCAATTTCAGTACTTCCAGTGCTATCAAAAAATTTTGAAAAAGTTAATTACATTCGTACTATTTTTATTTTTAATGCACTAACCCGTGCTGAGGAACAAATTTAAAAACCTATTTAGAGGCTAAAAATTTCACCCATGCCGGGATTCGAACCCGCAACCTCTGGCTATCCGTGCCAGCGCTCTACCAATTGAGCCAATGGGCGACTCACGGCATCAGTGAAATTTCGAACCTCTTTACACTATACTCTGTATTAATTACATTCGTCTTACTCGTTACTTAAATAGAATAAATTTCTTCTTTAATAAGCAATACGGCTTTCGCTCACAATCAAACACATTAACGGCAACTCTCGATTTAGTAACTGAAATAAAGAATAACATCGATGAAAAAAATATTGCACTCGGTGTTTTCATTGACCTAGTTTACGTAAACAACATAAGTAATATCAATCTCCACGGGAACGTAACACTTTACGCTGATGTGATGATACATGCCTTTTTTACTTTGGGCGTTCCCTTTTAGACGTAACTGCCACTGCACAAGATGATCTTAATTTACTTAGTTCATGGTTCAAATATAACTTGTTAACTATAAACACACAAAAGACATCATACATGATATTTGCCGCAAAAAATAAAAAACTGCCGGACTATCAACACCTTACGATAGACAACGATAGAATCCATAGATCCAAAGAAGAAAAATATTTAGGACTGATTCTTGATGATAAACTGACTTGGAAAGGTCTTAAACAACATGTCAAATCAAAAATAGTACCTACCTTTAACAGGAGCCTTACACAAGATGGTTCGCTATGTTCCCTATACTCTACGTACTCTTATCTATAATGCATTAGTAAAATCACACCTTGAGTATCTTAAAGAAGTCTGGGGCACAGCTAGTAAAACGCATTTAAAGGAATTGCAGAGGTCACAAAATAAAGTCATCAAAATCCTATTCAACTACAAATATGATACCCCAACAAAAACTTTATACGAAAAGACAAAACTACTTCCGTCAACTATATCTATATAAAACATGCATACTTATTAAAAAAATACTCAAAAAATACATACACACTAATATAGAAATAAGTCGAGTCAAATCACCGCAAAAATAAACTTAAACTAAGAACACCACGAACGGAAAAGGTAAAAGAAATGTCATGTATGAAGGTGTCCAACTGTATAATAACTTACCACCTGATGTAAAGGATACAGAAAATATTAATGCTTTTAAAAATAAACTAAAGCTACATGTCTTAAATTTATAATTAAGATTGATGCTACTTTAATGCATGCCGTATAATATAAGCTAATTTTAAGTTTTTTTTCTCATTAATTAAGTGAACTGTAAGTTTTTTATGAGAAATAAATGTCTTTGAACCTAAACTAGACATTTTCTCGCAAATTCATGAACTACGAGTATCATGAACTATGTTTATAAAATTGGCAGCGTGTTATCTAAAAGAGTGTTCCAAGTTATATACTTACTTCATTTATGGAAATGTGGCAGTTTTGGACTAAAAAGGTACAGTTTACGGGTAGAATCTTATTTATTAAATTGGACAAGTAAGAATAAATAGAATGTTGTCAGTAACAAGATTATTTTCATAGACATACACATTTGTTAGAATGACAATGTGTTCTATTAGGGTGCCATGATCACTTTGTGACTAAACCATTGAATAAAGATTAAAAATAAACTTTATTTACTCCTTGGGTATAGGTGTCCTGTGATGCAGTCTGTGCTAGGGATTCGATAACAAAAGTAATACTTACTGATGGTATTATTGCTAAAATACTAGCCCCCTTATTCATAATAGTCCGCTAGCTTAAAACAGCTGCTAAAGAGTGTGCTCTTTCATTCTGACTTAGGTCAATAGAAGAGGACAGAGTGAGAATAAGCATTGCTTAAAGTTAACAGACTATTATGAATAAGGGGGTAGAGCTCTACATTTTAATCATAGAGCGCTGCATTTGGTGGAGTTTAATCCCTTAAATCGTTATACCTAGTCCCTAGATACGGTAGATTGCTGCTCTATATAGCTCAATACTATTCGATGTTCTGAGGTTCCTACTTTTCTAGTATAAACAAATGCAACATAAACAAACATGCTTACCTACGACAAAATGATAAAAAAATGCTAAAAAGTCCGATTCGAGAGCGGCAGGCCGTCATGTAAGTAGGACGTACCTATTAAGGATGAATTCGGATGCAGATTAATATCTTAATCAGTACGGAATAGTATATAGAATATTCTTTATAGCAGGAATCACATTTAAAACTTTTTTTTTATTAATTACAGTATTTCTTCCAGGCATATCATAACAATGTAAAGCGAATATTTTGTTTCGAATAATGCAGTCATCAGTGGACTATGGAACCTTTTACCCGGTTAGTCTTTGACATCTTTGTAGGTGAACTGTAGAGCTTAGGCTATGGATGAATTGTTGAGTCGAGGATGGTTTTCTATGGAACCCTAAAAAAAGCATAAAAAAATATCTCGAAGGGGCCAGAGGCAATAGGACCCAATTAATTTGCCTCAACATCTTCCTGCATATTCATCTACCCAGGGCGTTTTCTCTGGAAACCTTATATATTACCTTAACCAGTCGAAATAATGTGCATTGCATTTATTGTAGTAAAGAACCCTCGGTGCGTGAGGCCAACTTACCCTTGGCTGGTTTTTTTCGTGGTAGAAATGTGATGATCGGTGAATTTATTAGCTACATCTCTTGGATTTTAAGTATAACTAATGCTATCAGTTATTAAAAAGTGACACTAGAGGACTCTGTAAATTTAGTAAAAAAGATTTTTCCTCAGAATAATAATTCTGAGGATTTTTCACATTGGATGGATTTTTTATTTTTTTTTACTGCTTTCATGTAAATTACGTACATACCTACTGTTTGTCATTTTGAGAACAGATAATATTATTGCATTCTATGTGATTAGTGTTTTCTTTTTTAATATTGTTACCTTGTTGCCAGATTAAGCGATAAATTATCATTTCGGTCTTTTCAACGTCTTTAGTTATAGGATTAATGTGCAGTCAGAAACGATAGCCTGTTCTTTTATTTGATGCATAAAAAATACAGTCACTTTGAAATTTGTGTCGGGGTCGTAAACCATCATAATCCATCACACTTGTTGACGTACTCTATTTGGACATTAATACCTATACGTTTATTTTAATAGGTTGTGACGTGGTTGTGAGTTGTGACCACGTCACTACGTTTAAAAACTAAACTAACATAATATATAATAATATATCACTTACTGTCTAGTGCTATAGAAAATCTGACCAAAGTCTTGTGTAGACGCGGTTTGCAAATTGGGTATTGTGGGGAAAATATACCGCTAGGTACCTACGCCGTTGCTTGTGACCGCCATAAATCTAAAGTTCTAGTAAAATTTACTCCAACAAAAATTATCTGTTATCGAAACAAAAGTATAAAGATCTTTGATTTATTCAATAAAAATCTCATTCATATCTTCTACCTGCTAAAGAGGACTCGCCGGATATACCGACCTTATCATTGTCGTCGTCATTAATTTTCGACATTAATCATAAAATGTTATGTTGTAGGTACTGTCCAGGATCGGTATGCATTCAAACCAAACGGAGATAAACGGTTGAGCAGAGAACAACGTCTAGTTAAGCCACTGACGAAGTCACATCTATAACAAGAATCAGTTTGAAATCGGAAAGAACATTCGAGTAACAAAAAAGTATATATATATATATATTTAAACATAAACTAGCCTACCTTGCACTCTGCACTGCAATCCTGCAAAGGCGATGGTCAAAACGTATGTAGAACGGTCATGTTTCTTTTTCCATTTTCAGTTCAATAAGCTTGATTCAAGTGAGACTATTCTGTTTTTTTTTTAATTTCAGTTCAATATGCAAGTACTTATCAATTTTGTATTTTACCCCAAAATTTATTCATTTGAATCCACAACAACATCCATTAAAAAAAATATTTAGTTGATCCCAAATCTATGGGCGCAATTTTCGAATATTTAATCCGATTAAACGACCAAAAACTTAACGTACGAGAAAATGACAAATCTTGTGGCTTATAATTTTTTTATATCATGAACTTTCATGAAAAATCGGTGGAGCGGCTTATTTTATAAAAAACTTCGAAGCTTTTTTTAATAAGAGAAGAAGCTCTGAAGCGGTTAAAATCGTTTATTTTTATCTTCACTATCACTACGCGATATGGTTAGCTTCCATCACAAAAATAAGTTCCTTTTCTTCACAGTTACTGCGACGCGAGGGCAAAGACCCCGCATACGTAAACCTAAATATTTCCAAATCTATGAAAGACATTGGCATGATCTTTTTTTACTTATAAAATAAAATAATAAATAAATAAAATAAAAATAAAAAAGAATTTATTCTACTACTATAAGGTGACAAAGCATTACATTTCGAATGTGTTTCTTATAATCAATTTCAATACAAAATAACTTTAAAATATCCAATTAAATTATAAATTAAGTGATCTTAAAGCTAATTGAACATCTTACGTAAATAAATAATCCTACATAAATAACAATCCATTATAGTTATTAAAATATATCTATTCACTATAATTCATTATAATTGATTTCATTATAATTGATTGAATTTAATTTTGTACATTTAGTACATTGAATTGAATATAAAAATATAATTATTATTGTGTATTGCTTCTTGTCATTTAATTTAATTAGAAATGACATGATGTATCCAAATGTCACAAGACAATAAATCAGGTAAAATTTAAATTATATGAAATTAGTATTATTATTATTGGTTCTTTCAAAAATATATTCAATCAATCATTAAATTAATCGTGCATTTCAGATTATTATCATATTATTGTTAGTAATAGTCGCCTCTTTGGCGTAGGCCTCCCCACTTATTTTCCATTGTTGGCGGTCTCTTGCCTTTCGTATCCAGTCTGAGCCACATCGTTGTGAGAAAACGTCAGACCATCTCTTGAGGGGTCTCCCCCTTTTCCTTTTGTTACTACGTGGGATCCATTCGATCAGTCGTTTCGTCCATCTATTGTTTTGCATTCTGCAGATGTGGCCTGCCCATTTCCATTTGAGTGACCGGATTCTTTCTGTAACATCACTGATTTCAGTGTTGTTTCTTATGGCTTGATTGGTCATGCGATCGGACAGCCTAATGCTCAGCATGCTTCTTTCCATCTTTCTTTGGCATATTGCGATTTGGTTTTCGTCTTGTTTTGTCAGTGCCCATGTTTGTCATCCGTAGGTAAGACTCGGTAATATTGTTACGTCATAAAGTTTGCTTTTTATGTTAATATGTATTTGCTTGTTTTTCATTATTTCTTTCATGCTCCAGTATTTTTTCCATGCTATTGATTCTTTGCACTTCTCTACTTGTGGTATCTTCAAAAGCCACTAATTGTCCCAAATATATGTATTCGCTTACGTACTCTATAGGCTCTCCATTTGCAGTAATAGTTTCTTGTTTTCTGTTTGTGACCACTTTTGTCTTTGAATTGTTCAGATAGAGTCCTACTTTTTTTACATTCAAACGCCAAATCCTGTACCATGTTTTCAAGGGCTTGTGCTGTTTCTGCAAATACCAAAATGTCGTCAGCAAAGCGTAAGTGGCTTAGATTTTCTCCATCGATCCGTATACCTTGGTTTTCCCAGTCTAGGTTTCGAAACTCCAATTCTAGCACGGCAGTAAAAATCTTCGGCGATATCGGGTCCCCTTGGCGGACGCCTTTTTTATAGGGAATTCAGGTCCTTCCTTTTCGAGCCTTATCGTTGCTTTATTTCGTGAGTAAATGCTGTGTAATATTTCTAGATAGTGCGACTCTATTCCTTGGCAAGACAGCGCCTCCCAAATAGGGTTGTGATGAAGTGAGTCAAACGCCTTAGTGAAGTCTATGAAACACATGTAGAGAGGTCTGCCATATTCCTTGCTTTTCTCTATAAGTTGCGTCACTACCTGTATGTGGTCTATCGTTGAGAAGTGCTTTCTAAATCCCGCTTGTTCACGAGGCTGTTGTTCGTCTAGGAATCCTGCCACTCGGTTTAGCAGGACTTTAGAGAAAAGTTTGTATAGATTTGACATGAAACTTATGGGTCTATAATTACTTAGATTTTCTCTATCTCCTTTTTTATGTATTAGTATTGTTGTCGACTTTGTCCATTGATCTGGCGCTTGCTTCGTCTTGAAGATTTGGTCGAAAAGTAGTTTAAGTGGCCGTTGTAAAGTCTCTGAAAAAGCTTTAAGAAATTCGTTGGATATTTTATCTTCTCCTGGAGTTTTTTTTGTTTTTCTGAGAATTAATTGCCGCTTCAATTTCTGAAATTATTGTTTGTTGCATTTCTAAAGAAGACGTGTTTTGTTCCGTTATCACATTTATAAAATTTGAGGTTTCGTTTGAACTGTAGAGTTTGAACTTTTATTATTTGAGGTCTTTGCCGCAGTGTTTTTCCTTTTTTATCCTTTAAGCCGGCTGTCCATTCTTTCTTAGTTCGTAGTTCTTTGTATGCTTTTTTTTATTGCTCCGGACGTTTTGAAAAATTTCTCAAATGTTTCTTGCTTTCTTTTGTTTCTTTTTACTTAATGCAGTATTAAATTGCTAACAATATGAGTTGTAAACCACATACCCTCTTCATACAATTTTTTTTCATGATTGAGTTAAAACTGAAAATTTACAAAAAAAAAATGTTACGATACGTAGAATTTTCGGCAGTTGTCATGATTTTTTAATTTCTGTATATTTTTTTAATGGTACATTAAGTAATTTCCTCTCGATTAAGATATTAATCATTGCTATCGGTTTTCCCGTTAGCGTGTCAGAATTTTTCAAATTGTTTTTCAAAGAAGTGGCGCCCTCTCTGATCCTAAGGGGTGAAACTTGTGCTGCTGCGGGTCAAATCGCTTACATTTGTCCCTTCTATCACTCACTGTGCAAATTGGCTTGCTTTCATCATAAAATGCAGCTTTTTTCATATTTGCTAGGACTATTATTGGTTACCGTTATCGGTGGCACTATTAATTTAAAAGAATAAACATTGATGTCTCGCTCACACAATGAGAAAAAGATGAATACCTATAACTCCGCGGTAGTCTTTTTCCCCGTTGCTCCCAGAAATATAGTATAAAAAGCAAGCTGAGTTGGGTCGCGGGAATATACCCGAAAGGTATATTCCCGGGTAAATACCCAAAACGGGTAAATACCCGAAATGGGTATTTATGAGGGTAAATACGTTTATTGGTGTTTTCGTTCGCTAAAATAGATTGCATTACCGTTAAATCCATTTTTACTCACGAGCCTCAGGACTATATTCAATATCTTTCATTCTTTTTTGACGAAAGAACGAAATAAATATATCTCAAGAAAATAACTTTTTTGTGATGGACTTATTTCATGAATTATTGAGAGATTGTTAAAGATTCTTACTTAATAATTATCCGCCCGAGAGTAAATAACCATAAATACCAGTTTCTACTGAGTATTTAACGAAAACTGACAGTAAATATTTTTAATTAGTTTTTTACAGTAAAATCTTTTAGTTAGTCTTATTTGATCGGTATTGATGAGATCTTTGTTTAAACTTGGGGAGCATGGTCTGATGATAGCGCTGGAAGGTGTGTATGGGATCTCCTCAACAGATAGCAGAATTAGTATTTATGAGATCTTTGTTGAAACTTGGTGACAAGTTCTTAGATGGCACAGCAAAGTACCCAAATTCTAGTGCCATCATCAGACCCTTCAGACACTAGATCTTCACAACGGATAGTAGGAAACTATTCGAGTTTCGCCTTATTTAATCTGTATTATTGAGATCTTTAGCAGAACTTTCTGATAAGATCTTATTACGGCAAAGTAAGGTGATTTGATTAGTTAGTAAGATCTGGGAAAAAGAACGTCGTTACAGGATCTCCTTAACGGAGAACCTAGAATGATTAATACATAGGCTGCTACTTATGTATGCGGAATCTGGGATTCCAATAATTTTAAACGCAATGTCTGACCTCCATGGTCAAATTCGTTCTTTTTTTAAATACTGGCCGCTAATATTTTTCTCTTATATACGTTAGTGTTTTGTTTTTGTTGGGTTTAAAATGTCATATCGCCAACTCACTCGTGAAAATATTCGTGCTATGATTTATTACGATTTTCGACGTGGTTTAACGCAACAACAGTGCGTAGATCAATTAACTTCGACTTTTGGTGGTGAAGCTCCATCAAAAACGACTGTGTATCACTGGTTTAGTGAGTTTAATCGCGGGCGCAGTAAGCTCACGGACGAAGTTAAAGAAGGTCGCCCGAAATCGGTGGTTGTGCCACAAAATATTGAAGCTGTGCGAAAACTAATAATGCAAGACCGCCATGTTACGTATCGCGAGATAGAGGCTATTCTGGGCATATGTATGACGAGCATTCATAGGATATTACATAAACATTTGTCTGTAAAAAAAAATTGTTCGCGTTGGATCCCGCACAACTTAACTCATGATCAAAAAGATGCTCGCGTCGAATGGTGCAAGAAAACCTTTAAAAAATTCAACGGAGGCGACTCAAAATCTGTTTATAATATCTACACAGGTGACGAATCCTGGATCTACGCGTACGATCCCGAAACTAAACAACAACAGTTTGGGTGTTCAAAATGAGCCGAACCCTACGAAAGTGGCTTGTGCAAAAAGCACTGTAAAGCAAATGGTGGCCTGCTTTTTTGGTATTAATGGCCACGTGGCTACAATACCACCGGAGAATCGCAGAACGGTTAATTCGGAGTGGTACACGACCATTTGTTTGCCGGAAGTATTTGAAGAAATACGCCAAAACAACCAGCGACGCAGAATCATACTTCACCATGACCATGCCAGCTGTCATACATCTCAGGAAACCACTACATTTTTGGATGCGCAAAAAATAAAATTGATGGGTTATCCACCGTACAGCCCTGATTTGGCTCCCAATGATTTCTATTTATTCCCAAATGTAAAGAATAAATTACGTGGTCAAGGACGTGGCATCTTCGACCGGTGAAGATGCCGTAGATGCGTTCAAACAGCACGTTTTGGAGATACCTCAATCAGAGTGGAAAAAGTGTTTTACAAATTGGTTTCATCGAATGCAAAAGTGCATCGATCATAGTGGAGAATACTTTGAAAAACAATAAAAGCATATTTAGCCATATACATTTGTTTATTTTTTCTATTCCGCATACATAAGTAGCAGCCCTTGTATTAATTTATTTTATGATAATCATTTATTTGATTTCAATAAAATCAAATTAACAAAAAACATAACATACCGTAACATATTCACACACCCGTATCGCGTACGCAGAGATTAGCGTTTGCCACTTGCCATGATCCTGACAGATCTTTTTCGCTTTATCAACATTTGTTACTCAAAATCAAATTATTGAAATATTTTTGCAGTATTTCAAAAGTTAGTCTCAAATAATGGAGTCCTAGTAAAGAATAAATTAATATTGAATTATACTTCAATTGGGTCAGAAAAAAATGTTAAATTATTGTATTATCATTTGATTTCACTCAACATGGCAACATTGACAAAGGATAAATAACAAAATTTCTGTTTGTTCAAATAATTCATTAACTTATGAACCTATTTAGAGGCTGAAAATTCCACCCATGCCGGGATTCGAACCCGCGACTTCTGGCTATCCGTGCCAGCGCTCTTTCCAACTGAGCTAATGGGCGACTCACCGGCATCAGTGAAATTTAGAACCCCTTTACACTATTCTCTGTATTACGTACAGGCAGCGACATCTAGCTGAAGTAATTTGCATCACTTGCAGCCCCGAGTAGTACCTACTTTGCAGTTAGGTGAGTCGCCCATTAGCTCAGTTGAAAAGAGCGCTGGCACGGATAGCCAGAAGTCACGGGTTTGAATCCCGGCATGGGTGGAATTTTTAGTCTCTAAATAGGTTTTTAAAATAGTCAAGAAAATAACTTTTTTGTGATGGACTTATTTCATGAATCATTGAGAGATTCTTAAATATTCTTACTTAGTTATTATCCGCCCGAGAGTATATAACCATTAATACCAGTTTCGTTTTAGTTTGTTTTGATTTTATTTTCAGTTAGTTTGATTTTATTGAAATCAAATAAATAAATATCGTAAAATAAATGAATATTAATCATTCTAGGTTCTCCGTTGAGGAGATCCTGTAACCACGTTCATTTTCCCAGATCTAACTAACTAATCACCTTACTTTGCCGTAATAAGATCTTATCAGAAAGTTCTGCTAAAGATCTCAATAATACAGATTAAATAAGGTGAAACTCGAATAGTTTCCTACTATCCGTTGTAAAGATCTAGTGACTGAAGGGTCTGATGATGGCACTAGAATTTGGGTACTTTCCTGTGCCATCTAAGAACTTGTCACCAAGTTTCAACAAAGATCTCATAAATACTAATCGAATAAGTACAAACTCAATGGTCTACTGCTATCCGTTGAGGAGATCCCATACACACCTTCCAGCGCTATCATCAGACCATGCTCCCCAAGTTTAAACAAAGATCTCATCAATACCGATCAAATAAGACCATAACTAAAAGATTTTACTGTAAAAAACCAATTAAAAATATTTACTGTCAGTTTTCGTTAAATACTCAGTAGAAACTGGTATTCATGGTTATTTACTCTCGGGCGGATAATTACTAAGTAAGAATCTTTAACAATCTCTCAATAATTCATGAAATAAGTCCATCACAAAAAAGTTATTTTCTTGAGATATACTTATTTCGTTCAATCGCCAAAAAATAATGAAAGATATTGAATATAGTCCTGAGGCTCGTGAGTAATAATGGATTTAACGGTAGTGCAATCTATTTTAGCGAATGAAAACACTAATAAACGTATTTACCCTCATAAATACCCGTCGGGTAGATTAAATGGGAATATTCCCGCGAATCTACCCATTTCGGGTAAATACCCGGGTAGAATCACAACTCTTACCCTACACGACGAAACATAATTTGTGTATTTTTACTACTGCGCAGACGATGATTACATCTTATTTATTATACACCCTGAGACGTACGTCACTTTACAAAACCACAGCCCGTAGACAGAGAATAGTCTGTATTCTCTGTCTACGCCACAGCTACTATTAACTTATTAATCGTATAGGTAGGTAATAAAAATAATTCGTTCTAAATTTGAAACATGGGCTGGTAACACAGGGAAATAAATCTGAGGAAAACTGGGAAACGAAACGAGCGAACGCGAACTTTCTGTTCTGTGAGTGTGAGTAAACTTTTGTTTTTAATCTGTGGGGTAAACGTGTGCTGTGCTGAGTGAGCTTAAGAAACACATGTTTTTTTTTACCAATCAATGCCACTCTTTGCCATCTTTGGTATAAAGTGATGGTGTGTTGTCAACAGATATTATCTCATAAATATGACGTCAATAAAATGATTGCCACTCAAAACCTTATGCGTGTGGTAACAACTAGAGATATTTCTAAACCAACATCTTGACAAGTTGATAAAATGACTTGAAAATGAAGAGCGGATCTAGCGAATATTCGGAGGCTGAAATTGCAGAGCGCGATGAACGTGCCAAAAAACTTTATCGGTGAGTATCCCGGTGTTCCTTACTTCATTTCTGATTGCACCACATTTTAACCCTTCATGAAAGGTCAAAAGTCAGATGACATGGACGTTTTTCTTTCCAGTTATGTGAGTGACGTCGCGAGGCGCATCGATGAGGCTACGGCTGCCAGCCACTCCGTTGCCGACCTTTTTACCACCTATCTAGAGGTACAGCGACAAAAACTAAGGGACAACTGCGAAAAACTTATGTTTATTGACCCAGTGAACTATGGTAAGAAGTCCCTGGAACTACTTTGGAGAAAAGTCTACTACGATACTGTGTCAGCAGCTAAGAAACACCAGGAAACAGATGCTGATTGCGACAACTATCTATTGACCCACATTCTCTGTGGTATAGGACACTTCCATCATTTCATAACGAGAATCCAATCCGAAATGAAGGTTCAGTTCAAAGAGCTTGATTACACACCAATGTACAAGGATGAAGAGAGTGAGGATGTTGGGGAGGTCACCAGCGACAACGACCTACAATTATTTGGGCGCTCAATACTGCATTCATGTCTTATCTATTTAGGTGATTTGAGTCGCTACCAAGCGGAGATCTTCCATACATTTGATCCGTCTATGGCTGCCCGCTACTATCTACAGGCAGCCCATATTGATATGTCATCTGGAATGCCTTATAACCAACTTGGTAACTTGTACCTCGAGAAAAACCACAATTTGGACTCCACAGGCTTCTACATCCAATGCCTTAGCCGCACAGTGCCTTTCGAAGGTGCCATTGGGAATTTAACAAAAATCTTTGAAAAGAACAACCAGCTTGTTGAATCTTTGAGTCAATCTGGAACATTGTCACAAGCAGAACATGTCCAAATGACTATTGCTAACTTTCTTTCTCTCATAGAAATTTGGTATCTGGGTAAAGATGAATCAGAGATCCCACAAAAGTGCAGTATGATTGCTCATCAACTAAAAATCAGCATGGAATTCAACCAATTAGGCCTACCCGAGATAGGAAGGAACTACAATGAACATATCCAAGCAGTTGAGGAAGAAAACCTAAACCCTTCTTATTTAACCAATAATATCATACACAAGATTACCCAAATATGCCTTTCCACTATGGCAAAGATGAGTGAGATTGATGAAAAAAAGGCCTTTGCTTGTAAAGCCTTTACTTTGGCTTTTCTATCCCAACTCTTACAAAAATTACTGCATCAATTACAAGACCTAGGCTTTAAAAATCCGGCTGACAAGTACCGGAAGAACTCTTTGATGGTAAAGGTAGATAAAACAGAAGAATTGGAAGAAGAAACAATTCCAATACCGGATGATGAGCCAGACATTGTTGAGGTTCCAAAATTTATTGAAGAGAGGGACACAGTTGAGGAAAATCTAGACAAACATGGAACCCAGTCTGATGATGATAAAGACTTGCAGAATGGAGACATTAAGGCAAACAAGAAAGCGTTAGCGAAAAGACGCCGTCGACGCCGCGTGGCGTCTTCGGACAGTACTGATGCCAGTGATGCTGAGACTGAAAGCAGTGATATGCAGAGTGATGATTCAGGTTCTGACGATGACCTGTCAGATTCATCTTATGAATCAGATAATGAAGAAAAAAGCCAAGGCTCTTTGGTCGAAACAGGCGATGGAGATGTTATACCTCCGGAAAAACAAAATGGTGATCATACTCCTGATAAGGAGACTGAAGAGAAAAGGAATAATATAAATGGCGATGTACGAGAGAATGGTAATATCAAGAAAGATTCAGTGGAGGACCTGAAAGAATTGAATGCAAAAGAGATACAGAACTTCTTGCGGGGCGACAACTTTTTGCCTAGCATAAAGTTGTTGCAAGATTGGGTCCTCACTGAGAAAGACTTGATTCTTTCGTGTGGAGAAAGTGGGGAGTCGCTCTTTCAATGTGTTGTAAACTTGCTCAATATATTCACCCACTACTTTAAACTAAAAACTGGCAATGAACAGTCCTGCAAAATTCTTGATTACGCGAAGACTGTAGTCAAGAAGTTGAACTTGGAATTTAGAACTATTCCTTTGCCTGAAGACGTCAACTTACGCGGGACAAACATCTGCAAGTTCGACAAAGACGCGGCGGAGTGGCAACTGTTGAATCGCTACAAACCATCAGTCTATGAAGAGAATGTCATAAGGATTCTCAACTTTATAGATTTTGGAAATCAGATAGCTAAGATTATACCAAGGATTCGGTTCAACAGGTCCATGCAGATTTTATACTTCAAAAAGACGCCGACGCCTAAACTGAATACCAAGGTCACCAAGAGGAGCAGAGAGTGGCATAACTCGAAGAAACATCATGTAAGTTTTATGTCATTATTCACTCGATACCTAATACATTTTATTTTTATGTACCCTATAAACGTCCTACTGCTGAGGTATTTGAATACCTCAGACCAGGGTCTGAGGTATTCAAATACCTCAGCTAATTATCTGTGATAATTATCTTGATAAAAATAGCTCGATAATTAGCAATTGATAATAACAAAAATTTCGTTTATGCAAAGCAAACAAAACCAAGCAGCAAGATCTTAGTTGGCTATTAGGATTAGGTCAACAAATAATTTCTACTGCAGCTACAGCAGCAATACAGCCAATGGAAATAGAATCATCATGGGATGAAGATATTCCTGCATCTTTGGTCAATCCAATTTAATATATATTTAGAATGTCGAATCTGATGGACACTTTTTACTTTAATTAATGTTAATTTGTGTTGGATTTTAAATAAAATTTATTTGTTTTGTTAGAATTGGCCAAATTATAATGTATTTGTTATGAAACAATATAGCAGATTAATTACTTACACGGGTGATAATTATCGTGATAATTATCGGATAATTATCAAGCAGTGTAATTATCTTGATAATTTCGAACCCTGCCTCAGACACTCAGGTTGCCTCACGAAGTTTTCCTTCCTTCCGTTTTTGAGTGGTATTTCTATTATAAATTACTAAAACAAATTTATTGGTACATACCTGCACTGGCAATCGAACCTGGTTCTCTCGCTTCTGCGTCCACTGTTCTACAAACTGTAAGAGCAGCCTCTTGCGTTTAAAACAATTATCAATTTAAATGAATATTAGACCACAGACAGACAGTGGAGTTGTTAACATTATATGCATAAAGAGGCAGTTAGCGCACAATAAATCGTGGGTTAGTGTACTTGAAATCAGTGGTAAAAGTCATAACAATATGACAATGATGCGTGTTAGGAAAAGAACTTATATCAAATATTTACAAGTAAACATTTGTAATTTTTCTTCTGGTTATGCAAGAATATGCATATATATATTCTGTGTAGTTTTGTCGAACTCTCAACTGTTTTCGAGCTACACTCTACTGTAAAATGAGCGCTTCATAGTTGTCTTTTTCCTTACTGCCCTCTGCTGTTTACTATCTTGACCTTTCTCTCAGACGGAAGGCGGTGAAGGCGGGCTGCTGCACCGCCTCGGTCGCCTATGGCTGGCGTCCCGCGTCCGAGAGCTGGAGCGCTACGGGCGCACGGCCGCCGCGCCCACACTGCTGGCTTTAGACGCTGCAGCGCTCCACAAACATCTCAAGCGCGTGAAACAGCTGCTCAAGGCGAAGATCTTCATACTTCTTGTGCCGACTATCGGTGAGTATTGCTTCTTTGAGCCTCATCTTTCATATTTACTGGGACGTAACTTTGCCACAGTACCTTAGTAGCTGTTGTATGCGAGGGAATGCAACTGATGGTTCTAATATCGCAGCTTTGCACATTGTAAAGACTGACCTAACTATTTGCCTATTCTTGCAGTCCTTTTTGTAAATCTTCAAATAACTTCGCGTTCTACAATTTAATTAAAACTGTTTTTATACGGATTTATGCTCGTTTATTACATTTTTACAATTTTCCAACGTTTCGGCACTTTTTCAGGTGCCGTGGTCCCGGATGACTGAGGTGACAGGTGTCTTTTAGAAATCATTAACGCTTAGTTTACTACCCTCGGCAAAAATTACAAAGTTAATATGAAGTTACGTTCCAAAATAGACAAACCAATTATTTTTTATATAAAGTCAACAATATTGATTATTAGTAATTGAAGTTAAAATTAAATTTATAAACTAATTACTTTATATGAACTTAAAGATACCGATTATTAATTGAAATTAAATTGATTTTTTATATTATTTATTCTACAGTCACACTTCTAGCAAGGGGGTCTCATGCACTTAAGCACTGGTTCCCATGCTACCGGTATGTTCCAACCACGATCTCTATTAAAATTTGGATGCCGGCGGATCTCTATTGCCTCACGTATCATTCTAGGGAAGAAACGGTCTTCTCTAGAATGATACGTGATACGTGTTTCTTCCCTAGAATGATACGTGAGGCAATAGAGATCCGCCGGCATCCAAATTTTAATAGAGATCGTGGTTGGAACATACCGGTAGCATGGGAACCAGTGCTTAAGTGCATGAGACCCCCTTGCTAGAAGTGTGACTGTAGAATAAATAATATAAAAAATCAATTTAATTTCAATTAATAATCGGTATCTTTAAGTTCATATAAAGTAATTAGTTTATAAATTTAATTTTAACTTCAATTACTAATAATCAATATTGTTGACTTTATATAAAAAATAATTGGTTTGTCTATTTTGGAACGTAACTTCATATTAACTTTGTAATTTTTGCCGAGGGTAGTAAACTAACCGTTAATGATTTCTAAAAGACACCTGTCACCTCAGTCATCCGGGACCACGGCACCTGAAAAAGTGCCGAAACGTTGGAAAATTGTAAAAATGTAATAAACGAGCATAAATCCGTATAAAAACAGTTTTAATTATGTCTACAGCTCGTGTTAACCTTAGAAAAAAGTTCTACAATTTTTTTCTTGATTATGTCTATCCAACTAGTTTTCGGTCATGACCAAGTCAAATTATGTAATTTCGCAAAACCAGTGCACGTGTATGACAAAGGTGACTTCCCACCATTGAACATAGGTACTTGTCTATACTTCCAGTGGTCCAAGAGCTGGATGACCTGAAGCGCGAGAACTCGACCGCACGCGACGCGATCCGCTGGCTGGAGATGCAGCTCCAAGGCGGCTCGCGCTTCGTCCGCACCCAGCGCCCCGGCCAGACTCGCCCGCTCCCGCTACTTAAGTATCCGCGCAAGGCACCTCCTCACATCCACAACTACATTCAAATACTAGAGTTCTGCCACCACTTCGTAGCAGACGACCAACCGCACGGAGGCAACGGAGATAGCTCGGGGAAATCGACGCCTTTGCTTGTCTTTCTAACTGGAAACGAGCCGGGTGCTGTCGAAGACCAGTACAAGGAGTACAGTGTGACAGGCGCGGCACAGGCGGCCGGAGTCACCGTTGAGTATATTGGAAACTTCTACGCGAAGTGGCGACAAACTCTCCACAAGAGCGGCAAGAAGAGGTGAGACGCCGTAGCGCGGTCCTTGGCAACAGTGTAACGAGTCTGCGGGATTCGACGAAACGAAGCAATGCGCTTGGGAAAGAGCAACGTAACGTGCGCCTTCAATGATGACTGGCTTTAGATATCAGGATGGGTTCGGAGATTCAGTTGGTTATCGACAAGCCATTATTTGGTTTGATGGACCCAAAACCCATTTCGACTTCTTTCTACCTATATTTTTTGCCTTCTTTACAACTATTATAAATCACAAAGGGGTTTTCCCGCGTTAGTTGAGGTTTCAATAGGTTTTATTAATGTAATGCATTTAAAAATACATATTTTTTTCATTTTCATTACTTGGGAGGGAATTGATTCCATGAGCATTTTCTTACAATATCGAAGTACACATAGATAATGTTTTCATGTTAATAGTGCTCAGTTATACATTTATGTACCTATTTAGTGGAGTTTTTCTTTCCTGCTAAAATGTATGCTGTGTTTCATCATTATGTCATCATAACAATAAACATTGTTCTGAATAATTATTGATATTTAATTTCCACTACTTCCTACACTAGCGTTATAGGGCAACTGTAGAAATAAAATTTGGCAATTTATAAATACACTCGCTATATTTAATCCATAATATCCTAAAAATGAGATAAATTAAAATAAGTTATATAACAAGTACAGTGCTGATTAAAATTATAGCCGTAGCGAGCACGTTAATGTTTCTGAAACAATCTTAATTTAGAAAAACCATTAATTTAGTACCTTTATTAGGTACCTTAAGATTTTAAAGAATTTCACAACACTTAAAATTATGAATTTAGCTACTGATGTTTATAACGTCATTGAGTTTCTTAAATTAATAATTTTCAATGCAAGTATGTACCTAACAAGACTGTTTAACCCAAGAATAAAATAAACAAAAATGCTTAAAAAGAGATTTAAAAGATCATCCCCAAATATTCATGCTGTATACATAAAAAATGCCACTATTTCATTGATCTAAAACAAAAGACTTTAGAAACTTAAGTTTTTAATTAATTACAAAAAATGTGGTGCCAAAAACTGCTTAATTATTTACAAGAAAAATAATATTAAAAGCTCTGAGATAATAAACATACACAAATGTACACTATGCTCTCAACAATATTTCAACAGTCTTATATATTTTTCATTTATTCCTATACTGTATTGCACTTAAAACTCAGTAGATGAGTGTTATGCTTATGAGGTTATAATTATTGTTAATTATAAACTTTATTATATGAAAACTGTCCATTTGCAGATAACTCTCTGTACACTTTTAAAATTAGGTCGCTATTTACATTTGGTTTTATTATGTTGACAATGTTTGCTAGCACCCCACCATTTGAATGAGCTGCTGAACAGTGGAGCGATCAAGCAAGCAAAGATCAAAGTCGAAGGTTTGTGTTGTAACTTCGTACCGACCTGTCTCGGCTATGAGATTGACAACCCTCTCTAGTTCCTCATTGCTTTTTATTGTCATTATGCGCTGTTGCAATTCACGCAGCTGGCCCATGTAGTTTGGAGACATCTCTCCTGGTTCTGCATCTTCTCCTAGGCTACTTGAGACACCATTGTCTTGCACTTTAGTCTCAACTGATGTGCCACTGCTCTCACCTAACTCAGATTCAGTTTTGACAGTAACAGTTTCATTAGTTTTAGCTACTTTTCTGCTTTCATCATCTTCTTCAGCTGCTTTTCTTTTGCGCCGTTTTTCTTCTCGTTTGGATGACTTGTCTTTATGTTTTTTCGACTTTTCTTTATGTGGCGGAGGGGGCTCTACCACAGGTTCTGGTTCGGGTTTTATCTCTGGCGCCGGCTCGGGCTCTGGTGATGGTATACGCTGTTTTGGAGGTTCTGGAGAGGGGACTTCAATTTTCACTTTTGTCTCCACATCTTCTTCCGGAGCAACTGAATCCTCGGAGTCTGAGTGACTGCTGTTAATGTCTTCAGCTCCAATTTGTGATGTTTTGGCAATACCACTTTTGGAACTGCATTGAGATGCTGTGTCAATAGAGATTGGGGATGCTAACTCAGGAATTGGTTTCTCTTTTGGCACTGGAGTCTCTCTGCGCTCAATAAGTTCTGGCTTTTCTGGAGCAACTTCTCGCACTTTATCGTGTTTGTGTTTTTTCTCCTTGCTTGAGTCTTTGTGCTTTTCTCTGGATTCATCTCGCTTCTTGTCCTTTTTTTTATGTTTGTGTTTTCTTTCTGAATCGCCTTTTTCTTTAACCTTTTGCTCTTCAAACCTATCAGCTGTGTCTTGAGGAGTTTTCTTCAAGTTTTCTATGGAGAATTTGTTTACATGTTTGTCGGGTTTGCTTGATTTTTCTTTAACTACGGCAATTTCTTTCACTGGTTCCTTTTCCTTGACTGCTTCTTTTGGTTTGGGAATCTCCTTGGGAACTTCCTTGGGGGGTTCCTTAAGTGACTCCTTAGATTTGTGGCTCTCTTTTTTGTGCTCTTTTTTCTCTTTTCTTTCCTTATCTCTGTCATGACTTTTTTTTTCCTTCTTCTTCTTCTCCTTGACCTCTTTTTCTGATTTAGGTTCTACTGGTTTCTCCTCCTTCTTTTTTTGTTCAAAATCAGTAAGCTGTGGTTTGTATTCTTCTTTGATGCTGGAGGCGCTACTTGAGCGTGGCGGGGGGCTGGGTGGGCGCCGTGCGGGACTCGGCGCACGCTTTTTTGGTGGTTCTGGTGAGATGGGTCGCTCACTGGGCCTCTTGTTGGCTCTCTCCTTTGATCTTTCACCATCTTTATGACTTTTGACCTTTTCTGATTTAACTTTCTCCTTGTCCTCTTTGCTTTTCACCTTCTCTGGCTTAGCTTCTTTATGATCATGTTTAGTTTTTACTTTCTCTTTATCTTTCTCTGACCGTTCTTTCTCTTTCTTGTCAGGCTTGGTGACTGATGCATTTTTATCTATTTTCTTAGGATCTGGAGAGACTTTAGGTGGCTTCTGGATTGGTGGTCCAAATAGGTTCTCAAAGCTGCTCGTCCTGTGTGGTATCTCCTCCTTATGCTCCTTAGATTTGTGTTTCTTGGGGGGTGCATCAGAAGATAGTTTTGGTTTGCTAACCAACTGTTGTTTGTCATCAGTGAATGAGTCTCTGCTTCTACTTTCCTGATCAGGATTGGTGTAAAATGCATTATTGCTGACAATAATCCCACCACCTTTTAAAAGCTTTTTCTTGAAATCTTCATTAGGATTTTGAAAAACATATCTATCTTTCAAACAGCCTCCGTGTTGCAGTGTCAAGTCATAAGAGAACTTAATCTTTTTGGGTTCATCCCTGTTCTTCAAATATATTTCAATAGGAAATAGGAAGCCTGCATAGCCAGACTCTTTGATGGAGAAAGGTGGCTCCTTCACAACTGGAAAGAAATAATTACAACTTTACACTATTAACGTCATTCTCAATACTTTAGAATAATAAATTTCGATATCCGTTTTGGCCTTATAATATTGTGTCATGTGATTGATTTGCGAAACACAAGAATTTGCTTTTACCTTATCAGTTAGATAAATAGGTAAGTGATGGGAAGTGAAAACCGATGATCCTTACCTCTCTTAGGTTTGGGGAACGTCTCATGCAGAAGGAACACCACCTTATCCACGAAGTGGCTGATATCGGCGCCCTCCTGCCCTCTAACGAACACTTCCCAATCGTGAGTAAATCCTTCGGGAGTTTTCTTCGTTCGTATAGAGGCTTCATGTCCTATTTCAAAATTAACCTTGATCACCGTCATTCTCAACCTGAAACCACAGGTTTAATTTGAAAACAATAACGGAGAAAGTAACAACCAGAATTCTGTCCCGAAATCCAACAACACCCTAGTATGATAGGTAATAGTCTCGAATAATACGCGATGTTTACAAGTACCGTTTCGTCAACATTACTCACCTTAATTACGGTGGCACATAACAGGATATATCGGTGCACTGCACAGAAAAGTAAAGTGGTACAATATATTTTGTTCACGAATCAATGATTTGTAACTCTCACAAAAACTGAAAATATTTTTTTAGCGCCCTTGTTATTTTGATCCGCCATATTTTGTGAATCGAGCGCAATGAAATGAAGTGTTGCCATAAAAAATCAAGTCAATCTAATTTTTGTATTGTTTCTGCGTTGAATTTTGAGAAAGGAATTAAAATGATCATTAAAATTCAATGGATTCAGTGGGTCAACCGATTTATTTAATCCACGAACTGACCTTGCAATTCAGTATAGTAATATGATATCACTTTAATTTTGTAAATAGCTACCGAATAACGTTAAGTTACAGAACCCAAAATAATAACGGGTTAAACCGATAATAACCCGTTATTATCGGGTTTTTATAGGTAAACTTGTAAACTTGTTTTGATGATATTTTTACCGGTACCATTGAATTTAAATTTAAATTCAATGCCGGTACTCAATTTTTTTTTTATATTTGGTTTAATTATTATAACCCCCTATGAGGTTGATATTTCTTAAATTAATGAGATAAACGAATGGCCTAGAAGGAACTATTTCTTTCACCACTTATACAGTTTTTATAAACGGTTTGTTTACATGTAGAACAAAACTGAAATAAATATGTAAAAACATGTAGCAGAATAAATATGGCAGCGCCATCTAGTGGCTAAAGGTGGTACTTTAATTACTTAGAAGTGAATATTATTTTTTGTTCCAATTGTTCCCTACTGCTGATCTGATGTAACCTACGACATCTGCAAAATTATGTTTTCAATACTTCACATGTGTTAGGCGTAGTTAAACAAAATTATATTTTTTAAATAAATGAATGCTCTAGAAGGAACAAACCACTTTATAGGCATTATTTCGTTCCGTATTTGTACCGATTCTATAAACGATGTTTTCATGTAGACCAAAGCCGAAGTTATGTATACACATGTATTAGAATAAATTAAATGTAGCAGCGCCACCTGTGGCTAAAAGTGGTACTTTAATTGCTTAGAAGTGAATGTTATTTTTTGTTCCGTTGTTTCTCTATTAATGCTGATTTTGTGTAACCTACGACATTCGCAAAATTGTGTTTTAAATACTTCACACCTGTTAGGCGTAGTTCAACAAAAATTGGATTCGAATTCAATAAACTAAATATAACAGCGCCATCTAGTGGCTCCTAGCTGTATTTTAACGAAGCTTATTAACGAATTTTATTTTTCGTCACGGTTCTGATCGAATAATTCTGATTTTATATAGCCTATGACACCCGCGCAAGGATGCCAAATCGAATGACACCTTATTTAACTAAATCTGATTACTGGTTAAGGAGATAATATGAGGGAACATAGTATCGGACATACATACATACATACTTTTGGGCTTTGCCGCAGTCGGGTGGCTGTTTTATATAAGTTCAACGTTCAACGAGCCCTTGTGGGTACTGACACTTGCCTACCTGCAAAAACTAAACGATCACAGAGCATATAAACACTACGTTTTAAGACGGGACCTCCCTAAATGCTTTTGTAATGAGTTTAGCCCCGTTAGCAATACCAACCAATAGAGCAAAAATGCAATGTCAAAAGTGCTACCAACATAACAACTTGTCTGTGCATTAGGGACGTCCACTTACATTGGTACTACATTTATCGATATCGATAAATTTTCATCCAGGGGCTCCGCAGTTAGCCTAATAAAATTAATAAAAATCAATGTTTTCAATAAAACGACAAATGAAATTAGTATTTTATTATTGATTATCAAATCACAATAATTGTGGTCAAGGTCTATTGAATTTATTTCAGCAGCTATTTGGTTTTTCCTTAGAGGTGTCCAATCTGAGCGAACTTTATCAATCGGTGGTTTGGATTCAGGTGCTGAAATCGTCAAAAAAAGTTAAGTTGAGTCGTTATTGATTATTAATTTGTTGGTAAACTATGCTACTTACCGGGATAGTTCTGATAAATATGCTGAGATTCCAGGCCACAATAATTGTGGTCAAACCCTACTGGACCAATAGCAACAGCTGATATTTTGGCTGCTATATCAGGTGCTGAAAATGATAACACTTTGTAATTTATCAAAGTAAACAAACTCTAGTTACAAAAAACTTCAGCGATACATGAAAAGTCTACGTACCAGAGTTGTTTTGTGAAGCTCGACAACTAATGGGTTTTTGTATAGCTGAATCTGAAAATAAACAATTGCAATAGTCCGAAAAAAAAATAGTTTGTTCCTGTTTACCACATAACTGCATAATTGACTATGTAACTATCAAATACATTTTTATAAAAAAATATTTTAAGTTAAAAATTAGTAAAAAAAATATTTTAGTAATTCCAATCACTAACCAGTTTCAAGTGATGCGACGTGGCTACGTGGTAAAGAAACTCAGCTAGTAAGTAATCAGGAAGAGGAGGCGCATTTATAAGTAGAGAAGATACAGCCCTGTAAAAAAATGTTTATCAAAGTATGTCATTTACGTATTAAGACGTAATAATAATATTGCGTTCTAAATGACGGAGCAAAATATATTCAAATGTTTGACGTAAAGCAAGGCGTATTTTGTGTTTTATTACATAATTATTCATGAAATGTAGTAAGTGTTACATTATAAGTTTATAACACAACTCACCATTTCTTTAATCGGCTTCCTTTTAAAATAGTTGTAAAAATCTTTCGGCCGGAAATGATCTCTACAAACATATTTATGTTGGTGGAGTTTTTCGATGGGGATATACGATATAAGATCTTCCACAATTTTCACCCATTGTCTGCATCTAAAAAAAAAAAAACAAAATTCAATGCAGCCACTAATAGTGCATCGTTGAGACATTGTTATGGCTTACAGCAATTCACCCGTCGTACACTGAGTAGTAATTCTGACCAAGGTACTTATCAGATATTTTTTTATCGATATTGAATATGTGTATGGCACATCACTATGACATTGAAACATTATAGTATTTTTCTCATAGTATATTAATTACGTTATTTAACATAATTTATGATCTTGCTCTTGTGCAAGATGACAAAAACTGTAGCCAGAAATACTTACCGGTATTTTCATCCCTAGGAAATTTACCCATAAACTTTCTTTTGGTACCCTTTGACCGGCTGCATCTTATTTTACAAATGGCACAAGTTCGACACCATCCGATCAATGCCATCATTAAAAGAAAATCACTAAACACTGTACAACAAGATACACACAGCTAGATATTGAACAAACTTCAAAAACAAAAATTTTAACTATAAAACGTTCTAATATGTGCCGCGTTCCGCCATATTTGTTATGTTTAGGCGTGATCGTTGCAAAGACGAACCGTTTTATAAGACCGTTTTGTGTTCCGCGACGATAGGACCGTTTTACGTTTCATTATAAAGCAGTGCCAGAGACTCTAAAGCAGTGCCAGCGTTTGTTCGTCGCGAAACCAGTCCTTAGATTGTTTGACGCGGATATGTCCTTTAGTGCTATATTAATAGAGCCTAGAACGTAATGAGATCATTGCGACGTCGTCGTCGGCTCCTTGCTCGTTCCGTTCGTTTTGGTCTGTGATACAATAAAGTAATCTTTATGTCTATGAGTATACAGTCGAATATCGTGTAAAACAACTTATTTTTTCCGATGTTTCGTGATTTCGTCTCGTTCGCTCTCGTTTGACCGTCCTCTGCGCCTTGCTCGTTCGCATACAATGAAACCAGTTGCGAACGAGGACCGTTTCGAGGACCTGTTTTCGTTCCAGAAAAAACGGTTGCGTTTCGTCGTCGAAAAATCGGACAACGACCCACTCCTAGTTATGTTTTCAGTTTGACATTGACAACAAAGAAAGAGTTAGTAGTATTAAAGAGTGAGACAAATATATGTCCGCCATTAAAACGGGGCTAAATGCGAACAAATAATTCAAAGTTCCTACTTGCGCTAGGCTGTAAACGATTTTTGTAGTTTTTTCGGGTGCGGCAGGTCATAGAACAATTAAATCAACAGCTGGTGGCCAGCGATGTTGACATCCGTGGGTTCCATCCTCAGAATAGGGACTAAAGCATAGAAGGAGCGTTATAAAACGAACACCTGACACATGTCTGTCTCGTTAGTTTGAAACGTCGCCAACCACGTGTTAGACAGAGAAAAATATAGTAGTGTGATGTTTTATTATTCAAAACGTACCATCCTCCATTGTCAAGTTGGTTACCTTTGGTTACCATTATGCTACCAACTTAGAGATGTTTAGAAAATCACAGCTTGTAGTAGGCTGCCAAATACCTTCGATTTGGCAGTGTGTTATACAACAGATGTTGGAGTGCGTCGTCTCTAAAAACCTTGTGTTTTTTGGGTTGTTATAAGACAATCTGAAGTGGATTTCAGTGGATATTCGTAGTATGGAGTATACGTAATACATCGGAATGGCGTGTGTGATATTGGGATCTAAAACCCATTCGGGAGAAGAGAAAACAAAACCGTTGGAGTGCGTCGTCTCTAAAAACCTTGTGTTTTTTGGGTTGTTTTAAGACAATCTGAAGTGGATTTCAGTGGATATTCGTAGTATGGAGTATACGTAATACATCGGAATGGCGTGTGTGATATTGGGATATAAAACCCATTCGGGAGAAGAGAAAATAAAACCGCCTTCATCAGCTTCCATCGGTACGACTCAATTTTGTGTACTTCATAGCAGGGATGTTAGATGCCAACTTTTTAATTATGGCACCAGACGCTCAAAATTATGGTATTTTTGAAAAAATAAGGTACGGGTAGGAAAACTCTTACGGATTTAATAAATTAGGTAGGTACCATTAATTAAAGTATTAAAATTTCTTCGATTTTCATAAATTCTTAAAACAAACACTACTCGCTTTTTTCTTTTTAGTCTGTGCTAATCGCTACTTCTATAGTCTGTAAAATATAGCTTGAGCTCCACGACAGCTGTCATACTGACAGGGCTAGGAATGGGACAATGACGACATCAAATGTCACTAGAGCGTATGTGATAACATGTATGAAACTTTCGAGAACTTGGAAACATGAAATCAAACACGAAAATTATTATTTTACAAAGATTTATTCAAGTAGAGGTGTATCGTAATATCCCTAAATCAGTTTCTGATTACAATTTTCCTTTTAACGCTCTTTTTATATGAAAACCCAATATTTCTTAGAATTTTAGCCAATGATGGTAATTTGCCTCTTTAAGTGACGCTCCCAATTTTCTTAATGCTGGTAATTGTCCTCTTGAGTAATATGTGGTTGTAGATTGCGGCGGAGTCAAAACTATCAACCTCTGTGACAGAAGAAGTTTTTATTCTCTTTCTCTCCGTACTTTTCTTTGCTAATACGGACCACCGTAGATCGTCCAATACCAAGAGCATCCGCAACTCTGTCACACACTCGCTCTAATGGCAGAAGCGGACCACGGTTTAGGTTTTCGCGCCTGAAATATTCGCGCAAACGAATTACAAACTTACCGCATTCACTGTTCAAACTGTTTTCTTTGATATTTTTGGCATCATGCAAACTAAACGGAACAACTTTAACTCAACTAATCAACTTCACCATAGCAACTACATCTTTAAAGCATGAAATACTTTAATAGAAAATAATTTGAAAAATTCATCGAATACCAACAAACATTTCGTCGTCAGGATAAACAAGAACGTCACTCAATAAAAAACAAAACTTGTCCATAGAGCACGCAGCTGACCAGAACCCAGAAGCATGGAGGTTCGGAGCAAACACCAGTATTTTGTTAGATAGGTATTAATTAAAACAATATTCATTATTTTAATTCTAATGAAATTTGATAATCGTTTTCAAACAAATAAAGTTCAATTCCAATAGTAAACATGCAGTTTGGATCATCCATCACCAAATCATCGCAAGTTTGAAACTTGCATACTACAATGGTTAGACATCACTAACTGTGCAGTAAGTACGGAGTTTTCGCAGTACAAATATTCTATGAAATAATTCAAAACTTCATGGACTCAATTTCGATGACAGCTGTCACGGAGCTCAAGCTATATTTTACAGACTATAAGTTCAACTTACAACACGTGAATCTTCATTTCACCTGTTGTAAAGTTCACTTACAATCCACAGACTACAAAAACTATCACAGATATGAACATTCTTATCAACTTACTGAACGAAATGAATGAATGATTTTTTAGTGTTGCTAGATATCGGTATATAAAAAAACTCGTCAACAGCAAAAGCGAAAGATGAAAATATGTGATGCAAAAGTGCTTGTGATCAAAAAATGCCAAAATTATGGTACTTTCGCGTACCATAATGGATGTATCATGGTACATGGTACGAACAACTGAATTATGGTACATGTACCATAATTATGACACGTATAACATCCCCGCTTCATAGTGGTTTTTTCCCTTGAATTTTAACTATGACCTACTGGAATTGCAACATAGCTTTAATATAATTTGAGAATAGTTTTTCAAAATAATAAATCATGAGTCTAATCAATTTAATCACAGTAACAAGTTTGTTGTTTATTTTAGGGCGATAGGGATGGGCCTTTCCACTCTCTCAGTGAAAAAGTTATCGATACTTAGTAAAGAAGTTTTTTTTATTTCTTGTGTTTATTCCATTATATATGTTAATTAACTTTTGAAAGCTCCATTCAGTAACGTTCTATGAAGTTACCAATTTGATTGTTGATGATTATTTGATTAATATTTTTCCTCTTTGAATCTATTCATTGCATTGATATATTTATAGATTCAGCATGATAAATTAAAAAAACTACCAAACCGGGTTTTGATATTATTTTTATTTACAATAATTGCACCTATTTTCATAAAATTTTGAACTTGTAATAAGATAGGTTCATATATCTTATAGAAAATGAACTTGAATAGTTTTCACTGCACAATCTACGTGTAGTAATATAATAATAATGTAGCGAACAAATCGCATCACTATTGTGAAAAAAGGTGTCCAGTACTGGATTTTATATCTACGGTTTGCTGTCAAATTAATAAAGAACTTTAAGGGTGTCGATCTGTCATAAATAAAATTAACGTTTGGACTGATTATGGCGGTTTTTATTTATTAATTATTTATTTCAGGTTACCCGAAGATAGCACAATGCAACAAATGTGGATAGACGGCATCGCTTCACGGTCAAATTGGTATTGAACAAAATCATGTACGTTTGCAGCAGACATTTTGAAGAAGATGGCTTCATTTACAAGATTAGGTTAGGACTTTATTTTTTAACAAAGACTGTCATTTAACGAGCAATAATTTCATATAAACAAATTAATTTGTATAAGTTCTCTATTGATTTATAAGTATGTTTATAAATAGCCAGAATTGTAATGTTTATATTTCCATACCCCTTCCTAGTAGTACTAACCAAAACTATCGCTGGATTAGAAGGACAAACATTAAAAATATGTTTTTTATTTTTTCCTATTATTTTATTTTACGTGTTCTTCTTGCTTTTTGTAATTCCCTGTGTAATTTAAAGGCACTGTCCTGGTTCCTGATACACAGGTTACCCTTCTTCAGGAACCAGGAATTTTAAACAATGTGAGTGTGACGCTGGTTGTGCAATAAATTAATTAATTTCCGTAAAAACGTTTTCTAACTTTTGTCACATAAAAACAATTTATCACAAGTTATTGTTATACTTCTTCTTCTATGAGCTGCGCTCTAAAATTTTGAATGCACAAAGCTCGCTATCTAGTATGGTTAGATCGAGGAAAATTTCTTTATTGGATGCCAATTGAACTTGTTCAAGTAGATAGTTTTGTTTGTTTGTTTGTTTGTTTGTTTGTTTGTTTGTTTGTTTGTTTGTTTGTTTGTTTGTTTGTTTGTTTGTTACGCTTTATTGCACAAAAATTAAGAAACAGAAAAATAACTTAAATAACAGGTAAGTGTTGATGTAGTTTTTCCGGCTAACCTGGGCTCAATGTCATGTTATACATACATACAAACTTACATTACATACCAGATTTAGCACTTACAAGTTACAACCTTATTAAATCAAATATATAACAATCTCACTGTGCATGTTATCGAATTCTTCATTAATGGGTTCACCGATTTTGATGAGTTTGTGTATTTGCAACATATAGGTAAGTGAGAACAAGAATTCGGAGAGCTGAGAATTTATCGTAGGCTTAATAGATATGGCACACCAACGTTTGCGGCGCCAGCTAATACCATATAATATTAATATGGACTGCTATATTTACAGAATGTTTAGTTAAGGATTTGTAGAGTTGTTGTTGCAGGTTGAAATGATAGAACTTGATGCAGTATTAACAGATGCGTGTTATTCAAACCTAACTCTAACGTATTTACAATATTTACAAGAATGCGTAAATAATAAAGGAAAATAATAAAGATTTTAAAACGGCAGATTCGTTGCGAGCTTTTGACTGGAGTGTTATCTCCATAGCAACTGTGGCGTGAACAGTCTCTGATGCTGCCACAATACTCCCCCGCCGAGACCGCGTCTACAGCGGTCGATAGTGTCTTGCAAACCTCACAGTGCGACCACTCCTGGTTTTAATGAGAGTAGCTTGACCAGGTACGGGTTTCTCAGATTCCATCGACTCTCTGGCCAGAAAAGCTGGCTTCAGCCGGTCTACCGTGACGGTGGACTGTTTGCCGTTGACTTCTATATCAAAGGTCTTCGTCCCTCGTTTCAGCACTTTGTGAGGTCCTGAGTATGGAGCTTCAAGTGGCTTTTTGACAGGACCTTGTCGCAGGAACACATGAGTGGCGGTATTTAACTCTTTAGGGATGTAAAAGGTCCGCTTGCTGCTGGTATGCCAAGATGTAGGTTGCGGCGTCAGTTGGGCGATGTGGCTGCGCAGTCTGCTCGCGAGATCACTGCAGTCGACCTCTTTGTCATCTGATGACATAAAAAACTGTCCAGGAAGGCGCAGGGTTTCGCCGTAAACTAGCTCTGCTGCTGATGCTTGCAAGTCTTCCTTGTATGAGCTGCGGATGCCAAGGAGTACCATGGGCAGCACTTCTGTCCAGCGAGCGTGAGCGTGGCACGTAACTGCAGCTTTTAGTTGCCGATGCAGCCTCTCTACTAGACCATTCGCAGCAGGGTGGTAGGCTGTTGTTGAGTGATGCGTAGCTCCGATCAGATTTGCGATGGATGCGAAGAGCTGGGACGTGAATTGGCTCCCACGATCAGTCGTGATGCGTTCGGGGCAGCCGAACCGCGAGATCCATCCTGATATAAAGCTGCGAGCGCAGGTCTCTGCTGTTATATCTTCCAGCGGATATGCCTCAGGCCAACGAGTGAAGCGGTCGACGATCGTGAGACAATATCTGAAGCCAGAAGATAGGGGTAAGGGACCTACTATGTCCATGTGGACATGTCTAAAGCGGGCTGTTGGGGTCTTGAATGTTCCAAGAGGTGCTGAAGTATGCCTCGTAGTCTTTGAGCGTTGACAGTCAATACACTCTTTTGCCCATTGTCGACAGTCCTTTCTTATGCCCGGCCAGACAAACCTCTCAGTTATCAGTCGCACTGAAGCCTTTTTTCCGGGATGACTGAGGTAATGCAGCGCGTCAAAAGCATGCCTCCGGAATGACGGTGTTACGTAAGGTCTTGGCTCTGGAGTAGACGTGTCACAGTATAGAAGCACCTGCGTGTCTGTGATCGGGACTTTTTCTAGTTTTAGACTCGAACCTTGTTGCAGCAGCCGCTGAAGTTCGTCATCTGTGATCTGGTCGTGCGCTATAGACTTGTAGTCTATTGCTACTTGTATTTCCTCTATGCGGGAAAGAGCGTCTGCGATTGAGTTGTCTTTGCCGGCTACAAATCTGATATCTGTGCTAAATTGTCCAATGAAGTCAAGATATCTGAATTGGCGAGGTGAGCATGAATCGCGAGGTGTGGAAAAGGCGAAGGTTAATGGTTTATGGTCAGTGAAAATGATGAATGGGCGTGCCTCAACCATATATCTGAAGTACCGGATAGCTTCGTAGATTGCAAGTAGCTCACGGTCATAGGGGCTGTACTTTTTCTGTGACGGGCTCAGTTTCCTAGAAAAGAATGCCAGTGGTTGCCATGCATCACCCTTGCGTTGCTGGAGAACTGCTCCAATGGCGACGTCTGAAGCATCCGTCTGTATAGCCAGTTGCGCCTCTGGATCTGGATGGCAAAGCAGCGTAGCCTTTGACAGACTCTCCTTGCTGTCGTGGAAAGCCTTCATCTGCTCCGGCGTCAAGTTGACTGGCTTGTTCCCTTTCGCATCTTGACCAGCAAGTAGTGCGTTAAGTGGCGTCAAGATTTTCGCTGCTGCGGGGATAAACCTCCGATAAAAATTGAGCATTCCGAGGAATCGCCTCAACTCTTTAATCGTTTTCGGTGCTGGATAGTCTTGGATAGCTTGGACTTTAGAATCTAATGGGCGGATGCCGGCTGCGGATACGTGAAATCCCAAAAACTCGATTTCTTTTTGGCTAAAAACACACTTGGCAGTGTTTATGAGTACGCCATACTCGACTAGACGTGCGAAAAGTTGCCTCAGGTGTTGGAGATGCTGCTCCTCAGATTCTGAGTAAATCAAAATGTCGTCGAGATATCCATAGCAAAAGTCAAGTCCTCTAAGCACTTCGTCCATGAATCGCTGAAATGTTTGCGCAGCGTTGCGTAGCCCAAATATCATGAATGGGAACTCAAATAACCCGAATGGAGTTGTGATTGCTGTCTTGGGTATATCTTCGCGGTGGACTGGGATCTGGTTATAGGCTTTCACAAGGTCTATCTTTGTGAAGACATTCTTACCGGATAGCTGGTAGGCGAAGTCTTGTATATTCCTAATGGGGTATCTGTCTGGGATAGTGCGTGCATTTAAGCGCCGGTAATCTCCGCATGGTCGCCAACCTTTGTCTATCTTAGGCACGAGGTGTAATGCTGAAGACCATGGACTTTCAGATCTGCGTGCAGTTCCAACTTGTAGCATGTCTTCAAACTCCTTCTTTGCTATTTGCATCCTTTCTGGATCTAAGCGGCGAGGTCTGCTGGAGACAGGTGGTCCTGGCGTCGTCCTTATATGATGCTCCGTATTGTGCTTCGGATCGTTTGGCTTGCCGTTCGGACGGGTGACTTCAGGATATTCGCGAAGAATCTTGTGATAGATTGTGTCTTCAGTTGCCGGTATAGTGCGCACTGATGAGATTGCCTCTGTTGTTTGTTGGCGCGGTGTGCATACCGTCAGCGATGTCAGTCCGTCGATGAGGCGATGGTTGTGGCAGTCGACTAGTAGGTTGTAGAAACCTAAGAAGTCTACGCCAATTATGGGTTTCGACACGTCGGCTATGATGAAGCGCCAAGTGAATGCACGGCGAAGGCCGAGGTCGAGTTCCAGCTGCTTAAACCCATATGTAGCTATGACAGTACCGTTGGCTGCGTACAGTTCGTATTTCGTTTTCTTTTGCGGCTCCCGTATAGCTGACCTTGGGTACACGCACAGGTCTGAACCCGTGTCGACGAGGAATTGTAGCTTCGTTTTCCGGTCTACTATAAACAGGCGGCCATTTGCTTTAGGGCAGTCACTGGCCGCGACTAATGGCTGCCCTTCTTGTTTTTCGCGTCAAACGTGCAGGGTGGGGTTCATTTTTGTGCTCTTTTACCGAATCGGTAATGATAAAAGCAGTAGGGATGATCATCAGGACGTCGTCGAGGTCGTGAGTTGGAACGAGAACGGGAACGGGGTGGAGAGCGGTGGTTATCGTATGAGCTGTATTGGTTTTTTTGCACCTGAGTAGTCAATGCCTCGACTTGCCTCGTCAGTTCTGCTACTCTACGCTCCATCGAGCTAAAATCAGTATCTGGCATATTCTTAGACGTGCTGGCTACCTGAGTATACGGAGGAACTATGTCTTGGATACGGTCTGCCAGCTGCGCCACGGCGTCTAATGTGCTGTCAGTTTGAGAAGCGATGATGGTTTGTATGTTGGTTGGTAGTCTGCTTGCCCAGATGCTTTTCAGGAAATCCTCCGGAACGTTTGCGCCAGCCAGCGATTTGAGGTTTCGCAAAAACTGCGTAGGCTTACGGTCTCCTAGCTCCTCATGCATCAGTAGCTGTTGGATCTTCTTTTCTTGCGATACCGATAACCTCCGGATAAGCTCTGTTTTCAGCTTTTCGTATTTTCCAGATTCGGGTGGATTTTCCAAAATGTCCTGCACTAGCGCTGCGTAGGTGTGGTCAAGCTGAGCGACTACGTAGTGATATCTGGTTGCATCGACAGTTATGCCCGAAAGTATAAATTGACTCTCGATTTGTCGAAACCAAACCGATGGATTTTCGGCCCAAAATGGTGGGGCGCGTACTCCAACGCGGCATAAATTGCTTTCGTCGCTGTTACTGCTTCTTGCCTGATCTGCGCCATTTTGTGCCATGTCGAACTTGGGGTCACCAGTGTAGAGTTGTTGTTGCAGGTTGAAATGATAGAACTTGATGCAGTATTTACAGATGCGTGTTATTCAAACCTAACTCTAACGTATTTACAATATTTACAAGAATGCGTAAATAATAAAGGAAAATAATAAAGATTTTAAAACGGCAGATTCGTTGCGAGCTTTTGACTGGAGTGTTATCTCCATAGCAACTGTGGCGTGAACAGTCTGTGATGCTGCCACAGATTAAATAATATCGACGTTTTCGTGTTGAATGTCCCATCCTTATGGATTTCTACTTTTGTCTATGACCCCCTACATAATGACCTAGTACGATTGTAAAATTTCGAGTGTACGAGTTATCCCTTTCTGGCACAAAGAATCATCGTAAGAGTAACAAGGAAAGCTATTCAATAATTACTTTTTATTTTACGGCTCCTTCTATGCTTTAGTATTGTGCGTTCACATTAACTTGACGCGTGAGAGAATTGGTAACACTGAGATGTTTACTGTTACCATGTTAAATAAGAAATCATTCCCATTACTTGGGGAAAATAAAAGGATTGAGGGCTTGTTTAACCATCTTCCGATTAGGTCCAAAAGCTAATTCACATGTTATGTTACCTTGTTACCAATTCTCTCACGCGTCAAGTTAATGTGAACGCACTATAGGTACTAATTCTGAGGTTCCATCCGTCTTTTTTTGACATCCGTGAGTCTGTGGTGATAGCTAAAGACACAGAACAATTAAACCAAAATAAAGATGACAAGATAATTATGCAAGATATCATGTCACCAGAGTCTAGGAGTGGGTCGTTGTCCGATTTTTCGACGACGAAACGCAACCGTTTTTTCTGGAACGAAAACAGGTCCTCGAAACGGTCCTCGTTCGCAACTGGTTTCATTGTATGCGAACGAGCAAGGCGCAGAGGACGGTCAAACGAGTGCTAACGAGACGAAATCACGAAACATCGGAAAAAGTAAGTTGTTTTACACGATATTAGACTGTATAGTCATAGACATAAAGATTACTTTATTGTATCACAGACCAAAACGAACGGAACGAGCAAGGAGCCGACGACGACGTCGCAATGATCTCATTACGTTCTAGGCTCTATTAATATAGCACTAAAGGACATATCCGCGTCAAACAATCTAAGGACTGGTCTCGCGACGAAAAAACGCTGGCACTGCTTTAGAGTCGCTGGCACTGCTTTAGAATGAAACGTAAAACGGTCCTATCGTCGCGGAACACAAAACGGTCTTATAAAACGGTTCGTCTTTGCAACGATCACGCCTACCAGAGTCACTCGTGTTTATCATGCTCTGTGGTGTTTATATGCTCTGTGACTCACTCATTGACACTGAAATTTTAGAAGTCTGGACCGGGATAATTGAATTGAATAGAAAAACCGTGTGAACTAATCATTTATAATGTCTGGATTACTGTCCGCTGTTCTTCAGCCAACGAGGTATATTATAAACAGCAAAATCAATATCTTTCCCTACTTAACCTCTAAATACGTAAGTCTGAACTTACCTATTTCAGATTGGTAGCTCAGGGACTGCACACAATCGCTCAGGCTGCGCCCAGGACTGCGTTAGTTAAACCCGGGCTGTTCTCATTGACGTCAATACGGACTAAAGTGAGGTGCTACTTCCCGCGCCCCAACGAAGTTCGTAGGGTGCGCCGTCATGGTTGGGAGACCAGAATGTCTACGCCCAACGGAAGGAAAGTTATCATGCGGAAAATTCTCAAGGGAAAATTTGTCCTTAGCCATTAATTTATAAGTTACTGTAACTTCTACTGTGTAGATATTCAATGTAAAAATAAATAACTGTAACATTATTGTTTACTGATCTTAGTACATCTTTTATTTTTTTCCCAAGAGTTATTTTTAATTAAAATTTATTAATAACATAACAGAAACTAGTAGATACCTAGTTATGTTTTGGATACTTTTATTCATTCTAAAACAAAATGTGTACTTCACACAGTCATTTAAATAATTGTAACAATAAAAGAAAAAAAATCACAAATGTGAATATAATCAAATAAAATTAATTGGCAAAAAGCTTTGTCAGAACCAAAACTAGAAAATTAAAACAGAACATTGAACAAAAAACACTAAGAGAATAACCTGCCCGGGGACATATCTGACCCAAAGGCGCCCACTATGTTGGCGGCATTACCTCGCTGCACTGCAAGGGAAATTCTTTGCATAAGATAGGCCCTAGGGCGGCAGTCATAGCCACGGTCCCTCAAGCGATGTCCTATCTCCCTCACAAATGCCTTCCCCTACGATCCCCAGACCCCAGTTGTCTCTATCGCTAGAGGCACAAATGTACCGGCCCAAAAGCGCACCTTTGGACCTTCACCCTCGCAGCCTCTTCTGCCTATTTCGGTAGGTACTTAGTAATTCATAAGTAGACATTTAATCATCACTTTCAAAAGTATTAATAGCAGTAAAGATTTAATAATCATTAATAATCCATGCACTTCCAACTTTCTTAAGACTCTTTATTTAAAATAATAAAACTCTATAAAACACTTGATTATTTTCATAATAGTGAGTTACACTTGCAATTACTTTATAATTTCAAAATAAATTACTCTTAAACAATACAGTTTTCTAATTAAATAGATACTTTTGCTGCATGGGGGCAGAGTCTTCTGAGTTTGTCGGTGACTTGGCCGGCTTCAATAGATTTGAGACCTCAGACACCACCCATGTGGTCAGCTTTATTATAGCTAAATGAGCAGCTAGTTGCAAGATAAGGGCACCAAAGCCTTTGTACAGGCCTGCGACACCCTCCTTTGCAACAGTTGTAGTGTAGCAGTCCATAAAACCCTCATAGCCGGTGAGGATTGGAATCACAGACTTTCCTGTGTCCAAGTTGTCAATTATTGTCCTTGTACCCTGTGAAAACCATTAGTATATTCTCAGCAAATCTCAAACAACTCCTAATAAGAAAACTTTTCTTTTTAATTTTAAAAAAATATAAATATTATCTATAATATAAAAATTAATCGCTGGATGTGTTGGTAAGCGCAAATCTCCAGAGCAGCTAAACCGATTTCGCTAATTCTTTTTTTAGAATATTCCTTGAAGTACGAGGATGGTTCTTACAGAGAGAAATAAAATTAAAGAATCCACTGTTAGGCGTTACGAAGTTCGCTGGGTCAGCTAGTTTTAAATAGTTTTCTTCCCCTTTGTTAATCTGCCTGTTAAAGGAATTCAGAAATTAGTTAGTAGGTATGAATCTGTCATACCTTAAACGGTTGTTTGTTTTATCAATCTTCATAGTGTGAAATGTGCTTACCTGAATATGCAACCGATGCACTATTGTTTCCACTGGATAAAAGAGGATCTCCATGGTTATAAAAGAGAATATATTCGCCTTCAAGTTGATGTCCTCCAACAGTGGATTGGTTTGCTTCGGATAATTCAAGTATGGATCACTGAGCTCGTGCCTATGTCTCTGTTGGAATCTCAGGCATCTCACTGATATACTTTTTAATGCCATACTGAAAATAGTAAAAACAAAAGCATTTTAGATCATACTATGAGCTCACACAAACGCGCTCAAACGTAATCAAAATCCATTCAAGGTATTTGAAAGTTTATTTTATACCATTTGGACCATGTATAGCAATTTTCTTGTGTTTGAAGTTGACAGATATTTTATTTTGTTTTTCAAGTTGGTCTTCGATCAGTCCTATTAGGGGCCATCCATTAAAGTAAGTCACACGTTAAGGAGGGATTGGGGGTCGTAGTCTCATAGAGAGTCTTTCATAGAGTCTACAAATGTTGTGTATACCTTTAATTTGCATAATTGCTAGCCCTAAGTTATACGAGTATTTATTATTGTATTATTTACGTTACCTACGTTTGTGTGCTTGTGGTAACTTAATAAAAATAAAGTAGTTCATGTGATTTTGTCTTGTGAAATTTTTAAAAATTAATAATTGTAACTTGCGAGAAAAAAATCGAAACTTACTGTAACAGATATTTGCTAATGCTCAAAGACACAGTTGGCATGACGATGGCCCATATAGGCAGCATGCGACCCCGACTCGGCGTTCCCCACTCTAGGATTCTGACGAAGCCCTCGCGAAACACGTCAAAGAGTGCTGGCTTGTCACTAGCTATGTCACTCTGGACCGTTTCCACTAAACTCGCCGAGTAGAATGGTGTGATTACGGCTACACTTAAGCTGGAAATTTAAAAAAAGTTCGATCTCATTAAACATCTCAGGTTGTCTGGAAGAGATCACTTTTAGTGATAAGGCCGACGTCTGTTCTCTTAGGTTAGGAAATATTTGTGTAATTGCCATTTTTATGCTCAATAAAGTATTAGACAATACTTCCATCTATTTCAGATCTTATCTCATTCCGTGCTTCGCAAGGCACGGCAAGCCTTTGGTGCCGGCTGTCATGTAATTAAGCCATATCAGAGGCCTTATGGGCGGCTTGATAACTTCAGAAAGTAAGGCCGGCCACTGTTGTTTAACAATCCTCCACCAAGCCGGACTTGGCCCCAGTGGTGGAGTATGGCCTAACTTTGCTACCGCCCCCTCAAACGACCCGTGCCCCAGCACGATATCAACCCTTTCAATCCTTTGTATGTCCCCACACATATATGCACAAACTAAACTATAAACTACTACAAATTAAGCGTAGCTGACCATTTTAAGCAAGATTTAGATTTTTAGATTTTATGAATAAAGAACTCTAGTCTTTTTCAAGTTTCAAATGTTAATGTAAATGTTTCTAATGTTATTCTGCATACACCAATTTGCTGAGTCAAACCGAGATTTCGCTCCGACCCGCGAAGCGTAACCCCTAAAAATTTCTGATGGGCATACAATTACGGATCTCTATTACTTAGGTTTTTAGTTACTAATATAATCGGTGGTAGCAGAGCGGTCGAACGCCGGCTTCTCATTCGGTAGGTCGTGGGTTCGAATCCCGGCACGATTCTGAGAAATCATGTGGATTTTGGAATAGACACCTATTATACTTTATATTATACATTATATAACTGACAAAAACTTAACTGCAAGTTTGCTAAAGGTCATTCGAACGGTAGCGTGGTGTTCGGGTCATCTATCTCCCTCCAAAATGGTTGAGACTGGTGATGGCTGAGCACTGCGTTATGCTCGTGAACGAGTGCTGTTCGTGTGTCTGGCCGCAGCACTTATGTTTTCCCCTATTGTGAGACATTTGACTAATGCTTTGGCATTTAGGGTTGTTAATGGCAATCATGAAATCTTATTAGGTTTAAATAATGGCAACTGATGTATTTGGTTTTAAGAAGATTTGAGAAAAGATGGTCAGAGTGGAGTTTTTTTTTCCGCTGCCTTTTTCTCCACTACAATACGGCCCGAAGGCGGCGGCTTACATTTTACATTGTAGGTACATTGACATTCAGCAAACAGACTGTAAATTCTTTACGTTGAAATAAAATGATTTGAATTTTGAATTTTGACCTCGTTTGACTTGTAACGTTCATTAAGCCGCAGTTTCTGCGCTACTTTGAATAAAACCTTTTTATTTCATTTACCAATGACTTAGTTGTCTAAGTTACTATTGTTACATTTTTAAGTTATAGTAATACCACGCGTTAACTGTAAAGGAAAAAACCGTGAGGAAACCTCAGTGGCCCAGGTGTTCACATACTTCAAAGTTTGAAATTGTCAATCCGCGGTGGGCACGCGTGGTGATTAATTAAGCCTATACTCTCTCTCTCCCTCTCTCTGAGAGAAGACCCGTGCACTACAGTTGGACTTAGGTATAAAGTCTGCATTATTATTAGTTGCTTTTATAGGCTAACGGCCTTATTTATTGTAAAACACGATGCCCTAAAACAGCCCAAAAACGCTGATTAAAATGGTACCTATGTGCTGGAGATTTTACAGGTAAAATACATAACAAAGGTAAAATACACAGATTAAATAAAACGCCTCTAGGAGTGTCTTCCTATCAGTAATATTTATATAGAATTATTCTGAAATAATTATGTGCATTAATAGTGTTCTCTTTCCACTCACCACTTTAGTCCAATATGCTGAAGAAATTGCAAAAATGAATTGCATTTGTCAATATCCCTGGAAATAATAAGTAGATAAATACACTATAAGCCTCAATTGAGTTTTCAGCATAATATGGCATTTATGCAATAAAATAAAATCTAGAAATATCCCCTTTCTTATTAAAAATGTAAGGTCTGGATTCCAGCAGATGCCGGCAGAGTTAATAGTCTACGAGTACAACTTTTAGTAATAAGGCGTACTTGAAGCCGTTTTATGTTGTATGTACTAGAAGTACTGTACTAGAAGCGGTGGTAGCGCCGCGGTATACCGCTCCTAGTACGCCGCTCGAACGCTTCGAGCGGCGCTTCTCAATCCGGAGGTAGTGGCTTCGTTTCCAGGCACGTACCAACGAATTTGTTTTGTAAGTTATGTGCATTTGTGAAGTTACAGTAGCAATACCACTCGCTAACCATGGAGGAAAACATCGAGGAGGAAACCCTAGTGTCTGAAGTGTTAACATACCTCAGCGCTTGCTACGTACAATGGCCCAACTATGATCTTAAGTGTGAAATGTCAATGTCTAAATTCCTGGTGGACAAACAATAAAGAATATTCAATTTTAGAGTCGAAAGTACTATGTAGGTACTTAACTTTATACTCTAAGTATTCTATCTGTTTCAAATGCTATGTCATAATTATTGAGGATTTCCTGATCATTAAATATTTTCATTTAAAATTCTTATTTAATAACAAATAAGATAACTTTAATTTGTAAAACCGAGAGCACCTGCCAACAAACTGTTATGCAGTTTGACAGAAACCAACTTCTTAATTTTTATTTGAATAAATGTCTTCAATCAATCAAAGTTATTTTCCAATGGCTTTGACCCTAGAAATTGATGACTTGCCACAACAAATCCCAACGCATATCAGCAGGAAACTAACATCCTGTGGGCTGTACCATCTTTCGTAGGAACAGCCCATCCGGCTCTTATTTAGCTCCTTTTTACACCAAACTTGTGTTATTAAAGACTGACCGCCGCACTCAGAAACGTCAATAAAAATTTAATCTTTGCTTAGTATGCTGTTGTCCTTTTCTGTTTCATTGATAATAAGTGAAAGATAATGATTTTAAATAAACATTACATTTAATGGACGTCTCTGAGTGCGGCAGTTAGATCCAAAATCCTTTTAAAATAACTTTTTAATGACATGCACCACTTACTTAGGCCACCCAGTGCCTTTGGAGAGAACATCCTCCATAGCCAAGTTGAGCCCCTTCACGATACAAGTGGAACCAATGCCCTTCCAGAGCGTGGTGACATCCTGGCGGCGATGTAACCGTACAACCACTGGTAGCAGGGTGTATGGCATTATATGGTAGTTCTTAATGTTGTTGTGGACCTGGAAACATACGATGTGTTGTGGAAATAACGCAAGTCCTCTTTACAAGTATCAATAAGTGATTAAATTACATTATTTCAAATAAAAAAACCGGCCAACTGCGAGTCGGATTCGCTCACCGAGGGTTCCGTACAAATGTACAATGTGCATGTATGCCCATATTATGTGATACAAGCGGTGCCCCGCGCTTTATCGATTTTCCCATCGGAATAAGATATTTTACCGCAGTAAAACTTGGCCTATGTGTTAATTCAAGGTGTCAGCTAACTCCATACCACATTTTATAAAAAATGTTCCAGCCGTTTAGACGTGAAGAAGTAACAAACTTTCGCCTCTATAATATTGTTACGAGCTAGGGTTCTGGATATGGATGTAAAACGCCAATGACAACTTCTTAGGATTTATTCACGCAGGGTCTGGTCTGCAGGTCTTCACGACACGAAGTCCACACGTAGATTCCAATCGCAGGTTCAATCGAAGTCCAATAGTATCGCTGAGGTCGTAGGTTATCGCTCGTATCGCAGGTATGTTCGCTCGAAGTTCACTCTTCGCTATTCCAAACGGAACTGCCAGCGCGCCGCGGCGGCCGCTATTTATATCCGCCGGCCAGGGTTCTAGAACATTCCCGTATCTACGTACCATCACTCGGTACACGCGGCAACGTCGCTCGAACAGTAACAGTCAAAGAGTTTTGAACCTTATGCTAGTGGACATACGAGTCACTATTGCTTGCAGCGTTTTATTGTTTACTAAAACGCAGCATGCGGCGACTATTCGATAGGCTTCCAGAAGGCTCTATTCTAGATGGTTCGGGATAGGACCGCGACACTGCTCCCCTCTTAGAGATGCTCGTCCCGAGCATCTTCATTACTGCCGTGATAAGAAGCTAAGCGGTCGATGTGAACCACTTTTTGTGCACCTCTTGGCTGCCGTTGAATTCGGTACGTCACGTCATTTAACCGAGTTACCACTTTGTACGGTCCTTCCCATCTTGTCTGCAATTTCGGAGATTTTCCTTTTCGTCGAGTTACATTATGAAGCCAGACTAGTGCTCCTTCTTCGAAGCCGCTTGTATTTGCTCGGCGGTCATACCTAGTCTTCATCTTTTCACTCGACTCCAATCCGTTTTCCCGTACTATGGCATGAATCTCTCGCATTTTCTCACGTAACTCGGAAATGTAGTCGTGTAGAGAACGTGAGTCGTCAGGAGGGCCTCCAGTCAGCAGATCTACTGGTATTCTCAGTTCTCGGCCAAAATTTACACGCGCCGGGGTTACCTTCGTGCTTTCATGTTCTGCCGTTCGGTAGGCCAGAAGAAATGGCGGTATGTATTTGTCCCAGTCTCTCTGGTGCCTGTCAACGACTTTTGCTAAATGTCTCTCAAGTGTTTGGTTAAATCTTTCTACCATGCCGTCAGATTGAGGATGATATGGGGTGGTCCTAGTCTTATGCATTCCCAATATTTTACAGAGTTCTTGAAATACTTGAGACTCAAAGTTCCTGCCTTGGTCGGAGTGTATTTCCAAGGGCACACCAAACCGGCAAACTACTTCCTCAAACAACTTGGAGGCAACAGTCGTGGCTTCTTGATTGGGTATGGCGAATACCTCTGGCCATTTAGTGAAGTAATCCATAACTACCATGAAATACTTATTTCCTGATTCCGTTACTGGGAACGGTCCAGCCACATCAACTGCAATGCGTTCCCATGGCGCACCAACGTTATAAAGTTGCAGATTTCCTCGGCTTCTAGTTGGTGGACCTTTCACCGCGGCGCAAGTAGCACACTTGCGGCACCAATCTTGCACATCTTCTCGACAATGGAGCCAGTAAAACCTTTCTCGAATCTTTGTTAAAGTCCTTTTTACGCCCAAATGTCCACCTGACACGCCGTCATGTACTTCACGAAGGACATCTTGTACCTTATCTCTTGGGACAACTATCTGAAGATGGAACTCTCTGCCGTTAGGTTTCTCCCATTTTCGGTAAAGTATTCCGTTCCGAAGAATAAAACTGTCCCATTGAGCCCAGTATGCCTTGGTGACAGCACTAGTAGGAGCGACTTCGCACCATCTTGGCTTGTCCTCGCCTCGTTTCTTCCATGCGACAATGAGCCGTACATCTTCGTCATCTTCCTGTGCTTCTTTCATCGCCTCATCTTCCCAAGATCTCGAAGGACTCATTCTTGTCAATCTCAATGGCAAATCCTTTGACCCTTGTTTGGCACAGTGCTTGCACTCTTCAGGACTCTGCCTTCTTGTCAAATCGTTCCCATTGCATACTTGCGAGAATCTGGTTACTTGGGCTTTCTCTGCTCCAGCCAGTACTCGCCTCGGAATCCTAGCTTCGTTTCCCTGATTCACAGTGGAGGCCGGAGCGTCATGGTTCTTTACTAACTCTTCAAAACGCTGCTCCATTTTGTTGAGACGCGCAACCAGTCTGTCATCTGTTTTGGTCAGTTGCCTCTCCTTCTTAGGACACGTGAACTGCAAATGCCCTCTTTCTCCACACTTGTAACACATGGGCCCGGAGTTCCTCTTGGCCGGTGTCTTGTTCTCTTTGACCTCTTTCGTAACTTCTGGAAGTTTATACCCTTGCCGGATATCATGACGCACGGCTTCAACTTCCAGGGCGTGTGCCAGAGCTTCTTTTAATGAAGAATGGTGTCGAAGCTTTACTGCAGCCCTAATATCAAGATCCCTAATTCCGTCGACGAAGGCTTGCAATATATTCGTATCCACCATTTTACTATCAGCAGAAGGGTACGCCTTTCGAACCAGCTTCTCAATTTCCAACGCCCATTGTTGAAGTCCTTCACCCAGGCGCTGAGTCCGGTCGCGTAGCTGGGCACGAAAAACGTGTTCCAGGTGTCGTTCCCCGTATCTAGCCTCAAGTGCCTCCAGCAGATCTTTGAACTCGCTGCCTGAGGTGGGCAGTGCCTCCAGGACAGATAAAGCTGAACCTCTGAGCGCGACGGTGAGGGCTGTCAGGCTCTGTTCGTCCGTCCACCCGTTTGAAGCAGCGACAGTCTGGAACTGCTGTCGGTAGGCGACCCAAGATGTAGTACCATCGTACGGAGGCACCTTCACTTTAGGCCCCTGGCTTATGCTGACAACTCCGCTCGATGTAACTCCAGCAGCTTTTATACGCCGAACTTCCTGCTCTAGTCCAGTGAGGCCGTTTTTCAGACTTTGTAGGTCCTCCTCTAATTTGGTAACCCGTTCGGTCACTACATGTTCATGTAGCTTAGCGACTGTATCACTGAACTTTGTAACGGCAGAAAGGATCACCTGTTGATCTGCCTTCTGTTCTTCTCGCAGGCCTCTTTGTTCTTCTCGCAGGCACTGCATCTGCTTGCTCTGTTGTTCTTGCATGCCCTTCAACATTGCCATCAGGCACGACATATCCAAAACCTCCATTGTACGTGACGGAGGTTTAATGTCTTCGGTGGGCGCGGCCAGGTGGGAGTGGCTAGGAGGCGGAGCCTGTTGGTCGCTGAGTGGAACCTGGTCGTCAAGGCCGGTGGGCGGGGCCTGGCGCGCGGGGTCGGTGGGCGTGGCCAGTGGGCGTGGCCTGCGGGGCGGGGCCAGTGGGCGTGTCCCTATGGCCGGTGGGCGTGGCCTGAGGGGCAGTGGGCGTGGCTTGGTCAGTGGGCGTGGCCTGGGGGGCGGGGCCAGTGGGCGTGTCCCTATGGCCGGTGGGCGTGGCCTGAGGGGCAGTGGGCGTGGCCTCCGCAGCACCTCTGGACCTGGTCCTCACTCCAGAAGTATCCTCTCTCGGAGTCAGTGGCATCTCCAAATCCCCAATTCTGACACCAAATGTTACGAGCTAGGGTTCTGGATATGGATGTAAAACGCCAATGACAACTTCTTAGGATTTATTCACGCAGGGTCTGGTCTGCAGGTCTTCACGACACGAAGTCCACACGTAGATTCCAATCGCAGGTTCAATCGAAGTCCAATAGTATCGCTGAGGTCGTAGGTTATCGCTCGTATTGCAGGTATGTTCGCTCGAAGTTCACTCTTCGCTATTCCAAACGGAACTGCCAGCGCGCCGCGGCGGCCGCTATTTATATCCGCCGGCCAGGGTTCTAGAACATTCCCGTATCTACGTACCTACACTCGGTACACGCGGCAACGTCGCTCGAACAGTAACAGTCAAAGAGTTTTGAACCTTATGCTAGTGGACATACGAGTCACTATTGCTTGCAGCGTTTTATTGTTTACTAAAACGCAGCATGCGGCGACTATTCGATAGGCTTCCAGAAGGCTCTATTCTAGATGGTTCGGGATAGGACCGCGACAATATTAGTGTCATTACAAATAATTTAGGAATTCGAGTCTCGTAGTTTTATCCGAACTTTTCCTGAATATCATAGATATTTTTTTTATGATTTACATTTAATTACAACTTAATAAATCTCAGTTTTTTTTCTTAATTTGTAGTACGATAAGATGCTATTAAATGCTAAATTTGAGTTCTACGTTAATGGGAACCCTACGATCTCGTTAATTCCCTTGTGTATCAAAGTATTCGTTTTTTTTGCAGCATACACGGTTGTAACTTATTTTGGCGTTAACATAGATGTTTGATTTTTTCACAGTTTTAAGGGATTGTATACCTGAGTATCCGGTTTTAATTTCAAAACGATACCTCCACGCGTTTCCGACATAGGATCTGGACAGACGGACAACAAAGTGATCCTATAAGGCTTCTGTTTTTTCTTTTTCGGTCCAGAACCATGAAAGTATAAAATTCGCAACATATTTTTTTGTGTATCTTCGAAATGTTACATAATTGAATAAATTAAACTGTTAATTATCATTAGCAAATGAATGGCTTTGATCTATTTCAACAGTATGTTAAATCACTTGAGGTGTATATGTAATGCATAAAACTCTCAAGAGTTTTATGTATTACATATACACATCAAGTGATTGTATTTGTAATACATAAGGGTATATGTAATAATATATGTAATAATAACATACGGGTGCTTGTTGAAATGTATCTTCAAAAGTTGAAGTCACATATGTAGCAAAAATGAGACATTCTACTCATACCTTTAACAACTTTTACCACAGGATAAACTTCGCAATCAAAAAAAAGCTCTTTTATTTGCAAAGTTTCTAGACAAAAGTATTTCTTAATGATTCGCGATACTCATACATTCACAGTTAACCGGAACGATATCACTGTACCCATATCGTTCCGATGTTAAACCTAACTGCAAAGTAGGTGGTTGGGGCTGTAAGTAATGCAATTTGCTTAAGTCAGATGTTGCTGCCTGTACGTAATACAGAGAATAGTGTAGAGGTTCGAAATTTCACTGATGCTGTGAGTCGCCCATTGGCTCAATTGGTAGAGCGCTGGCACAGATAGCCAGAGGTTGCGGGTTCGAATCCCGGCATGGGTGAAATTTTTAACCTCTAAATAGGTTTTTAAATTTGTTCCTTAGCACGGGTTAGTGCATTAAAAATAAAAAAATAGTGTAACAGTAGAATAATCAAATATTATTATTAGATAAAGCAGGATTCATACCTGGCATTGTCTTCTAAGGACAATGAATGGATGGCTCAACAGATTCTCTGTGATGAGACTAGCAACACTGATTGCGGTTGTCACATAGGCATTATTATCTGAAAACGAACAACACCAATTCAATAAGACAGTCGTTAAAAATCGGGTTGGCTACAGGGACTGCCTAGTAGATGGTTTCTCAGTGTTAAATTGATTCCATTTAGCCTAGTTTACAGGTTAGAATACCCCACTGGTTTTAGTAAAATAATACCAACACTTTCCAACTATGATTTTATTGACAAACAAAACATTTTATTCAAACTAGCACAGAAACTGCTGCTTAATAATTGCTTGCATAGAAGCACCAGATAGCCTCTGAAGGTGGCAAAGGGCTTACTATGACTCATTTAAAAAATCTTCTAAAATTTTGTCACCGTTCCATTTTTGCGGCCCAAAATCTGTCTGTATTTATCATCATAGTAAGTTAGTTAGACCTGAGATTTCCGCACTTAGCCTCATAGTACGTAGCAAGTGCTGAGGTGTGCTAACACCTCAGACACTAGGGTTTCCTTACGCTGTTTTCCTTCACCGTCAGCGAGTAGTGCTACTATAATTTCACAAATGTACATAACTTAGAAAACAAATTCATTGGTACATGCCGGGGTTCGAACCGACGACTTCCCGATTGAGAAACCGGCGTTCTACACCGCTCCGCTACCACCCCTCTCTCTTTCTATCATCATACTAGTTGACAAGTTTTGACAGAAGACATTTTATTTTCACTCATATTTTATAACTTTTGTTTTAATCGTAATAAATTAATATTGCAGTGTCTGTGCTACTAAGTAGGCTAATGAGTTCAATTGAACACTGAGAACCCCTCTATGACATAATTAAAGTATACTGGACAGTCACTAACGGACTGGTTGGCCGCCCCAGATATCGCTGGAAAGATGTAGTGGTCAAGGACCTGCATGAGCTCCCGGCGGTCGACTGGACAGGACATAAGAGTGGCGACTTTTTGTGTTGGAGGCCAAGACCCACTTCGGGCCGCTGAGCCAGCGGATTAGTAGTAAGTAGCAGACAGCCCCTCCGAAAATATTGTCTATTGAACAAAATTGTCTTTCTTTCCTTGCATAACCTTTCGTAAACATTAAACCTTACCTTCTTCTGCAACATCATCCATGACCAAAGGGGGGCCCTGGTATTCCTCGGTAACAGGCGTATGATAACCATATATTTGCTGATAACGAGTATCATACAGGTCACTGGTTTCCCTATTAGGATCTAAGCCAAACGGTCGGTTGAAGCCAGAGTGATCCCCGAAACCTGCCATGATAGTTTGTGCTAGAACATTCTTCGGTACGATAATTCGTAACTATTTCGTCGAACAAATCTAAAAATGTACAAAAAAACCTTTCAGCAAAAATCCTGCTGTCAAATCTCAGGTTTAATTACGTTTCTGTACCCGCAGTCATATTTAATTTTTCATTGAACTCTCAAAATATATTTTTTGCGTCAAACGGAAAATTTAATTAGCATTTGTTCTGAAACTTTAAAAGTTTCTACGACAATCAATAGTAGCAAATAGAGTCACAGAAGAGTATATCTGTGGCAGCAACTTTTCAAAATAAATATAAGGTGTCCAGTGATATATTTTTTTTCACAGGTTTCTCGGATTCATTTCATCACTGATATTGTTATCGTAAAATAGCAATATTCAAACAGCTCTGACAAACGTCAACCGACTTGTAGTTGACGTTTTGCTATGCGAAAATTCGAAAAATGACAGGCGCAAAAACATTTCGTCCGAGCCAAGACGCATGATCAATTCACTCTCCCTGCCCTTTGTGAAACATTTCCCTGCCAGCGAATATCGATTATAATATAGGGCACCAGCCCGCTACTCCTCTATAATGAGGGTGACGTTTTCGTGTGTTATTTGACTTGTGATTAAGGAAAATGTTTGTGATCGTTTTGTTGTGGTGGTCGACCTTCTACATTTACAGTAAGTGCTGTCATTGAAACCCATTATAATGCGATATCCTGAATGAGTCTTTTAACTTGTTGGTGGTATTCTCAGGGGCTTTGGCTCAGGGTGAATGCACGGATGTCCGGGGGCGTGTGATTTCGAACGGCTTGCATTACGTGCCTGGGCCAGACACCTGCACGCTGTGCATCTGCGACAATGGCCAGGCGAAGGTCTGCAAGGCGGTACTGTGCTCGCCGCCACAGGTGAATTGTTTCTTTGTAAAGATTAGATAAAACAGTCTAATCTGCCATCAAACTATCTAGCAGTAGTTTGGCAGCACATGAGCTAATGATTTCAATAGACACCACTTAATTATTTACCTACTTTGCACTCCTATTGTCTTTTCACTGAACACTGACAAATAAAACTGCTCCTAGGCATGGATGTTTCAAAACAAACTTACCCATTATTAGTTTGAATGGAGAGATTATGAATGTGGGAACAACTGAAAAGTCATTCCATATCTCATAAATATTGTCTCTTAATTTCTTCTCTAATTATAGTATCATCAGTTAAATTAGTAATAACACTGTCATATTTTGTGAACAATGTCTCAGTGAAAAGGTTGAGATCTACTATCCTATCCTCAATAATCACAATTTCAGTACAAAAATGATATCTAAATGGGTCAGCATACAAGACTATATAATTCACTATTGAGTTGAATTATATATAGTCTTGAATGCTGACCCTGTAGAAATCATTTTATTACTGACATTAGGTCTATTCCAGTCACAAGTGGGGATGTTAATTTAATTTGACATCATGGAAGGTGACTGAAAACAACTATTTGTCAAATTGCCAAAAGATCCAAAGAATGTTAAAAATGTATACATCTAATTGCCATCATCCAAAGGGAACTAATTGAATGATAATATTTTATTCATAGTAACAATAATAACAGCAACTTCTACTTTAATAATAGCACTAAGGATAACTTGCACATAGCACAATCACTTGTCCTGGTCCCAAACTAGGATACCCTGTTTCATGGTAACCAGGCAAGGACACCACAAACATGACACATTTAGTCACAATAAATTTTAAAAAACCTCATTCAATCTGGTCTTGAAATAAATAAATGAGTAGCAAATAAACAGAATATGCTCAGCAATAAATACATTTTAGACAGCTAATAATTATTGTGTCAGTAGATGAAATATTTTTGCAATGCTATCTTTTGGGTTCATCCCTTTTATTGGACTCACATCTTACATACACAAAGAAGAGCCTACTTACACAAAGACATGCATACATCACACATGCACATAAAACCGGTGTTGTAGTAGCTACTGGCCACAGCATGCTGCAGCAGTAAGCTGAATGCAAGCCATTTCAGTGCCAAATCGTAGTGTTGAAATTTTTAGATGACAATTTTGGTAATGGTACCAAATGAACACTTTACTTACTTACCTATGCCTGTTCTACGGACAGGACTGCCGGTCGTTCCGTGTCGGCAGCACATGCTGTGAGTTCATCTGTCTGGACGATGTTGTCAAGCCAGCGGACGGACTGGACATGAACATGCGCGTCACGGCCGGCGCCGCCGCCGCCATCGTGGTCATGACGGTCATATTGGTAGTCTACAAGGTGCGGAAACAGAAGAGGAGACGCCCAACGCATGCAGATGATCAGAGGAGCTTGACCAGTATTGGGTAAGTGTGGGTTTTATCTTTTGAATTATTTTTAATAGTGAATGTCTATGGGCAATATTACGACCCGAAGGCAGCGGCTTACATTTTATACATTATTATTATGTCTATTGCACAAAAATAAATCTTATAAGCATTTTCTATCAGTCCACCGCAGGAGGTATACGAAAGTAACTGGTGGGCTACAGAAGTGATATTACAATGACATAGATGTTATGTGCATTTAACACATAAATATTATGTGTTAAATGTTGTGTATTGTCACTGTAACTAATGTTGAGGTTTAAATAAACTGTTTAGGGGACATGACTGTTGAGGCATGTCCCCCGAACAGTTTACTGTTTCATGTGGTTCAACCAATCTTAAAGAATAAAGCAATAAATCCGTAATTTTATAAGGAACAAGTTAATTTTTAAACATCTAGGCTGCTATGTTATAAAGAAACCGGTCAAGTCCTTGTCTATCTCGCGCACTTAGGCTTCTGTACATAGTTGTCGTCGTCGTCAAGGTATATTAATCCACTGCTGGACATAGCCCTCCTCTAATGAGCGCCATAGCGCCCTGTCTTCAGCTCAATATACTTATCTATGCTTCAGCTTGCGGCATCCAGCACCGAAATACTCGTAGTATACTTTTCTATGTGTCTTACAAAAAATGAGTACTTTCATTATGATGACACATTATGACATTTGTAAGTAATATCACAAACATTGGCCTTTGCATCTACATAATGAGATGATTTATACAGCGTCCAGTGGCACCTTCACTCACAATAGAAGGGCGAAGGGACCACTCAGGCTCTGCAGGGCCTGGGACAATGTTCTTTTCAGATGGCTTAGGTTTGCCCACCACCTATACCATCCTGACAGCTCCGCACGTATTGACTATTATAGAAAGGATAGTTTTCACCAGGGACTCATCAACCTCAATCGACCTGGTGTGTACTGATGTTGCGTCGTCTAAAATATCAATTGCAGTCGACCATATCCCCGACCTGGGTAGTCACGCAATTGTCACTGCTGAACTAAAAATAAAAAGGCCTAAAATGAAACCTCAAAAAATAACAGTGCGATCGTTAAAAACAATTGACATGCATAAATTTAACTCAGAATTAAAATCAATTAATTGGAATGCTATTTATAATTATTCAAATATTAATTTAATTGTAGAGAATTTCACCAAACTATTGACATCTATCTTTGATACGTATGCCCCATTAAAAACGATCGTGATCAAGGAAAAACAGAAGCCTTGGCTCACTAGCAACGTCAAATACATGATGCTGTTACGTGACAGGGCACACACCAAATATTCAATAACTAAAAGTGACTTGCATAAGCAAGAATACAAAGACATGAAGCATTTGGTAAATGTTTGTTTGTACCAAGAAAAGCGTTGTTTTTTTGAGAGCCATTTGAATAGTAATTTAAAAAATCCAAAAAAACTATGGAAATGTATTAAAGAGATAACTCTGCCTCATTTAAATAAAAGAAAACACACACCAGACCTCTTTGATGACCCACTTGAAATAAATAATCATTTTTTGAATATACCCGGCAACAACAATTGCAACCCTTCCATTCTGGCATACTATACAAAAAATAGGCACAATAATAATGCAAGTCTGACTCTTAAACTAGTCAATGACACAATCGTTTCTAAGGCAATATTGTCATTATCCTCAAATGCCCAGGGTATTGACGGTATAAGCTTGGATATGATCATTGCTACGCTGCCTTTTTCATTGACTACAATCACAGAAATTATAAACAGATCCATTGCAACATCAACTTTCCCTGACTACTGGAAGACGGCCGCTGTCCGTCCGATTCCCAAAACATCCAACCCAGCTCAAATATCTGATCTCCGACCCATTAGTTTATTACCTATAGTTTCTAAAATTCTCGAAAAAATTATATATGACCAGGTGATACGCTACTGTGAGGAGAACTGTATTCTTCCAAAAATGCAATCAGGTTTTAGAAAGAGCCATAGTACAGGAACTGCTCTACTGGATGTTGTAGATAACATATTACATTCTCAGGACTCGGGCAGCGGAAGCATTCTAACTCTATTGGATTTTTCCCGTGCTTTCGACTCAATAAACACCGATCTTCTTTTATCAAAACTAGCCTATTATGGATTTGACTCAGGAAGTGTCTTGTGGTTCAAAAGCTATCTAACAAATCGTCGACAGAGAGTGATCTTGCACAAATCAGACGGCACTATGAAAATGTCACTGGATAAACCCGTAGAACGAGGCGTTCAATAATAGGTCCGCTGCTTTTTATAATCTATACATCAGATATAACCGACTGTATAAAAAATTGCAACTATCACTTATATGCCGATGATTTGCAGGTGTTTACAAAAATAATGCTTTCAGATGCTGATGCTTGCGTATCGCGTCTGAATGACGACCTGGGAAGAGTCGCACTATGGGCCGAAAGAAACTGCCTAGTACTTAATCCAATAAAGTCCAAATATATGATATTGGGTTCAAAAAATCAAATTGACAAATTAACAAGGTTAAACATTCGTATACACTTAAATGGTAAGGACATTGAGCGTGTCATGGAAGCACGTAATCTGGGTGTTTTAATGGACGGTGAATTACACTTCGAGCGCCATATCCAGGAAGTAGTTAGAGAATGTTTCTATCGGCTAAAAACACTCTATCGTATTCGTGGATTTATAAGTAATACGCTCCGTATGAGGCTGTGTGACATTGGTATTATCCAAGTTAAATTACTGCGCTACTGTGTATGGTCCCTGTTTACTAAAACGTACACAAAATTTGGTCCAACGGGTGCAAAACGCCTGTGCTCGGTACTGTTTCCACATTCCGCCTCGTACTCATGTGACTCCCTTCCTTAATGGCGCGAACATGCTAAAAATGGAAGCGAGACAGAAACTTCAGTTAGCAACATTATTGTTTGGAGTTATAAAAACTGGTGCGCCTCCTTACCTATTAGAAAAACTTACCTGGAGACAATCGCGTCGAGCGGAAGGGGTGAGAACAATTACTGCACCGTTCAGTGTACCGAAACATAGGACAGCAGCCTTTCGCGGCAGTTTTAGGTACGCAGCAAGCAAATGCTGGAACAACATACCACCGCCATTACGAAACAGTAAAAATGAATCCAGCTTCAAGTTCCATTACAAGGAATACCTCATGGAAAATAAAAATCATGCGTACCTTTAAGGTGGTCCTTTTATAACTCCTTGTTCGCGGTGGGTAGATATCCGTGTTGATGAATAAGCGCTTACCGCCTTATGTCGGCAAATCACAGGTCACCTTTCACTTTGTTTTATATCACAATACTCTTTATTAAGTAATTTATCTGCACAGTATTCCCACACACAGACTGACACATTACATCACACTACACTTTTACATGCCATGTTTTTAGGCACACACTTTCCAAACCGTTCAATATTTTTTATCATTTTATTATTCACAAACACGCGACTAACCCGCATTATGGTCTCGACAGAATATCAGCGTTATGGTTAGATACCTCGGTGGCTACTACAACACATGCTGAGTCGGGAACCATTTTAGGGGCTCAATACTTTAAACAAAACATAGGTTATTATTATTATTATTGTTGCAAATCCGTATATATTTAATCCATGTTTGTATTTGTATGCCTTCTTTTATTTAATTTTAAAATGTCTTTTCGCCCACTTTTTTTCAACTATTTGTTTATAATGTAGTGTAAACTGTGTACCTATATATATATCTTGTTGTGTTTTGTAAATTTGTTACTGTTTTTGATGTTTTTAGTATTGTGCCGTTAAATAAATTATTTCTCTCTCTCTCTCTCTCTCTCTCAATATGTGCGCAGCCAAACAAGACGCAAGTTTCCTCACGTTTGATGTTTTGCTGCACCTTAATATCACAATAAATAAAGAAAAACTGCGTATCTATTATATAAAAATGAATCGCAGAATGTGTTGGTAAGGGCAAATCTCGAGAGCAGCTGAACCGATTTCGCTAATTATTTTTTTTTGACAATATTCCTTGAAGTACGAGGATGGTTTTTATGGTCGTTTAATTCTGAATACCAGGTTGTAGTGTTTGTATTATATTATTAATGGCACAACTCGATAATATATACTCGGTAATCATTACCTATGCAACAACAGTACTAATGTTGATCAAACATGAGAAATTAAGTGCTATTCTTATGACAACAAGAATTAAACGGAAACTTGGCCAACCGTGGCATTGAGGGTTAATGAAATGTATAATGGCATAAGGCGGGTTAAGGCCAAGCTTCTGATTATAGCGAGCTAATAATATGGTTCAGTTATCTTAACTGCCTCATTGGTCAAGCTGTATCACGTCTGATTAGCATGCCGGAGTTCTTTGGCTAGGTTCCCAGTGAGGGCCGCCCTACGTTTGTTCAAATGACCTCAGTATAGGTGTATTTCCATGTTTGTGATGTCCTTCGCATAGGGTTGTAACGGTGTAAACCTCTTCACACCATTTTTATTTCTTTTTCTATCATTTTCAATTAGGGCTTTTCAATGACAGCTGTGAGTTGATTGCAATAAAAAAGACTAGATGGCGCTGCAAGGAGAACAAATGTCACCCATTTTAAAAACCTATTTAGAGGCTAAAAATTTCACCCATGCCGGGATTCGAACCCGGATAGCCAGAGGTTGCGGGTTCGAATCCCGGCACGGGTGAAATTTTTAGCCTCTAAATAGGTTTTTAAATCCTTAGCAAGGGTTAGTGCATTAAAAATAAAAATAGTGTAAAATGTCACCCATCATACGTTTTATCGCGTTTTAAGTCTTAGACACCTTAGAATAAGGACTTCTTATTCTGAGTTTATCTTGTACGCACAGATTATTATTTGTGATAACCTAAACATCTCTTTGTAGTCTGTGATCTAAGCTAAACTATGTTTCGAAACTGTTGAAATTTGAAAGTTTAGAAGTATTTTTACTCTGTTCATTACATACGTAGGTATGTGAATTGTGTCTTAGCTAATGGCTAGCCCGTGCATTGAGCATTTTTGTAAAAACATAGGCACTCACCGTTTTCCTAAATGATGTAAATTTTGACATATTATATGACGTCAGCACCATCTATCGGTAACTTGCGGTACTGTTTTTTGTTTTTATTGGCGCTTTGAAACGCCCACATTATTCGATTTCCCTCATTTTTCATCACTACCACTATACCCTTTGAACAGACCTGACTATTTTATCTGCTTATCCGTTTTTATCCAGTTTTCTGTTTTAATATTACTACATATCTACAAATAAAACAGCACCTGAAGTCGTTCCAGTTCTTATTATTTATAAATGATATACAACATTCCAGGGTATCCTACTTTGGGACCAGGACGAGTGACTGTGTTGTGTGGAAGTGACAATATTTTTTTATGTTGCCTATATGCGTCGCACTGCAGGGCACAGGTCTTCTCTCAGAAAGAGAATGCTTTTATTATTATCATCTGAATATGTATGTTGATGCTAGTACCTAATGTCTCCTGGATTGACGACGTTGTGTGTTTGGTCGATTTTTTCGACATTGATTTTTTTGGTCCACATAATTATATTCTCAATAATAATCTAGATCTTGCTTGGATTCGACAGCAACGTTTAATCTTACTACTTTATATATGTGATTATTCGAATAGATGGAGTTTGGTCACTCAGTCACTTGGGAACCGTAGAGCGGATCTGGGTGACAATTGATAAGACAAAAAGATATTGTTATGTTATGATACCTGTTTAATACCAGACTTCTTTGATGCTGTAGTAAGCTCTTTTTTAAACCGCGTCGGATGTAACTCTCATATATCATGCGGAATCTTACGAAAGTCACGAAATCTATGTTTTTTTTGTCAACGTCTTCAACCAACCTGCACTAATTAATCAAGGAAAACACACCAATGCGGTGGCCATATACACGTCCATATAAATACTACTGCACTAAATGTGGTATGTATGGACCGCCACCGCGTTAGAGCGTTTTTAGATGTCCGTTTTTTTCACCAGATAACGGACCGCTAATAAACAGCTATCCTTTAATTGTTCGCCGGGCTGTTGCCCGGTGCATGCACACACATTCGTTATAAGCCATACACCACCTCGTACCCGGCGAAGAACACGGTCCGCTATCCGGTGAAAAAAACGGACGTCGACAAGCGCCCTTTAGTGTGTTTCGTCCATTAAACATCGACTGATTTGATTTGATTGATTTCCCACTATAAGTATACATACGTTGTTGATGACGGATTTCAGGCGACAAGGCTCATTTCTTATCAAACGCTCTTGTTGAAGCGACTATGTCTGAGACGCAGGAGGATTTGAGGGTGCAGGTACTGAAAGCAATACTCTCGTGCGGGGTATTCTTATATTCACAGTAGGACGCGGCGTGACGTCCTACCTAGGTGAATGCGCGGCGGTAACTCTCTGGGCACGTACAACAGGCGGCCCTTTTATACGTTATCGGAGTACCTGACCGGCATGGTAAAATTAAAATACAGTAAAAATAGAATTTCATTTTAAAACTAATTAAACTAACATGCAACTAACGGAAAAAACTTAATTTTATCTTACAGTTACATGGTTCAAATTATACGTTACAATTTAAAAGAAACAGGTAAAATTATGGAATTCCTACACAATCAGATGGTTTATCATCAGACTTATCTTATGATATAATATAGTGTACAAATATGACATTTAGAAACCGTGGATTAATCCTAGTTACATCTTATTACATTAATTGAACGTGGTGATTTTAGGGGTTTCCCACGCAGCTGGCGGAAGGCGAGCCAATGGTTTACCGTGGGAGAGCGGCCATAAACCGATAAAACAGTGCAAAACAAATTCTGGAGACAATAGATCACAGTCAGGGCGGCAATTATCGGTGAATGGGCGCAGAACATCAATGGATCGGTTAGAATGGACAGCTGTATTGGCACAAAACATTAAAGAAAGCGCTTTGTGAAGACTTTAGATACACCGTCCCTGCCATCAAAAACTATTGCCATTATGCCGATAATTACCAGCCCTGTAGCCTTAATATATATTTGCACCGTGAGAACTTAATTAATACCACTCGGTTTATGCTCGCTACATCTCTGATCGTGCTCTGCTTTCGGTCGTTAACATTCCACCCCCTAGTTGGAGGATTCCACCGATAACTCATCAATAGGGAGCACGACCAGTTTGTTCACCGGTCTGCGCAGGATTTTACCACTAGAAAACTTAACACTAACCACTCTAATTTGTCCATCGTTTCCCGGATGCACTGCACTTATTTTGCCTCGGGGCCACACATTACGCGGGAGTGTTCCGTCCACTATTAGCACTAAATCCCCTACGCGCACTGGGGGTTTTTCACATTTCCACTTGTGTCTATGGTAGAGCGTCAGCAGGTATTCGCGTGTCCAGGGCCGCCAGAACATTCCAACTATTGCCTTTGTTGGGCGCCACTGTCTCTTGATGTTGACGTGGATGGAATCTTTCCGGACCAGCGTCGTATCTCTGGCAACACTGCCGGGTAGCAGAAGGATTGGAGTAACGGCTCTTGGCTTGTTGTTGCCTTTTCTCACGTAAGTGAGCGGGTCGTTGTAAGCTACGAGGTCTACATCCAGCATGTGCAACGTGTGCAGCAATTCCTTTTGATGTGCCCTGGTGTGCAAGAATTCGCGTATCCATCGACGCCAGGACATTTCAGCTAAGGCCTCTACTCGGTGCCACTGTCTCTTGATGTCGACATCGTTAGCGCCATTCAGGACCGGCGGTGTGTCTCTGGCAGCAGCGCCAAGTGGCAGAAAGTTCGGAGTAACGGTTGTCGGCACATCGTTGCCTTTTGTCACATAATTGAGCGGGTGGTTGTAAGCCACGAACTCAACTTCCGGGGAGTGCAACATGTATAGCACTTCCAACGGATCTTCGTAAATTTCACTGAGATGTTGTATTACGAGGCTCGGAGAATCGCCTTTCATCAACATATCTTCGACTCTGCGTCGGGCGTCGCCTTGAATAGCCGATTGAAGGCGGCAAAGATTGTCAAAATCGTCGAAATTCCACTTGCGCGTCGTTTCTTCGTACCTTTTTTTTGAATGTCACCCAGGAACCAGCGGTTCCAGTAAACGTAGGCAACTCCATAAATTCCTTTGGTGAATACCGCACAAGTTCGCTTCTTTGCAAGTCCACACGATCTATGACACACGACTTTTCTCGGGTCGGCGCTTGATATGCGGCTAGAATAGGCAGCACCGGTGACTTGACTTGGCAATTGTGAGCGTCGTAGACAGGGCTCGGCAAGCAGGACGTTTTTACCTGGGTGGCGTCCTTGACTGCGGCGGCCTTTGTTTCCAGTTGTCTGTAAACAGGCCCGGGTTCCGGCGATGCGTCTCGTACTTGAGGAGCGGAGACATTCGTTAGCCATTCTACTACGCGTTCCTCAGGAAGCGCAATCGAATGCTCATTAAAATCTTCGTCCTCATCCACATGGGAGAGATTCAGAGCCATTTTTTCCTTTACAGCATCGATTTGAAGATGTTCTTTGAGGTTAGCAGCCTCAGCAAGGCGATCCGCTGCTTCCTTTGCTTCGGCAATGGATTTCGCGAGGCGCTTCTCTTTTTCTTCTGCGATGCGAACCAGTTCCATCTTGCATTCGTACTGGATCCGAAGACGTTCAGTGCGACTGCTGCGACTGGTCCGGGATGACCGGCTGTCAGCACGACGAATTGTAGCTGATGTGGCTTTTGAAGCGGTTAGCGATGTGTGGTGGTCGATAGCATCGACGGGGGATATCGCTGCCGCAGATGTCGTCGGCTGAAGCGTAGGTGGTGATGCTCGCCCTGGAGTTTCCAAAGGGTCAGCAATCACAGTGGAGCCGACCGCGATCTTCGCTGCAGTCTTGCTTCTGGTCTCGTAACTCGTCATTGCTTCCGCTTGATAATCCGGCTCGAAGGACCAATGTTGATGACGGATTTCAGGCGACAAGGCTCATTTCTTATCAAACGCTCTTGTTGAAGCGACTATGTCTGAGACGCAGGAGGATTTGAGGGTGCAGGTACTGAAAGCAATACTCTCGTGCGGGGTATTCTTATATTCACAGTAGGACGCGGCGTGACGTCCTACCTAGGTGAATGCGCGGCGGTAACTCTCTGGGCACGTACAACAGGCGGCCCTTTTATACGTTATCGGAGTACCTGACCGGCATGGTAAAATTAAAATACAGTAAAAATAGAATTTCATTTTAAAACTAATTAAACTAACATGCAACTAACGGAAAAAACTTAATTTTATCTTACAGTTACATGGTTCAAATTATACGTTACAATTTAAAAGAAACAGGTAAAATTATGGAATTCCTACACAATCAGATGGTTTATCATCAGACTTATCTTATGATATAATATAGTGTACAAATATGACATTTAGAAACCGTGGATTAATCCTAGTTACATCTTATTACATTAATTGAACGTGGTGATTTTAGGGGTTTCCCACGCAGCTGGCGGAAGGCGAGCCAATGGTTTACCGTGGGAGAGCGGCCATAAACCGATAAAACAGTGCAAAACAAATTCTGGAGACAATAGATCACAGTCAGGGCGGCAATTATCGGTGAATGGGCGCAGAACATCAATGGATCGGTTAGAATGGACAGCTGTATTGGCACAAAACATTAAAGAAAGCGCTTTGTGAAGACTTTAGATACACCGTCCCTGCCATCAAAAACTATTGCCATTATGCCGATAATTACCAGCCCTGTAGCCTTAATATATATTTGCACCGTGAGAACTTAATTAATACCACTCGGTTTATGCTCGCTACATCTCTGATCGTGCTCTGCTTTCGGTCGTTAACATACGTCATTTACTGCAGTAGTAGCCACCGCCACCGCGTTGTGTTTCATCATTCGATATCAACCCTTGCACTGCTGGGGCAAGGTCTCTTCCTGCATCGCACATGAAGGTTAGGCCATACTAAACCACGGGGGCCAAGTCCGGGTCGGTCGGGGATTGTAAGACAGTGGCGGGCCTTACTCTCAGAAGTTATCAAGCCGCCTATAAGGCGTCTGACATGGCTTAACGAACGCCATTATATGTCAGCCGGCACCAACAGCTTAGCACCAACGCCTTGCGTAGCACGGAAGCGCTCGGAAAAATGCGAAATTACACTATTTTTATTTTTAATGCACTAACCCGTGCTAAGGAACAAATTTAAAAACCTATTTAGAGGCTAAAAATTTCACCCATGCCGGGATTCGAACCCGCAGATTTTTATTTTTAATGCAGTTAGTGCATTAAAAATAAAAATAGTGTAATCATGTGGGTACAGTGATATCGTTCCGATGTTAAACCTAACTGCAAAGTAGGTAGTCGGGGCTGTAAGTAATGCAATTTGCTTAAGTCAGATGTCGCTGCCTGTACGTAATACAGAGAATATTGTAAAGAGGTTCGAAATTTCACTGATGTCGTGAGTCGCCCATTGGCTCAATTGGTAGAGCGCTGGTACGGATAGCCAGAGGTTGCGGGTTCGAATCCCGGCATGGGTGAAATTTTTAGCCTCTAAATAGGTTTTTAAAAATGCGAAATGTTTGATAATGTGTATTTATGTTTTAATTGAATTTGAGTGAATAGAGGACATTGCCATAGACGAACCACAAGGGAGTGAAGGATTGCAACGACTCAATCATGACTGCAGGGAGTGATTCATGATGATTGAATCACGAACGTAGCCAGTGGTTTGATATGTCCTCACTGCTGGGGCACGGGTCTCTTCCGGCATCGCAGGAAGGTTAGGCCATATTCCACTGCGGGGGCCAAGTCCGGGTTGGTGGAGGATTTGGAGGACAGTGGCGGGTCTTACTGTCAGAAGTTATTAAGCCGCTCACAATGCCTCTGACATGGCTTAACGATTGCTATTACATAACAGCCGGCATCAACGGCTTAACGTGTCTTGCGAAGCATGCACAGAAGCGCTCAGAAGAATTCCACTAGCGGTAGTCACGGGACGGTCACCCATCCAGCACTTGACCGCGCCTGTTGTTGCTTAACCCAAGTGATTGTTTCTAATCACTCGGTTCGAGTGAGTTGACGACCTCTGCGGCGTAGCGGTAGCGCGTCTGCCTACCATGCAAGAGGTCCCGGGTTCGAATCCCGGCTGGGAACAAAAAAAAAGCCCAGGTCTTGGATGTTTACATGTTTGTGAGGTCGTTGTTTAGAATAGAATAGAAATCTTTCATTACCAAAACATATAATAATTAACAAATATAGTATCAACAGACAATCAATATAGTTTTGTTTAGACTGCGTCTAACCATTTTGGTAAAAGGAGAGAGCTCAGCTAACATGTCGGTTACCACGAAGTCGGTAAGATCGGTAACCAACGCTGGTTTTCAGCACTCCCCGGCTCTATGGTTGTAATTTAGAGCAGGAGTTAAGGCAGGTAGATGTTATCACGATACAATATTAAATTATAAAATAAGTTAAGTTAAAAACAAGTAATATGTAAGAATTAACCAAATCAAAATTGCTTCCTTTGTGTTACTTAAGAGAGCTTTTTAGTAATAATTAACGTTTTGCTCTAAAGACTCAATTTTACCAACTTAATTTTTATAAATAAGACTTCTAAAAGTGAAAACCCTGTACTGTCTCAGTGAGGTTGGGTATAAAAAGTAAAAATAATAGTATACAAAAATAAAATAAAAATCATGCCAGTGTTTGTGAGAATGTTAGTGTGTGTGTGAATAAGTGAGTGTGTATGTGCCTATATGTATGAATTGGTGCGTGCCTCTTAGCCCTGCAACAAGGTCTTGGGATCAGTATAGTACTACTAAGAGGCAAGTGTGTGTTTTGTATCGAAGTAGGTTGCAAGAGATCGTAGATATTTTCTATCTGTAGGGATGTCTCAAATTTTCAGTTATTTTCTGTTTTTCCAACAAAATACTTTTTAATTTAGTTTTAAATGAAGCTAGTCCAATTTTCGAGCGCAGTGGCGGTGGTAAATTGTTCCAAATTTTGGAAGCCGCATATTTGAAACGTCCCTCGTAGCTTTTGGTCTTATGTTTCGTTATAGCGAGTAGATTAGAAGTCTTCGATCGTGTGTTTAATTTGTTGAGGTCTTTAACCCATGATAATTTATCAAACAGATATTTTGTATTCTTCCTGTAAATCACTTTTTTTGGTTAAACAAGCGATGTGCAATTCTCTTCTAGCTTTCATATCCCGTATTGGTTTAGGTATGGAGTTACGTGTGAAAATTTAGGGATTCTAAAACAGAATCTGGCGCAAGCATTTTGTACTCTTTGTATTGCCCGCTCTGTCTTTTCATAGAGTCTTGGCCCATATACGGCACAGCAGTAATTGAGTGGTGATACTGATAACACCAGCAAGTCTGCAAGGAGCATCCTCAGTTCAACTGAGAGGTATTTTCTCACACTGTATAGAACCTTAAGTTTGTAAAAAGCTGTTTTAATTTTCTCTCCTACATGTTTTATGAAACGCAGTTCACTGTCCATGACCAAGCCTAAATTTCTAGCTTCCGCTACAATTGGTATTTCAGAGCCATGCATTAGTATCTTTGGATTAAATTCTTTGACCTTTTCAATTTGTCTTTTCGAGCCCAAAATTAATATTTTACATTTAGATGGATTCAAAATCAATGAGTTTTGTTTCGACCATATCGATATTTTATCTAAATCGTCATTTATTTTCTCGATTGCTAGGGTTGTGTTATTACTGTCAAACGAATAGTAAATCTGCGTATCATCTGCATAGAGATGACATTTCGTTGTTTCTAACACATCCACTATATCTGCTGTAAATATGGTGAAAATGATTGGACTGATTATGGATTCTTGAGGAACTCCTCGGGAAAAATTCCCTATGTTCGAGTATCTTTTATCCCCATTTGCACATTCTGTAACTACAATCTGCTTCCGGTTTGTCAAAAAAGATTCAAACCATCTACATGTTTCCGTAGAAAAACCATAGTATGCTAATTTTGCAAGGAGTATAGAGGGATGTAAGCAGTCGAAGGCACGTGAAAAGTCGAGTAGAACTAATATACTACTCTTACCTAAGTCTGACTCAGAAATAATATCATCTGTGACTTTTAGCAGAGCTGTTTCCGTACCAGAAGTGCAGTCAGGCTTTCGAAAGGTACACCTTTCGAAAGCCTGACTGCACTTCTGGTATAATTTTTTCCGAGTGCAAATATTCAACAAGCTGTCTTTGAACTACTCTTTCTATGATTTTGGAGATTGTCGGAAGAATACTAACAGGACGTAAGTCATTGGCACTTTCGACTAAATTCGTTTTAGGCAGCGGAGTAACTAAGGCTGTTTTATAAATATCTGGAAAGTAATCTGTTCTTATTGATTTGTTAATTGACTCAGTAATAGTCGGGAGTGCCTCTGGCATTATTAGTTTTAACATTTCGGCGTTTATAAGGTCGTAACGTCGTAATAGCAATTCGGCTTTACGCAAGGGCGCTCTACAACGGACGCCGGCGTCATGTTAGTTAAACATATATTTAGTGCATGGGAAGAGCGCAAGGATGCTATAGGCGTATTCTGTGACTTGTCGAAAGCATTTGATTGCGTTGACCATAAAACACTTCTTTTAAAATTAAAGCACTATGGTATAAACGGGAATAGCCTAAAACTTATAACATCATATTTAGAAGGGAGAGTTCAAAGAGCTGATATAAATAGAACTAAATCTTCAGGGTCAGAGGTCAGGATAGGAGTGCCACAGGAGTGATCGATTTTGGGGCCGTTCCTCTTCCTCGTATATGTAAATGATTTGCCGTTCATGGTTCAAAATATGTCAGAGATAGTATTATTTGTAGATGACACGTCTCTTATTTTTAAAATTAAGAGACAAGAAAATGACATTGACAATACAAATAATGCTCTCTCTCGGGTACTAAATTGGTTTACTTCTAATAACTTATTGTTAAATTCAAAAAAGACGAAATGTATAAAGTTCACTTTTCCAAATGTCAAAGCGGTAGACAGCAATGTTTTACTGGGGAATGACAAATTAGACCTTGTGAATGAAACTGTATTTCTAGGTATCACAATTGATGCAAAGCTTCAATGGGGTCCTCATATAGAAAAATTAGCAAATAGGCTTAGTTCAGCAGCATATGCAGTCAAAAGAATTAGGGAACTAACTGACGTCGCAACTGCTAGGCTTGTTTATTTTAGTTACTTCCATAGTCTTATGTCCTATGGCATACTACTGTGGGGACGGGCAGCAGACATTGAGACCATCTTCGTCTTGCAGAAGAGAGCGATCAGATTCATTTATAGGCTGGGTAGTAGAGATTCGTTTAGAGATTTCTTTAAAGAAACTAACATCCTGACAGTTGCCAGTCAGTATATATATGAAAACATTATGTACGTTAGGAAAAATATCAGTAACTTTAAAACTTTAGGTAGCCAACACAATGTAAATATTAGAAATAAACATAAACTTTTGTTACCACTATTTAGGCTGGCAAAGGTTAATACATCCTTCATGGGGCATTGTATACGCTTCTATAATAAAATCCCTGAAGATATATTAAGCTTGCCTGAATCGCGGTTCAAAAAATATGTTAAGCACACTTTGTGCCAAAAGGGCTACTATAATATAAAGGATTATTTAGATGACAATGAGGTCTGGAATGAAAGCCAGTACAATGTATGAGTTCTATGTTTAAAATAATTATGTAAACTATGTTAATTAAGGACTTTTGAAAAGACTAAGTTAGGAGTTTTTTTGTCCATTTTTTTCTCCTAAATGATCTAGATTTTGAAATGGACACCTAGTTTGAATTGTAACGTTCATTAAGCCGCAGTTTCTGTGCTACTTTGAATAAAACCTTTTCATTTCATTTCATTTCATAACCTGTGGCGTTTGTTTGTATATTCATTATTATCTTACCAACTTCTTCCTCAGTTGTTGTTTTTATGGAAAACGAACCTGCAGTGTTTCTTTTTTTAAAGTTGTCCTTCATCGATTCAAGGTCTAGTACATGAACACTTTGTGGCAAACTAAGAAAATGGTTGTTAATTTTGTCTGGGTCGTTTACATGATCCGGTATGGGGGACATGCATGCATTTTCGAACAAAGTTGTATTTTTTATGTTTCTCCATAGAACTGCTGGTTTATTTATATTTTGATTTAATTTATATTGAAAGTAGGCAGTTTTTTCTCTGTCAATTGCTGCGGTGACATAATTTTTTAGACTTATAATAGTCTATAGCCGAATTTTTTTTCGTTTTTTGAGCCTTTTCTAATGCTTTATCCCTCAACGACATCATAAGCTTCACCGTGTCTGTAATCCATGGTTTACAAGTAGTTCTTATTGGTTTTTTCTTTAATGGCGCGTGTGTGTCGAATAGTGTCAGTATGCAGTCGTTAAATGATCTGACCATGTCATTGATATGTTCGTGTTCTACTATACTAGACCATGGGATATTGTGCAAATCATTCTGAAAATTTTCTCTATTGATTAATTGCAGAGCACGCGTAAGTTTAAATTGTTTTAACGGTTTTGGTTTCTTAACATTAAAGTCAGCCAGTACCAATCCGTGATCACTGAGTGCCCTATTATGAAAAACTGTGACTTTTTTTGCACTTTTGTGGTATGTCAGTGATTATCAGATCTAGTAACGTACTAGAATTATTATGTATTCTAGTTGGTTCATGGACCAACTGTTCCAGATTTTGTTCGTTGCAGAATTGTGACAGTTGCTGAGATTTTGATGTGTTCATACAGAGGAGGTCAACATTAAAGTCAGTGAGTAAACAAGTATAATCATAGTCTGAAAATACGCTTATAGATTCACTGATAGCATCTAAGGCATTTGGTACATTTACAGATTCTGGTCTATAGGCAGTTCCAACAGCCATGCGCTTTGCACCAGGAAGTTTCACCTCTAACAATAGTTGTTCTAAGTCAGAAATTGGGTGAGGTCTAACTCTAGCCCGTATGCCACGTTTTACATAAAAACCGACACCCCCACCCCTGGTCTTCCCTTTCCGACCTCTCTGTATAAATATGTAATCCCTTATTACTGGTGCAAGAATTTCTTGGCCATCTTTTATCCAAGTCTCATTGAGCGCTAATATGTCGGGTTTATGTTTGGACAAGCTGACACAAAATTCATCTTGTCCTGTGTTCAAGGATCTAACATTTAAAAGACCAAGTCGCAAACTATTCTTTTGTGAATCAAGGCCCATGCCGTATGTAATAGTGGCGAGTGATGTAATATTTCTTTTGAACATCTACCTCTTTTTTTATATGTATTATGTTGTAAGCGTGAGAATGAAAGTGTAAATGAGTGTAAGTGTGAATGTTTGAATGTGTAAGTGCGTTTATATAATTTAATTGAATGAACCTGCTTGAATGAATGTATGACTTATAATAACCGATTAGAACAAACTTAATCAGGACCAAAAACACGATGTATATCTTCCGCCGTAGTTATGCGATGTGCGGGGCTACCATGTTCCCGCCGTGCTGATATTCTGCCGTGGCGTGTCCATACGTATTTCCAGCCAAGTCGCTTAGCAGCGTTTCGGGCAAGCCGAAATAGTTGCCTGTTAATTCTAGAGAGACGTTCATTGACGTAGAAATTTGTTGGTTCCCCAGGAAAATCCATATTAGCTGTCGTAGCACCGCGTCTTACTCTTGCGTTTTGCAGAAAATCGTTTTTTATAGCACGGCGCGCTAACTTCACAGCAATCGGACGAGGCCTCGACGTGGTCGGCCCTTTACTGTTACTGCTGTCTTCCTCTCTTCTGGAACCAACGCGTTCAGCACTCACAATATCCCGTTCGTCCAATGTCATACCAAGCTTTGATGCTATCAAGGTAACCAGGTGTATTGGGTTCTCGCCTTTTTGTTCGGGAATATTAGTGACGTCTATGTCATTTGCCAGTAACTCCTGGTCTCGATCATTCAATTCCATTTGCAGTTTCCAGATTGATTCCATAAGGGTAGTTTTCTGTTCAGTTGTAACGCCTGTATCGACACTAGCCAGTGTGTCGACTTTGGTCTCAAGGGCATCCAGACGCGTTGAGTAGCCTTTCATAATTTGTCTAATCTCAAGCATGTCCTGTCTAAATACCTCCATCGTTGTTCGCGTTAAACGTAGGTCCTCAGAGAATTTAAGGATATCCGCTCTTGAGCAGACCTCGTCCATATGAGTGGTGTCAGATTTCCGAGCCTCCTCCTCTTCTTCCTTCCCACCTCTGCCTGTAGTTTCAGTGTTGAAGTGGACGGCATCGACATAGGAGTTGTTCTGGGGTTTTACCGGTGTGTTGTCGTTTTTTGCCTCCTTTGGCCTCTTAGCTGCACACGATGGACAGCGCCAGGATACGTCACCGTCTACCAGAGTTAGTAAAACGCTAGTTCCCCTGCGTGGGCAAATGCATTGTTCGTGAAATAATAGGCAGCATGTGCTGCATTTAAGAGGCAGGTCTTCCTTTCCAACGAGTGAGTGACAGCACGCATACATGGTATTGCCATTAAACTTAGATTCCTTCGGCTTATTAGATGTTGTAGTTTTCTTGACTTTGGCCATCATGTTGCAACCGTAACTTGTAGAAGAAGAAACAAAAACAAATAGTTTCCTCCACCGAAGCCCAGACTCGAACTCAGGTGATCTCGATGAAGCGCAATTCTCGAGCGCTTGTCCGACCAAGCCACCGTCACCGATGACAATGTTGCAAAAATGCTAATGATATTGCAGTTTGAGATTCTTAGTGATGGGTACAGTACAGATTTGCTCGCTCGGAGCGGAATGACCGGACGTCGACGCGAAAAAAAGTATTTTGGATTCACCGTCAACTTTAACTTTATCCACGATAATTTCACAACTTCCTCTTATTGTTACTTGAAACCAATATATCAGTTTAAAGCTGAATCACTGTTCTTGCTCTCGAACTAAACAGTACTTCGAAATTTAGTAATTTTAAACTGTTTTTAAATTAAAAATACGGAGCTAACCGACAGTACGTGTGCACTGTGCACCCACCGGCCCGCAATCGAGCTTTTTTTGTTTCTGGTTCCCACGACACAGGGTATCCTAGTGTGGGGCCAGAAGCAATGTATGTGCTTGTATGTAAATGTTATGTTATGACTAGGCCACGAGCGCTCCAAATAACAGTAAGGCCGACTTGTACCAAATACCGTCTCTCTAGGTAAACCTCACGTCCTCTAGGAGAAACAACGCAGGCATCACTACTATTTTGTTGACATCATAATGTCATATTCTTTTTATTGCACTAACCCGTGCTAAGGACAATTTGCATGAGTGGAATTTTAGACTCTCAATAGGTTTTTAAAATTGTCATTAGCACGGGTTAGTACAATAAAAATAATATAATCATGTGGGTACAGCGATATCATACCGATGTAAAAACCGAACAGCAAAGTAGGTAATCGGGGCAGCAAGTAATGCAAATTACTTCAGCCAGATGTCGTTGCCTGTAAATAATACAGAGAGTATTGTAAAGAGGTTCGAAATTTCACTGATGCCGGTAGTCACCCATTAGATCAGTTGGGAGAGCGCTGGCCCGGTTAGCCAGAGCCAGAGTCCCGACTTGGGTGGATTTTTTAGCCCTTATATAGGTTTTTAAAATCATAATGTCACCGCAGTTGTCGTTAATGTTTCCATTTAAAGGACTCTATTCGTTGGACCTGTGCCTGACGTAGAGGGCCAGGCACAGGTCCGAAATGTAACAGACGTTTTTGATGATCTCGTGGTCTCCCCAGGTACATAAGCGGCAGCATGGCGTACGTGAGTGGCGCCTGCGAGAGCGGCCTTCCTGCTTTCAAGCCGCCCGGCAACTGCGTGCCGCGGGGGGAGGCTCCGCCGCCCTACGACGAGGTGGTGGCCCAGAGCCGCGCCGAAACAATGAGGTTCGTGTTCCCAGCGGAGAAATATAAAAAAATTATTAGCAATAACCCGACTGTTGGGCCATTACAAACGTGCGAACAGAGCCATTCAACATTAGGTCAAAGGAATGTGACAATGCCGCGCGTCTCGTTATCGATAAAAGGTTGCCGCTCGGAGGCAGGTAGCTTTCCCTCGTAACATGATATTGACTATCGACAAATCCCTTTTTATTGTGACACACAGCACTAGAAGTGCGAAAAAGAGTTCCGATATGCCTATAAATGCGAGTGAGAAGTCTGACTTAGTTCGCACTTTTGTAATGGCCCAACGCCCAACTATAAGCAGGCGGGACACAAATTCTAGGTTCTGCGAAGACTTTACTCCATATTAAAATTGTACGTAATATGAAGGAGCATATTCTCCTTGGTAATATGCGATTTTTTATTACTAAATGAATAATGTTTTCGTTAATCGTAATTAAATTAAATTCTTGATTTTAATAATGCTAAGTATAAAGTAAATATTTTTTTTTTAAATAATTTTATATTTTGTGAGCCATAAGTAAATTATTACCGAAAAAAAATTATACTTGGAAAAATCCTGAGAAAACGTTATGTACTTACCTACATTTGTGAAGTTATTGTAGCAATACCACTCGCCAACTGTGAAGGAAAACATCGTGAGGAAACCTGAGTGTCTGAGGTGTTCAACTACCTTAGCGCTTGAAATTGCGAACGCGCGGTGGGCACGCGTGGTAATTAAGCCCATACTCTCTAAGTCTGAGAGAAGGCCTGTGCCCTGCAGTGGGACGTTACTAGACAGACTACATAAGAAAAACGGTAAAATTTACATGTTTTTGCGTTCACCTGTATAATAATAATAAAAAAATATTTTATTTGCACAGTCTACAATTTTTATCTTAAGCTAAATACAAAGGTTGTTCGTACACAGTGTCATTGTACAATTCGAACTTCTGACCCCTAAACTAGGTAGAAACCTGTGTCTTAGGGATCGTTGGTTCTCCTACTGGTATTAATAAACAACATATTTTAAGAATAAGAATATTTATTGTGAGCTTAGACATGGGTTTAGCAGTAACAGTTGCTATTTAAAATACATACCTACGTAATAGCGGAAAGGACAGAATCAAGCAAAATCAATTAATCACATGCATAAATTAAAATTTGAATGAAATTTAAGTTAGTAAATTTAAATGAAATGTAAGTTATTAAATTAAATTTAAATGAAATTAAAAGATTAATTATAAGATTAATTATATAATTGTGGACAAAAAAAATTCAGTGCAGCTGTAATCAAGTTTCTGTAACCATTTTTTTTTCTTGAGTTCATATTTGGTCAGTGTGTAAATTGGTGAAGCTTTATTAATATTAGACAAAGACCACTAACAGATAAAGACCACTAACCTCCACTTCACCCTACTAACAACTAACCAGCTAATGAAACCGTTTTTGGGCAGAAATGCTTTATATTATTCTAGGATCAGCGACGCCCCGTACCACCGTAGCTACCCCACCACCGTGGAGCAGTTGGCTCGGGGGGAGGAACCCCACCTGGCCCCCATGAGTTTGCCGCAGTGCGGTGGGGGGTTACCTGTGGGCCCTTGCAATGGGCACGCCTACGCTAATATGCCGCGCCCTCTCACGCAGGTAAGAGGCCATCCATAAATTACGTCACACGAGTTTCGTGATTTTTTGACCCCTCCCCCCGTCCTTGTGAAAGCTGGTCGCATTTTGTGAGACTCCTCCCCGCCCGAATGTGACGTCACATATTTTGCAATTTTACATTTAGAAATGGTTGAATTCAAACAGCAGTTCCGTCAACATTTATAATATAAAATTATAAAATAGATTTATATCAAGAGTCGCAAATGTTTTGAGTATTTCGTTAATAGTGCAAAGTTCGTATTTTAACAGGTAGAGTTGGAAATGTGATTTTACGATATCTAGGACCCCTCCCGCCCCCTTGTCACACAATGTCACACTTTTTCGACCTCCTCCATCCCCCCTAAACGTGTGACGTAATTTATGGATGGTCCCCAAGCAGTAATAAAGATGTTTTTAATAAGAAATAAGATAAGATACGAATATTCTTCATTGTACACCAGGGAAAAACAAACATAAAATAAGTACAAAGATACAATACAATCCGCTATTTGACTCTCTTTTCAAGTAAGTTTTAAATATCTCTTCCATTAGACCAAAAACTATTTTTGTATATTTTTTGAGAACCTAACGGGTAGTTGGTGCAAATATGAACATTGATATACATACTTATACTTAAAATATACTTACATAAACAAAAAATATACTTACATAGCAATGAAGATTATTGACATTTTTTACATTAACTCTTTGTATAAAACGTATGGTAAGAGAAAATATGGTTTCTCCCTGTTATGTCTGGGTAGCACCTTAACCTTAACGACCCAGGTATGTAGGTCCTGGTTGTAAAATAAAGTGTCCTGCACTCCGCAGATGGCGAACACCCAGAATTGCTACAACGCGCCGCTGCTGCAGCCGCCGCAGCAGCCGCTGCCGGAAAGCCGCGAGCAGCATAACCAGCCGATGCCGCATCACCTTTTGGCGCCTAACAGTAAGATACCTAGTTATATAGTAAACGGGTCAAGTTTCGTCATGATATCAACATCCAACCAAACTTGTCCAAAATTATAAGTTACTTAGAGAAAATTAAGAATCTTTACATTCTTAGAAGAAAATTTAGATCGCTTGTTACCTTTATTTACCTTTACCTTTTTTTACAGTACCGCTTTCCTATTAGATGGCTGTAGTGTTTTATTTTTACAATGCTTGTAACTGCAAGAATGAACAAACATAGTCAAAACCGCCAAAGACTGAAGCAGGTACACTTGGAAATCGAATTCCAAGGTTCATGACGACATATTTTACGTTCGCGTGTAGTGTAGAATCGCAGACCAACTAACGCAAAACGAAAACGTGGTTTATTATAGGCTTTATAAAATTCCTGATTGAATGAAAAGATTTTGTGAAGATATAGTAGCAACACCACTCGCTAACGGCAGAGGAAAACGTGAAAAAACCTGAGTGTCTGAGGTGTTCAACTACCTCAGCCTTTCAAATTACCAATCCGCGGTGGGATCGCGTGGAAATTATGCCCATACTCTCTCTTTCTGAGAGGAGGCTTGTGACCTGGTGTGGGACATACACTTAATGGAATGCCAACTACATAGGCTACATCCTGATTACAATGTTTTCTCTGAACTATGTTTGGTAAATAAATAATCTTCTATTCATATGTAAATGTGTGAACAAAATCTCCCTTTTTAATTTCAACTTTTTTTGTTGAAATTACTGCAGTGGCGGTTGGGTATCCAAGCGCGATCCGGCTGACGGGCTCGCTGGGCGCTATCAGCAACCGCGGCCTGCTCAGTCTGCTGCAGCGCGAGCCGCCCGCGCCCCGCGAGCGTTCACACCACGCGCCCGGCGTCTACCCGCTGCATACTGAGCTGTGAGTGGCGGGGGAGGGAGGAAAACGGGGAAGAAGGAGACGAGATGGAGGGAGAGAAAGAGTAGGAAAATGACAGAGTAAGCAGGAGAGTGAGAGAGAGAAAGAGCAGGACATAGTAAGAGGAAGATCAAGAGAGTGAGAGAGAGAAAAGCAGGAGAGTGGGAGAGAAAGAGCAGGAAAAGGGAAGAGAGAAAGCAGGAGAGTGAGAGAGAGAAAGAGCAGGACATAGTAAGAGGAAGATCAGGAGAGTGAGAGAGAGAAAAGCAGGAGAGTGGGAGTGAAAGAGCAGGAAAAGGGAAGAGAGAAAGCAGGAGAGTGAGAGAGAGACTGAGCAGGAGAGAGATCGGGAGAGAGAGCGTTAGTGACAGAGGAAGGGAAAGAGTGATGGAGAGAGCAGAAGAGGAACATTAGGAGTATTGGAGAGCGACTGAAAAATCGAGTTAATGGGAGAGAAATAGAGGGAGCGAGGGAGAGAGAGGGAGAAGGAGACTGTGAAAGAGAGAGGGCTTCATACTGGAGAAGAAAAACAGAGTGAGATACAATGAGAGGGAGAGAGGAGATGCAGAAGAGGAACGTGCCGCTGAGGAAAAACGGAAATGTGACAGTTTTCTACAGAAAAAATGATTTTATGGGCAACAACAACCTGTGTACATTTACAAATACAACTCTTACGTATTCCTATTGAAACGCCATAGTGAGTTCCTCTACAACCGTTCTAAGCTTGTCCCGGTACAACTGTACCGAACCCCATTGCAGAGCCCCGTCCTCCCCAAACACATAAACTCTGTTCGCCCAACAGACACCGCACGATCCCGCGCATCTCCACCGCGATCGACACCACTATTCTGGACACCAGCATCGGCTTCAGCCGCGCCGACCGCTCGCTCCAGAACGAGATCCGCCGCTCGTTCCACAAGCCGAGCGAGAATACGCGTCACCTCTATACCGACACCGGCCGCAGTATGCCGCGGAATCTGAACCTGGCTTCGAACGCCGAGCTTAGCCGAGCGGAGCCGATCGTCGTCGAGTCCAACCCGCAAGGATCGAGGCGGTCGCGCGCGCATAGTGACGACACCGTGGTCGGTGGGATCGAGTCGAAGCCGCTGGTCAGGGCTACCAACTCGACCAACTCGACCAAGACCCAGCAGCCCGACCAGCCCATTCCCGCACCGCAGACCACGCTGCCGCTCACTGTCGATCAGGTGAGGCGTTACAACTTGACAGTTTTTGTAGATTTCTATGCAAATTGTTCGCTAATCACGCCACTGACGAGGAACAAATTAATAAGTACAGGTATAGGTATTAATGTTTTCTATGTTTTTTTGTACATCTACTTCCTTCTCTAATGTATTAGTCCAGTTCATCCAAAGGTTGTCTGGAAGAGATCACTTTTAGTGATAAGGCCGCCGTCTGTACTCTTAGGTTAAGAAATATCTGTGTAATTTCCATTTTTATGTACAACAAAGTGTTCTCTATCTATCTATCTCTCTATAGGTACCTCATTGGTGAATTTGGAAAATATATGTTTACTATCTGAGCTGATTTTTAAATGTCTAGTAAATAAATGTCTCGTGTCAGTATTTGTTATCGAAATCCTTCGATACGGCATTACAAATTGGTATGAACATTTTTGTGTATATTTGGTAACTCTGACAATAGGTCGTAGGCTAATTAACAGCAAAATAATTTAATAATAATAATATTCATGGACATATTACACAGATCTCGTTAGCCCTATACTAAGTACAACTAAATGACTTGTGTTATAGGTGCTAACTCGACGATATATTTAATACAATAAATACATAGATAACATCAAAGACCCAAGACAAACTAGAAAAGTTCGTTTCCTAGTTTGACCCGGCCGGGGATCGAACCCGAGACCTTCGGTTAATTAATTTAAATTAATTTAATTAATTAAGTTAATTTGGGTTAAGCCACAGCAGACTATCGATAGTGGCATTTTTCCAAGCTTTTGCGTGCATTGCAAGGCACGCTAAGCGGTTCGTGCCGGCTGTCATGTAATGGCAGTCGTTAAGCCATGTCAGAGGCCTTATGGGCCGAATGACAGTAAGACAGTAAGGCCCGCCACTGCCTTACAATCCTCCACCAAACCGGACTTGGCCTTGTTGGAGTATGGCCTAACCTTTCTGCGATGCAGGATGAGACCCATGCCTCAGCAGCGGGGACATCAAAGGGTTGATATCAGGTTTATCACAAATCGAGGTCCGAAGATAAATATCCAATGACACCAGTTTCCTGGAATAAGCTTTATGCGGCACTGAATAAAGACCATATTTGCCCGCAGCCGTCCTGCGTGTGCAGCTACGATGGAACGCACGAGCACAGTGCGGAAGATCCCGACGACTATCGCAGCGAGTGCGAGAACTGCAAGTCTGCTAGCAGCTCCAGGTACTATTCCCGTTCTTATAATAAACACCTTAAGCTTCATAATTGTCTAACTCCTTGTGTTGTCTGTCGGTGTTAGAAGGGGCTACTTCTAAAATGTCAACTTTTCAAAATACACTTTAGGTAGGATACTTACTTGCGTGCGCACTCAGGTAGGTACGTAAGGAAGATGGGTGTTAGGTGAGCGCTGTGTCGAGCCCATGTTACCAATTCTACTTATTTACCCTGTGATAGAGCCCATTCTTAACTCTCTAGCCAGCACAGACTATTGCAAATCTTCAACTGCTACAGGCCTGAAACTGCCATGACTTCATATCACAAATGGGTATTCAACGACGGCTTGGCCCTCCATCTTGCCGCTCCGTCTACTGCATTCCGGTGGCCTCAGGCTATTACCGTCCTTATAACTACCATAACAAGCCTCACATCGGACTGTCCGCATGTCCTAGGTGGGTGTTGGAAGAGGGCTGGGTGGAGGAGGCCTCCGATGGGACCCAGACGCTGCAGCGGCGCGCCCCGGCCCCCGCGCCGCCGCCCCCCGCCACCGCAACGCTGCCCCAGCCCGTCACCAAGCAGAAGTAAGTGGTCAGAAGTAAAGATGGGCGATTATGAATAGCATTTTGGAATAATTTGAATTTACTAAGGTTTATTTTCGAAAACAAGGTTAGTATAGCAGATTGTTAACCGAGAGTCGAAAGAATCAATTCCCGAGGTATTTAGACGGCTATAGTCCGAGTAGGAATTGATTCTTTTACCCGGTTAAACACTCTACTTTTCATGTCGTATATGAGGAAAATAAAACTAGTTGTTTATCTAAACTAGGTATTTTTAAATTTCTAGTATTTTTTTGAATTACGTCACAGGTACATATAACAGATTAGTATCCCGCCAAGTTATGTCGACTTTTTAAATTTTTAATATGGAACTCACTGCGTAATTGTTGCGGCTTATTCCGCTCAAAGAAGTTTGCGCTAAGTTCACACTGGCTGTTTAGAAACTCACATGGCCGCAGCATTTTTCTTATTAATTTTTTTTTAAAACCTGACCAAATTTAAATCTGGGTGGGAAGCATTGGCCGTTAAAAAAGAGGAGTGGAAATCTGAACGGGGAGGCCTTTGCCCAGCAGTGGGACACAGCCATGGCTAATAAAAAAAATTTAAATAAAACTCTTCACAGCTGACAGTAATTCTATTTTTAAAGTTCATTCCGGCCCTTAGGTGGGAAGTAATTTTAATGAGTTTTTCCCTCTCTATGGAGGGAAGCAGCATTTTCCACCCAATAATCAGATCAAAACAACACTACTTTCCGAGTATAAGAAATAAAAAATTACAACATTAATTTTCGAATAAGTTTTACTAATATTACTGACCTCGGCGAATGCAATGCATGCATGCAAGAATAAAAGCGAGCCATTTTCGAATATTTCGAATGTTGAGATGTACAGTCTATTTATTCTTACTTGTCCAATTTAGTAAACAAGATTCTACCCTTAAACTGTTTGACTTTTTAGTCCAAAATTGCCATATTTCCATAAATGAAGTAACCTGGAACACTCTTTTAGATAACACGCTGCCAATTTTATAAACATTGTTCATGATAGTTCATGAATTTGCGAGAAAATGTCTAGTTTAGGCATCTAATCTCAATTTTAAGATTAGAATCTTGTTTACTAAATTGGACAAGTAAGAATAAATAGACTGTAGTGATTGTCGAGATGCCCCGAGTCCGACGCAATTTCGGAAAAAAAATCTCTCCGTCTGTAATTTCGCTTGATTGAGTGATAATATTCGAAAACACGACCAGGGGCGGAAAAACGTGAGTCATTTCGAATAAATTCACATCCGCCAATTTTTTGAAAACCCTTGAGTTGAGTCTCGCGAATATTGTTTTCACGCAAATGAAAGTGGATTAAATTAGTAACTTTTTTCGAATAACAAAAATTATTTTCGAAAATTTCGAAAGCATTTCATTCACTCATTTATAACTGCTTTGTTTGGTTTTTTTTACTAAGAGTAATACGGTATTTCATAATAATACTACAAATGTTTGCTTTTGACCATTTCATTTCACTTCATTTTTATTTATTATTATTTATTCGTTGTGATCGGAACCCAGTTTTTAAGCGTTTCTTCTTTTATTTTTATTTTAACAATACTGATGAAGGTGAGTTCTGGCTTCTTGTTAACGCTGTAGACTAACTGTAGGTTTAACTAAGTGATACTTCAGTGTTTGTCTAAGTGTTTACTTGTTTAAATTTATCACTCAAAAACTGGCGATAGAGTTGACTTTATCCAATTGGGATAAGACTGACTGGTTTCCAAACATCGCTGAAGCCCCCTAAATGTAATGCTACATATTTATATTTATTTTATTGATTAAATTGCCCAATATTACAGTTAGCACTTATTGTAAAATAAAAATCAAGTTATAATAAATTACTTTGTATTCTAGTATGTTCTAAATATATTCTGAATTGTTAAATATTTTTCTGGTACAGTGTTCCGCAAACTTTCCGTGTTAAAGGTATACCTACGATGTTTCAGCGGTGCACGACAAATGAACAGGCCATTTGTGGAGCTACTAGCGGCAAAAATTATATCTTCTGTTTAAATACAATTTTGAAAAATGAGATTTGTCTCATTAAAATTATTAGTTACTTTTAGTACCTATACAAATTTTTAAGTTTCTAAACCTAGTACCAGTACCTACTACAAGAAGGCATATCACGGCACACATGTTGCGGAACATGAAATCGGGATTTTATAAATAATAATTGTGTTGTATTTTTGAGATTTTTTCTAATTCGATCCAATATGACAATAGACTAGTAGTTTTGGGCAATTTAAATATAAAAAAATCGACTGCGAAACATTTTATTCTGGATCTACTGAGCAAAGCAAAATAGAAATATTGTGTCTATTGCAGCAGAACTTTAATGGGACCGCCGTCTAACTGGGAGAATTGGTTCAACGCAATTCCGGACTCCGACACCGAGTCCGAAGAGGAATAACAAACGCTGCGTAAAAATAGACGAAAACTAAAGTTGCTTCTGAAAAAGTTTTTAAAGGTTTTATTTTTTTTATGAAGTAAAATAGTTTTTTTTTATGTTGTAAAACAGAGACATGTGAAAACAATTCCTTCATGGAGTTTAAAATATTTTTAACTCACAGGTAATGTTAAGTTTTATGTTAGGACTTATTGTTTTCTATGTCTTTCTGCACAAAATATTGTTTAACATATCCATTCCAATGTGATTTAATTGTACCTTCTTAGATATTTTAAATATAATTATTACGTTATCTTTTTGTATCGAAGTCTGGACATGGTTATTTTTATACTTATGTTATTTTGGTAAATTTTGCATATTACTATTCAAGGGCCAAAGATTGTGTATATTATGTTTTTTGATGATTTATTTACCTACAACGTTATAAAACTGAATATTCATATATTTTTTCTAATGTACGTACTGCCAATTTAAGTAATTTAGTATCCAAGACATAAACTTGCGCAAAACAACATTTATTATAAATTGATGTTAACATAAGCATTGAATTACTGTTCAATAGAATATATTTGCTCTCTAATACAGCCATATGAATATTAACAATTAATGAATAAGCTCATTGTAATGTTAAAATCCACTCGGAAAATTTAAATCGATCGTATTTTAATTTCCAATAGCCAAAGGTGTAAAGTAGGACGTCCCTTGCCTAAAACATCAAAGTCGTCTTTTTTAGAATACGGTTCGTACGCTTCTCTTGTTTTTTTTCCATTTATGTCAAAAAAATTTAAATTTAAACATTTTTTTATGTAACTTGAACTTCGAGTACCACCGCTAGAACTCCTTCCTCCACCTAAACGTTCCCATATTTGATTGGTCGTCCAATGCGTAGCAGTATGAATATTAAAAGAAAAATATTTGTAAAATAGTTAACACTTGCACCACGTATTAAGTCGTCACTATAATTTATTTTTTTATGAAGAATTTCAGTTGAATGCAAGTAAGTCTAAAATTGGGAAATATATGCGTTTTTACAAATGATCAAAAGCATGAAAAACTGGTTTTGCATGTTTACCAGTGTTTATATTTTCTATTTGTAATTAATACAGTTCTCTAAACATAAACATGTTTAGAGAACTGTATTAATTACAAATAGAAAATATTAAGCACCCACTGCCAGGTTTTCGGAAGAATGTCAGCATTAAAACATTATTTACATTCATACAATCAATCAAACAATCAAAAAAATTCATTTCAACGTAAAGAATTTAAATTCTGTTTGCTGAATGTCAATCTACAATGTAAAATGTAACGCCTTCGGGTCATAGTGTAGTGGAGAAAAAATCAGCGGAATAAAAACTCCACTTGATGGGTTCAAGCGCGCTCGCCTATGCAAGCCTCATTCAAGGCTAATTCAAGTGGAATTCACACGGATTCCCGTAGTTCAAATCACATATATATATATATATATATATATATATATATATATATATATATATATATATATATATAGTTAATTTGCCATAAGAGCAAGAAAACAAGAAGAGGGTATCCGTTACAAAGATACGACTGATGATATAAGGGGCATCCTAATGTAAAGTATAGGTATATTTTCTATTAGCTGGCAAAATACTATCCCGGAATCTTGCGAGGCTCAAATAAATTAGTATTTTAGTAAAAATATAAATTGTAAAATAAAACCAGTTCAAAATGAAAGAATATTAGAAAAAAGATCGTATTATCTATTTTTGTCTGGGTAACATTGCTAAGAATTCGTATTAAGTAAGCTAAAAGTACCTAATATCAACTAATTAAAATTCTAATTTATAACCAATGTATTATGTTTTAACCAGTGATCGATAAATTGTGTACACCGGTTGTTGATTTTAATTTAAAGCTTCAGTTGCCATAGGCATTGTTAATGAAATGGTATAGTAATAGTCTGACTTCAGGGTTGTAAGTATTAAAACGATAAATTACAAAACTATTTGGAATAGGTAGGTATGCTTAGTGTATTGTATTAACACTTGGAATAAAATCTATGGATTCTAGAGACGTATTTAAATCTTGGACAACTATTAAAATAAGTCCGACGTATTTTGTGTTTTTTGACGTGCCACGACAGAGAAATACGACAGGGCTATAAATGCCAGCATTTTTAGCGGAAATGCCATCAAGTACAATACGATTAAAATCAGTTAAAGATTCGGCAGTGTTAGTTTTGAGCTACAAAGGAGGTTTTGTTGCTTATATCGTTCTTGTATTGTATTCAATAAGACAACGAGTAATATAATTAAAGGTCATATCTGTACATTGATAACTCTATTTGAGAGATGAGGGATTCACGACAATTACCGAGGTTGGTCGAATCGTTAACTGATTTTAACCGTACTGTACTAGGTTTGTTGTCAGTAGTAAAAAATATAATTTACCTGATTTGGATATTTGTAGGAGAATATGTACTTGCAAAAATGTTCTGTAAAAGAGAATAACTGAGGTCCATGGAGTCTCTCAAGCTTGTTTTATTTATCAATGTATAAATAAAACAAGCTTGAGAGACAATGATCTTGAAGACGTCCGCTAATGTCTTGGATGTTTAAATAATGAGCGTTAAATAATTAGGATCAGATTTCGACATGTAGGTACCTAGGTATTTTTTAATTTTATCAATAATCATCCATAAAGATACCGTAACGCCTTACTGTATTTCATTTCCTAGATAGATATCTAAAAGATATCTATCTTGCGATATCTAAAGACTACAATCACACAGTAGCCAAAGATTATAAAAATACGAAATAAATAAATTGTATCACAATCTTGTCTTCAAGAACTTGTTTACAAATCTGTCTGTAATTTTAGTTATAGTCTTGACCGTTTCACGTAAACAATCAACCGATAAATAAGCCTATAAGGATACTAATAAAGTTACATTTCTTCCATACAATGATGTATGTCAAATATTAGATGTCGGTAGGCTTATCTATCGACGAATCGGTATACCACGTGTAACAAGGGTCCCATATAGAATGTTAATACGTACAACTATTAGCTTCAATATGGCGAAAAAACCATTAAAATGTGGTAATTTTAGTATGGGGTAACCGACTTTTTTTACATTATGTTCAGAAGTACCGTGGAGTGGAGATTTTGTTACACTCTGTGGAAAACGGCCAATAATCGATATAGCCGAGTGAACGAATGAAATGTATGGGGCCTGTAAATGAACATTGTTTCTTCTAGATAGGATACAAAAATGTTATAACCTGGGAATTACTTATTGGTCAATACGCTCAGGGAACAGAGTAAACATAGCTATCTAGACATTATAAACTCAATGTTCTTAAAAATATACTGTTTTGATTTCTCGCAATAATTACTGATATATATTGAAATAACTGAACGAGATGCAGTTAGTGCTGGTGTCTCCTCAGAAACCCTGGCACAATTTGGAAGGGAATCTCATGTTTTATGTGTAAAGTCACGTGACTGCCCATTAATAACCCAGTTCTCTAACTGACCACTGTATTACGTTATCCATTTTGAAGTTTCCGAAGTGTCAAAGAATGTACTTACTTGACAGTTCGGTGTAGAAGTAATTCGGGCGACTCCATACAGTGGAAAAGTGGAAAAGTTATGTAGTAGCGACCTTGTTCACTACCGTTATGTTATTAGTAATTATTTAACAGAACCTGCGAATTTCACACCGCCCCTAGGCCTGTGCACACCACGTTTTTTAGACGCGCCGCGACGCGCGTTTTAGAAACGTGCGTCGGGCTTTTATTCTACACACAGAGCATTATGTTGTCGGCCGTATCGACACACATATGTGTTGGCATCGCGTTTGTATCGCTACACATGTGCGTTGGCATGGCTTCTGTATTGCCACACAGGCGCGTGTGTATCGATTCATACGTGTTTGAATTTATACAAGTGTGCATAGGTCAACAGGCTGAGTCTGAGCTGCGTGCATATCGCATCTGTATAGCTGTTAAGGCGAGTCTACGGCGCGTTTTTTAATAAACGTAGTTTTCGCAGGCCCTTGGAATACATAAATGTAGTTCTTTTAAGTTTCACATGTTTTAATAGGTATTCTGCTATTTGGGGCGGTTATAAATAAACAGAAACAAAAAAACAGTCTCCTAAATATTGACTAAACCTTTTGTAGCATCACATGTTTTCCTTAAAATCACAGGCAAGGCCATGATGTGACTTGATGTGATGTGATGAGAAAGCTAGAGTTACATAAATATTACTTCTAAAATGCGCAGTTCCTTAAGAAGAACGCCGGAGCCACAAGCGACCATTGTCGCAGTTCTTTCTACCGTTATAGAGCGGATTTGTTAATTATGTAAACTGATGAATTATAAAACTTGCAGTGAGATACTTCGAAAAATTTATATTTTTCGGAATATCTACGGAAAATGTCATAGAGGTGAAACTGATATCGTGTTCAGAACACACCCAATGTACGATATCAGTTTCCGCCCACAACGGATCACGTGATCGAACTCTAAGGACTCAATAAAACTTAATTGTCTCTTCTTTGGTCCCTTTACCTATTCCTCCGTAGAGTCGAGAAGGCTAGGGACGATTCATGACAAGGGAGTAACTTGGCTGGAGCTACAGCCAAGTTACTCCCTTTTCAAAGTGGAAGAGATCCGTTCTCTTTGAGAAGGAGAAGGGAGTAACAAAACTTGTAAAACACAAATTCCGATAGACGTGTCCCAGGGAATTGCGCATTTTAAAGGTAAATTTAGATATTCTTCCAAGCTATGACGTGACAACTATCTACATAAACTATATTTGAATAACGGATGATGTTCATCGACTTGCGAATTGCATAAAGCTTTGATCAGTATTAAATAGAACACATTTCCGAACCAAATATGTTAATTAATTAAAACAGTTAATTGATATGTCGTTTTGGTCTTTCATTTTGAAAAATTATTTTCTTTGGTAAAATGTTATAAACTTATAACCCCTTGTGAGACGAGACGGGAAGTGAAAGAAGTTTATCAGACTCTATTGCACAGGTCTATGTTATCGATTTCGTTAACAAATTTTTAAGTGAACGTTCTAATCAAGATGTAGAGTTCCTACCAGTGCTCATAGTTCGAGCGATAGTGATCACGAATATTTACAATGCTCATAAAAAAATAAAAAAATATAAATAAAAATAAAAAAATAAAATAATCATAAAAAAATATCCTAGACAAAAGGATATTTTAAAAATTCCCTTAAAATATTACTAATTTCAAAGACACATTAGAAGTTGAAAAGAAAGCCATTGGAATACAATCATATTTATCGCCTACAGTTCTGCCAAACTCGATAAAGAATAGAGGTAAACAAACCAATTTAGGGTTATCACAACTCACGTTTTACAAATCTTCTATTGTTTACATGATTATAACCTTTTACTTGCTAACTATTTATTAACAATTCCTATTGCAGTATATTTAACTAGAATCACTCAAATAACATGCATATTACCTTGTTATTTCGAAAAACTATATAAAATTCGACATTAATTTTACGCGACAGCCCTACAGAAAAAGAAACATGGATGAAATTCAGGTGTGACAAACATTTTGGGAAATTTAGTTTATGCCAACAAGTGAAGTTTAGTCGTTTATCAATACGTGTATATGGCATAAGTATATATAGCATATATGTGTGACAAAATGGCACAAGACAAAAATATAGATTGCCCCCATATCATTGTGAATTAAATCCGATAGAAATCTTATGGGGGCAAGTAAAAGGCCATGTTGCTGCCAAAAATAAAACTTTTTAAACGATTATTATTTGTATGAAAACGATTTCTAGAAAAGGTTGTTAACATCTGCCTTTTAGGTGTAAACAAGTCGTTGCCTAGCAACGGTTTGTTTATCGCCATTCGTTATCGAATTTGGCTCAGGTATAGTTGTCAAGCTGAGCATACCAAATTAAAATGTTCAGTTAGCGTTTGATGCCGCCTGTGGATACAGAGGATGTTTTGGTCGGGATCTAAACGTTAAATTAAGGGAACAAACAAATAAAAGTTGGTGGTGTCTTTGACAGTTATTCAATATAATCGATCCATATTGTTACAACTTTATTACTCTAGGCACGTGGTCCATTTTAAGTTGTTGTTTCAAGAATAATACAATATAACTGTAACACAAAGGAGCAGCAGATTAGAAAAGCTTCTTTTAAATCGATTCGCGCCATTTTCTTCTTCCTCTGGGTCTGGCAGCCAAGGTCCGCACTGCCTGTAACCCTTTTCCTGAAACAGAAAAAAGACCCTCTAAAACAGCTAAAGTTGAAAGTAGTCATAGAATGTCTCGGAGCCAGTTCGCTCAGAATGCACACCTCGAAAAGCCTTTTCTGTAGAGATGGTAGAGATTAGAGGCAGGCGACAGGCTTCGCCCTACGCCTTATCCTGCGCTTCATGCAGCCGATGAGAGCGGGATGGCATATTTGTCCATTCTCGCCCTTCTTTTACGTTCTAAGTGGCGTAAAAGAAAGGTAACAAAAAATATTGGTAACGTTGTGTACTGTTTTTTGCATAATGGACGTAGGTACTGACTAACACCAACTGAGTTTAAAAAAAAAATGAGACATAACTAAATACCGCCTTTAAAGAGAAATTTGAATTCGATTCCAATGATTAAACTAAATTAAAAGATGCGATCCATGCAATTGCCGCAACGTAGTTGTACTGGCAGCATTTAAGCGTCATTAGTTACACTTACCGTAATGTACCTAGTTGTGTAGGAATGACTTTCGAAGTTTTTGTATGGCACTTAACTCAGCGTAGTTGTGCGGGAAAAACGTAGATCCCTACTCTGGCATTTACCATCATACACTTGTTCGGCGGGTGTCGTAAAAGGCGACTAAGGGACACAAACCGGGGGGTGGGCAGCAGCGCCCCCTGCAGTACTATTCCACCGAACTGCGATCCCCAACCCGCATGCCCAGCGTGGGGATTACGGGCTTTACCCCCTATGATAGCACAACGTGGCGCTCTTTAGGGGAGGGCTATGTCTAGCAGTGGACTAGTATAGCCTGACGACGACGACGACTTGTTCGGCGTAAATAAAAAAAATTAAACTTATGATAAGGAATAATTTTATTAAAAACTATAAATAAGTCAAAAGACCGTACCTACGGATTGTGAATGGCCGCTACTTATTGTAATTAATTTCTAAATATAGCGTGCCAAAACGTACGTTCCGTAGGCCTTTCTTAAGCTGTGCATGTAAAATTAAAAAGTAAGAACGACCGACGCCGCTAACAGATAAACCGAACAGGTTTCCGAGAGCGGCTAGATTGTAAGAAACACTTGATATTTTACATATTTCACAAATAAAAAAAAAAAAGCTATGGAAACACTTATTACAGTAAGTATTTATCGTCTTTGTACTCACCGCAGCGTAGTTGTGCAAGAAGCACTTACGCTAGGAATGATGTAACTTAAAGCAGGTTTGTTGTGTGGGAATTGACTTGCGCCGGGAACTGATTGTTGACCGTGAATTCACTTACCGCAGCGTAGTTGTGCGGATAACATTTGAGGTTCGGTTTGCGCGCTGGGAACGGAACCTGGTTCCGCCAGCAGGCTAAGCGCTCGGCGGTTGTGTTAAGTTTCTTTATCTGCTCGTTCATCTCGACCTTAAAAAAAAGAATCGAATCTACTAATACAAAACACAATCCCTCGATTGACAAACAAGCTGATCCGTTTCCTTTACCTAAATGAAGACACGGACCTCGGGACAAACCAGTTCTGGTCTTAGGGGATCCGAATCCTTAACTTTATGTTAACTTAAATAAATAAATAAATAATATTTAGAATATTCAATTCGTCCATAGATAAGCAACCTGACAGTAAGGCCGATATCAACCCTTTGTATGTCCCCATTGCTCGGGACACGGGTCTCTTCCTGCATCGCAGGAAGGCTAGGCCATACTTCACCACGGGGCCAAATCCGGGTTGGTGGATGATTGTAAGACAGTGGCGGGCCTTACTATCAGAAGTTATCAAGCCGCCTATAAGGCGTCTGACATAGCTTAACGACTGCCATTACATGACAGACGGCACGGCTTAACGTGCCTTACCAAGCACGGGAGCGCTCGGAAAAATGCCACTAGCGGTAGTCACCCATCCAGTACACCGCGCCTGTTGTTGCTTAACCCAAGTGATTGTTTCCTATCACTCGGTGCCCTACTGTTATTCGGAGCGCTCGTGGCAACGAGCGCTCCGAATAACAGTAGGGTCAACTAGTACCAAATGCCGTCTCTCTAGGTAAACCTCATTTACTATATAGTAAGTGAGGAGAAATAAATATACACAGATCTCGTTAGCGCTACAACTAAATGACTTGTGTTACTGGTGCTAACTTGACGATAGATTTAATACAGTAAATACATAGATAACATCCAAAACCCGAGACAAACTAGAAAAGTTCGTTTCCTAGTTTAACCCGGCCGGGGATCGAACCCGAGACCTTCGGTTTAACAGTCAGCGTGCCAAACCGCTGCGCCACGACGCCGTCAATTTAATTCAATTTTGGTAACATGGCAACTAGCCGATGTCGACTATTTCTGCCAGAATCACGTCTTGACATTGACACGACATGTGCATAATAGGGAGTCAAAAAGAAACAACCCAGACGTCACTACAAATTTGTTGACATCACATTACATATTGACATCATGATGACAACGAGGTCATCGTTTATGTTTGCATGTAAACGGACCTTTTCGTTGACTAGAGGGTCAGGCACAGGCCTGCCGTGCATCGGGCAGAGCTTGAAGATGGCCAGCAACACGAGATTGGTCTTCGGCACGAGGGCTCCGACCAGAGGCCAGTCGCACTGACTCGGTGGCCTTTTCAGCGCCTCTAGGGCTGACGCGGTTCGCTGTAATCGAATAAAATGCAATTCATTTTGGACATATATTCGATGCCAATTAACTGGATTTTGGTTCAAATCTCTTAAGCTGAGATTTATTTATTTGTTATCTGTGGAAAAACAACAGCTGATAAACAATACATGAAACTTCAAACTATAGTTAGTGAGCCATTTACAGGTTTTCACCTATAGTGTTAGAAAGAGGTTTGCAATGGTTTCACTTCAGACTGGCTGGTATGATAGGATGAAGGATGTTTGAATAGAATGAATGGTGTACTTTTTCTATTCGACTGATGGCAACTCTTGCTTACGAAATTTTCACGGAATAAATCCACATCTAAATAAAACAAATTTTATTTAAAGGCGCACTCGTAATATATAGCAACAGACTGCTAGATTTCTGCAAGGAAACAAAAATAGACGATTGTTGATTTTCTAGCGCTTTCCTGACACGTAATGTCAATAACAATAATGTCTCCAAAACAGTTGAAGGAATCTTTGTAATGATGCTGGAATGGGAACACACTAGAATACGTTTAGGAAGGTTACCAGCATAGTAACACTAGCCACAGACCTGGAGCTGATACATCGAACGCGACCGATCACAGGCCATGAAGAATGTCCGGTTGACTAGCACGCGGCGGTCATAGAGCGTTTCGTACTTATCCCGGATGATGCTCTTTTTTAATTGGTTGCGCCGCTTCTCGATTTCCCACCTGGTCTCCGCTTGTGCCCCGACACCTGCGGAAGATCATCGATCTAATGGGGCCATTGGCGCTGGTAAGGAGAGCTTGGTGGCCCACGTCAACCTCAGATGTTTTGTTACCTACCCTATCCCAGAAACCGGGGCATGCAGAATAGGGGATCGGTGCATGTACCTATGTAGTAAAATGCATGTAAGCAGTAACATGCATTGGAAATCGGCGTTCGGCGGAAACGCTTTTCAGCCCCTCAGGACATTTAACCTGAATACGCCAATGCTAATGAAAGAGGAGAATGACGTCAAGTACTTTAAAAATATGTTTTTGCACGGCTCCTAGTGTTGTCAACCAACCTCGAAAGACTAGACAGCCAAATTAATCGTACCTATATAAAGGAACAGAATTTACGAATTATCTTAATGTTAATGCCCATATTCAGCAATTCAGTATGATTTCCCACAGGAATCTCATTCTTCCAGCGAGAAGACTACCTAGCGAGATTGAAATCTAGGTAACTGTTTGGCTATTTTAAAATGCTGACGTCGGGTTTATTTCATATTTGAATCTAGTCTACCTAGTGATGGGGTGTTCGCAAGAACCTTTTAGCCCCTTGGGTGTTCGCTGTGATTTACTACGTCAATCCCATCTGGATTTCCAATTTATGTTTTCATAATTATCGTCACCGGCCGGTTTCACATCAACTGCACGACATCGTTGGATTATTATTAGTATATCCTGAACTAACCTGTCTAATTTGTGCTTCACATAACGTTCGCTTCAAATAGCGCTTCATGTAGAGCTTCACTTTAGTTAATGTTGAAACTGCCAGTCGATGATCGGTTGTCCAATGTGAAACCGGTCTATCGCGGATTGATTGATCTAAGTAATCGAAGAGTCAAAAAAATATAATTATTATTTGGTAGATAATGAATAGAGTGGTTAAACTTACTGAAGCTAACAAGTGCGAGAAGTGAAAAAAGGTCACGTGCAACGTGCATAATTAGGTGCACAGTCTTCACTACCATCATCATCAAAGATGGAACTAGCTGAAAAATATAAAACAATATAACTATTTAACATTGATCATGTAGTGAGGTGTATGTACCTAACAGTCACTACAGTGACCGTGTGTGCTATCGTAAAGAGTGATAGCAATTATACAGGTGTTGCAGGAAGGTAATGTGGAACTTAAATGGGTCATTCTATTTATAAAATAAAACTACTTTTGGTACCTATATAGTAATACATTATTCCCGATTATTCATTAAGTAAAATTATCGCGATTAGATCCAACCGTTTAATATATAACTATGTATGACCATCATGATTCATAGAAACAACTATTATTATCAATTGTTTCGTATACAACATATAAGTACTAAGATATATACAGTAAATTATGTCTTTGTCTGCACCAAGATACCTATTTTAATACCTGCGTATTAAAATTTTGTATATACAGCGGTCATTTTTGTTGAGTAGAGTTGACCCTATTTCAAAAGTTGATTGATGACTAGAATAACCTACGAATACTACTACGAAGGGCTACTAAAACGGACAAAAATAGAGAGTAAAAACTAAAATAATTTTAATATTAAAATGACAACTGAATGGGTCAGTTTCCTTCACTGTTCAAAAAGTGTACGTGGAAATATTTAGGTACTTGAAGATAGGACAACCTAAAAAACGAAGGCTTGTCCCTTACCGGTGTAGCAGAACCCTTTTGTTTCTTCCGAGGAAAACAGACGGCTTGGTAATCATGTACCCAGTACAGCTTGTAGATACTCGCGTTTAGTAGCTTAGCCATGGCACCAGGGTGGAGTGTGGCCAGGTGTCTCCGTACTGTGTTTTGATCAGACCGGACCTCAGGGTGTCCGCCTAGTACCCAGCCATTTTCGTCCACTACAACGCAGTCCCAATTTTCGCCGTCACAACGGAGCTGCTGCTTACATATGTCCTCATCTTCTTCGGTGCACTAGAAGAAGTTGGCGAAGAAAAGATTAAAAGAAAATAGAATAAACCAAAGAAAATAAACCAAACATGGTTAGCTGATAAATTAATTTTGGTCAGTCATTATTTGATTCAGCAGATTAAGTCTACGATTAAAGAAATACTGAGTATTTTATTCGCAAATTTTATTAATTATGTAATTAATGCTTCAGCTAGTAAACATTTAAGTGTCGAATCATGAGCCGTTTTTTAAGTTGATAAAATATTACAGTCTTACTTATGCAAAAACATGATTCCTTAAAAACCTATCATATTCCGTTTAAATAGTCTGTCGTAAATCCGATCACAGGCAAAAGCAATTCTACAGAATCTAGACAGGACTAAAATAAAGTTGTGTTCGAGTTTTAATTTTTTTATATTATTTTATTAGGGTAAACAATGAGTGTGGTAACAGCATCCTAAGTAACATTGAAGTATTTTAAGTAATTGAAACTTCTTCGGGGTCGGTGATGATGGCCGTTTCCAATGCGAAGATTGCTGTTTTGTCTCTGGATGAAAATGATGGACCCATCATTTTGATTTTGTCCATTGTTACGAAACGAGAAAAAAAGTTTTCAGAATTTTAAATACCTATTTAGAGGCTAAAAATTCCACCTATGCCGGGATTCGAACCCGCAACCTCTGGCTATCCGTGCCAGCGCTCTTTCCAACTGAGGATTAGTGTGAGGCGAGCACATGTCAACTCTGCGCGCGCACTACAAACTCCAACATTCCTGCATCGAGCAATCAAAGTGTTTCAATGACATACCATAAATACAACGTCCGACTTACAATAGTTGGACCGGCCGTCCCCAGGCATACGATCTGTCTATCGGAAAATTTCCCTTTATAGTGGAAGAGCACGATCACCCGCTCTTCCCTATAGTGGTGACCCCTGACAAAACATTGTTAACCTTCCTTCGCTCTCGCAGCACTCCACATACATAAGTCTCAAAGCAAGGCCAGCATTCTTCCTTCTCACTTCATCAGTTCCACTACAGTCAACGCACCGACTACTGGGACTGATGGTGATCTTCATCCAAACCCCTCGGCACGGCAGCCACACAGCAACATCACACGTTGCCAGTGGTACAGCACCCTTCACCGGTTCCTACCACATGCGCGGGCCCCATCGTACTGTCGCCGGTGAAGTGACTGTTAGCCGCCGAACACCCTCAACCGCTAGTCGACTCACTGACTCAGCGTCACCCGGCACTTGCAGGCTATAGAGCACAGACTTCGATTCCTATCAGACCTAGCTACGGTCTTGAAGGGGAGTGATGTGGCGAGCACATGTCAACTCTGCGCGCGCACTACAAACTCCAACATTCCTGCATCGAGCAATCAAAGTGTTTCAATGACATACCATAAATACAACGTCCGACTAACAATAGTTGGACCGGCCGTCCCCAGGCATACGATCTGCCTGGCGGGAAATTACCCTTTATAGTGGAAGAGCACGATCTGCTCTTCCCTATAAGTGCATTAAAAATAAAAAAAGTATAATCATGTGGGTACAGCGATATCATGCCGATGTAAAAACCTAACTGCAAAGTAGGTACTCGGGGCTGTAAGTGATGCAATTTACTTCAGCCAGATGTCGCTGCCTGTACGTAATACAGAGAAGTGTAAAGAGGTTCGAAATTTCACTGATGCCGGTGAGTCGACCATTAGCTCAGTTGGAAACAGCGCTGGCACGGACAGCCAGAGGTCGCGGGTTCGAATCCCGGCATGGGTGGAATTTTTAGCCTCTAAATAGGTTTTTAAAATTGTCTTTAGCACGGGTTAGTGCGTTAAAAATAATAGTATAAGTTTTCAGAATCTTCTTGAAACTTGTCCAACAATATCTTCGATTTTGTTTCTGACTGTCGGTTAACATTATCGGCACCCATCTTGCGGAGACTTTTCTCATATTCAAAGAGTGTTTTAACATGAATTGAATACTGCCATATGAAATGACCGTTTCTTGAATTAAGTATCGGATGGTAACTCTTCTATCGCTCTATACAATTTTCTCGACTTTCACAACATTTTCTTGGGTGACTGACGTCGATGGACGGTCGCAACGATGTTCGTCTTCCGTACTCGTTCTCTCTACTCGAAATTGAGAAGCCTACCTTGTGATAGTGTAATATGGTGGAGCAGTCTCCTAGTGTTGCCTCCAAATCGCAATGAATCACTTGCGTCGTTATTTTTTGTAGAGGTACCTATTTAATAACGGCTCGCACTTCGTTTGTCTAAATTTTCGAGAACACGTTCCCACACAAAGCAAACAAATTAAATGACTACATTCAGAAAAAAACAAAAGAGAATCGAAGATTTTTTCTGTATTAATATTACAAATATGTATCTGAGCTATGCCTGCCAGTATTTTTTTTCTTACCAAGAAGCACGGATGTCAACAAAAGACGGATGCCATCTCGCATTGAAAGGGTGTGAAACACCCCTAGTCCTACACTTTCGTATGCATACACGAGCTAACTCACACAGATACACCAAGTCGGTCACTCTGCCGCCATTACGCTCCGGGCAGCAGTGCCAGTAAGTCTTGTTTGACACAAAAGAAAATTTTAAGAAATGCCGTCTTGTGTGGTACGGTGGTGTAAACACTCCTCGAAAAAATGCAATAAGTCTCATGGGAGCATCTACCATGCGTAAGTAATGTTTTAAGTTACTGATTCGTGATATTTTTCCTTATTAGGTTTTGTTTACTTTTCTTTATTTACTTACAAATTGGGATGTCAAATACCGCAGTGATACCAGTTTTTTTCGGGAAAAATTCTTGAAATCTAATTCTTGTTTCTTATTCGTTTTTATCAATGTTTTAAAAATTGAAGAAAAAATAAGAGGCAGTTGTTATAGGTATCTGCTACAAAAACACTAAATTAGTCGATTCCAAATCTCCCAATTTTTTTTATAGAAAACTTCACTCCATATTAAAATAAGTAAATATAGTTACACCCGATTTGATTCTATAGTAACAAACTAAAAGAAAGTGCTATCATGTTAGCTAACATCTCAACTTTATGCAAATATGCACCCGATTATCCGATCTCTAGTCATAATATAACCAATCCCTCAATCGAGGCCCCACCTCCTTCATAAAAGCCTTTTAAGTCACTCAGTAGTATGATAAAAGTGAAACCGTCACTAGATTAGGTAAGTTTACTTTATTTTTTGATAACATGATTTAAGGCGTTTCGGAGCGCTAATTAGCGCCACCAATGGAAAAAATAATAACTTTTTTATAGAACGTTTTTATCTAAAAGTGAACATGAGAAATATTAACAACTGTGATAACTATTCTTCAAACTTACAGTCTAGAACATATGATCAATAGATTAGAACTTTAATGGATTTCCGTTAAACCGGCTGTTTTTGGCGGAAAGTGATTGAAGTCCTTGTTTGTTGATTCTAGTTTCTAGACTGTATGTTTAAAAAATAGTTGTCACAGTTGTTAAGATTTTTCATGTTCACTTTTAAAATAAAACGTATTTTATAACACAACTTATGACTTTTTCCATTGGTGGCGCTAGTTAGCACCCTGAAGCACCTTGATTCTTTTGATTTGAAAAAGTGGGCAAAGTGATATTAGTCTGGCAACACAGATAGCACGCATCATAAAGAGACGGCGGCCTTTTGTCTGCTTCACTCGTGATTATAGAAGGTTCCATCCGTCTTTTTTTGACATCCGTGCCAAGGAGTATGTCGTTCTCAATACTTCTTGATCCCCCCTCGTACTATTTAGAAGGACAATTACACCCTGTCTGAAAAACCCCGTAGAGAGGGCAAATATATCAAGCGAGTTAAAAGCTTATTTAGTCAGGGCCAATTAGTGACCCATGTAGCGAGTCTGAAAAGCCAAAGAAAAAATTGAAATAGTGTTCTATATAGAGACGTGTACTTACTGGGCGATTAGTTACAGTTTTAATCAAATCTTGGAAGTGAAGTGGATGGAAGTGATAACCAGCAACGCCTATGATGCCCATTCCGGGTGGCCCAATAGTTCTTGCTGCCGTCAACCATTCGTATCTCTCTCCCAACTGCAAAAAGAAAGCCATTCGGAAACTAATCATTTTGTTAAGGCAGTGTAACCTATTTATTTTTCTTTATTTTATTAGCAAGTTGTTACTCGTAAGGTTTGCTGGCGAGTCACAAATATCGTGATGAATTTCTCATATTCTGTGGAATAGGTAGGTACCTACCTATCTGCTTAATACCTATGTTTTGATTCCACATTCTATAATTGATACTCGTAACAGTCTATTTGAAAAATGAAACAGAGGCAGATTAGCAGTATGACTGCCCTAGGCCACGTCGTGCTAAACAATTCTTTATTTTCCGAGTTATATACCTAAATTCTATGTTATTTAGTTATAAGTTACCTAGATCTTTTTTATATAGGTAATTGAAATCATCGGTCGCAAGTTAGCGTTTTTCGCGACTGCGGCCGCTCGATTTTAAATGTGATGTGAGTAACGGTCGTAAATAGTTACACATTTACTGAAACATTGGCAATTAAGTATTAAAATTATCACGATTAGACCAGTTACAGTTTCCACCGAAACATTTTCATGTGAAATGTTGCCAAACAAAACGAGGCCATAAACTTCGCATGTCAAATAGTTATAAGATTTGGCCGTTTCCTTACAAGAACTATATATAACAGAAAAGTAAAAACAACAATAAGTATATGGATATAATTTATGAATAAACTTTAGAATTTGTGTTATTAGAAAATTTGAATTCTCACAACAATTTGTGAGATTAGCGCTTGTAGAGTTAGGCCGTGTAGAGTTAGAACTTTGGCTCTTCATGAGATCTGACAAGTTTTTGACATTCGGAGTATCTTGGCAAAATTTTCAATGAAAATGCTTTTGGTGGTATTTAAACTTCTTTTTGTAAGTTGATTATGATGACAGTATATTTTTATTTTGTAATTTTTTTCTGTCTCCTTATTTAAATGGTGGTGCTTTGGTAGAGCCCCAAAGCACTTACCTCCGGTTGTGGATCATAACTGTTCCTCAGCTTTATCTTCGGTGCTACAGGGGCGTGGACGACCAGCGTGTCTAAAGCCGCGACAGCACGCTTGTACCACGGCTCCTTGGGTCCGAGAGACCAAGTGTCACCCCTCGGTGGGTCGGCGTAGGAGGTGACCGCGTGGTATTGCTGCCAGCGGGTTAGACCACTCTCTGGAAATAACAGTCATCAGAGGTCTATTTATCCACACCAAATCCTGTCGAAACCGTGACGTTTGTGATAGCAAATAGTATGGAATTTGACAGTTACACGATTGGATTCGTCCAAGATTTGTTGAGCGTAATACAAGAACGTTTTTCATTGGCGTAATATCCAGGTAGCCAAAAATATTATTAGTAATTACCACACATACAGATAAGTTACCGTGTGTCACTATCGTGCACAAAAAAGTTAATTAAGTAGGTTTTTTATTTCAAAAATACACTATTTGTGAGGAACAAAAATAAGAGAGATATAATATAATACTAGTGGTAGCACAGATAGAACAAAGTGGAGTTCTCCGTTGGTCTCCAAGCACGATTTTGATCTGTGCTGTGGAGGTATAGATCATAAAAAAAACCATTGGTTTGGTTCGTTATCAACCCTTATATGTCCCCGCTGCTAGGGCGCGGGTCTCTTCCTGCATCGCAGGAAGGTTAGGCCATACTCCACCACGGGGGCCAAGTCCGGGTTGGTGGAGGATTGATTTGGTTTGGTTATGCTGGTAAAATTGTTATTATTAATGTTATTGTTATTATTAGTTAGTATCCTCTTCCTCTTCAGGCTATGTTAGTCCACTGTTGGATATAGCCCTCTCCTAATGAGCACCAGAGCGCCCTGTCTTCAGCTTGCCGCATCCAGCATCTGCCTGCAGTTTTATAATTAAGTATAGTTGTTAGTTATTATTATAATACGTTTATTGCACATAGGCAGATATCATACAATTGCTATGTAGCGGACTTCATGCTACAAGCATTTTCTACCAGTTCCGTCTACAGGGATAAGACGATTTACTCGTACGTTGTGAAGTCTCTTTTTTGAAATAAGTTCACTGAATCCTAGATTCTAAGTTGTCGGACATATGTACCTACTAAAAACTAATTTGTATAATTAAGAGACCTAAATTAGAACAAAAAATTCTAATTGAGGTGTTACAGGAAATGCGTATTTTAGAGGTAACCATTATTATTAAGGGGTTCCACGTCTTTTTGATTCCAATGGACCAATGGAAAAAATCCTGTATTACAGATCATCTGTGGAAAAAATGTAAGGCCAATGTCTCAATCAGGTTAATAGTCATAGTTAAGAACTCTGGGGTATTACCCAGAGTTCTGGGAACCTACGGTCTAAAATCTAGGATAGGAAAACTGACGTTTTAGAGGAAATCGATTAAAGTCCTAGGTTGTTGATACTACGTTCTAGGCTGTAGGTATGTTTAAAAATTATATTAAGATTGATGATGTTTACTTAAAAACAAAAGTATTATAAAACAAGTTATGTTTTTTATTCCAGTGGTGGCGCTAGTTAGCTCCGCAAATCGTCCAAAGCGATACATAAGATTGTAACGGTGCAAACCTCTTTAGACCATTTTTTTTGAAAATGATAGACAGGACATTAATGACGGACAGAATAGACAATAATTAAAAAAAAAATAAGCTGAAATAAAAAAACCTTTTGGAGATTAAGCTTCAAGGAATACCAAAGAGTATATAACCACTAAGGAATACAAGAAAAATACTCAAAGATTTTTCTGTAGTTTTATTACGGAGAAAATTTAAAAATTACACAATAAAAAAGATCCGGCTCTAAATCGTGGTCTACGCCCGTAGATTACTCCCTCTACGTCTACGCCTTTGCCTTTGTAACCCAAAAACAAAAAAGCAAATTTCAATTGTCAACAACTTTTAGTCTGTGGTGTGTCAAATCCTCAGATCATAGAAAGAAGGAGATATGCCCTAGCCGCGAAATAAGTCCGGTACCGCTGTCGCCACTTTTAAATATGTGTGCGTTTTCATCACATGCACAATATTGTAAATATAAGGTTCACGCAAACGTCTGTCCAGTCATTTACTAGCGTTCTAATCTTTTAATTGGTTCGCACACTATGAAAAACAATTGTACGAATACACTCATACACGGAAACAACAGCGTCGGTGAACTCCTTAGGGATGGAACACTTGTATCAAATAATACATCTATCGATAAAATTGTCCGATGAGAGGTTATTCATTTATTATCAGTATACTTCGTGTTGGGATGATACAAAAAAACAGAGCATGTTAAATTTACAAAAACAATATTATTAAAACAAATAATCCTATTTTAATTTACTGTCCTGTGAAATGTAAATATTTATTAAGTACGTGTCTTTTTGACAGTATTTGTGGCTTCAGTATATAATAAAGACGCAAACTTGGCTTTCTACTGATATACAATTTGATTATTTTGATAATGATGATGACCCCTGTACTGTATACTAATAACTGTATAAAAATGTTTATATGTTAAATTTGTTGAACAGAACACCACTGAAGCATACTTGGTAGTGACGCTGTCCGGAAAGCTAGGTCTTCTGGGTTTGAATCCTGGTAATGGAAAGAACTAATATTTGTGTGAAGAGCATGTCCACGGTCAAGGACGCATTTGTACCTGGATCTTGAATATTTCTTTGTATTTTATTTAGTATTTGAATCCCAATGTAACGTGAAATGCACTTACATTACCATTTACAAATTGGCTATATTGGTAAGTTTGTTAGGACTCTGTAAAGCAGTTTTTGTTGGGTGAAAGAATGAAGTGCTGACTTTTTAATAATACAGTAGCAATTACTTTCTCATTCTCTGAAAATAATTCACCCAGCTATATAAAAAATAGGACAAACACATGTGTAAACTCGAAAAACAACCATTTTTCTGAAGAAATTGCCACTTGTCTGCGTAACAGCGATATATTGGAAATTAGTAGCCACAAGGATTAACTAAAGAATATGTTTATGGCTGTGATTGAAATGTATCATGGGCCTGTAAATAAACTAACTTCCTAATTAAAAATACAGTAAATAGTAAGAACTTTTATAAGCTTGTCAAAAAACATTTCAATGAAACTTTCGAAACATACATAGATTAAAAAAATAAAATCAGCATCAGACTGAAATCCTACGGAGAATATTTTCATTATCGCCATCATTCAGCCACAAGATATCCACTGCTGGACATAGGCCTCCTCCATGGATTTCCAAAAAGACCAGTTGAAAGCGGCTTACATCCAGCGTCTTCCTTCGACTAGGATGAGATCTTCTCTCCATCTTGTCGTCCGACGCTGCACTTGCCGATATGACATATAGGCAAGTACCGACATACCATATTGTGGTCTCCATTCGAGAACTTGTCGGATCTAAAATGGTAAATTATTTAAATACTGAAAATGCTTTATTTAACTTGTTTTTTATTACATAATCGAATTTCATTTATAACATAACGCACATAAATAATTAAATATATAATACTATGATTTAGTACCACAACCACATCACCTGATTTGTTTCTTTAGAAACACTTTCTTTTGGAGAGTTATGCATCGTCCATATGAAATGAAGATTAGAATAAAGTGATAATTGAATATTCTAAACCATGTAAAATTTTATCGTGATTTTAAATATACTGGTACCTCAACCTTTATAGAACTCGTTATTACTGGTATTTTTAAAGTAGGAACTGCCCACGGAAATATTTTCTCCCCCACTTTAGCATCTGGAAACACTTCTCTGTAAAATAGATGGAGCAAATGGTACTATATTTGAGAGGAAATCAGTTATACCCTCTGTATTTTGATCCATTTTTCTTTCGTATTTTTTTTTATCTTTATTAGAAACTCTTTGAGATACATGATCTAAGCTAGGCCTGTTTTTAATAAGGCAAAATCCTTCTACTAAAATAAAAGCTTCCTTAGCAACGCAAGCTGAAGTTTACGCAGATGGAGTCGCGGGCAATAGTCGACGATAAGACTAGATACCTAGTCTTACAATAATTGGTTCTAGTAATTTTGGAAGTCTGGACGAACGATTATAAATGCCTCAATAATATCGATACTTAATCAGTCTGAAAAGAAAGTAACTACCCCATCACTATGTCTCCAGCTGACCTACTGGTGAATTTGACATTTCGCGGCAAATACATGCGGCCGTACCTCGAAACATCGCATTGAACAATGATCAGTTTTGCGTGACGGTTCACTGCGGGCTGGCTTTTCCTAGTTAGCAAACCTCCACGAAAATCCTATATAGAAACAGCAGTGGAGTAACTACAATGTAATAAATACTTCCCATTTATGTTCTTAGTAATGGGATGCACATTGCACATGTAATTATTATAATTATGATTTTTCGTAGTTTATAAGACGAATATAGTCAGAAAAATAGGTTTACCGGTGAAAAGACACTCCCCTGTATTTGAATAGCATGTATCATAGCGATTTCTGCAGGTAATCACTGCGCAATTAGGCATTTTTCTCAGATGTTACTACGACGGCTGGCGCGAAGCGATTGACGGCCATATTTTAAAGTTTCGCAGAGGTTAGCCCAAATGGGCTAACGTTGGGCGACAGTGCCACGCCCACAAGGCACTTCTCCTTATTTTTGTGTTCTGAGGTCAAATCGAATGTTTTTTTTTCTTTTTTTGACATCCGTGTTTTTTTCCAAGTAAATTAAAGTAGAGGCAAAGGTTATGTTTTATGTTGCCTTCTAGCCTACGTCACTTCCGGCTCTAAAAAATCTATTTTAAAACTTAAAAACAACTGTTATTTCCAAATAAATACGACAAAAGGAAAAATACGTGTCCCCTATTTTTCTGTTTTCTTCCCGAAAAAGCAATAAAATCATAGGGCTTTATTTTTGCACTGTGGTCCAAAAAATCTTGTAAAGAGGTTTGCACCGTTACAACATGTTCTGACCGCTAGCGAAGAATGTTGTGATGGAGCCCAGGATGCAGTTGGAACAATCTCCCTCGCTTTCCGGCATCTCGTGTTCCCGCGCCCATTGGGCGGTCGCCGTCGCCTCCTTGCAAAGACGTGCCACTAGTTTGTCATTACCTGAAAATAACAAACAAATTGCTGCAAAGCGTTGGGTAGCGTCGGAGTAAACGTGCTCTTGAGTGGTGACCGCCACTCGGCAAACTTAGTGTAGGACGCCCTCCATCCAGGTGGGACGATGGTCTACGAATAAGTGCCGGCAGATGCTGGAAGCTGCGGCAAGCTGAAGACAGGCCGCTATTGCGTTCATTAGGGGAGGGCTATGTCCAGCGATGTACTAATATAGCCTGAAGAAAAAGAAGTTGGGCAGTGACTGGAAGAGAAGAGCCGAAGGCCCCGACCTTCGGCTCGTCTAGTGGCGTGGCGTGTCTAGGGAGAGGCCCATCGTCCAGCAGTGGACTGACACGGGCTGATTATGATGATGAATAACAACTTCTATAGAGTACAATCACTTGTCCTGTCCTTAGAGCCTAATACTTACATAGTTTTTCAATAGAATTATAAGCACGACAATGGTGGTTATTTTCCTCTATTTGGTAGTCTAAGCAATAACAGTACAATGTCATTCCAGGGCAGATTACCGCTATTAGAGACCCGCGCAGATTAAATAGGCATCTCGCACGAAGAAGATTGAATCACGTGAGGCGCCTAGTTAAGTAGCACGGGTTATACCATTGCAATGCGATTGGTAACTATATAGATTGGTAACTATCGGTAGATAGTGTGAATGAAACGACCATTACTGGACTAATATGACTCTATTCATCTGATATGCATTTTAGAGACTCGCCCCCCTGGTTCCGAAGTAGGATACCCTATGCTGTTCCTAGGTTATTAGGACAACTTAAAGCTTAGTCTTTGATTGCTAATACTTTCTGTGTTTTTTTTATTTTCCACTTAGTAAAAGTTAGTCTCCATTTTCGAATTTATTTGGAGATTTTATTACACCCTGTATAATTACAGCAACTTTGAAACTTGTTACCGTATATGCCACATATATGTGGAAGATAGATCTAAAGTTGAGTTTTAACTTTAGATCTATCTGTATTGTATGGGCAGACCCTTACATTTTTAAAGCTGTTACCTACCTATGTGAATACACTATTTTTATTTTTAATGCACTAACCCGTGCTAAGGAACAAATTTAAAAACCTATTTAGAGGCTAAAAATTTCACCCATGCCGGGATTCGAACCCGCAACCTCTGGCTATCCGTACCAGCGCTCTACCAATTGAGCCAATGGGCGACATCAGTGAAATTTCGTAAAGAGGTTCGAAATTTCACTGATGTCGTGAGTCGCCCATTGGCTCAATTGGTAGAGCGCTGGTACGGATATGGGCGACTCACGACATCAGTGAAATTTCGTAAAGAGGTTCGAAATTTCACTGATGTCGTGAGTCGCCCATTGGCTCAATTGGTAGAGCGCTGGTACGGATAGCCAGAGGTTGCGGGTTCGAATCCCGGCATGGGTGAAATTTTTAGCCTCTAAATAGGTTTTTAAATACCTATGTGAAATTCGCCATAACAAAACATATTACGAAAACAGATGAATTGGCTATCTGTTGCGTTTTACAAAATGAGCTCTGCCCATGGCCTCATTATACGCACAAAATGTTGTCGGAATCCTTTGCGATAACAATTAGTTTGGAATTTGACAGAGCTCCTTCAGGATTTGGTGTATTATATATAGGGGGTGACGGACACGCGGATACTTATCGTACGTTTAGTAATGGATTTTGGTCCCTTGGCACCAATGGAACCCTAAAAAACGTGGAACCTTAAATTGTACCTGCCGCACTACGATCGATTGTTCGATCCCTATCAAGCTAATACAACCAAATATTGTTTTGCAGCGATTTCCAAATTTTTTGATAAGAGGGGAGATTCTTGGAAAAAGAAATCCGTAATCGGTAATTCACACACACTGACGCATTTCTGTGTAACACGTATTCGGATAGGTTGCTTAACGTCCGCGATAAGACTGTGTGACAGTGTGGAGGTAAATTATACATACCTGAGTACTAAGAGTATGTAGGTCCTCACGATTTATTTGATACAAAGTGAAACAACAGCTTCCTTTTGTGTTGCCAATTAGACGTGATTGAAATGTATCTATAATAATAACAACATAACATTTACATACAGGCACAAACATTGCTTTTGGCCCCACACTAGGATACCCTGTGTCGTGAGCACCAGAAACAACGACATCACAAACATGTAGACATCCAAGACCTAGAGTTTTGTTTTGTCCCCAGCCGGGGTTCAAACGCGGGACCTCTTGCATGGTAGGCAGATGCGCTACCGCTGCGCCACAGAGGTCGTCTAAATATCTAAAAAGAAACATCTAAATATAGATACAGAAGCATATCACAGAAGAATATTTTATGGTTCACACGAGAGAGATATAGAGAGATAGAGTTAGATTAGAGAAACGTTGGACAGAGAAGAGTTAGAAGTTTTGTTACGTTACCTACATTACAATAATTTATTGCCTACGATTACTATACAATAAGATCCCAGAAGACATAGTGAGCTTGCCAGAAACGCGGTTCAAAAATTTGTAAAGAAAACTTTGTGCCAAAAAGGCATTTTCATTAAAATTATTTAGACGTTAAAGATTTTTGGAGTTAAAGCCAGAAGTTCTAGGTTGAAAAGACTAAGTTTGGGTCTTTTGTAGGTACATTTTTTCTCTATGTAGGTCTAGATTTTAAAATGGATTCCTAGTTTAACTTGTAACGTTCACAAAGTTTGTGGTTCCTGTGTTTTCACATCACATTTATATTATAAAGGCGAAAGTTTGTGAGTGTGTATGTTTGTTACTTCTTCACGTCTGAACGGCTGGAGCGATTTTAATAAAATTTGGTATGGAGTCAGCCGACACCTGGATTGACACATACAACTATCTTATTCCCATGGGAAAATCGATAAACCGCGTGTAATACCGCGAGGAACAGGTAGTTTTGAATTAAAGTACTTGATTTTTTTTTTGAGTAACATAAGAGATAGAGGTAACAGGGGGAGAGGAGTGGTGGGGAGCGACGCCCTTGATTGGTCAGATTTCCGCAGTAATTATTTAAAAAATCTGACACTATTAATAGAAAATCGAAATTGGTACGGGCCGGACAGCGGATTCGGTACGCTCCATACCATATCCGTTCGTCTGGAAAGTAGTTTGTCGGACGTAATTAACACTATTTTGTGTTCGCTCTGTCCGATGGTACGCCCAATCCGCTATCACGCGATCGTCTGTGAATACTTTCAAAGTACTTACATTGGTAGGTCATCTGAGTGACTCCCAGCTTGATTGGCGAGAACAGATGATTAAGGTTCTTCATGGGGAAGTTGGCCTCGTCTCGCCTCCTCATGATGAAGTAGAGAAGCTCGTGCTCTCGGCTCGAGTAATACTGCTCTATGTGGCGGCAATATAACCTGCGAAATGGTTGTTTTATATTTATCCGTAAAGGTAAACGCTAACGGTGTCACTAACGGTTGTAACATTGTATATCATTTATAAATAATAAGAACTGGAACGACTTCAGGTGTGGTTTTATTTGTAGATTAGTAAAACAGAAAACTGGATAAAAATAGATAAACGGAGAAGCAGGTAAAAAAGTCAGATCTGGTCAAAGGGTAAAGTAGTAGCGAATGAAAATGAGGGAAATCGAAGAATGTGTGACGTAATTTAGATATTTGAAAATGATAGATAGAAAAAGAAATGAAAATGGTGTGGAGAGGTTTGCACCGTTACACTGTGAAGGAGAACATCGGGAGGAAAGGCAGATAGTTGCTCAATATTTGTTGTCAATACGGCAGTTGACTCTTTAGATTGTGATGTAATTGTGTGTATACCACGAAATCCCAACAAACACAGAGATATGTTGAAAAAATGCCAAAAAATATGTTTATCTTTTTTATTACTCAGCTTGAGTCCTACTGCCGGGTAAAGGTCTCGCACTCTCCACACAAATGTGTGGCGCAAGTCGCTACTTGTGATGTCATAGTTGCATCCCATGCTTTTTTTACTGCCTGACGAAACGTCCGACCCAATAATTGAGTCGGACGAAAAGAGAAATAGAGCATTAGAGAAAAAAATACTCACCAATCCGGCTGTATGACAAAGTTTGTTCCAGCCAGTGCCTTGTAGGCTTCGTCGGCCAGCTTTTGCGTGAAGGCCACATCAGCGACTGCGTGGTGTATGGTCGGCAGAGACACAACTATCATAACGGTGTAGTGTTCCAGAACTCTGCGCCAGTGATATTCACGTGGTTCCAGCAGAGCCCTCATGCCGTGCTCGAAGATATCCTTGGAACGCATTGTTCTGATGCCGTTCGACTTCCCCAACACTATCTCGTTCCGGAACTGATGGGGGCGAAGAGGTGTTTCAGGAATTGCATTCGTATTACATTTAGACATTTGCAATATGCAACTTAATGCAGATATTGGATTTACTTGGCACACCCACGATGAGTAATGTGGTAATAGGATGTTTTTTTATAAATTAGTCGGAATATTACGCAACAGAGCCCAGGTGAAATTACCAAAAATAGTGGTAACGGTGAATACAATTCATTCGTGGAAAATTAAAGTCATGCATGATTGCAGTTTCCTAGATCAACGATACCGAAAGTACAATTACAATTAATTTGAAATCAACTCCAACCGTGAATCGTATCTGTCACTGAATTGTTGAATTATTTTGACTGTTAAATCATTCTTTACCGTCGGAAAATCTGTTCTTTATGAGTTAAATCTTGAACTTGATATGGGGTTCCATAATATAAAAGAGGTTGGTTAGTGTCCCATAGACTTAAAAGTTTATGAACTGTCCTAGATAATGCATTTGAGTAATTTGACTGTGGACGATATTGGTCTGAAAGGGAATGACTTAAAAGTTACTTAAGTGTTTTGGTATTACCTCAACCCATTCGGGAGGATAATATCGGGCTTTGTGAAAGGCGGCGGGTTGTTCTATGTCCAGAAAGTCCACAGTCCGATAGCCAGGCCTCAGGATGTTCCCATCAAACTGAAATGCATCCCAAGCTTAGTGTAGTTCTTCATAAGGAGGATTAAAAGTTCAATGGTAAAGTCTCAGAAGTACAACGTTGGCAAGTGGTAGCGGGAAAGATTGCGGCCAAGAGATAGTATTATCATTGAATTGTATTATTACCTGTATTATGTTAAAGTAGATTTGAAAAAAGATGGTCAAATTGGAGTTTTATTTGCTACCTTTTTCTTTACAAAAGATTTGGTCCGAAGGCAGCGGCTAACATTGTAAATCGACATTCAACCAACAGAACATAATTTTGACGACCTCTGTGGCTCATCGGTAGCGGTAGCCTACGATTGCAAGAGGTTCGAGCCCCGGTTGAGGACAAAAAAAAACCCAGCTCTTGGATGTTTACATGTTTGTGATATCGCTATCTCTAGTTCCCACAACACAGGCGTGGTATCGAAGTGTGGGGCCAGAAGCAATGTATGTGCCTGTATGTAAATGTTAAAAAATATTAAAATATTCTGTTAAATGTTATTCTTTACGTTTAAATATTTTTTTTCATTTCTGATTAAATACTGAGAGTAGATAATCTCAGGCGGATAAATACTGTGTTGCGTGAGAATTCCAACTGTTAGGTCACAACTTACGCTGTAGGTCACAACTTACGCAGTGCGGGTTACTCTTCGATTAAACCGGCCAAATTCGAGTTGGTTTTGTGCACCGTGGGTCAAGTACCACCTTATTACCAACATATTTGTCTTTATACTATTTTTATTTATAATGCACTAACCTGTGCTAAGGACAAATTTAAAAACCTATTTAGAGGCTAAAAATTTTCACCCATGCCGGGATTCGAACCCGCAACCTCTGGCTATCCGTGCCAGCGCTCTACCAATTGAGCCAATGGGCGACTCACCGGCATCCGTGAAATTTCGAACCTCTTTACACTATTCTCTGCATTACGTACAGGCAGCGACATCTGGCTCAAGCAAATTGCATCACTTACATACCAATTGAGCCAATGGTGAGTCGCCCATTGGCTCAATGGGTAGAGCGCTGGCACGGATAGTCAGAGGTTGCGGGTTCGAATCCCGGCATGGGTGAAATTTTTATCCTCTAAATAGGTTTTTAAATTTGTCCTTAGCACGGGTTAGTGCATTAAAAATAAAAATAGTATAATCATGTGGGTACAGTGATATCGTTCCGATGTAAAACCTAACTGCAAAGTAGGTAGTCGGGGCTGTAAGTGATGCAATTTGCTTAAGCCAGGAGCTCTATTTTTGAATCACTCGTCTCGCGTCGAGCGCTCGATTTCTACTGATTTTCGTTCGACATACAACATGTCGTATTTTTTAATCACTCGACTGCAACGAATGGTCCTAACTACTCGTCTCGTATGTCGATCGATAGATTTACTGTCAAAGTTTGTGTTTATTTCAAATCGAGGAGTTTGTGCTTTTGTGCCGAATTGATTTTTTGTTTCGACATTTTCGAACAAAAACAAACCAAATTGTTATTATTTACAATCCATGACAGTGTTTTGTTTGTTTTGCAGCTAAAGGAAAGATTTTTCATCTAAACAGCCAATAAAACGAAATATTTTACGTTCCGTTTCCGTTACGGTAGTTTCCGGATTTTGTAATTTCTGCGTGGAACGGATAAAATACAATACTTAAAATTGTACTGGCAACACTTCCGGCGAACGATTCAAAAATACGGAAAAACGAGATCATGCGACTTAGAAGACGAGTGTGACTTATGTCGCATTCGACGATACAATTTCATACGAGTGATTCAAAAATAGATCTCCAGATATCGCTGCCTGTACGTAACACAGAGAATAGTGTAAAGAGGTTCGGAATTTCACTGATGCCGGTGAGTCACCCATTGGCTCAATTGGTAGAGCGCTGGTACGGATAGCCAGAGGTTGCGGGTTCGAATCCCGGCATGGGTGAAAATTTTTAGCCTCTAAATTGGTTTTTATATTTGTCTTTGTAAAATATGTTTTATTTCATTTAGTTCGGAACTCTTAGTCCGACCCACACTTGGTCAGTTTTTAATATTTGTTATTGCCAGTGTTGCCAGACTGGCCTTATGAAAAGTCACCTGAAATATGCAAAAAAGTAACCTTTTGGTGTAAAAAGTTACCTCACCAATAAAAAAAGGTAAAGATAAAGATAAAGATATATTTATTTGCTTAAACATGTGTCAATAATATTACAGTAACATGCATTATCAAGGTCTTAAATTATAACATTGTCGTCATATATATTTTGGTCCAACATGTTTTGCCGAGAGTAGCGTGCAAATAGGAGAGGCTCGCCATCAACATCAAGTCATAAAAAGTATGTCGAAATACAATGTCAGATTAAAATTTGTCATTTAGAAATTCATTGAGATTATAATAACATTTGTCAATTAACATTTTTTTTAACCTTATCTTAAATAAATTAGTATCTAATTGTTTATAACTTGATGGTATTTTATTATATATTATAGGAGCCATGCATATAATGCTTTTGCCCAATAAAGCTGTCTTCGCCGGCTGTAAACGTAATTTACTTTCATCACGTCTGTTTCTGATTACCGTTGCAGACAGACGTGGAAACAGTTCAGGGTTACTTTTTACGAACACAGCTACTTCAAATATGTATAAAGCCGGAAGTGTTAGAATACGGTGTGTCACAAATAGATGTTTGCAGGTGTCAATGGGTTTAATGTGAAACATTGAACGTATACAGCGTTTTTGCATTTTAAAAGCTATTTCTTTGTTTGTTGAGTTTCCCCAAAAGATAATGCCATATCTAAATACAGATTCAGCGAGGCCATGATATGCTGCAAGTAATGTATCTGTACTAACTGATGAACTTAGTTTGAAAAGAATATAAGCAGAACTACTAACTTTTTTACTTAATTCATCGATGTGGTGTTTCCAGTTCAATTGTCTATCAATTGTTAGGCCTAGGAAACGGGCAGTTTCCACTTCATTTATTATTACATTTTGATAACTTAATTTAATGTCAGAAGGATTTTTTGGTCTTTGATTAAAATGCATTATATTTGTTTTACTTAAATTAATTTTTAAATTGTTATTTTCAAGCCACGATATTATTGATGTCAAAGAATTGTTTACGTCAGATTCATAATGATTTATGTCCATATTTTTTTTTATTGTCACTGTACTATCATCAGCAAATAATGTCATTGGTTGAGAGGTTGCTTTTGGTAGATCATTTATATATATAATAAACAACAGAGGGCCTAATACGCTGCTCCGTATCTTAAATTACGGAATTCGGATCTGTACATTACTTCTTTTTTTGTTTTGAGATCGATCTTTGATACTTCTGTTAATTGTTTCCGATCAGAAAGGTAAGAAATCAAAAGATCTAAAATATTGCCCCTTATTCCATAAGCTTCGAGTTTACTGGCTAGAATTTTGTGGTCTACGTAATCAAACGCCTGTGTCATATCGCAGTATATGGCACACACAGGGGTTCTTTTGTCTACCGCACAGATCACATTTTTTATAAATTCGTAAACAGCCAAATTAATTGTTTTGTTTTGTCTAAAGCCTTTCTGCTCGTTACATAACATATTATTTATTTCAAAGTATTTATTAATTTCATTGTACAGGTATTTCTCTATTACTTTAGAGAAAATAGATATTAGTGCAATAGGTCGATAGAATTCCATCAGTTCTCTATTTTCTTTTTTAAATAAAGGTTTTACAACAGTAACTTTGAGGTCTTTTGGGAAAGTTCCATTTAATATACTTAAATTGATTATGTGACTTAGAGGATGGCATATGTATTTGTTTACAACTTTAATAATTTTAGTATTAATACCATCGAAACCTACACTATTCGTATTCTTCAAATTATTTATAATTTTAAAAATATGCCCGGGTGTGCTAGGAGGCATGAACATAGATTTTTGTGGTTTATCAATACCTGATGTTATTTTTTTACCAGCTTCTGGTACGGGTTTTATTTTGTCCACAAAATAATTATTAAACGCACAAGCAATTTCTTTCGGGTTAGTGATTTCATAGCCATTAATGTTAATTTTAGCTATGGATTCTCTTGGTATATTCGGTCTCGATTTATTAATCACTTGCCATGCAGTTTTCGCTTTGTTCTGTGACATATTTATTTTATGGTCGTTTTGAGCGCGTTGTGTCAGTCTTATAATTTTCTTTAATAATTTAGCGTATGTATAATATTTTGATTTATTGGTTTCGTCAGGTTTCATTCTATACTTCCATAATAGGTCTCTCTTTCTTTTTGTGCATAGTCTTATACCCTTTGATATCCATTTTGGCTTAGTAATAACTTTCATCATAGTCAATTTTTGTGGAAAACATTGGTCATAAAGCAGTTTAAAAATATCCATAAAGTTACTGTATGCATAATCGGGTTCATTAGAGTTATACACTTCAGAAAATGAAATGTTTTTTATGTATTTTTCAAATTTATCTATGTTGTTTTTGCTGTAGTCTCTAGTGAATTTGCGCCAAAATTTTATTTTAGTAATTTTTTTCACAGGTATTTTAATTAATTGGGCTGTGTGGTCCGATAAACCAAGTTCCAACACTTCCGTCTTACAAGGCCTTTTATAATTATTTAATATATTGTGCTAAACCTGTAAAAAATGTTTGCATTCCTCTCTTGTTCACCAGTCCTCTGTGTGAAAACATGTCATATGATAGGTCATAGTTTGAGTCGAATGTGTAGGCGTATTCGTAAGTATTTACATCTATATACAGAAGATTGTTGAAGAGTTCAACTCGTCCATTGTACAGTCTTGTGTCATTGCGAAGTCTAAAGGCAGGGAAACACAATATTATATTGGTTTGTTTAATATTTTCCAGTTTTTTTCTGAGTTGCACAACTAAGTTTGCAGGATCAGCGCTGGCCTCAAAATCTCCCTCACTTATTAGTATAATACAATAGTCATTCATACCGAAACCCTCTATTTTTTGTTCGATTCCATGTAACATATGGCTCAGATCTCCTCCGTGCATATTATACCGAATTGCATTATATTCAGAGTCGAAGTTGGCTTGGATACAATTTAACATTTTGCTGTTTTTATTGCGGTCATCGCATATTACGCACAGTTTATTTTTCGTTATTTGCTCTGTGTTTTTTTGTTCATTCATGTGTACCGTTGGATTCTGGTCAGTAATTTCTTTTTGCGTTATTAAGCATGATTTTGAGTTTTTTGGTGATTTTTTGTGTTTTGTTTGTTTAGGTTTTGTTTTGTTATCTGCTTTTACAGGTGTTCGGCTTATCTCTGTCTGAGTTTCTTTATTCCTTACATATTTTATAGATGCTGTTTTCTTTGGTGTTAGCGTTTTTGCTTTTGTCTTTATAAGAGGGCTACTTGTAATTTGCTTGTAAACGTCATTTTTCTTTAAGAGTTCTTCGTTAAGCCGTTTTAAAGTCGTGTTTTCTAATGTCAGAGATTCAATTTCGACGTGCGCGCTTTTTAAGTCTGTCGATACTTTTTCTAGCTCTTCTCTTAGGTTTAGTAATACGTCATTATTTTCGTCGTCTGATATTTCAGGTAGACTACTTCTGGTGCCATCTAGTGGTTGACCTAAAGAAACACTTTCATTTGTGTTTTCCGAATGTGTCCGCCTGCGTCTGAGTGTAATATTCTCAAAGAAATTCATTGTCTTGTTTTAAAATGACAATTTCTTGAGAAACAAAAATTGTACCACCACTTGGGTCTCGATCCGGGTGCATGTTCAATGAGCGCGTGGAAGGGCAACTTCATGCACGATCAGCCACGGGGATGTTACAAGTTAGCTTCGAATTACGCGTACATATTCAGCGCAGATGAAATAGCCCGAGAAGATAACAGTTAGTGTACTTTGACCCGCGACGTTATTAGATTTTTTGTAAACAAAGCACTTTTAACACTTATCTTTCCGTAAGTTTATTTTACACTTTAAATCAACTTTTACACTGTTCACTGTTGTTCTAATCACCACTCTTTGGTGTTATAGCACATAAACTGTCAGACATATCTGAGGTATTTTTTGTTGTTAAATCCTTGATTATACAGTTCACAAACAATACTGGAGGATAATTGATATATCTTCGATACACTTTGATGGTTTTTACACATTGAATACACTTTATAATATATTAAATTATTTTTTCAAAAAACTTCTCCACGGAACTTGACTTATAGTGCCGACGGTGGCGCCCCCCCGGTTGATACTAAAACATAATTGTTGTTGGTACTAAAACATAATTGGGATACATACCTAATACTTTTTTAAAAAACCTAATACCTAATACTTGTGAATACTCACATGCCATATCTACTTGTACCTAAGTTTCTACTGCTTTATTTATGGTTTTGAAGTCAGTTTCAATTTTTTGTTTAATTTTTTTTTCTATAGCTTCGCTTGCTTTTCCGTGCACCTGAAATAGGTCATGTCATACATAACACTATTTAATTCAGCCGTCAGTTTCAATACTTGCTTTAACCTATTAGATTACTAATTTATTAACTAAGGCCTTTGCACCTATTCTAGATGATTTATTCAGCATCTAGTGGCACTGTCATCTACACTAGAGATAGATGTGTAAAGTAACCACTAGACGCTGCAGTGCCCGGGACAATAGAATTTTAACTGTTATCTGGTCGCGCGACCAGAAAAATAAAATATATATATTACATAAACACTAAATGAAATTAAATAAAAAATAAAACAATCAATAAATTATACCTTTGTCTTCATAAAATTTAATCGATATTTAACTTTAGTTTTTAGCATCAACTTTGTAGGCTCAAATGTTATCGCATTGTTGCATTGCTTCTTTTATTAGCTATAAGTGCCGCTATTGTGTCAATACCAAGCAGAGTCCTGTGATCGAATTGTATCAGTTTTAGCCGGCTAAAAACGTCTTTTCTGTTTATTTACACTTTTTCTACCTACTCGCTTGCTTTCCCGTGCACCTGAAATAAGGACATAATCATAAATATATCATCCAAAATATATGTAAAGGCCTTAAAAATACAGAACATTATTAAATTCAGCCAATTGTTTTAAAATTAGTAGGTATGTACTATTTTTTTTTGGGTTTACGAAAATTGCGTAAACATCTATTAAAATTAAATTACGTAAATACTAAATCAAATATTTAAAAAAATATACCTTTGTCTTCATAATATTTATCCTAATTTATTATGAAGTACCCACGTAAATTAGTTTATGCTTACCTTGTTATCAAGCTTCTTGATCACAAAATAATATAATATTTTTCAATGCAAAGCAAAGTTTGGTTTAGCAGAGACCTGACTTGGAGCAAGCAGACCAAAACAAAGAGAGAGAGAGACAGGAAGGGAGTAAGTGAGTGAGTTGAATATTATGAATGAACGAAGAAACGAAACAATGCTGCCAACAAGCAAAAGATCTTTGCATTCCGTTGTTCAAAATAAGAAAAAAAACCTTCACAAAAAAGTAACCAAAAGTAACCTTTTTAGCCTTATTCCAAAACGCGGTCTAAATTTAGTACTGGGATTGTTACCAGGTTTAAACCATAGACCAAGTAAAATGTCATTACAAAACGAAGTTTATCGCTACGTCATGGTTTATCTATGGTACTAAAGTTAAACTTCTGATACCCCTAGTTTATCTGTGGACTAACCTCCAAATTGACGTTTGAATTTGGTTTTGTGTGTGTTGCAATAAATAATTGATATTATGGACGCCATTGATATGATGGATTTCGATGATTTGGACGATTGCGACATGATTTGGACTTCGTCATCGTGTGAATCCCTTCAAATTAAGTGACGAAGATTTTCGATACAAATATAGGTTCACGTTTTTCTTCAAATGTTCCATTTTATTTTTATAATAATCAACAACGAAACCGCCAAAAGTTTAAAAATTAATAATACCTATTCCCAGTATGAAACTATCAGAAATTTTTTGACGTCTCGGATTGGCGCGCGCGCTCGTATATTTCACTCCATTTCACACGAGAGTAGCCATTTCATTATAAAATCGCTCCAATAACAATATAATTATTAACTGTGCTCATTTTAGTTAGATTGGAACCTAAACAAAGAACATTTTACGATGTATAGGTATTTTAAACGCAATAATGAATATTTTTGCGTTTAAAATGTGAAGATAATATCCATTTAGTGAAACGGAACGCAGCATTCAATGAAAGCTGAATGAACGAATCAGTGAATATTAGTTGAACCATGGCTGATCTCTGGTTTAACTGATCCTCGAATAGTCTTCTATTTGTAATAACGACACACATTTGATCTGGGTCTAACTTTGATACCGTAACAATCCTAGATCTTGTAGTCTTGGTTTAAACCAGGACTTATTCAGGTTTTTATAATAAGGCGGTTTGTGTCCTGTAACCTCAAAGTAACCTGACTTAGTTAAAAATCACCTAAAAGGTTACAAAAGTAACCTTCTGGCAACGCTGGTTATTGCGTATGCACTGTAACACACGAAGTTTCTCTTATTTAATGTTTTACCGTTTTTATGATAAAAAATAAAGTTTCGTGTATCATCATTATTTTGATATATTTTTTATTTATTGAGCAAGTCGCCGAAATAACATATGTTCTGTGAAAATTTTAGGTACTTATTACTAATCCAAAGATAATGCCCCTTTATAGGTTAGACAAGTGACGGCATATACATTTAGTAATTACACCTACTATTAATATTATCTATTATAAAGTTACACTAAGGTCTATCCTTTTTTATGTAAGCTGCAAGTTTCCCTATAAATATATAAACTAATGAATAGAATGGCATAGTAATGATAAATCATTGTCCCACAGAAGAATTACTATCCGTAAATGTAAACGCATGGATTATAGTATAATACATTAAAATTGAGGCACGACAAATCACGAATTTAAAGAAACATTTCCTGTTATGGGGTAATCCATAAAGTAGGCTTTAAAATAGTTTAGGTCAAAGTCTCTCCACTAAATAACATAACATTTATATACAGGCACATACATTGCTTCTGACCCCACACTAGGATACCCTGTGTCGTGGGAACCAGAAACAACGACATCACAAACATGTAAACATCCAATACCTGGGGTTTTTTTTGTTCCCAGCCGGGATTCGAACCAGGGACCTCTTGCATGGTAGGTAGATGCGCTACCGCTACGCCACAGAGGTCGTCATAATATGGTCAAATAGTTTGTGATTTGTAAAGAACTTACGGTTGGCTTTAGATTATCATGCAGGACAACGTTTCCACGATGGTCCAATATAATTAGCGTACCGCCAGACCCCAACTAGAAAAAAAGATTAGCGTAGTCACTGTACCACAATAAAAACATTCAGTTTGCAGTGTAATTTTGAATAAATACTTCTTTTGTTTTGTTTGTTGATAATTAATTAGGATTATTAAATCCTAGCCTCTCCGATGAGACCAACATATTTTTTTTGCAAGCTCCTCATGATTTGTTATTTTCTTACCTCATAGTAGGGCAGGACTAATTTGAGATCGTCCAATGGAATATCTATACCAGCGACCCCCAACAGCCTGTTCACCGGATACTGGATCATAGAATAATATTAGTTTAACTTACTGACAAAAATAACATTATTCACAAAATTTATTCCAGATTCACTTACTGAATCCAGAATTAAGTTAATGAAAAAAAAATAGGCTATAAAAATTTTATTGATCAAAACAGTCAAATCCTGACAAAAATGTAGGTAGTTATGTTTCTTACAGATAAATAACATTAGGTTAACTAACAAATTTAAATCATTCATGAAATTTATTCCGGATTCACTTCCTAAATCCGAAATTAAGTAAATAGAAAAAAATAGATATACAAAGATTACTTACTTGACATAAATAAAATTAATTTTGCATGTTTTAAATTCATAATTGCAACGAATGCTCTGGAAGGTTGTACCTGTGGTCTCCACACTAGGATACCCTGTGTTGTGGGCACCGGTTCGCTTCTTGGTACCTGTTTTCTTAATGTGTAGTGCTTACGAAATATATAGAACAAAAAAATTTGTCAAAAGATTTGTTAGCATATGTTTCTTTAGCATACCGTTCTCGTTGATTTCCGTTGTTTTTCCTGAAACAAGTGTTTTTTTATCTTATCAGATATGTTACCTTTTATCATGTCCTCGCAACATAAGTAGTTATTGATTCATGCGTTGGCGAAATTCTTTGTTCGTTTACGATTAGCATCTGTTAATACTTATTGTAAATAAGCTCCAAAAACTATGTCCATTTTTGTTTGCAGACGAAAACGAGAAAGAAAAAAGCTAGATGCTAAGCACTTACAAGCCACAAGTGATTAACAGAAAACGAATTCAATAAAGCAGCTGTTAACAGACATACATTAATTATAATTAAAACTATACTATTTTTATTTTTAATGCACTAACCCGTGCTAAGGACAAATTTAAAAAACCTATTTTGAGGCTAAGAATTTCACCCATGCCGGGATTCGAACCCGCAACCTCTGGCTATCCGTGCCAGCGCTCTACTTTTAGCCTCTAAATAGGTTTTTTAAATTTGTCCTTAGCACGGGTTAGTGCATTAAAAATAAAAATAGTATAATCACGTGGGTGCAGTGATATCATTTCGATGTAAAACCTAACTGCAAAGTAGGTAGTCGGGGCTGTATGTGATGCAGTTTGCTTAAGCCAGATGTCGCTGCCTGTATGTAATACAGAGAATAGTGTAAAGAGGTTCGAAATTTCACTGATGCCGGTGAGTCGCCCATTGGCTCAATTGGTAGAGCGCTGGCACGGATAGCCAGAGGTTGCGGGTTCGAATCCCGGCATGGGTGAAATTTTTAGCCTCTAAATAAGTTTTTTAAATTTGTCGTTAGCACGGGCTAGTGCATTTAAAATAAAAATAGTATAATCATGTGGGTACAGTGATATCGTTCCGATGTAAAACCTAACTGCTAAGTAGGTAGGGCTGTAAGTGATGCAATTTGCTTAAGCCAGATGTCGCTGCCTGTACGTAATACAGAGAATAGTGTAAAGAGGTTCGAAATTTCACTGATGCCGGTGAGTCGCCCATTGGCTCAATTGATAGAGCGCTGGCACGGATAGCCAGAGGTTGCGGGTTCGAATTCCGGCATGGGTGAAATTTTTAGCCTCTAAATAGGTTTTTTATATAATTAAAACTGTTTTTATACGGATTTATGCTCGTTTATTACATTTTTACAATTTTCCAACGTTTCGGCGTCTTTTTGAAAGCATTAACGGTTAGTTTACTACCCTCGGCAAAAATTACAAAAGTTAATTATGAAGTTACGTTCCAAAATAGGTATTTCAATTATTTTATATAAAGTCAACAATATCTATTGATTATTAGTAATTGAAGATAAAAAAAAATTAAATAATAAATCAAATTATTTTACATGAACTAAAAATATTGATTATTAATTAAATTAAAATTAACACTACAGTCATAAAAGTGTGACTGCAAGGGGGTCTCATGCACTTAAGCACTGGTTCCCATGTTGCCGGTATATTCCAACCACGATCTATATTGAAATTTGGATGGCGGCGGATCTCTATTGCCTCGCGTATCATTCTAGGGAAGAAACGGTCTTCTCGGGCTAGAACTTTAACTTTATTAAAATGTATAAAGTGGTTGGTACCGCTAAGTGTATGTTCGCTGACTGCAGATCTACCAGAGCGCTTATGTTTCACGTCCGCGATTTATGTTCCTTCACCCGTTCAGCTATGGTACGCTTGGTTTGAAAAATGAATTTGAATTGGTTTGAATTTGGTTTGTAAAAGCGCCGAAACGTTGGAAAATTGTAAAAATGTAATAAACGAGCATAAATCCGTATAAAACAGGTTTAATTGTGTCTAGTGCTCGTGTTAACCTTAGAAAATACTATACATTAATTATTGTTGAATTTGATTTGCGTTCCATAAACTCCGGTCGTTTTATATTTAAGTTTTTAAATGTCTAGGTAACTTTCCACTTACTTCGGCCAGCTGTATTGTAATATTCTGCAAAATAGGGATATTGCATTAGTATTTCATTCCGTTTTTATATTACTGAAGTGTGCACTTAGTATTAATCTTGATTTTACCTCCACAGTGGTGTGATCGAAAACAGGAACTGATACGCTTATTTGAAGTCTGTAGTTAATTGTCTCTTCTTCATAGTAGTGACCAGCTGAATCCTAAAAAAATAACTAAGTGATATTTCAACCCGGACTTGGCCCCCGTGGTGGAGTATGGCCTAAACTTCCTGCGATGCGGAAAGAGACCCGTGCCCCAGCAGTGGGGACATACAAGGGTTGATAACGATATTTCTTAAACGTTCAACTTTACTAGTGTGGGATAAAGACGATGAGAAAAGAAGCCTGTGACTGACCTGCCTGATACTGCTGTGCGTGCGCTGGTTCAAGGGCGCGGCGAACGGTCGAAGTCTCCAGGGTGGTGTATTCACGATGACGCGAGGGTGGTAGTGCGATCGCGGTTTATATGGTGATGATGATGATGGTTTCAAGGAAACGCTGATTTACGGCACCATCGTCTCGGGACGGAAGCTGGTACGCGAGCTTGACTGCCGACGCGATGGTTTACGACGTAATAAGCTGTCACAGGCCAAAGGGTAGGGAAAGCGGGTAGGAGAAATATTTGGTGTGACAAATGAAGGTAGAAATTCGCCAGTCGCTATGGTTGCGTTTACAAATATCCATCATAACCGCCCCCCAAGGAGCTATCCAGCTCATTGATGATATAAAAGATGATTTACCAAAAGATGATTTACCAAAAACGGATTTAAAATTAAACTTAAAACTAAGATCGGAGCATAGAGCTCGCTAACTCTAAAGATGTATTTCAGAACTTGGGAGCAAAGGACATAGTTTAACAATAGGCCTAAGCAAAGTTCCAGTAGATGTTTTTAATTCTACGACTCTAATATCGCCATCAGCGCCTGGACAAATGCGAGTCACCCTAGCCTTTCACCATTGAAGAGGAGGCAAACGAGGATCCTTGATGAAGACCAAGTCATCAAGTTGAATTGGTGCTGTCTTAGCAAGCCACTTGGGGCGCTGTTGAAGGGTGTGTAAATACTCGGATTGCCACCGCTTCCAGAAATGCTGGGTGACCTGGCGAAGTAGTAACCAACGTTTGAGTGTGGGTATGTTAGAGTCTACAAGATCGTGGTCAGGTGCTGCGAGAAGTGGCTGACCTATGATGAAGTGACCGGGCGTTAATACCTCATTGATCATTGGGATCGTTGCTGAGTGGGCATAACGGATGAGAGTTTAACGCGGCCTCAACCTTCGCGAAGATGGTAGCCAACTCTTCAAAAAGAAGTGGCCGGTCAGAAATAACGCGGGCCAAGATGAGTTTCACAGAGCGAACAGCGCTATCTCACAAGCCACCCATATGTGGGCTTGCTGGAGGGTTGAAATGCCAAGTGACCTGTTGAACTCTCATGTGCTGGTGGATTTCGTCTGTAGAGTTTCTTATGAAATCAGAAACTTCCTTTAAACGCGTGCGAGCGCCTATGAAATTGGTGCCGCAGTCGCTAAAAATGTCGCTCGGAAGACCTCTACGAGACACAAAATGGTCGAAACATGCCAAGAATGCGTCAGTCGACAACTCCGAGACTACCTCTAAATGAACGGCCTTTGTCGTGAAGCAAACGTAGATGCAGAGATAAGCCTTGACTGATTTAGCGTTGCGAAAGTGAGAAGTTTTCAGCATAAAGGGGCCAGCAAAGTCGACACCAACCTTTTGATAGGTTCCGCACGGCGTGACTATCGACGGGCAAATCCCCCATGAAGGGAGAAACAGACCTTGGGCGCAGGCGATAGCAGCGATGACATGAACGATGAAATATGACGTGTCGAATCACCCAACGCGCGGACATGATCCAGAATTTTCGTTGCAATAAATTGAGCAAGATACTCAATCCTGGGTGCAGATAAATGCGATGATGATGTTCTATAATAAGCTTTGTGACGTGATGAGACTTCGGAAGCAACAGTGGATGTTTCACGGAATACTCCAGGCTAGATTTGACAAGTCTGCCACCGACTCGTAAAAGACTTTTGGGATCAAGAAAAGGATTCAAGCGCATTAGGCTTCCTTTGACAGGTGTTCCTGCTTGGAGTGATTTGATAGCATCGGGAAACGCCACACATTGAACCATGCCAATGATGATATGCAAACTTGCATCGAGTTCAGCCACGGAAAGTGGGCCTGAATGCCGAGATGCGGGCTCATGTTGCTTGCAATTATGGACGAATCGTTTACGCCATCCTATTACCGATTGAAGCTTGGAAAATGTGCTGAACTTTTCCAGGATATGATGTTCTTCCGAATCCTGAACCTGAGCGATATTTGAGGTCAATGGAGTGGGTTTGATGCCTGGTAAGTCTGTCTCACTCATCACATGAAAATCTCCAGGCCATGTTGAAGAATCTCCTTCAAGCCATGGTGGAGACCACCATTGGTGATTGTCGACTAATTCAGACGGAATGCATCCTCGACTCGCTGAATCAGCGGGGTGCATCAGCGAAGGGACGTGCCTCCAAGTGGCAGTCGGAATCAACGACTGAACTTGTGACACCCGATTCCCTTCGAACGTTTGCAGTTTATGTGAAGATGTGACAAGCCACGACAAAACAATGCTGGAATCACACCAGGCTGATATACCTATAGAACGAATGGCTATTTTGGGGCTTAATACGTAGAGAACATGCTCAAGCAAGCGGGCTAACATGATCGCACCGTTTAGTTCCAGCTTGGGAACAGTAAGCCTTTGTTTTAGCGGTGCTACACGGTATATTCCCTGATCTAATGAAATATAGTAGGCTCGTTCCTTTATTTAAAAGTGGTGATAAGCAAGATCCCACAAATTTCAGACCAGTCTCAGTTCTACCCGTTTTGAGTAAAATATTCGAGAAGATAGTTCTAGGTCAGCTGCTTATTGAAATCATGTCTAGTCAATCAATAATCAATCTAGTCATTGAAATGTGTAATTTGTCCGGGAGTAATAAAGTTTTTATCCTCTAAAACCATATAGTTTAAAACTGATTGATCAACAAGCACAGAAGGAAGATTGTTGGTAACGCGTTTTAAAATAATGAAGTCAGTGTCCAAAACTGGTTGTGGATGAGACGATTTAATCTTGCCATGAACCGTGCCTCTTGTCGACTGAGTAGGTGAAGCACCCAGACCAAATAAGTTTCCAGAATCTGAACGCTTTAGAACGCTTAATTTCTGAGCTAGGCTCTCCGTCATCACTGACACTTGTGACCCACTGTCGATAAGTGCACGAGCAGAATGGTAATGACCATCGACATCCTGAATGTGAACCAAGGCTGTCCCGAGCAACATGGTTGATGATGTGTCAACGCTGTGGAGGGATTCAGATTGCTTGGGTAGAATGCATACTGCTTCAGGTTCTTTGGTAACGATGGACTCTACACGAGATGACTCATTAAGCAGTGCAGGTTGAATGTGCAGCTTTGTGTGATGACCTTGATGGTGATGATGATGATGATGGTTTCAAGGAACGCTGATTTACGGCACCATCGCCTCGGGACGGAAGCTGGTACGCGAGCTTGACCGCCGGCGCGATGGTTTACGACGTAATAAGCTGTCACAGGCCAAAGGGTAGGGAAAGCGGGTAGGAGAAATATTTGGTGTGACAAATGAAGGTAGAAATTTGCTAGTCGCTATGGTTGCGTTCACAAATATCCATCAACTAGTTTCACCTTATTGAGCTTGGATCGAGGTGTATAAAAGTGACAAATTGGAGATACTTTGCAATGCTGTGACGATCTATTCGCAGTCTTCAACTAAGAACACCATATGGTAATTCGAGAGATGAACCATCCTTGGTGTTAAATTGTTGCCATGATTTAGTCTACTTACAAATAACAGCTGGCGTCTGTAAGAGCGCATGAGTGTAGAGTCGTTGAGGAATTCTGATTTGTGGTGATGCAGATCCATGTAGCGGTCGCGCTGTTCCTTGTTTTCTTTCAGCGTCCACGCGTATTCTCCTCTCCGCGGATCCTGAAGGTCATTTGCATATTTTATGAAATAATGTATTCAGAGATTGGTCGAAAAAGTCCAATTACCTCCAATATACGAGTAGAACTTCTCTATGGGATTAGGGGGAACGAAGGACAGCATAACACACGACGCAATTAAATGTATGATATTCCGGATGAGTTTAATCATTCGGGATAACACTCTTTACAACATACAACTCTTATTAATGTGATCATTTGGTTTCAGCGTGTTACTTTCTAGATATAGATTTTTACTAACTGACTCGTCCAACATTGTTTTGGAATACAAGCCGCCCATAACGCCTCTGACATCAGCGGGCACCAACGGGTTAACGTACCTTGCGAAGCACAGTAAATGCTCGGAAAAAATACCACTAGCGGTATTCACGGGACGGTCACCCATCCTGCACTTGACCTTAATTAGCTTACGACCTACTAAATATATACAAAACATTCATTGTTGATGCGGTTTCGTAGGAGTTTGATAACGAACAATGTGACACAAGATTTCGATATATTAGATTTTAATACGAAATCAAACATATAATGAAATAAGTTGGTCTTGAATTGCATCTATAGCTACATACCTCAACATGGGCGTAGACGTCACTGATCACACGCAGTCGTTCTGTACGCTGTGCTACCAACGGCCTCTCCATCACTTGCAGTATTTTCAAAACCTGAAAAAAATATCCTGCTATATACTGAAAATAAGACTGCTAGTTTTCTCAAATACAGTCTCTCAATCTGCAAACGCAGTACACCATCAGCGTCCTTTCTTCACCTCATAACATTACAGTGTGGAATCAAGGCTGTATCCCTGTCTGAAGTAGATTGCTGGCAATGGTTGCAAGAAGCCAAGTATATACAAAAATAAGGCAGGACGCTCATAGACCGTCCGTTCATTTGGATTAACTCCTTACCTCCTCATTGATATTGGCGTGGGTGACCATGTTGGCATAGAGCCCGTCCCGCAAGCAAGTTATCTCCTCGCTGTAGAGGCGTGTGTGGTCGCGTAGTCCATTGGGATCGTGAAGCCATACTATAAACAGTCTGACGAGAGAAAATGCTTGACATTTGATATCCGGATTCAAAACACTTCGATAAAGACTGAAACATTACCAATACTATTCACTTTGTAACAATGGTTGATAAAATACCTGATGCTTGCTTCCGGATCATATAGTTCCATGAATTCAGTAACATTGATTTCCAAGCTGTCTGTTAGTAGAACTATGGCTTGCTGACAGGACGGCTCCCTACCTGGTATCGTATTCTGTTTTTGCAGCAATGCAACTGCTTTTCTGAGTACCACGTCCATTTTTGTTTCGTTCCATGGTTTGTAGCCGTCCATGGCTGCCATCATAGCGGCTGAGTTTACGTGATTGGCCTAGAAAAGTACAAAAATATTTTTAAAATATTTGAGTTTTATTAAGGCCTTGACGACAGAACGTTTCATTAATTTAATTGATGAAACATTAAAGATATCAAAGAAACTAACAAACTCTCAAACTCTTACTAGTCTAAAAGTAGTAATTACAATACCATATTTACCGAAAGAAGCATGTCGTTAAAGCAGCTTATAGGCGATCGGATGGTAACATTGAAACGTAGCACGTTGACTTGGTCATCGTCGGTCAGAGCATTTAGTAGAGCTAGAGTGAATTTCTCAGCGACGACTAAATTACTGGAGTTCTCCATAGAGCCGGAGGCATCAATAAGTATCATGAGGTCCCTTGGAGCGCCACCTGCGGCGACGTACCAGGGCCGCAGCCGACAATCATACACATCGGTACCATCTTCGCCTATGTCCAGCTTGAACATACTATCCCATGCCGCAGCTGTGGAATTGACAGGAGTGGCAATCAGTCAGCACTTGAAATCGCTACTTCGCGAATAAGCTCACTATTGCTTTCCTGGCGAAGCCTTATATTTGTAGTGGGATGCGTTAAGATGTTTAATTGCTTGTGCTTCTTCTTGAAATTAGAAACACTGACACAAGCATACAGTTGTTTAGAGATCGTGAATTTATCCGTTAAATCGACGGTATGTACCGTCAATGTCATTATTTTTTTATGGTCTCACTATAGGCGTGTTGCGTGCCCTTCCCTCTAACTCTATTATGGTGTTTCAGGAATTACGAATTTTAAAGTTTAACCTGTATAAATATGAATTCCTCAATTACGAGTAGCACGGTAAAATATACCTGGATAATGTCTCAAAAATCCTTTGGCACTGCAAAAGTATTGGAAAGAGGTGGAGCCGTCTTCAGCATAGTTTTCCTTAAAAGTTGACAATAACCCTTCTGACCAATATATCGCCGGAAGAACTTGGTTATCTGTAATGCAATATCATAATTTTTGAAGTTGCGGCGGATGAATTAAAATTTAACTAGGTTTAATTGAATCTGTACTAATAAGTTAATGAGCAATATTTGTTGAGTAGGTATGTTATTCATGTAAGTTTTAGATAATAATATTCTTTATTGTGCACAATAGACATAAACAGATACATTTAAAGAAAACAGTACTAGAGAAATATACCTATATAATTAAAATAATCTAGTGCTATTGAGAATTACCGTGTTCCAAAGTAACAAATTATTTTCTATAATCATAAAAAAAACACTAAGTTATATTAATGACGTTACATCTCTGTTTTTCCTTGTGTACTGTAAAGAATATTCTTATTTTATCTTATCTTATAATCAGTGATTGTTTTAATTCGAAGGTTGTCGAATGATACGGTGAGTTGTGATAGAGAACTCACAAACTTGATAGCAAAACAATTTTGCAATTATTGCAACTGCTCAAGTAAATTGACAAGAGACCTAAAAGGCTAAATATAGAAAAGTAAACAACGACTCAGCCAAGTGCTAGTCGGACACCGAGGGTTCCGTACCATTAGTAGTGTTTTTTTTATTTTAAATATTTAGAAAATAACCGGACAAGTGCCAATTCGGCAAGACCCTTGATCTCGGGAACGCGTGGAGGCATCGAGTTGACATTGTAGTTATCTACCTAGAAAAATCTTCAGTCCCTTGAACCTTTGAAAAAAATCAAACTTCTAAGTAAACGGAAAAAAAGTTACTAGCATAAATTCATCCCGTTGGCCTAGAACTACGAGTAATATCTTTTTACACTACAAATATAGAATAAAATATAAAATAATAGTCTTTGAAGTTGGGAAAAAACTACACTCGATTGGTTATGATAGGAAAATGATTTATAATAGGTACTTATAAAATATAAAAAAAAATTGTCTTTGCGGTTCTGGAATAGTGCGAAAAAAACGAGACTAGATTCCGTATAAAGACCTACAAATGTAAGTACCTACATATTGTACGAAACCCTCGGTGAAGACTCGATGGTTTCTTTTGTTTAATTTCAGGGGTAACTGGGTTATTGGGCCGAAGGAAATGAACTTAAGAATTCCTTGTATAAAATCCTATGAAATATCTCCTCAAGCCACATATCATCAACGCGCGCGTCGCGATAGGATTGCCAATACTAAAGACATGCCATGGGGATTTACAAATAGGAATTAGATAACCCGAATTTGGAATTCGAAATTCGAAAATCTTAAAAGCATGACGCGGTCGTAAGCAATGAAATTCCATACCGCAGTCGAAAACCTCTTTTGATACATGAACGCTGCTGTGGTCCATAGATACTCGGGCATCGAACTGCTTGTTCTCATAGCAAGGAGTCGCTCGCTGGTCCTGACAGGCTAGGCGTATTGGAAGCTCTTCCCAGTCCTTTGGCAAATCTGGTATAGGTTTCACGACGTCTAACTCCTAAAAAAGAGGCACTAGGAATGACATCTCATTGAGTGCCTCTCAGTAAACTTGTGTTCCTAACCTTTTTATGGGAAGGTAAGATAAATATTTGTCTTGCCAAGGAAAACGGCAACTGGCGGGAATATTTTATTTTGATAGTTCTATAAAATGGAAGAGGTAAAAGTATACTATTATTTTTGTGGATGAAATGATGAGGAAACCTGAATTGTTCACAGCGCAAGGAATTGCTAATCCACGGTAGGCACGATAGATGATCAAGCTCAAACTCTGTCTCATTTCTCTTTGATAGAAAGTCTATGCCACACAGTGGGTCGTGGTAGAACGCTGCATTATTTTACTATTATCTCACTAGACGGTATTTCTTAAAAATATATGACTAGGATTCGTTATCAACCCTTGTATTGTCCCCACTGCTGGGGCACGGGTATCTTCCTGCATCGCAGGAAGGTTAGGCCATAAACCACCACGGTGGCCAAGTCCGGGTTGGTGGAGGATTGTAAGACAGTGGCGGGCGTTACTGTCAGAAGTTATCAAACCGCCCATATGACCTCTGACATGGCTTAACGACTGCCATTACATGACAGCCGGCACCAACGGCTTAGCGTGCCTTGCGAAGCACGGAAACGCTCCGAAAATGCCACTAGCGGTAGTCACGGAACGGTCACCCATCCTGCACCTGACCGCGTCTGTTGTTGCTTTACTCAAGTGATTGATTCCAATCACTCGGTTCGCCTATCCCACGAGTGCGACTAGGACTCACTAGTCATATATTTTCGCGGACCTCCTTTGGTGCTTTCAGAAATCACCTGTTAAAAATCATTGTAGCAGGGATCAGTAGTAGTGGCTGAACTAAGTGGGTATTTTTTTTTTGTTTGGAACAATAGGATTTTTTTCATGTTACCATTAAGCTGATCTAACTTACCACACTACCAGTGTAATTATAAGTACTCGGAGGAGGCACAGCTGTGTCCGCTAAGTCCTCTGCTTTCCTCATAATTTTTTCAGCGGCTTTGATCCTTCTGAGAAGCAACACCTCGAGTGCTTCGGCGGTTCTTTCTGCTATAGCTGAACCATTTCGAATCTCAGTTTTTATGTCAGGAAAGCTTTTTAGAATAGAATCTCTACGGACGAACTCTTCCTTTTCGTATAGTTTTTGGGATATCTCGTTCGCCCATTCTTGGACTCTGTTGGATAACGAAAGCTTCTTTTATGTTCTTTATCCGTTTCTTTTCTACAACGGGCTAGGTATCGTGAAATGGGTTACCTATGTTTAATTTGTAGAGTTAAGTTTAATTTAATACAACAACTCGTTTGGTACTGTTACACAATTTCTTCATTATCTGAAGAAATTATGTTAAATTTAGGACCTTCCTTGGGAAGGTCCTAAATTTCCGCTAACTAGGTGTTAGTTAGCGGAAGACAGAACATGAACATTTTCCACTCGAACTTAATTATCTAGAGGTTCTAGTCGATATATTTACATCAACTGAAAATAGAATTATTTTGCCTATCTAAATTGTAAAAATGTCATCAATGTGCTACGAAAATTACGAAAAAACATTACGTTAGGTAAGTAATTTTTTTAAAAGATTTCTTAGCGAATGACCTTTTTATTCATGATTTTGGTAATCATTTACAATACAACTCAACGTAGATAAAATATGCACATTGTTAAATTATACTGTTATATGCTAAAAATTGTACGTACTTTTGGGGTGTCAGCATTTTAGGTTTCTTGTCCGGTGGTTTCATTGTCGGCAATACACCAACTACCCGTGAAACCTTCGAGTGTGAGACATTTTTATTTTCAATCTTTTTCGTCTCTACCTCCGTGGTAGCCGTTTTATTCGCAATAGTAACGTTCTTAGAACTTTCCTGCTCTTTTACTGTCACATTTTTCGATTTATTACCTGCTGCGCGGATAACACATGAAATTAACACCAATTCGGCTACCAATCGCCACTTGCCGCCTAACATTGTTAGCACGCAATTTTCATAGCTATTCCGTCGACCAAACTGACGTTTATTTACTGCATTGCGTTAAAGTATTTTTCTGGTTTATTTTCACGATTTCCGCCCGTTTTACCGTACGAGCTGCGGCTGTTTGTGTGCGGGATATGTATAGACTGGTGCGAGGTGCGAGCTGCGAGGCTGCCGCCTCAGTTAGGCTCCCGACTGTCTGGCGCCGAAGACTCATTCCCCATTCACCCCAGTGGGAGCTCTGTACTGTTTCGTCTTGACCTATATTTTTCTAAAACATAACGCTGACTGCTGCAAATATCGCTTTTGTAGTTGCTCAGGCTCTAAAATTAATTAGAAATAAAATAAGAGATTATGAGGAATGCTTTTTATTGTAGGAAGGGGCCTGTTTCATGTAACTACAATTCATGGTTTCTTATATTCGATGGAAATTGCAAAGTCGATTAATCCACAGATTAACAAGTAGACTCTGCTGCGAAATGTTGCTTGATAATTAACAACGTTTTATGAAACTCGGCCTATAGCGCATCACAAATGACTATGAATTACAAAATGACTATACAAAATGACTATTATCAAAAAGACTAGATACTTCATTATGTTTTTCATGTCAATGTGGCAACGTTTGAAGTTCGGTACATTTCTCTTAGCTGGGATGAGTTTGCATTGGACACGTATGGTTTCTGTTACGTCTGGTATATGGAGACATCACACAGTCTATATATTTTTTTATAATATAGCACATACGTATACTTTCAATAAATTAATGTAGCTTGAGATTTTGATTCATATGACGTTGAAGACATATTTTTCGTAATTTTTTTTATTGAGTTTGATACAAAAAAAAATATATTTTGGAAACAACTAACTTTTCTTTACGAAAATCTAGCTATGGAAAAACAAAAACTAATAAAGCTAATTTTGTTATATAACAAACCTTCAGTATAAATTTTTCAAAGGTGTGCTAGCAAAAATAAAAACACAAAATAATTGTGCGAGTGCGCTCTGCAGTCACAAGAGCATTTTCTTTTATAATGAGATCAAATCTCGCGTGGCCCGCTAATGAGACCCGAAATTGATTAGCTAATATACTAGAATAGACCCAAAGCTATCTTGTAATACTTTGGCGTGCCTTAAATAAATAGGCATTATACCGTAGAGGGAGTAACTACTCTATCTACGCATTATACCCACTGCTTCGTGTAATTTGTAGGTATTTTACCCATTTTTACTGGTGCTCTGACTCTCCGCGGTTTCCTGGAAGAAAGCTCTTACAAAGATAAGCTCGCCTTTGTGCACGTTATTTCTTATGAAATGTTTCGTGTGCAATAAAGTATAATTAAGTATTTAAAAAACCGGCCAAGATCGAGTCTTACTCGCGTGCCGAGGGCTCCGTACTACCACACAATTAGTACCTACCAATTATCTACCGTGAATCGTTCGTAGACCCGGCTGCCTGAGTGATCTTAAACGACCACGCAACACAGGGCGCGTTGCCCTGAGTTGCGTGATCGTTTGCACCCTGTGCAGGGTGTCCGTCCATGACTAACGCTGTGGCATTTTTCCGAGTGGTTCCGTGCTTCGCAAGGCACGTTAAGCAGTTGGTGACGGCTGCCGTGGACAGATGGCTGTTAAGTCAAGTCAGAGACCTTAGGGCGGCTTGAAAACCTCTGACCAAATACTAGTCTTGCAAGCCTCCACCAATCCGGACTTGGTGTACACCTTCCTCAGGAAAAAGACCCGTGCCTCTCGGTGGGGACGATGATTGATCTTGTAGAATCAGGCGTTACTTTGCGGAAATACATAATAGAATTAAAAAGTTAAAATATTGGCGGAATTTTGCAAAGTAATTTTAATTACACTATTTTTATTTTTAATGCACTAACCCGTGCTAAGGAACAAATACAAAAACCTATTTAGAGGCTAAAAATTTCACCCATGCCGGGATTCGAACCCGCAACCTCTGGCTATCCGTACCAGCGCTCTACCAATTGAGCCAATGGGCGACTCACGGCATCAGTGAAATTTCGAACCTCTTTACAATATTCTCTGTATTACGTACAGGCAGCGACATCTGACTTAAGCAAATTGCATTACTTACAGCCCCGACTACCTACTTTGCAGTAAGGTTTTAACATCGGAACGATATCACTGTACCCACATGATTACACTATTTTTATTTTTAATGCACTAACCTGTGCTAAGAACCAAATTTAAAAACCTATTTAGAGGCTAAAAATTTCAAGGCTCAATTGGTAGAGCGCTGGTACGGATAGCCAGAGGTTGCGGGTTCGAATCCCGGCATGGGTGAAATTTTTAGCCTCTAAATAGGTTTTTAAATTTGTTCCTTAGCACGGGTTAGTGCATTAAAAATAAAAATAGTGTAATCATGTGGGTACAGTGATATCGTTCCGATGTTAAAACCTAACTGCAAAGTAGGTAGTCGGGGCTGTAAGTAATGCAATTTGCTTAAGTCAGATGTCGCTGCCTGTACGTAATACAGAGAATATTGTAAAGAGGTTCGAAATTTCACTGATGCCGTGAGTCGCCCATTGGCTCAATTGGTAGAGCGCTGGTACGGATAGCCAGAGGTTGCGGGTTCGAATCCCGGCATGGGTGAAATTTTTAGCCTCTAAATAGGTTTTTAAAGTTATTTTAACTTTTTGCTTTATCTACCTAAACTGTTTAGTATTTTTCTTTATTATTCCTTTATACATTTGAAATCCATAGTGAGAGTCCTATTAAGCCATCCTTAGCTAATAATTAGATAAACGATTGTCTAATCAAACAAGCATTCTCGGTCTATACTTACACCAATGTAACTAAGTAAACTAATGTCAGACAAAAGGCTTGAAAAAAACTCCGCGCTACCGGAATGAGTTTGTGATGGACACGTAAAAACATTTTATTTTATTCTGAAAAAACAGCAGTTAAAATGTCCATAGTCCGAAGAATACCTGGCATGCGCTAAAGCTATCTGGCAGGAATATCTATTTGTTTATCCATGGCTAAGCTCTATCCAGTGAATAACTAAAAAAAACTTTGCATCATGACATTTTCAGAGCTATACCCCACGTCAAACAGCTGTTTATTCGTTTATTCCTGGATAAAGATAGTAACCCGCGTTCGCCGCTCTTACAACCCGAAATACGTCCATACGATGTCAAAGTTATTTGTTCGTGGTATTTCTTCTTCTTCTTCAGGCTATATTATGTAGACCACTGCTGGACATAGCCCTCCTCTAATGTAGTGTATGACGCTCTCCGACCAGGTGGGATGACGATCTGCGAAAAACTGCCATAAGATGCTGGATGGCGCAAGCTGAAGACAGGGCGCTATGGCGCTCGTATCATTTGTCGGTTATTATATTATTTGTTGTTAGGGATTACCTAATAGAGATTACCTCCAGTGGGCCTTCTTGATAATTATTCGTGTTGTTTTTCCGTGTAAAATATGTCGATTTAATCTAATCTGTAACGGATTGGGGATTAATAAATCATTGCAAATAAATGATAAATCGGAAATATTAGAAGACACGGCAGAGCCCGTGCCAAGAAGAGTGGAGTCGAATCCTTTCTTGGAATAAAAATAATACGGCCGGCAGCCTCATATTATGAAAAACGTATTTTTTTTACGTTTATAACCAGCTATATTTGTTCAGCGACAATTGTTTACCTCTTTGTCAGATTTCATCATAGCTGAAGTCGGTTTCTTATTTTATTTTTTAATTTAATAGGTCATTCGCTCATTTACGCTCATATAATTCAGGTAATTCGCTCCGGGTTCTGCACGCCGCACCGCCTGATATGTACTGACGGAAGTCCAGCGGTCACCAGTCCACTTATGCTGACTGAGAGCCCTTTGCATTTGCCACACTCACAAAACCTACACTGGATAATGCCTTGCTATGTGTGTAAACTGTAAATGATTTTTCTTTTTTTTATTGTTCATTGTGTTTTCTGTGTTATTTGCTTTTGTTACTATACAGTAACAAAAGCAAATAACAGTCTGCTCAGTGCTGGTCTTACTGGTGTGAAAATGCTAATAAATGATTCTATCTATCTATCTGAATCAAAGCTGCTGAACAGATTATAAATTATAAATATAATCTGTAATAGTTAACGGGTCATAGTTAACATCACGGATGACAAAAAAAGACGGATGGAACCTTCTATAATCACGAGTGAAGCAGACAAATGGCCGCCGTCTTTTTATTTATGCGTGCCATCGGTGTTGCCAGACTAATATCCCTTTGCCCACTTTTTCAAATGAAGAGAATCAAGGTGCTTCAGGGTGCTAACTAGCGCCACCAATGGAAAAAAGTCATAAGTTGTGTTATAATAAGTTTTATTTTAAAAGTGAACATGAAAAATCTTAACAACTGTGACAACTATTTTTAAACATACAGTCTAGAAACTAGAATCAACAACCAAGGACTTAAATCACTTTCCGCCAAAAACAGCCGGTTTAACGGAAATCCATTAAAGTTCTAATCTATTGATTAGATGTTCTAGATTGTAAGTTTGAAAAATAGTTATCACAGTTTTTAAGATGTCTCATGTTCACGTTTAGATAAAAACGTTCTATAAAAAAATTATGATTTGCTTCGAAACGCCTTAAATCATGTTATAAGAAAAATAAACTTACCTAATCTAGTGAAGTTTTCACTTTTATCACACATTACTGAGTGACTTAAAAGGCTTTTATGAAGGAAGAAGGGCCTCGATTGAGGGATTGGTTATGACTAGAGATCGGATAATCGGATGCATATTTGCATAAAGTTGAGATGTTAGCTAGCATTGATAGCACTTTCTTTTAGTTTGTTACTATAGAATCAAATCGGGTGTAACTATATTTACTTATTTTAAGCTACTAATATGGAGTGAAGTTTTGTATTAAAAAAATTTGGGAGTTTTGGAATCGACAAATTTAGTGTTTTTGTAGCAGCTGCTCTGCTCTTATTTTTTCTCCAATTTTTAAAACATTGATAAAAACGAATAAGGAACAAGAATTAGAAAGAGAAACACACCCTTTCAATGCGAGATGGCATCCGTATTTTTTTGACATCCGTGGGTAACATGTTAGTATTAATGTCGAAATCTTCGGGTCCAATGTCAAATTCGTGCTACTCTACAGGTACGAAACGTAGAAGGTCACTAAGAATGTCTCATGCCAAATTCAAGACTACGTCAACTGCTGTCTGAATTCTTGACATTTTACTGTCCCGAGACCATTACTAACGTAGATCTGTTTGAGAAATGCCACGAGAGCCCTTTCAATCGCCAGATCAAGCGCCTCAAGTGGAGATGGACTCGCCACACGCTCCTTAGGGGTCCCTATCACATATTCAAGCAAGCGTTGGACTGGAATGTCCAAGGGAAAAAAAGAAAGCGTGGCCATCCCCGTCAATCCTGGCGTCGCACCGTGTTGGCAGAAGCGGCGAGCACCGGAATGACGTGCAGCGAGGTGAAGCGCGAAGTTCAAGACCGATTGCGATGTAGGACATGTGTGGACGCCTTTAGCTCCATCTAGAGGATATATGACATTAAGTCAAGTAAGACATACCATGTTAGACCCCGTCTTCATTTATTAGCAGACGTGATAACAATATTTTTGTGTATGGCACCCCGGAAAAACAACAAACCCAAAATATTTTGAAAAGTACGTAATACAATGGCGGCCCTATTTAAACAATAGAAATCTTTTGTTATTTTCAAGGTCAAGACTGCGGAGTTCAACTATTAGAACTACCAAACTAACTTTTAAAGTGAAAGTGTTTTTTTTTGTTTTTACTATACTTGAACTCACACAGAGCCACACATTTATTACATCTTGAGATCTTGCGATGAACTAGCGGTGTCTTGGCATATTTTTTACAAAATACTGATAGGATGGATAGATGTCTAATACCTAAATGTTTTGATTTGATCGAATTTGACTATAAATTAATTTGCAAACCGTCTTTGTGCATAGTCTGCCAACGGATTCAAAATGAAAGGTAAGCTGAATGATATTATTAACACTACGAACAAGTATAGAGATTTTTTTAAAGAGTTCCTTAGTTTAATAAAAGGAGAAACCTGTGAAAGAAAACATCGTGAGGAAACCTGAGTGTCAAGGGTGTTCAAAGACCTCGACGCTGGAAATTGCAAATCCGAGGTGGGCACGCTTGGTAATTATACCCAAACTCTCTCTCTGAGAGAAGGCCCATGCCCTGCTGTGGGTCATTTATAATCTACATAAAAAAGATGATCAAAAGTTTACCGATTGAAACTTGCATTTCAATGTTTTTTTATACTTAGGCTGCTGCTACCTGCTACTTATGTATGCGGAATCTGGGATTCCAATAATTTTAAACGCAATGTCTGACCTCCATGGTCAAATTCGTTCTTTTTTTAAATACTGGCCGCTAATATTTTTCTCTTATATACGTTAGTGTTTTGTTTTTGTTGGGTTTAAAATGTCATATCGCTGACAAAATGGAACTCACTCGTGAAAATATTTGTGCTATGATTTATTACGATTTTCGACGTGGTTTCGACGCCCGAAATCGGTGGTTGTGCCACAAAATGTTGAAGCTGTGCGGAAACTAATAATGCAAGACCGCATTGTTACATATCGCGAGATAGTGGCTATTCTGGGCATATATTATGTATGACGAGCATTCATAGGATATTACATGAACTGTAAAAAAAATTGTTCGCGTTGGATCCCGCACAACTTAACTCAGGATCAAAAAGATGCTCGCGTCGAATGGTGCAAGAAAACCTTAAAAAGGAGGCGACTCAAAATCCGTTTATAATATCTACACAGGTGACGAATCCTGGATCTACGCGTACGATCCCGAAACTAAACAACAATCAACAGTTTGGGTGTTTCTCAATGAGCCGAACCTACCCCTAGCCTCTAAATAGGTTTTCAAATTGTCCTTAGCACGGGTTAAAGTAGTTAATAGCTATTAAAAATAAAAATTGTATAATCATCTGGGTACAGCGATATCATTCCGATGTTAAAACCTAACTGCAAAGTAGGTAGTCGGGTCCGTAAGTGATGTAATCTACTTCAGCCAGATGTCGCTGCCTGTACGTAATACAGAGAAGAGTGTAAAGAGGTTCGAAATTTCACTGATGCCGGTGAGTCGCCCATTGGCTCTGTTGGATAGAGCTCTGGCACGGATAGCCAGAGGTCGCGGGTTCGAATCCCGGCATGGGTGGAATTTTTAGCCTCTAAATAGGTACATCATAACTTGTTTTATAATACATTTTTATCTTTTTAAATTTAAAGTAGACATGAGAAATCTTAATAACTGTGACAACTATTTTTAGAACCTACAGTCTAGAACCTAGAATCAAGAACCAAGGACTTTAATCACTTTCCCCTACAGTTTGTAATTCGCCATCCTTTGTATGGAACCTTTACCCTTTACGGGTGTTTTCTCACGGTGCGAGTCCTACTAGCACATAACGAATGATTAATAAATCTGCTTTCAATCGTCTTACCACGCAAAGTAAAATTATGTATATCTGTGAAAATTAAAAACAAACAGAGGCCATCCGAGGTCAAGGTCTGCTCTTTTTACATAATACATTAATGAAAATTTGACATGTCCCCACAGCTTTTATCGTACTCGCACTCCTCGCCGCCGTAGCGACAGCTACCGAGACGGAGAAAGTTTGTCCTTCGGAGCAAACCGAGGATTGGAGTATTGAGCTCCTCTTCTCGCACAAAAACTGCGAGAAGTTCTACAAATGCACACACGGCCATCCGGTTGTACAAGACTGCCCGCCTGGTCTCTACTTCAACGATAAAACGTGGCAGTGCGACTGGGCGAACTTGGTCGACTGCGGGGACAGAATCGACCCGGCCGAGGTCCCGGATACCGATGCCGGCGGCGATGGCAGTACTGAAACTGATGGTGGCAACGGCAGCACTGAGACCGATGGTGACGATGGCGCTGACGGTGACAGCGGCAACACTGAAACCGATGGTGACAATGGCTCCGATGGTGACAGCGGCAACACTGATACCGATGGTGACAACAACACTGAGACCGATGGTGACAATGGCTCCGATGGTGATAGCGGCAACACTGAGACCGATGGTGACAACGGCAACACTGATACCGATGGTGACAATAGCATTGATGGTGATAAAGGCAGCACTGAGACAGATGGTGACAATGGCGCCGACGGTGACAGCGGCAACACTGAGACCGATGGTGACAACGGCAACACTGATACCGATGGTGATAATAGCATTGATGGTGATAAAGGCAGCACTGAGACCGATGGTGACAATGGCTCCGATGGTGACAGCGGCAACACTGAGACCGATGGTGACAACGGCAACACTGATACCGATGGTGACAATAGCATTGATGGTGATAAAGGCAGCACTGAGACAGATGGTGACAATGGCGCCGACGGTGACAGCGGCAATACTGACTCCGATAGTGACAATGAAACAGACGGTGGCGATGGCGATGACAACGAATCCCTCTCCAATGGCTGCCCGGTAAACCCTCACGTGCATAGGCTACTGGCTCATGAGAAGAATTGCAACGAATTCTACTACTGTGTGTGGGGAGAAAAGGTGCTCAGAGAATGCCCTGCGAGTCTTCACTTCAACCCAGTTCTTCAGGTCAGGATTGTTATTGTACTTATTTTAATATTTATGAGGGAAATGAAGCCGAGAGTGTAGATCTCCTCTAAAATGAGTACCACGTCTCTGTAGAGCTTTGCACTGTTGTAATTAAGTTCCGAGTCTCACTGTTATCATTGAAATACCGTAGATGAAAAGGGCTTAAACGCTTTACCTATTTTAAAATACATTTGGCCTGAGCGAGGATAGGGCTTGCGTCAGATTGAGTGTCTGTGTGAGATAGACAAAGAGATATAGTTTTTGATAACCACAAGCTTGACTTAATGATGTATGCGTCGTTGTGGCCTTGATCATCCCAAGGTAAGCCCAGGATTAGCAAAAGAGTAAAATACAGGTTCGTTTTAGATGAGAAAGAGTTATTTACACTGCAGAGTTCAATCGTTTAAATGTCAAATTATAACGGGTACCGCCCTTATAAGAGAAAGATTTGACTGGAGGGCTACGAATTGTATGCATTCGTTTGTTCATCCCTTTCAGTGCCACTACTCACTCTGTGAGGTACAATCAATTCCAGTCTTCCTGCCCTGTATCGTGCCGACATACGTTATTATTTCAGTTTGTATAAATACGTGTGAGGAATAATAGCTGTGCAGATATACCTTTAACCTAGCGAGAAATTTCTCTTCATTAGGAATAAGTAAGATATTTAAGGATTGTTTTCCCTTTGCAGGTTTGCGACTGGCCTACTGATGCTGGGTGCGCCACATCATTCAGCAAGCACGCTGAACAGAGAACACTTCTAAGGAGCCGCGTCTAAGACTCTTGGACTCTACGAGCGTTATTGAGCGTTATTAACATTATAATATCTCTGACGCACAGAAAGATATAAATATAGTTCAGCACGGTTTGAATTCACCTGATAACGGCTTCTGTATAAAGTTCACTTATTCAAACAACACAAAGCGGAATCACGCCACGCATGTACCTAGTTGTATCATGCATGATTGACTTGATATTGCTACCAACTAAGCATGCTGTTCTTTGATACATTGATAAAGACATAAGGTAATATTGTTAACAGGGTGATTGACCGCCGATCAAAGAAAAAAAGTGTATCTTAAAATATGCAAAATATAATAAAAAAATATTGCAATCTCATTTTATTATTAATCTTAGATTAGTTTATCCCAAAGGTCGTTATTTAAAAAACTAAAACCACAGAGTGCTTATTGCGAGTTTGACAGATCCAATCGAATAACTTTACTACCGCGTTAATCGAGCATTGAGTAGCGAGTATGAGTAAGTTAGCCGTTCGAACTGGCAAAACGCTGTCACAGTACAACTCGCACTCACGTTTATTTGTGTTTTGGCTGGTAAACGTGTTTACTTCTCAACGTAAACCATTACAACTCGCACTCAGCAATTTTAATTTCCTTACTTGTCGCTAGGTGGCGCTTCCTCGATGCCATAGAAATATGAGTTTACGTTAACGCGATCGAGTAGTTAAAAAACTCGCACTAAGCACTCAGCATGACGTTGAAATTGTTTTAAGGGAATGTCCTCCTTATTATCATAAATTATTTTCAACTAAATTAAAATAGAGACGAAGCAATAGTAGTAACGTTGTTGTAAACATTCTTGATTTTACAGCAGTCTCACATCCTCCCTCGTTCCTAAAAAACTAGATAAAACACTGCCAAAAATTCCACCTAACCAAATAGTAGTTTGTCAAACAGAGATCACAACTGACACAACTTCTTTCGCTAAGGATTCTAATAACTAATAACAGAATATTGTAAGATGGATCATACAATATTCGGTTATTGTGTGCATGCAATTCGTAGATACTACAGTTAGAAGAACTCCATTGTTTTAAAAACGGCCAGTAAGATTATACATTTGCTACACTTACACAGAATATGACATTAAACAATAGAATATGCGGCGTTACGCTTACTTTAGTAATCCCCATAGGGGTCAAAAGGAGAGCGAGAAATTCTGATAGCGTACCTATTACCATCTTCCCCACACGCCGGGTCTGGCTGCACCCCGCAGCGCTTCACTCCGGCGTTGAAAAATTGACCTTCAGAGCACTTCTGCACTTCAGAAAATCCTTTATTACAGAAGTAGAAGTAGCTACAATTCTCATGCGGTAGGACTGTCCCTTCCTCTTCATTGGCGCATGCCACCGCCGCTGGCTTGTCATCAGCGCCGGCTGGATGCCAGGAATTCTCTTGCTGTGCTATTGTCTTCCTATCCTCGCAATTGACTTTACCGGTCCAATCACAGAAACGCAGTGTTACGGAGAAGCTTAAGCCGACTGGGCATTTCATGACTACTGGGTGCCGATGGAAGCACATGTAGAATTGATGGCAGTTCTCGTGGGGAAACAATTCCCCATTAGACTCACGAGAGAGGCAATCTTTTCTCACTTGTTTATAAAGATCTCTAATGTTGCTGTCGTAAGGTTCGTCGTTGTGTTCAGATGGATCTCCTGTGCGAATTAATTCTGGGTGGTCGCAGATTTGCTTTTCAAAATTGAAGTGAAGACCGGACGAGCATTTATGGGCAACTGCAACGCCACTTGAGCACCGGTAGAATTGACCGACTTCCTTATGCGGTAGTAGTTGATTCTGGAATTTTATTGTTTGGCAAGCCTGGTTTACAACACTGGTGTTAAGTGCTTCTGATTTATGGAGCGCCAACGTGATCAGAAATATAAAGATATACGCTGAAAATATTTTCAAGCATTGTTAGATATTTATAATAAAGACGTATGGCCTAGATGCTGCTTATACATTGTGGTACAATGACAATTGCATGAACATGGCGATTTAATTTCGTAGCTGCTTCAGGTCTACACGCGCACTTACATCGAACCTTCTAAGCGTCAATGGTATGAAAATACACCCCCTACGTGTCTCGACCATGTTTCTGTCATGGTATTATAATCCACTAACAGAATCGAGGCCCAGGTAGTGAGCGACTGCTGGACAGTGATCGATATGACATCAACATTCTCTCGTCAATTACTAGTCGTTTTCCACTGCGAGAGAGATAGAGAAAGAAGAGATAATTTGTCTAATCACGTCCCGAACACACGTAGGATTAGCTATTTCCAATGCTGAGGTATATTATTCTCAGATCCTGTTTCTTGGTAGCCCATGAAAAATAGAAGAAAAATCTTACCTTTCATAGCGGAATCGGATAGAACTGTACCCCGCTTCATGGCGGCCGACATAGCAATGGCTTGGCCTAGAGGAAACGTATAGTTTTATAACTTCCTTGTTCCTTTTAACTCGATTGTTTGGACACTGAACTCATTGTAATCAATACTTCATTGTCTGTATGTCTGCTGAGTAGTCCTTTTCTTTAATAAAACAAGGCATGAGATAATGTGTGCTATTACCATTGTTAGGGTTCTATACGTGCATTTAAAAATCGGTCTCTAAGGACGATCCTTAAAACTACATAAAAAGTAATAATCAACTAAATGTCAATAAGGAAGCCTTATCATCCCTGCGTTCCGAGATGCGATGAAATAATCGATTACAGTGCGAATCCTTAAAAGTGCAGTAAGCACAAAAGCTCTATTTCGTGCGAAATGCTTTGGGACTACTAAAGTTGGTCGGATTGTATCAAGTAACTTAGAGCAATCAGGCGACCAACTCCATAAACCAATTCCTTATGCTTTCTTCAGTAACAGCAGCTCTTGCTTTTGATATTAGTTCGGTATTTCTTTTTGTTCCATCTTGATGTCTCTTTAAAAACAATAACAGCCACTATTTGCCACGTCTACTATCAGTAAATTTGGATTTTCTTTGGTTTGTGTAACTATAAGTATCTAATACGTAACTGTATCAAAGACCTCCTCTGGGTGCATCAGAAAACCTACTTGAGATTTATTTAAAATCTAGCAAGCAAGTTTTGGCTCTTGTTTACTTACAGTAAAGTTCTGACATTGGTCCCTTTTTTTGTTTTGCAGTCAAAAATCGACCTTACGTCCCGAGCATTCATTACGCAATTTGCTTCGAACCCCATTCACATGCATGAATCACGGAACAATACAAACTTATTTGAGGCAGTCATACCACCACACTCCACTCAACTAATAAGAGTGCCTACAACTGTCCCAGAAGGAGAAATTTCCATAGACCAAATCACAGTTTGTGACTGTAACTGTAACATCTCGGACTGTCTATCCACAGCCACAAATGGCAAAGCGTTTGTCGAAGTAACCAATCCGACGAGTAGTGACGCGATTTTTTCCCTTTCGGAACCTTTAAGCGCACATGTATTTAGCGAACGGACTTTACCGACGGATGAGACTACAGACCGAATACGAGACGTCTTATCGCGGTTACGCTTAGATCATTTAAATGAAGAAGAGAAGGCTAATTTAATTGCGCTCTGCAAACAGTATGCTGACGTTTTCTATTTAGAAGACGAAGTGCTGACTTTTACCAACCAGATAAAGCACAAAATTAAAACTACGGATGAAAATCCCGTACACTCCAAGACATACAGATACCCTTTTGTCCATAGGAACGAAGTAAAAACGCAGATTCAAAAAAATGCTTGAACAAGGTATCATTCGACCATCTTCTTCCGCTTGGAGTGCCCCAATCTGGATTGTTCCCAAAAAAGCGGACGCGTCCGAAAAAGTTAAATGGAGATTGGTAGTTGACTTCCGAAACCTTAACGAGAAAACAATTAACGATAGATACCCCAATATAACGGACATTCTCGACAAACTAGGCAAGTGCCAATATTTTACGACATTGGACTTGGCTAGCGGCTTTTATCAGGTCGAAATGGACCCAGACGATATTCACAAAACAGGATTTAGCGTTTCAGATGGTATAGGCCATTTTGAATTTTTGCGAATGCCCATGGGCCTCAAAAATTCTCCGTCAACCTTTCAAAGGGTCATGGATAACGTCCTTAGAGGCATACAGAACGTTATTTGCATTGTCTATCTTGATGACATCTTACTTTTTTCGACATCTTTACAGGAGCACATGGTGAACCTGCAAACAATTTTTCAGCGACTTCGCGACTCAAACTTCAAAGTCTAAATGGACAAGTCTGAGTTTTTAAAGCGCGAAACCCCGTATTTAGGACACATTATTACGCCAGACGGAATCAAACCCCAAAACAGCCAAGGCCATTAAAGGTTTCTTAGGACTGTTAGGTTATTACAGACGATTTATTCCCGACTTCGCTCACTTGACGAAACCTCTTACGAAATGCTTAAAAAAAGGCGCGAAAATTGACTTAACTCCAGAGTACGTCAAATGCTTCGAGCATTGTAAAACCCTGTTGTCTAATGACCCAATTCTGCAATATACTGATTTTTCCAAAGAGTTTATCTTCACTTGCGATGCTTTGAATGTCGCGCTAGGAGCAGTTCTGTCCCAAGGAAATATTGGTTCAGACAGACCGATAGCGTATGCTTCTCGAACTTTAATTACCAGTGAAATGAACTATTCAACTATTGAGAAGGGACTACTTGCAATAGTTTGGGCCACAAAATACTTCAGACCCTACTTATTCGGTCGTAAATTCAAAATAGTAACGGACCACAAGCCATTGCAGTGGCTAATGAATGTAAAGGAACCTAGTTCTCGCCTTACGAGATGGAGACTATCCCTTTCAGTGTACGACTATACTGTTATCTTTAGGAAGGGAAAATGTAACACTAACGCTGACGCTCTCTCACGAGTCGAAATTCATAACGATGAGGTTGCTTCCATGGCAGTCAACATGTCTGGTAGACCCTCAAATTCATCGACAATCACAGAGTCAGAAAAAGGTTCCGTAATAACACTCTCATCGACTGAAACGTACGCACGCTCACATTCTTCGTCCACAATCACCGCACCTGACGACAGACCATTCATAAGTAATTCTTCCACTGACACCGCACATTCCAGTTCAGAAAACCCTATTTTGAATATACCAATTTTGGACGAACCTATGAACAAATTCCGACGACAAATTCTTATTAACATCTTGCCCAACTCGACAAATAAAAAACATAAAATTTCGAAACCATTTGATTTATATCAAAGGATCACAGTTAATATTTCAGACGAAAACCTAGAGCAAGACCTAGTATCAATCGTCAAAAACCATATTGACCCCAAAATTCGTACAGCTATTTTGGTACACCCTTTAGAAAAAATGTACTCCATCGTACCTATTCTGCAATGGACGATAAAAAATAACTCTGTCAACCTTGTTCTAGTAAAAAGCGAAATACAGAATATTCCCGAGTACCTAACCCAACAGGACTTGATAAAGAAATACCATGAGGGCAAAACGAACCATCGAGGCATAAATGAAACTTGTCTCGCCCTATCTCAACGATATTTTTGGCTTAAAATGAAAGATAGCATAACAAAATTCATAAATGAATGTTCTATTTGTGGCCGAGCAAAGTACGATCGTAACCCTATACACCCACATTTTCTGTGCCCCCACCCACAAAACCATTAAAAATTGTCCATGCAGACGTCTTGACAATAGAGCAAGAAAAATATCTGACTCTAATCGATGCTTTTTCGAAATACGCACAGGCGTATCGTATGGCGGACTGTACCGCACCGAGTATTGTAAAAGCTCTCCTTAATTTTAGTACACACCATGGTTTCCCGATGACTTTAATAACTGATCAAGGTACCGAATTCACTAATCAAGTTGTAGCTGAATTTCTCAGGTTACACAAAATTCAACATCACACTACAGCTACTCACTCACCCAATGAAAACGGGATGATAGAGCGTTTCCATAACACCCTGTTAGAGCATTTGCGAATATTAAAATTAAAACATCGAAATGAACCCGCCCAGAATTTGGTTCCCCATGCGTTAATAGCGTATAATAGCTCTATACACAGCTTGACAAAGTGCTGACCTTTTGACCTCCTCACAGGCCATTTTGACCCTAGGGATCCGATGGATATAGATTTGACGGAACGACTTTTACAGCAGTACTCACAAGACCACCGTAGTAGAATGGAAACGGTATATAAAATAATTCATGACTCATGTTTCTCCGATCGTGAAGCTATAATGAACCGTTGTAATCAAGACAGGGAAAACGAAATACAGTATGATGAAGGACAGGAGGTTTACATAAAAAACCCTTTAGCAACGCGACAAAAAATCGCTCCACGATTCACTCATGATAAAGTTACCAGTAACATGCCTATTCACATATTTACATCGAAAAAACGTGGACGAGTAGCAAAAGCTAGAATTAAAAGGAATAAAAAGATTGTTCCTACGTTGTTACAGACTATTAGTGCTGACGACGGCAGTGGCCCGAGTCGAAAGGACCCAACCTGACATCCAGCTTGACGACTTGACTAAAGGACCTGGAACATTGCCCTTTAAGCTTGGCCCCACTATAATAACTTCTCATTTTCATACGTTTTTACGAGACATAGACCTTGACTATATACATACGCAAACTGATTCGTTGAAAACTGAACTGACGAACGCGGTTAGCCTCTTATCTAACATAGTACTACTCTCTCTATAAATTTAATATCGAATATCTATTTTCTAGATTAAATAAATTGACCTTGCAACTCGAATCTTTTGAGCCAAAACAATCGAAGCGTGGTCTCATTAACCCTTTTGGTACCCTCATTAAATCTTTGACAGGTAATCTAGACCATGAGGACGCGATCAGATTTCAAAGTGCCCTAGATATCTTAAACAAGAATGAGCGAGACTTAACGACCAATTTGAACAATCATATTAGCCTATTTAAAGAATACTCTGCTCAGCAAAATCAGGTATTAGGTAACTTAACTATGAATCAGCAGAAATTAAGTAAAGCCATTTTATTTATACGTAATGATAGTGATACTAGCAAAGAGAGAGTATCTAATTACGTTCGGTTGTCCCAGCTGTTCAGTGTTTTAAATCAAAATGTACTAGATCTTTCTAACGAAATAGATAAGTTAGAAAATATATTATTAGCTTTTAGTCGCACAAAATCAATGCACCATTTGTAATAAACGGGGTGTGGCCTCTTAATAAAATTAAAAGATAGACGCCACCTCGTCACGAAATAATAATATATAAACAAATAAAATATAACCTGAAGGTTGTAAATTATCTTAAAACTAATTGGCCAAGTAAAATAGTCGTGATCGTCTAGAAAAATAATAAAAGAGACCCATGCGTTGTGTTGTGAATTGAAACAAAATGAAATCAAACAAAGACATGGTTTAAATTAAAATCCGCGAATTAATTAACCGTACACATAATCAATTTGAAATAGGAAAAACATGCAACTTAGCTTCGGTCAGTAATCTTAAACGCCCAGGAAAATCAGCATCGAGACTCGGTCAGCCTCAATGCCCGCGACTAGCGAGAGAGTGAGCACTGCTATCCTTCTGTACTCTTCATTATGCATGCCGATGCATGCCCTTTGTTTTTCTAGGAAGACTTTTGACACACGCGCCTAGTCAGTTTCACCCGCGAATCACAAAATAGGTAATAAACACTCTCTTCGAAGGCTGCGACTTGACTCCCGATGCCATCTCCTTGATTTACCAGCTCTCCTCCGTCCGAACCTCGTCCCCCGCCCGCAAAACCATTCATCATCAATTTTATTGCTTGCCCGAAATCTTGTTCCCAAGTACTTGAAATCAGAATCCGAACCATATTCGTCAAACATTTCGAGGCTAGTTTAGATTAGAGAATATTGTTTACATCTACACGGTGTGTTCCCCGTTGGACCCACTGCTTCGAAGATTTGTATGGCAAATAAAGGAAATTCTATAATATAGTAGATTCGTGACTGAAAATATAACTCTACTCATTGGAAAAATACGATGGCGTCATTCCTCGTCGTTTCATTCGAAAATCTTACGGTTATATTTGCAAAAATATCTGCTGGTCTCTCTATGCTAAACTGTCATACAACCTGTGTAAAACTTTATGACGGTTTTGTTTCGCGAAATTACTCACTAAATACATTTTTTCCATACAAAGGCGAGTTCCAAACCTGAGAGATATATGAGGACAAATCCATGAATTCTTAAAAGTTAGGTCCCTGTAAGGCGACGTAATTCTAATCCTTTTGTGCCTTAGCCGACAAATAATAAAATTTCATAAACATCCATACAATATTTATTTACGTTAATACTGAGGCTCCCGAGGCCTACACTTATTTCTTTCTTAGAACATATTCCTAATGGCATCACAGGCCACATGTAAATGTTATCGTGAGATTTAGTAACTACGCCTTATTGGCATACGGTTAAGGTTGAAGTTGCTCTAGAAAAACAATACTTTTTTTCTGAGTGATATGGCGTTATGGTTTTCAGTTTGGGCTGACATTTATGTTTTCGACGAATCTTGCTTGCAAATAAGTTACACGTTTGGCATGACTTAAACAATCTTCGAGTGTATCAAGGAATATTTAAGGTACATTATTCTATAACTGCATATGCTTGTATTGCCCCCATAATGGGTGGTCTTCCTTACGTCTCTATCCCTTCCTATAGAGGAAAACTTCCTTTAAGATCACAACAGGTGGCGGCACTCGTATCGATTTTGGAAATATTTTGCTGAAAACTGTACGGATGAAAGGGTTGACCCTTTCAGCCGTTACACATTCTTTATTATCTGTACACGATATTTCGCACATGTTAAGTAGATTAAGAAAATTGTATGGGCTTTCCCAAATGATTAATCTAGATATTAGGTATTACTACGATATTATTAAAATAGGATCATACTTTATAGATAAGAATGATGAATGAAAGAAAATAGTTATCGCATTTAAGTTCCCTATTGCAACACCCGCTACATATGAATTGTATAAACTTTGCCCAGTACCAAATAGTATTGGGCATGTGATCCTGCCCCCTTTTCCCTTTTTGGCAACCAATCCACAGGAATTTGCGTACATAGCGGCAGAATGCCCGAAGGTTGACTCTACTTAAATCTGCGAACAAACGACAGGACATCAAATCCGGAACCACCGTGACTGCGTGCATACTCTCATATACCTACAGGAGATAGATGAAACTCGTAGTACCACGCCTATCTCTCTGACAAAGGAGGCTCTGATAGAGCTTGATAGCCGACACTATGTACTATCATTTCCGACTAAAACCAAAGTTTTATTCACATGTGGATCAGACCGTTATCAATACTTGGAAGGAAGTTACTTTGTGACTATACCCCGCACCTGCAAAATTGCGACACCTGAATTCAAATTAATCAACCTGGTTGACAAAATTAAAGGCCAAGCTGTCGAAATCATCACTTTGCCACACTTGGGCTCGGACTCCGAGAAGTTGCTCATAAAAGTACATTCAACCTGAGTACAATTGATTTGAATAAACTATACGACATTCAGCAACAAATCACAATGGAAGTTCCAGCGAAAATTGCGTCAATCGACACTTCAAGTATCTACCACACTACTCTTCCAGTATACGGACTCCTAATACTATGCGGAACTACAGCCATCCTCTATTACTTACGACAAACCAAACGTCAAACTTTAAAGATTATTGATAAAACAGACTCAACATCTCAAACAGAGCTTCCATCGATGGCCGACAGAAAAGCCGCAACATTTTCATTAGACATTGGAAAATAGTTGCTCGTCTAGGAGGGGAGATGTTACGAGTCCGTACCTGCACCGGTTGCAATATAACAAAGGCAGATTCCCAATATAATATGAATCATCAGAAGGATTGCCAAATCTAGATGCTGAGCAAGCAAACACTCAATGTGAGGTCTCCGCGAGCAGCCCCGACGCCTTTGCCGCACCGCCGCTGGTAGCGCGAGGACATCCTTGATCATCGTGATCAATAGAATAACTTAGTATTTAATTTAATAGTATAATTTATGTATTTCAATCGAGAATTAAATAAATCAACATCGAGTTGAACTTTGTCTTGTTTTTTAAAAATCCTTTCCGACGGCCAAGTCCATATTTAACTTTATTGTTGCTTGGTTGTGTACAGTCGATTTTGGAATGTTATATAAAAACGTTACTCGCTTGGTAATACTGGTTTCACCTCTGATGATAGCATTGAGTTCTTTTTTAGTGTGCCGAAATCTGGTATACGTTTTTTGATGGGTCCATTATGATAGCCTAAAATATTGCATTTGTAAATGAGTTAATATGTGAGAAACTATTTTAACGTTCATTCAATGATGTAATAAAAGTTAAAACACCAATAAATAAAAATATTTTAATACAATCAGCCGAAGTTATATTATTGATAAATCTTTAAAATATTTAAAAACCTATTTAGAGGCTACAAATTTGTTCTTTTTTAAATTTGTTCCTTAGCTCGGGTTAGTGCATTAAAAATAAAAATAGTATAATCTTTAAAATAGCCAATGTCCCAGTGAATGAACGGCCGTTCATTCACTAGGATTTTGGCAATTTCTTGAACTAATGCATGAACCCCTATTTCATTTAAAATTTACTCATAAAAATGGATACATTTGTCTCAAAATGCAAGCTTTGATTCATCTATAACCTATATATATATTACCAAAAACCTATGCAAAACCTTAAAATGTCACATAAATCGTTCGATAAGAAAAGCAATGTCTTATCCAATTCCTAAACTCTTGCTCATAGAAAAGTTTTTTTTTCACCCACGCTAACTTTTCGTCGTCGATATTTTGCAACTGAGGAGTTCACGGCACATGAATTAATTATCGCGTTTCGAAATCGTGTAGCCTGTGAAAAAAATAAAAGTCTTTGTGGTAGAAATGGCTTGTTTTCTAATTTTGAAGAAAAAACCACGTTTCGTTCATTCACTGGTACACTTACCCTACCTATACCTAACTATTTCATTGGCAGCGCTGCGCATGTAAAAAAAAAACTAAATACTTAAATTTGCCACGTCCTTTTGCAAACGGTGATCGAGCTGTCGTTGAAATGATACATCATCATGTCACATGTGGCAATTTTTATATATTGACAAGACTATTTATTTACATTTTGACTTCGGCATAATTCAAAATAGCGTGCGTTTATAAACGGAGATTAATACAAATTGCCTGCACAAATCGAAACACGTCTGAAAGTTAGGCTTAATTAAGCTTAAATTAGTTTTATAATTTTTACGCGCCATTTAAACAAAAAGAGGATTGATATCACAAAAAAAAAACACGCCAAGGAATAGCTGCTAGTGTAATCTTCACAGGTGTTCCACCATTTAAATTAGAATTTCTCAATTTGGCCATCTCAAAGTTCCCAAATTTTCACGCAGCCGACAGCAGATTGAAAATTATACAGATTGAAAACAATCTCTCTTTCTGTCGGCATTTCTACATTAATTGATTTTTATACTATTTTTATTTTTAATACACTAACCCGTGCTAAGGAACAAATTTAAAAAACCTATTTAGAGGCTAAAAATTTCACCCATGCCGGGATTCATCGCCCATTCATCTCATTCAGTCGCCCATTGGCTCAATTGGTAGAGCGCTGGCACGGATAGCCAGAGGTTGCGGGTTCGAATCCCGGCATGGGTGAAATTTTTAGCCTCTAAATAGGTTTTTTAAATTTGTTCCTTAGCACGGGTTAGTGTATTAAAAATAAAAATAGTATAATCATGTGGGTACAGTGATATCGTTCCGATGTTAAACCTAACTGCAAAGTAGGTAGTCGGGGCTGTAAGTAATGCAATTTGCTTAAGTCAGATGTCGCTGCCTGTACGTAATACTTACAGAGAATAGTGTAAAGAGGTTCGAAATTTCACTGATGCCGTGAGTCGCCCATTGGCTCAATTGGTAGAGCGCTGGCACGGATAGCCAGAGGTTGCGGGTTCGAATCCCGGCATGGGTGAAATTTTTAGCCTCTAAATAGGTTTTTTAATTAATTTTTTATTTAAAGGATGAGGGGGGATCCCGCCGCATTTGAGTGCAATTTGTGAAACCAAATAAATAAAACATCTCAAACATGTTTGTCACGCGGGTGTTCCAAGAACGGGGTGTTCTCTTCAATTATTTGAAATGATTAAGTCAATAGGTTTATGCAATAAATATGGACACGTATTAAAACACTTCCTTGAAATTTGTTGTTGGCAACCTCAACAAATAGGTTTAGGACGCAGTCGTATTCTTGCATTTTAGCAAAATACAATAGTTGTATGGCGACACTATCACCTCCACAACGTTGAAAGACACGTGCACACATCGATTTACTGTTGTTAAAACTTCCATGACTAGGACGGACCGAGGTGCTCCGTGCACGGAGCACGGGCTACAAAGCGCGCGGATAATTCCTTGAAATGAATAGAAAAGGTTTTATTCAAAGTAGCGCAGAAACTGCGGCTTAATGAACGTTACTATTTAAACTAGGTGCCCATTTCAAAATCTAGATAATTTTGGACAAAAAAAACATGGACAAAAAAAACTCAAAAGTTAGTGTTTTCGAAGTCTTTAATTAACAGAGTGTACACAATTATGCAGTAATTAAAACTGTTTTTATACGGATTTATGCTCGTTTATTACATTTTTACAATTTTCCAACGTTTCGGCACTTTTTCAGGTGCCGTGGTCCCGGATGACTGAGGTGACAGGTGTCTTTTAGAAATCATTAACGGTTAGTTTACTACCCTCGGCAAAAATTACAAAAGTTAATTATGAAGTTACGTTCCAAAATAGACAAACCAATTATTTTTTATATAAAGTCAACAATATTGATTATTAGTAATTGAAGTTAAAATTAAATTTATAAGCTAATTACTTTATATGAACTTAAAGATACCGATTATTAATTGAAATTAAATTTATTTTTATTATTTATTCTACAGTCACACTTCTAGCAAGGGGGTCTCATGCACTTAAGCACTGCTTCCCATGCTGCCGGTATGTTCCAACCACGATCTCTATTAAAATTTGGATGCCGGCGGATCTCTATTGCCTCACGTATCATTCTAGGGAAGAAACGGTCTTCTCAGGCTAGAACTTTAACTTTATCGAAATGTATAAAGTGGTTGGTACCGCTAAGTGTATGCTCGCTGACTGCAGATCTACCAGAGCGCTTATGTTTCACATCAGCGATATGTTCCTTCACCCGCTCAGCTATGGTACGCTTCGTTTGACCAATGTACGAGGAACCACATTCACAGTCAAGCTTGTATACTCCTGCCTCTTGTAAGGGAATCCTGTGCCACTTCGCATGAATTGGTGTATCTTTATACTATTTTTATTTTTAATGCACTAACCCGTGCTAAGGAACAAATTTATAAACCTATTTAAAGGCTAAAAATTTCAAATTTAAAAATTCAAAATGCAATTTGCTTAAGTCAGATGTCGCTGTCTTTACGTAATACAGAGAATAGTGTAAAGAGGTTCGAAATTTCACTGATGCCGTGAGTCGCCCATTGGCTCAATTGGTAGAGCGCTGGCACGGATAGCCAGAGGTTGCGGGTTCGAATCCCGGCATGGGTGAAATTTTTAGCCTCTAAATAGGTTTTTAAATTGGTGTATCTTTCTTGGCGGCTGGTAGATGGTTCTGATTGAGGCGCGTTTCAAAATACTCCCAATTTTGTCAGTCACTCCTCTCACGAAAGGCAGGTAGGCTGGAACTCGCTCGACTGTGTCCGGTTTGACACGTCCTCCGCGACGGACACGCGGAACTTGCAGCTTGTTTGCACGAAGTACTCGTTTGACATGCTGGAGTTCCGCAGGTAGATGGTCCTTGTCGCAGATTCGGTGTGCCCTCTGTAACAGAGATTTTCCAACGGTAGACAACTGACACGGGTGATGGTGAGACTCACCGTTTAGGTACCTATCGGTGTGGGTCTTTTTCCTATAAACTGTATGTCCTAAGGTTCCATTTGGATTCCTGATGACTAAAACATCTAAGAAAGCTGGCGTTGTAATCTGATGTATCCATAACCACGGTGGCATTTCCCTTATCCGCTCGAAGTACCGTTAGTTCTGGGTTATCATGCAAGGTCTTAAGTGTAATGTATTCATCGCGTTGAAGGTTGGGTTTTGGAGGTTTACATCGACGCAAAACGGATGAGATATCCTGGCGTATTCCTTCCAAATCCTCACTTAGCACATTGTTTTTCCACAGACACTCATCAATACTGCCAATAATCTTTTCGTAAGGGATAAACCGCGGTGCAAGGCTTGTAATGTATGTAAATGCTCTACCTACCTAAAGTTGAAAAGAAGTACCTTATACAAAATTAAAACTATTGTTAATAAATCGTCAAAAATCCAATTATTTTTAAGTATTTATTTTTGCGGTGATCAAAATTTGTGAAAAGTTTCTCGTTCCAACACGAAAAAAGGCAGAGATCACATACAACTTTGTCAAGTGAAATAAATCTTAGACACTCTTGTTCCTCGGATGCATAATTCTCTTATTTTCACGGCGAGCTTTTACCCCTCAATGAGCCATTTAAGCACAAATTTACAAAGCAATTTATACATGGCGTTTACAGGCGTGGCCATAGAAGAACCGGGATACGGCTGTCAAAAGTAATCTTCGTAGAGCAAAATTTGACAGATGTGACTGTTCACGCACACGTTCGCATAGGCAAGAAGATCCGGCGGCGGCGGCGACACGTGGACTTATCTGTGGTGCATTTTCCTATGAAGATATATTTTGACATCTACAGAAGCTTGTAGGTACAAATAATTTAATATATACTCAAAAAACCTATTAACCATCTGTTTTTAATATATGTATATACTATACAACAACTTTTTTTTGGCGACCGTGACAGGACGCCAAAAAAACTTGTTGACTAGTATGTAAATATATTAAGAACAGTTGCCTAATGAGTTTTTCAGTATTCGATGTCAAAAAATATCGCTTCATAGAAAAATGCACCACAGATAAGTCCACGTCGCCGCCGCCGGATCTCCTTGCTTATGCGGACGTGTGCGTGAACAGTGACCTTGTTTTTATATGTGCACGCCTAGAAGCGATGGCTATGAAGTGTTTTGCGAATTTGTGCCGAAAACGGCTTATTATGCCTATCATGATAATTTGAAGAAGTCGAAGATCGGTCGCTACGTTCCGTGGTTTGAAAGCAAAAAATACTTCTTCGTTCGTTTTGATAGTCAATGTGAGTACCTGGGATTTAAAGACAGGCCTTAGAATTTCCACGTTTGCAACTCTATTGACTGAACATGTGTGCGTAGCACTATTTGCCTAAATTCTAGTTTCGTCTGTGGTTCGGGATAGTAGTAGTCCGAACAAGGTTACAAGCTTTCCCTTGGGTATTTTTAGTTAGAGCTGAACCTGACAATAGTTTAGCCATTGTGCCTTGCTACGTAGCAAGCGCTGAGGTATTTTTAACCCACAGACACTAGGGTTTCCTCACGATGTTATCTGCTATAAGTTATTGCTACTATAAGTTCACAAATGTAGGTACATAAAACAAGGTCTTTGATAAATACCGGGATTCGAACATACAACCTTCTAATTGAGAAGCCGGGCTTCCACCGCTCCGCTACCACCACTCTGCTTCTCTGCTTGCAAGGGGTATTTTGACATTGACATTGTTGACAATATAAGACAAAATTAAAACTGTTTATAAACGGATTTATGCTCGTTTATTAAGACAGTGGCGGGCCTTACTGTCAGAAGTTACCAAGCCGCCCCGGCGGCTTATGGCCTCTGACATGCTTCACAACTGTCATTACATAACAGCCGGCACCAACAGCTTCACGTGCCTTGTGAAGCATGGATGCGCTCGGAAAAAAGCCACTAGCACGGGACGGTCACCCATTCTGCACCTGTCTTTTGTTGCTTAACTCACGTGATTGATTCCAATCACATGGTTCCACTAGACCGCGAGAGCTTCGTGATACGTTATGGTTGAATTTGAGCTAAAACTGATTTATTTTATGCTTTTTTTAATTTGTCTTATATTGTATTTTCTAAGGTTAACACGAGCACTAGTCATAATTAAAACTGTTTTTATGCGGATTTATGCTCGTTTATTACATTTTTACAATTTTCCAACGTTTCGGCACTTTTACAGGTGCCGTGGTCTCGGATGACTGAGGTGGTAGGCGTCTTTTAAAAATTACAAAAGTTAATTATGAAGTTACATTCCAAAATAGGTATTTCAATTATTTTATATAAAGTCAACAATATTGAATATTAGTAATTGAAGTTAAAAAATTAAATTAATAAATCCAATTATTTTACATGAACTAAAAATAATTGGATTTTTTAATTTAATTTTTTAACTTAACTTTTATTTTACATGAACTAAAAATAATTGGATTTATTAATTTAATTTTTTAACTTCAATTACTAATATTCAATATTGTTGACTTTATATAAAATAATTGAAATACCTATTTTGGAACGTAACTTCATAATTAACTTTTGCAATTTTTGCCGAGGGTAGTAAACTAACCGTTAATGCTTTCAATTCGATTTCGAGCATAAATCCGCATAAAAACAGTTTTAATTATGTCTAGTGCTCGTGTTAACCTTAGAAAATACAATATAAGACAAATTAAAAAAAGCATAAAATAAATGAGTTTTAGGCGGCTTGGTAACTTTTGACAGTAAGGCCCGCCACTGTCTTACAATCCTCCACCAACGCGGACTTAGCCTCCGTGGTAGAGTATGGCCTAACCTTTCTGCAAACGTTCTTGCATCATTGATATCGGTCGATCGTATCACGTCATGTATGTCCCCACCCGTACCCCAGCAGTGGGGACATACATGACGTGATACGATCGACCGATATCAACCCTTATCGATCGATCGTATCAGGTAAATGGGTACCTACTTGTGGACTGGAGACACGGAACTGAGTATATAAGTTAGAACTGGGAAAGTGGCAATTTACAGTTCAATTTATACGTAACATTTTGCTATTTCTTATTTTCAGGCATAATGTAGAGTCGATGATAGAGTTGCCAGGAGTCCAGATACAGCCACACTTCTTACAGCCTTTGCAAGATATTTAGTAGTCTGTTTTTTATACTAGGGTCTAAATTTAAGATTTAGTGCTAAGTCAATTTAACTTGCTTGGATGGGTCTTCAGTCCAGCCAGTGCCCTTTTGATTTTTGGCGTGCAATATATGCTTAATTAAAATATAATTAATTGTTTAAAATTTGTGACCGGATTTTTAGTCGAGATATCAGACTTCTCGGGTCTGGTAACCCAATTCGATGAGTCAAATAACTAACCATATGGAAAACTCTACAACTGTGTCGGTAGAGACGTAGGTGGGTTTCGCTGAACTTTGATCACGAGTCTGTTCACGTGACTTCTACTCTAACCACAAATTAGAGATTTTTGTTAGTCGGTTAGTTATAGAACTGAGAGAAAGAATGGACCCCTTTGTAAATTTAAAGAAAAATCCACGATCTTACTGTCAAAAATATACAGTGACCTTAACTTATTAATACAATGTTTAGCGAGTAGGAAGCCAGAAGTGTCGCTGTCCGCTGATATCTACTATTAGAGAATGGAATGACCAAGGCCAACAACACCTAGGCAATTTGTTTTGTTGAAAACGTTCGCCGTCGTATTGGGTGAAAAGCGGGAACGTTTCGCGTGTTCACTCTTAATTCCGCTGTCGTTTACATGGAATATTCTCGGAATGTAACCAGTTTGATGGTTGCTATAATCATCGTCAAGGCAAGGCGAGCGTCTTGCCAGCGACTCTTGTGGTGCGCACGCGCAGTCGTCACGCGCCCCTCCACCGAGCGGGTCATCCAGTGATTCAGTGATAAATTGATAATAAACGCCGCTCGCCGCCAGCGCCGCGCTATGCTTCGCTTCTGACCTTAAACTCATCGGAGTATTCATGCATTCTCGTCTTGAACAAATACAACACAAGTTAGTGTCAAATACATCGGGTATTATGAAGATTCCAGTGTAGAGTTTGGGTGTAAAGTGTGCGTGATTGGTTGCAGATGTCACCCGTCACCGCAGGAGGATTGGCGGTTTTATCACATCTTGGAAAATGACTGAAGGCCCACCGGTGAAGCAAAATGACAAGTCTGTAAGTTATTGACATTATGCATATTTTGTTTGCATGTGTCCTATACTTGTTGATACATATTGGGTCGTTAATATTTTCCTACTGATTATTTTAATGGGCACCGAATATGTTTTTCTAAAGTTTACATACAACGCTTTACTTGCAATGTAATTTATGTACTTCATGATCCAAACGTTAGTACAGACACGTGTAACTTGTCTCAACTTCTCAAGTGCTCGAGAAGTTTTCCCTCCAATTTACGCAGATGAAACTTCATCTTTTTTGTTAGATTGTGACACTTTTGCTAGACATAATAGAAGCCAATGTGATGTACACTATAGATAGGATATTGCGAGGTTTATGTTGCTGCAACAAGTGCTACGCAGTATTGCGGAGTTTTTTCTAAAAACACAATTCCATAAACACTCCGTCTAATTTGTGAAAGTATGTGGTGTAGATGGAGATTTTACAAGGAAGAGACCTAGCCACAGATTAAATAAAACCCCTCTAGATAGATACAGAATATTCTTAATTGCATGTACACCAGGAATTACATAAGAGACATAAACAATAACATAGTACAGTACAATTGGAGTGTTTTAGTTGAATATTGTTTTTGTAAATATGTACGGTAATATGTAGGTACTTTTTTCTTGTGGACTTTTACATTAGTAGGAAATGTCGAAATGTTACTACAAATTAAAGTTGTGATTAGTGTGTTCGCACCATTCATTAGTTGATTTCGATGCCTTATCATATAATTGAACGAATTAGTATATAAGACCTTACGGTATATTATCTAATTCACGCGTTTTGCCGAGGTGATGTCTCCGCGCATAGGTTTCTGTTCTGTATTTGATACCAGCATCGTGTCTTTCGTTTTCGGAGATCTCTACGAGTATATTGTCGAAACTTTGCTTGCCCTTGAAGTTTTTTCAAACATTTTTTTATCTACGTGTCTTCTTCAGACGTCATAAATGTACTAAGTTGGTTACCGGCAAACAATATTTAGCTACCGTCGATTTCGTCACGCACGGCGCACATGTTGGATTGTGACTCCACGTTATCAGCGGCGCAACTGTCTTATCAGGAACATGTACCTACACAAATTGTTGGCTTAGACTTTGGCGGTATAATGTGAATAAATTACGCCTGGCTTATTATTTGCGCTGTTAACAATTTTGCTTCAGTACAATGTTATATGAACGGATATGTCCTCGAAAATCATAAAAATCTGGTGCCATAGTGTTTGTTATCGAATTTCTTTGAAACGGCCTAACGAATTTTCATGAATTTTTCGTGTGTTTTTGGCAGTAACAAATATTATCAGCAAAACTAACTCGTCTTTTAGTCTGGCGAACCAATACGACAAACTCAGTTAATGGCTTTCCAATGCCAAGAAATAAATGCGTCTTACTGGACACCTAAATTATGCAGCCTATAAAAATCCCACGTAGGGCACAGGGCTTCTCTCAGAGAGAGAGATGATGATGTTTTCTTTCTTAGAAGGTTTGCTTAGAAGAGATGATGTTTTCTTTCACCGCTTGCATTGCTTCACAAAATTAATTTATAATATAAAAATGAATCACTGAATGTGTTGGTAAGCGCAAATCTCGAGAGCAGCAGAACCGTTTTCGCTAATTATTTTTATAGAATATTCCTGGTTCTTGGATGGTTCTTACGGAGAGAAAAAAAAAATTAAAGAATCGACTGTTAGGCGGTACGAAGTACGCTGGGTCAGCCAGTTAATTATAACTTCACAAATAAACGTAACTTAAAAATATAGTACATGCCGCGATTCGAACCCACGACCTTTCGAATGAGAAGCTTTCGTTCTTCCGCTTCGCTGCCGCCGCTTCCTAGGTACCTTTGGTGACAATTCACGATTGAATATTGTTCGATTTCAATGATGGAACGTGAGTTTAGAATTCTAAACATGGATATGGAAACTGAACGAGAACACACTTATACAACTTCGAGCTCAGTTTATTTTTTAATGACTTTATTATTGAGTGGCTAGGTATAGTTATCGAGATTAATTTGTATACCTATAATGTAACTATATTTATGTAGTTTTTAATTTCTAAATGTTGGTAGCAATGGTAATTAATGCCCCTGCTCTCGTTTTTTTTTAATTCCAAAATTTTTAGACTGGCGGGAAAAAACTTCTGTTGAAATTAGTCCGCCTTTGTGCGTAATTTTTATCACATTGTATATAATTTAAGTTGCTATTATGGTTTTATTGCGCAATAAAGTGTAACAAACAACTGCTTACCGACGTATATACAGAGACTACTCATACCTATTCCGGGAGGCACAGGCTATGAGTATATGCGTGACGAATAAAAAAATAATTTAAATTAAAAAGTAAAGTGAAAAGTATTTATTTAAAAACCCCACGAGAGATAAAAATATTGTGTACAGAACTAAATCTATGGTCACATAATGATATTGAAACAAGATAAAATATGAAATTGGATTCCTCGATAGACCAGAGCTACAGTCTGTGTGGTGGTAATCCAGAAACGACAAATTATAGATTTTCAACCTACAAAATGAAATGTGAGGTGGCGGTTACTTATAATTTTAACAAAATTAAACTAAAATTTTATATTTATATTTTTTTAAACTCTGTGAAACGTTAATACTTCGTAGTTTATAAGCAAATAACTACAATATAGGCCCGAGTCATACAGATTCAAATACGCCACTCTACAGTAGGCAGTAAGTTTATTTATAGTCAGTATTTGTTTCCTCATACATTCATTACATAATGAATGCTAATGATGGACATACTGACATTAGCAAATACAAAATTCGTGATCTTAAATTTCTGAGTCGATTTCGTTGGACACAATTAATAATTCGTTAATGAATAGAGTTTATATTCATTACATCCTTAATCACAGAAGCTCATATTCAAAGTGCAACATATTTATTGTAATATAATAGTTGACCCCCTTAACAAGTTTATTATTATTATTATTGGTATCAACCCTTGTATGTCCCCACTGCTGGGGCACACGTCTCTTCTTGCATCGCAGGAAGGTTATGCCGTACTCCACCTTGGTGAACCTACCCTGATTTGGATTATTATTATTGTATATTTCTATTTCAGAGACATGGCATCCAAGTTATGTTAGTATGTATGTAGATTGTATTGCTCTATATTGGATAAATAGCAATCCATAGGTTGTTAGTAAATTGACATCCACTATTAAAACTAAATATATTAGTGAGATCACAAGCCTTATATAAATTCTAAATTAAATTAAAATTTTAACGTTGAAAGCAAAATTTTAATCTTTAAGTTCTATTACTTTTACCCAAGTGTAATAGTAATAGTAAAATAATAATAAAATTGTATTTTAATGTTCGCTTTGAATTTTATGTAATTCAATGATGTTAGTAAGGTATACATATTGAAAAATAACAAATGATTATCAGTGCTGCTTAATATCATGGCAGACAGAGCAACACCGGGTTAAAGTTTAGCTTTTACGTAGATAGATAGATTCAAAAGCTAAAATATATTAAAGTAGTTAGGTAGGATGTAGGTACCTACACATTTGGCGTCAATTTGTTAATCGTGCTGTTTATCGTGTGAAATATGAATACAATAGAGCTTACTAGGCACTGCCTAGGCTTAACGCCCTCTGTGTTATCTGATATCGATATGTTGTTGAGAATGGTGTTCGAAACACAGGCCTAAAAATTAGCTGTGCATCGAATTGTCATAATAAAGTATGTATTTTAGTTGTCTGAAACGGCGGCCAGGTCGACCGGTTCCAAAAGTAGAAGAACAAGAAAGTGATAGTACGATTAATAAGGTAGATTTGTATACCAACAACCAACTCTGTTGTTGTTACCAACTTTCCTGGGGGCCGAATCTCGCGCATGCCAATTGAAAGCGTAGACGCAAAATATTCGAAGGCTTAGACATTTGTCGCATGAAAATATATGAAAATAATATAAGATAACTCGACAGAGTCGTTGGACATTTATTTTCTGATTCGAATTCAATCTAGCATGGCGTTCAGAATACAGATTTTGGTTGTCTCTCAACTTTTTACGTAGAATTCTAAGTCTATAAGCCTTAGAGTCGTATACGACTTATTTGCTAGTAAAGTGGGAATTGGCTCCCTGGTCTTAAAACATAGTTGAATGATTCTTTTTTAGTCGAATTCCTATGGCGTACAGTATAGGGTGCTACAAAGTCGGAAAATTGTGGTTCACTACAATATTATGAAGAGTTTTTCAATACCATAGTTTACTATGAAGAAGACATAGAGAAAAAAAATCGCATGAAAATTTGTTTGCTAATTTTAAGTTGTCAAGAAATTAAAGTGGAAAAGTATAACCGCCTACTTTTAAATAGGTATAGGGAGATTATTTTACACCCTGTATGTGTGCTTTTGAGCCGGCCAAACCGGATCGGTCGCATTTATTTGGGTTTCGGTTCCATTCCCAGACTTGGATAGAAGAATCTGAAACTTATTTCACTTTTCCATGTTCAACAATGAACTTATTTATCGAATGTACGATTAGATTTACAACTATATGCTATTGACGTGACGTAATTCGAATAAACCCGGGTTCTCACAATATCAGTACACTCGAGCTGAGTGACCTATTTTCGTTAATCCGAAGCTACTCGCAACGTGCACACCGGTGCATCTTAGTACAAAAAATGATGGTTTTCATGAGAGTGTATAGTTTGTTAGCTTTTAGAATATACCTCGGCTAGTATCGGATAGAATCGGATATTTCGTGTAATAGAAATATCGGAACGAATATGACACTTATTTTTAAAATCAGAACTCAATCATAAGTACGAAATCTGGCGAAAATTGGCGAAAACCGAAGCCTACTCTAGAGCCCAAGGTATATTCTAAAAGCTAACAGACTACAGTCACAAGCGCTAACATGTATGCACTTCAGTACCCTGTCAAAGTCAAAATAGTGAATTTCTCATAAATTAGGCTAGAAGAGGTTAAGGTGATAAGGTTCTAAGGTGTTTACATGTTAGTGCACGTGTCTGTACCGCAGACTACATAAAGCTGCTGAGTGTACCTACTAAAATGGCTACATAATACGGGTAGCATCGCAGCAGCTAAAATAGGTCTCCCGGTCCGAATGTATTAGGATCAGGAAAACCCGCCTTCAGTAAGTTTTCCAGATTCTAATTTTTATACAAATTGAACGCGTCAAGTTTCTATGAAAAGAAAAAAAAAATTGAGAAACTTTTGGTTATTGATAAAGGTTAACTTAATTAAAACTGTTTTTATACGGATTTATGCTCGTTTATTACATTTTTACAATTTTCCAACGTTTCGGCACTTTTTCAGGTGCCGTGGTCCCGGATGACTGAGGTGACAGGTGTCTTTTAGAAATCATTAACGGTTAGTTTACTACCCTCGGCAAAAATTACAAAAGTTAATTATGAAGTTACGTTCCAAAATAGACAAACCAATTATTTTTATATAAAGTCAACAATATTGATTATTAGTAATTGAAGTTAAAATTAAATTTATAAACTAATTACTTTATATGAACTTAAAGATACCGATTATTAATTGAAATTAAATTTATTTTTATTATTTATTCTACAGTCACACTTCGAATGTGGTTCCTCGTACATTGGTCAAACGAAGCGTACCATAGCTGAGCGGGTGAAGGAACATATCGCTGATGTGAAACATAAGCGCTCTGGTAGATCTGCAGTCAGCGAGCATACACTTAGCCGTACCAACCACTTTATACATTTCGATAAAGTTAAAGTTCTAGCCGAGAAGACCGTTTCTTCCCTAGAATGATACGTGAGGCAATAGAGATCCGCCGGCATCCAAATTTTAATAGAGATCGTGGTTGGAACATACCGGTAGCAAGGGAACCAGTGCTTAAGTGCATGAGACCCCCTTGCTAGAAGTGTGACTGTAGAATAAATAATAAAAATAAATTTAATTTCAATTAATAATCGGTACCTTTAAGTTCATATAAAGTAATTAGTTAATAAATTTAATTTTAACTTCAATTACTAATAATCAATATTGTTGACTTTATATAAAAAATAATTGGTTTGTCTATTTTGGAACGTAACTTCATAATTAACTTTTGTAATTTTTGCCGAGGGTAGTAAACTAACCGTTAATGCTTTCAATTCGATTTCGAGCATAAATCCGCATAAAAACAGTTTTAATTATGTCTAGTGCTCGTGTTAACCTTAGAAAATACAATATAAGACAAATTAAAAAAAGCATAAAATAAATGAGTTTTAGGCGGCTTGGTAACTTCTGACAGTAAGGCCCGCCACTGTCTTACAATCCTCCACCAACGCGGACTTAGCCTCCGTGGTAGAGTATGGCCTAACCTTTTGTGCAAACGTTCTTGCATCATTGATATTGGTCGATCTAAAAGACAAACTAAAAGACAAAAAACAAAAAAGACACCTGCCACCTCAGTCATCCGGGACCACGGCACCTGAAAAAGTGCCGAAACGTTGGAAAATTGTAAAAATGTAATAAACGAGCATAAATCCGTATAAAAACAGTTTTAATTATGTCTACTGCTCGTGTTAACCTTAGAAAATACTATAAAGGTTAATTTATCGATGTCGAATCTTGCTTGGCACTCTGTCAGCCTCTTTAATGTATTCTAAATTGGGCACGGCAAATTAACTTAGTACTTATTAAACGTTTTAGTCATTAAAATAGCATTATACTAGGGAGCACATCGAAAACTAAGGACATATTCCGACGCACCCAATGCAGCTTAAAATTGAAACGCATGTAACTGAGTTGACCAATTTTAAAAACCTATTTATAGGTTTAGCCAGAGGATAGCCAGAGGTCGCGTGTTCGAATCCCGGCATGGGTGGAATTTTCAGCCTCTAAATAGGTTTTTAAAATTATCCTTAGCACGGGTTAGTGCATTAAAAATTTAAATAATATGAGTTGACCAAATTGGGAACTGGCCTCAAGCTCAGATTGAAGTGCTTGACATTGACACTGCTCCGTTGGTCTTGCGGTATCACGTCTGATTACCCAGAGGTCGTGGGTTCGGTTCCCACTGGGTATTTCCATGTCCTTGCCTGTTACTATGACGTAATGTTTCCTAGTTTGGATCAGGACAAGTGATTGTGCTGTGGAAGTTATTTTTATTGCTATTATTGTTAAAATTCTTTATTCCATAAAATTAAACGCTTCCAGTCCCTACTATCAAACTTATTACGTTTAGATTTTTCAATAATACCTCTGAGATTCATAAATATATAATTTTACGGGATAGGTAACTGAAATATTGATAAATGTGAATGTCATAGTGTGAATCTAACTTGTAAGTCGTGTTGTTGTACCACGTTACTAACAACCACCTTTCGAAAGTTTATAGTATGATAAACATAAGTCGTAAGAATACCTAGATTTTTTTCTTGTCATATAGCCTCTCGAATGACATTCAAAAAAGTGCAAGGTGCCCATTAGCGACGAGAGTACGGGAGTTGTTAAATTTTTACAGGGGCGACTTTTCAACAAAGATACGGATGCCGCTGCAGTCGAATGTACCTGCTAATTAAATTTTAGATTTATCATTACATTCCTACATTCATTAACGACGCTAGTGTGTCGTATAAATCGATTTCGTAGAACCGTGGAAACAACACGGACTTTTTGTAGACGTACGCAACCTACCTATTCCTATTCTAAAAAATACTTATGCGTTGAAGGTGCGCCCCACCTAGAAATCGGCTGAAACGAGGTCACTTACTGAAGTTTTTTTTTATTAATAAAGTTAGAATTAGGTACAATACTAAAACGTTGCCAAATTAAAAAATTATACCATTAAGAAAATTACTTTTTGCCCCGGTTTGATACACTAACAAACTGCAATCTACTGTTAACAGTGTCTGTTGGCCAAAGTGCACACAAAAAATACAATACACAGCTGTTAACAGTATATTAACAGATTGTTAGTGTACGGGAAACTGGGGGTTTGTCTACTTAAAATATGTAATTTTATTTTATTTGTAGTGCTTTCATAATGTTGATAACGTTTCGTGAATCTAAAACAAACTTAAAAAAAACTAAACAAACTTGCTAGTCTAATGCGCTAGGTACCTCAGAGCCTCGGTTTACATCACGATGTTTTCCTTCACAGTTAGAGAGTGGTTTTGCCACTATAACTTGGCAACTGTTCGTAACTTAGTAAAATATAACGTGGTGATGATGATGGCAAGAATAGGAAGGACAATAAACCTCTCACCGGTAAACCTAGTAATGGATTGTTTGTATCAGTATAAATGTGTAATCTATAATATAAAAATGAATCGCTGAATGTGTTGGTAAGCGCAAATCTCGAGGCCAGCTGATCCGATTTCGCTATTTTTTTTTTTATTAGTATATTCCTTAAAGTACGAGGATGGTTCTTACGGAGAGAAAAATAATAAAATATTAAAGAATCGACTGTTAGGAGGTACGAAGTTCGCTGGGTCAGCTAGTCTATAATATAAAAATGAATCGCTGAATGTGTTGGTAAGCGCAAATCTCCAAAGCACTTGCTTATCGATTTCGCTAATTCTTTTTAGGGTTCCATACCTCAAAAGGAAAAAAACGGAACCCTTATAGGATCACTTTGTTGTCCGTCTGTCCGTCCATCCGTCCGTCCGTCCGTCCGTCTGTCAAGACCCTTTTTCTCAGGAACGCGTGGAGGTATGAAGCTGAAATTTGTATCAATTACTCAGGTCTATTGTCCCTTGAAGCTGTGAAAAAATCAAACTTCTAAGCCAACGCAATCAAAAGATACAGCCGTTTATGCCGCAAATTTTCGACACTTGCAAGGGAATCAAAACCTACAGGGTGCTTCCCGTGAACTTAGAATCTTGAAATTTGATACGAAGCAACGTCTTATAGCATAGATAAAGGAAAAATTACGAAAACCATAAATTTTTAGTTACATCACATAATATATTTTTTTTTTATAATTTTAAACTTACTACCCATTTCCTCATAAACGCGTAGAGGTATTAAATTGAAATTCATACCAAATACTCAGGTCTATAATACCTTTAAGCTGTAACATGTCGTAATGAACGAACTTTGTAAACCTTGCAGGTTTGTACGGAACCCTCGGTGCGCGAGTCTGACTCGCACTTGGCCGGTTTTTTTTAGAATATTCCTTGAAGTGCGAGGATGGTTCTTACGGAGAGAAAAATTAAAAAAAATAAAGAATTGAAAAAAAAATTGTTAGGCGGTGCGAAGTTCGCTGAGTCAGCTAGTACATTAAATTTATCGAGAAAGATGACATTTAGGGGAAAAGGGCTATTCCCAGCAGTGCGACTGCGTTGTCGTCAGACTGCGATTAGGAGGGCATCATCACCACTGGATTATGACGACAGCGACCGCAGGACTTCTGCGGCGATGCGGTCGGATATCGGATGTTACTCGCGAATTTGGTATTGATATATATTGGCGAATTTGGTATTGATAAGAAGCGCTCGTCGCCTAGCTGAACCGAGTGATTGGAATCAATCACTTGAGTTAAGCAACAACAGGCGCGGTCAGGTGCAGGATGGGTGACCATTTCGTGACTACGCTAGTGGCATTTTTTCAGAGCGCTTCCGTGCTTCACAAGGCACGTTAAGCCGTTGGTGCCGGCTGTCATGTAATGGCTGTCGTTAAGCCATGTCAGAGGCTTTATGGGCGGCTTGATAACTTCTGAGTGTAAGACCCGCCACTGTCTTACAATCCTCCACCAACCCGGACTTGGCCCCCGTGGTGGAGTATGCCTAACCTTCCTGCGATGCAGGAAGCGACCCGTGCCCCAGCAGTGGGCACATACAAGGGTTGATACCATATATCGGTGACGGTTGGGGTTTTTGCCACTCTACTGCAAATGAGCATATTTAGCGTAAAGGAAGGTATCATCCAAAACGAGTCCTGCCATCCCAGCTCCCCTAGAAAAGCTTGCGAATGTCGCTAGAGTCTTCCCGTAGAGTTTCCGGGTTTCCGTGGCTCCCACTTAATTTTGAATACCTATTCGGTTAGATTGGCCGTGGTGAAGTTCACCGCGGTCATTGTACGTATAAGGGGCACATGCCAGCTCCTCTAGAAAAGCCAGGAGCTTGCAAATGTCGCTGCAGGCTTTGCGTAGTATTTCCGGGTTTCAGAGTAGAGCCGTCCGTCGTTGTGACTCCCCGCCTGTTTTTGAATGTTCGGTTACATAGGCCGTGGTGAAGTTCACCGCGGTCACTGTTCGTGTAAGGGGCAGGTGATCACGATGTGTTAAACTTATGAATTTTTATCCAAGTTCAAGTTGCCTCCAGATGCACATGTAATACCGCTTATGGTTGCGAAGAGGGGTCATTGGCCATTGTCATCGTAATAAGAAACCGTGAGTGGCCGCATGTACGGTATTGCGAAACTGCCTGCTAAGCGAAATCATATTGCACTGCAAATGTTTTATATTATATTACTCTTGAGTTGTTTCTCAATTTATATTTTATTCCATCGAATCTAATGATAAAAAAGGCAAAATTGAATCGATAGTTTGTTATGAAAAAGTTATCGAAGGATGCTAACATGTAGTTGGATATAAAACCTCTTTGTTGAGTACCTATTTTTAGACTCAATACGTCACACTGACCTCCATGGTACCACTACCCCATGCAGTTCAGGCAGTCGTTTTTAAATCTTTCCCTTATTATGAAACTTTTGTTTTAAAAAAATATCTTCAAAATTTTTAAACACTGCTGAGGAGACTGAAATCCATTAACTAGGATCTTTGTTAGTGATTAAGATTTTCTTTTATTATTATTCTGTAGAAAAATGTTTCATCAGTTTATTCCTAGACTGTTCTATATATATATTGGCCTTTTTTGTATCTACGTTATGAGATGATTTATACAGCGTCCAGTGGTATCTTCACTCACACTAGATGGGTGAAGGGACCACTCCGACGCTGTAGTGTCTGGGACATGGTTTTATAGATTGTGTAGGTTTGCCCAGCACCTATACCATCCTGACAGCTTAGCCGGCCTAGCCCACAGGAAAGACTAGTCAATACGTGCGGAGCCAACCAAGCCGAGGGTTTCCTCACGATGTTTTTCTTCACAGTTAGCGTGTGGTAGTCGACTACAAATTCGCAAATGTACGTAACTTTGAAATTAAACAAAGTCATTGGTACATGCCCGCACTCGGGATCGAACCTGGGGCTCTCGCTTGCGAGTCCATGGTTCTACCCACTGAGCTACCACCGCTTAAACTGTTCTAACATTCACGTTTATTATATAAACAGTGCCGAAAGGATTCTGAAATATAGTTGTAGAAAACCTCTTTGCATAGTACTTAAATTTATTTTAAAACGGAATCTTTTTGACAGAAGTTTTGATATTCTTCTTTTAGAAATTAGGTAATTCATTCACACTGGATTGAAAAATCTAAGTATACCTTGTTTGAGTCAATAAAGCAGAATTGAACAAAATTAAATTAATTTGGACAATATTGTACTGGATAATCAGTGTAGTAAATTCGAAAAACAGAATTGAATTGAATTGTCATTGCTTCTTGCGGTTGCGTGACAGACCTCTCACAGACCTCTGTGCTGTGCCTTTGTGGCTGAAAAAGACAATTTTATTCAGATTGATACGAAAAGGTCTTATATTATTCTGAGATTGGGACTTTCTACATACAATATTCAGAAAAAAGGTAAGATTTATGTAGATATTTTTTGTAATAATATAGGTACATACAGAGATCACTTTTCGTGATAAGGCCGCCGTCTGTGTCTTTAGGTTAAGAAATATGAGTGTAATTTCTATTTTTATGCTCAATAGAGTGTTCTATTCTACTCTATCTATTTATCTACAGTCTATTTATTCTTACTTGTCCAATTTAGTAAACAAGATTCTACCCTTAAACTGTGACTTTTTAACTCTTTTAACTTTTTAACACGCTGCCAATTTTATAAACATAGTTCATGATAGTTCATGAATTTGCGAGAAAATGTCTAGTTTAGGCATCTAATCTCAATTTTAAGGTTAGAATCTTGTTTACTAAATTGGACAAGTAAGAATAAATAGACTGTACATACACTATTTTTAGTCGTCTTTGATATGGCTCAATTTTTTTGTACTACGGTGTAAGAATACCATAGAGATTTCTATTATTTAGAGGTGGAGACCCATGGATATATGACCTGAGATCCGTAGGCAGATCCTTATGCAAGGCCCAAAGCAAAGAAAGGCTAGGACCACCCAACATTCGCCTCTATTTATTTGTAAGCTGAAGTTGGATAAGCGTCCAAGAAGAAGCAATCCCAGAAAACCCTTCACGCTGGACCATGGAGTGAATCTGTGGAATACTCTTCTAGAGACCGTATTTAGTGTTCCCCCAATAAAGTCTTTTAAAAACACACTTCATGAACCTTTACAAGCGCATTAAAGCTGCTTGCGTATTAAATATTAATAATATGCCCTCAGTTTCCTCTGCGCAATAAAGTAGCAAATTTAATTTTAATGCTAGTGATTATAACTATCTCGTTAGTTATTATAATTAGTGGTTATTTCTGAATTATGGCGCAATTTTGAAGGAGCAACTAAAGAGTTGAGCGCTCATTGGTGGTGAACAAGCTGGTTGTTTGTCAAGGTCCTGTAAAACTAAGTATGTTTTAATAGTAGTTTGGTAATTCTGTTATCACTGGTAGCGCAGCGATAGAAAGCTGCCCTTACATTCGGAAGGTCAGTGATAGCGTAAATTAGGGGTAAGAGGCGCGCTGGCAGCAAACGTAAATCATGGCTTTGTAACATTCGAAAATGGATTGGAGTTTCCAGCGTCGTGGGTCTATTTCGCTTGGCAAAGAGAGGAGAGAGGAATATGCAGAACTGACGGAAAATCTCCAGAAGTAGAGAGACACTGAAAACAGAAGAAAGACAAGGGTTCAACGATTTATGATATTGTAGTACCAATATAACTCCCAATCGGTGGCGAAGGAAAATATCGTGAGGTAACCTAGGTGTGGTGTTCACATACCTCGGCGCTTGAAATTGCCAATACCACGGATTTGCTACGTGCCACGTGGTAAACTCATACTCTCTCTCTTTGAGAGAAGACCTTGCAAAGGGACGTATTTAGGCTAAATGAAAAAAACTTATCAACCTGTACGTAAAGTTAGCGGTTATCTGCACACGAATGTTATTGTGAACTTACACACTGTATTTACCTAAATGGTACGTCAGTACAGTGATGTAGTTGACAAGCAATACACTTGTAAAAACAAGCACTTCTTTGTTGCCGACGACAGGGATAAAAGTTATTGGAATAAGGCCAAACACGTATACTGTTTCCTCAGTTGGTATCGATAGTAAATACGTCTAAGAAGCAAAAGTATAAAGTTCATATTTCTCATATGCTTTTACTAACATTAAATTTTAAATTCAATGCTATTAACTAGGAAAAATTCTATAGGTATCTTAAAAGTGATTCAACTTAAAAGTGCGTAAATTTTATCAAACTATATCCTGGTTGCAAGTCTAGGAACGTCCGTCGCTCCTCGGTGGTAGGATACTTATAGGGCTCCATGAAGTATTAGCGACATCAATGAAAAAAAGGCATATTTTTTTGCAAAATCCGTCAGTAGACGCTCAATCATATTAATACTGAACCAATCATGTTAAAAATATGCCAAAATCGGCCGTTCTTAGCATAAATACTGTCTAGTCCTAGATTTTATTGGCCTTAGGTTCACGACAACAAAACACTATTACACTTATTAACATTATTGAGAGATTTTATTGTCGCTCTTTGCAAAATATGTAAAACAAGATATGATTTTTTCATTAGTGTTTGTGGACATGGTTTTATATTTTATACACGATTAAAGTAGCCTCTACGAATCTGTTTTTTACGTAGCCTATAAACATCCCACTGCAGGACACAGGCCTTCTCTCAGAGAGAGAGTACGGGTTTAATTACCACGCGTGCCCACCGGGAATTGGCCATTTGAGGCGCTGAGTTATAAATGTATTTATATTATAGCACAATAAACTCTAAATGATTAGATTAGATTAGAAAATTCTTTATTGCACAATAATCATATTTGTACAAAGGCGAGCTTAATACTTATTAATACTTATTAATTACTTATTTATTAATACTTATTAATTACTTATTTATTGCACGGGTCTCTTCCTGCGATGCAGGAAGAGACCCGTGCCCCAGCAGTGGGGACATACAAGGGTTGATAACGAGCTTAATACTAATGAGTATTTTCTTCCAGCTAACCTTGGGTTATGTGGATAGTAGTGCGGGTATTGCCCGAAGAGAGTTATAGTAAATAAATTATCCTAATATCTAAATGAATTTGCAGAATTGTTATTATACTTCTAGTTATATAAAACAGCGTTTTCATGATCACGCCATTCGTATCGCGTAAGATAAAAATCGTTTACCGCCAATCACAGCACGGTCTCAGACTTCATTTATCAAAATCAGGGGGCACGGTAGTGCCCCCGCCAAGTCGAGTGCGAAGCAAATCCTGCCGTACTAGTCACACAAAAATAAGTAAAATAATAAAGAAATCGCAGTAACGAACCTTAGCCTTGGCACGTCTAGATTTCATTACTTTTTAGAGATAAACGAGCAACTCCATCGAGACTTGGCTAGTTTTTAGTGGAATCATGTTTTCACAATAATAAAACAAAGTTAAGTAAAGCGCCAATCCACGGTGGGCACGCGTGGTAATTAAGCCCATACACTCTCTGACAGTAAGCCTGTGCCCTGCAGTGGGACCTTTATAGACCACATAAAAAAACAGTTACACAAGTTACAATTGCCGATACGCATTTAACAGCAGCTTGAAAAAGTTCAAGGTTCAGAAGAAAAAGCCCCTTAGGATAATGTTGCGTACGGAACCGTAAAAACCAGTTGCGTGCGGCAATCACTTCAAAAATAAACAGGAGTCATTCACTCACGACAAATAATTACATCACGGCCAAGGTTGTGCGTCGGGTGTGAACTAATGTACAATAGACGGTACTAGAACACAATCTCTGATGTAAACAAATCGTTGATAGAAATCATTAGAATAGTGTTCTACGTCTATGTCATTGGTAAAATGGCTCCAATGTAGGTATTCATTCATCTCAGTGATTCTGCCTATTTCTTGACTACGACGGTATCTTCTTCTTGTTAGCATGTCGATGGCAAACAACTGTTATTAAAGTTTACTAATCAGTTGCGGCCCAGAACTTTGTCGGCCCGATGGTATCGAAAGGGGAAAAGAGTTCGCAAAAAATTACCAAATATCACAAGGTTTTGATAATATACTCGTATCCGGTGCATTTTTTTCATTAAACCTGCGATTTCTGAACGGATTTTTACATTGTTACACCTTCCCTTTATTATTTTTCCTTTATGCCTGTCAATAACGGCCAGCAACTTCTGGACCTAGATACCAATTACGGTGTCTAACTCTGTTAATTTTTCAGAATTTGTAACAAACATTACACATGATTTTGGGTGGGAAGAGAGTTAGTCTATATCCCCACATTGTACCACCAGAATTTTAAAAAGATGCCTTCTAAAGACTTTCTTTATAATATTCAAGATTATCTAGTATGTTGTAGTATTCTTTATATTTGAGGAAACCACTGCAAATAAGTAAAATAAAATACATAATTAGGTATAAGGCCTTACTTATAAAAAAAAAACTATCCACCGAAACACCCCCAGACACTTATTTAATCTGTGGTTACGTCTTTGTAAAATATTCACCAGGGGTTCCATTATCCAAGTATCGACTGAGTTGAGTGACGTTGATTTTTTATTGTTTTTAAGCTACTCCATCTGTCAAATGTAAAAACATATTTTGACACTTTTGAGTCGTCTAAATGCTTAACTCGATGGAGTGGAATGTTACGTAATAAAAGGGCAGATACAACTTTGTATTCCTATAAAAAAAACTGTCAGTTTTTTTTAAATTCACAACACGCGAGCGAAATGTAATGAATGACTGTTTTAGCGAGATAAAAAGTAAACGAAACCGCCGCCGTGCGCGCACGCAGCGACTAATGAATGTTGATGAAGCGAAAGAAGTAAGTGGCAATCTCTGGGACTTGTTTCATAGAACTATACAATTCAAGATTTACTATGACAATTCGATGTAGATTGCAAAGGCTATCAACCCACAGATTAACAAGTAGAAAGACTTGGCTACGCAATGTATACGCTACCAATTCGTAGTAAGCATAACTGGTTGTACTTAATTACTTCCTTGTTAATTAGGATGTTAATATTCTTTTTAATGCACTAACCCGTGCTAAGAACAATTTTAAAAACGCATTTAGAGGCTAAATATTCCACCCATGCCGGGACTCGAACCCGCGACCTCTGGCTAACCGTGCCAGCGCTCTCTCAACTGAGCTACTGGGCCCATTGCCGGGTTCGAGTCTCGGCATGGGTGGAATTTTTAGCCTCTAAATTGGTTTTTAAAATTAGGATGTTGTGCATTTCTTTATAATAAAATACGATGAATTGCACTTTTATGGAATAGGACCCAGGTCTCTGTCTATCTTTCGAGTGTACAGGCGTGAGTGTAAGTATTGTTTTGGCCAACAAGATGATAAAGATTTGTGAAATAAAACTGAAATAGTAATAATGAGCAAAAGCGTACATTGTTTATTAATTAAGAAAGAAATTCGCTATTCCCTCTGTAATTGCTAGTCATTAGCAACCGTTGCCTACAGAGATCGATATCGGTGGTCAATTGGCCACCCACACGTCAAACACCACGTCAGCTCAGCGGGCGCTATAGGTACCTACTCATCGTAATTAATATGTAATTCTACTTATGTTATTTGTCAATCCACTATGATTGCGGCAGTGGACACAAATACACTGATAAAATCTTGATTACTTTTTGTCCTTGTGAATAAAAATATATTTTTTAGTTATTATTTTAATGTACCCATCTAACCTAGTGATTTCTAGGTATTGTGACGTTTGGAATTGCTTTGTCAACTCGTCGCTCCGTGGCTCTGCACGTGGATTTGAAACTCGATATTTCAGCGATGGACGGCAGCACAAGTTCGGTATGAAGTACCTAAAGTGCAGTCGACGGCACACCAGCCCTTGCTTAAACTCTACTTTTCCACTGTCTACTACGTTACGGGTGCAACAAAAAAGTAAAGGTGGATCCGCTATCGACTGTAGAGTTCATAGCTTATCAACTTTTAGATGCGTTCACTCTACTTCCTGCGAGATGATTGCACCGAAATGTAAAGGTTGACCAGCTCCTTATTGTACAGTCTAAGACGCTAAGAAGGCCCACATAAATCATTATACACAAAGCAATTTATTTTCCACGCGCAAAATTTTATTTTTGCTTGGGAAAGCTAAATAATATTTATAGATTGATTTTTATACCCCACACGTCACTTATTGCACAAGTCGCTGAACCATTATTCGACCATTTTATGTATAGTATACGTCTCGTTCGAGCTAGGAACTTATAGAAAGTTACCTCATAAATGCAATTTCCCGAAGCACCCTGATAAAAGGTTTTACAACGGCTTTCATTTTATATGATTACTGAGATTATATTTATATTCTATGAAATGGTTTAAGTAGTTTTAGTCAATTACGTGGTGCTTAATACGACCCCGCGATCAGCCGCAGCCACAGTCGCCGATGTCGCAGCCTCCGGTATATAATTGGCGTAATGTGGATATGAATTTATATTATAAACTAGCTGACCCAGCGAACTTCGTACCGCCTAACAGTAAGAACCATTTCTCTCTCCGTAAGAACCATCCTCCTACGTCAAGGAATATTCTCAAAGAAGAATTGGCGAAATCGGTTCAGCTGCTCTCGAGATTTGCGCTAACCAAAACATTCAGCGATTCATTTTTATATTATAGATCTATAAAAAAATATGATGTAATCTTAAAATTACAATATTTTCAATATGCGATACGGTTTAAAGCAATAAGTCTATCAAGAAGTTCCACTCAATAGATGAACAGTATGTGTATTTTAGATTAGATAAACAACATATATGTATGTGTATTTTATTTAAATGGAAAATTGCATAAAAACGGCCGTAAAAAAGTACGACGAACTCTATTCAACGTTTTTTAAGAATTGCGCATTATTGCGGTAACCCTGTACAATCTGTAGCCATACCATGGAACTGTAGCTAATGTCTTCTGAACTCATCAGTAAGTTGTGCTTGTAGGTGTCAGTCATACAGATTATAATAATAACTTTCACAAAACACAATCACGAGCACTGCTCCCAAACTAGTGTTGTGGTAAGCAGGCAAGGATGTCACAAACATGAAAAACACCCAGACTGAGGCCACTTGTACAAATGTACGGCGGCCCCGAGTGGGAATCGAACCCACGACCTCTGGCTAGACCAATGAGGTAATCGACTTAATTACTTATTATGTTATTTATTACTTATAACTTTATTACTTACAACGCGTGCATGCAACGACTTATGAACGTTGATGAAGCGAATGAGGTGATCTGTCAGGATCGTGGCAAGTGGCAGTCCCTGGTCTCTGCCTACCCCTCTGGGATACAGGCGTGAGGTTATATATGTATGTATGTATGTATGTATGTATGTATGTATGTATGTATGTATGTATGTATGTATGTATGTATGTATGTATGTATGTATGTATGTATGTATGTATGTATGTATGTATGTATGTATGTATGTATGTATGTATGTATGTATGTATGTATGTATGTATGTATGTATGTATGTATGTATGTATGTATGTATGTATGTATGTATGTAAGTAAGTATGTGTGTGTGTGTGTGTGTGTGTGTGTGTGTGTGTGTGTGTGTGTGTGTGTATGTATGTATGTATGTATGTACTTACAACGAGATTAATTGATTGATTGACTCTGGCGCAGCGGTAGCGCATCTGCCTACCATGCAAGAGGTCCCGGGTTCGTTCCCCGGCTGGGGATAAAAAACAGTCTTGGATGTTTACATGTTTTTGATGTCGTTGTTTCTGGTACCCACGACACAGGGTATTCTAGTGTGGGGCCAGAAGCAATGTTTGTACCAGTATGTAAATGTTATGTTATTTTATGTTAATTACTTATCTAATTTTCCTCGCGCAGTATCTTTCACACCACCTTTCTTATCACTCCGACTTGAAGGGTAACTTGGTTTGACTTATCTCTCAGATCATAGAAAGAAGGAGATATGCCCTAGCCGCGAAATAAGTCCGGTACCGCTGTCGCCACTTTTGAATATGTGTGCGTTTTCATTACATGCACAATATTGTAAATATAAGGTTCACGCACACGTCTGTCCAGTCATTTACTAGCGTTCTAATCTTTTAATTGGTTCGCACACTATGAAAAACAATTGTACGAATACACTCGTACACGTAAACAACAGCGTCGGTGAACTCCTTAGGGATGGAACACTTGTATCAAATAATACATCTATCGATAAAATTATCCGATGAGAGATTATTCATTTATTAACAGTATACTTCGTGTTGGGATGATACAAAAAACAGAGCATGTTAAATTTACAAAAACAATATTATTAAAACAAATAATCCTATTTTAATTTACTGTCCTGTGCAGTGGTCGGTGTAGGTATATTGATTTTAGATACTTGCGTCATGATATCATAGCATGGACATGCATTTCTTCCGGACTGTACCGGAGTTTCCAAAAATTTGGTAAACCGGACTCTCATGCGCTGTGATGATTGCTATAAAGTGATTTTTTTTAACTGTTTCCAAGTTCTAAAACCTTCTTAAATAGTGAAAATAATTAAAACTTACCCGTACAAAAACAACTTCAAATGGGCCCAATCCAAGAGTAATAAATCGATGTCCGTAGTTATAAGCCAAATTCGTCGTTTTAAGTAGATTTCAGAAGACAGTAAACAAGCCAGGGTCAAGTCAAGATATTCACAACACATAAAATAAGCGCACTCCACGAACCGAAATAAGTGAGTGAGCCACTTGGTCTGGATGTCGGTGCGAGCGCATTGTTTTCGAACAAACAGTCAATGAGTCATCCTGGATACTTGATTCTAATTGGTCAGATGCGTTGAGCATAGAGATAAGAGGACAAAAGACCCTGTTTGCCGGATGTCGTGTGTTGAAATGATTATTATTATTATATATCATTTTATACATGCTTAGGCTTTTACTCCAACACTTTTACTACAACAAGGTTTTTACACACCAGTCATTTTTTACTATTAAATTCTGGTCATCTACGCCACTAGCAGCATAGCGTTGAGAGTATTGATACATTTTTAACTAGTTTCATGTAGTAATAGTTCCGGTATTTTTATCATAATAATCCGGAAACTCGGAGGCGTATCCATATTAACATAATATACGTTTGATGTCAGTGACCTTAATTCAATATACCTACTCCGACCACTGGTCCTGTGAAATGTAAATATTTATTAAATACGTGTATTTTTGACAGTATTTGTGGCTTCAGTATATGATAAAGACGCAAACTTGGCTTTCTACTGATATAGAATTTGATTATTTTGATAATGATGATGACCCCTGTACTGTATACTAATACGATATGTTAAATTTGTTGGACAGAACACCACTGAAGCATACTTGGTAGTGACTCTGTCCGGAAAGCTAGGTCTTCTGGGTTTAAATCCTGGTAATGGAAAGAACTAATATTTGTGTGGAGAGCATGTCCACGTTCAGGGACGCATTTGTACCTGGATCTTGGATATTTCTTTGTATTTTATTTAGTATATGAATCCCAATGTAACGTGAAATGCACTTACATTACCATTTACAAATTGGCTTTAAATATTGGTAACTCTGTTAGGACTCTGTAAATTAACAGCAGTTTTTGTTGGGTGAAAGAATGAAGTGCTGACTTTTTAAAAATACAATAGCAATTACTTTCTCATTCTCTGAAAATAATTCACCCAGCTTTATAAAAAATAGAATAAACACATGTATAAACTCGAAAAACAACCATTTTTCTAAACAAATTGCCACTTGTCTGAGTAACAGCGATATATTGGAAATCAGTAGCCACGCTTGGATTATAAGGATTAAGTAAAGAATATGTTTATGGCTGTGATTGAAATGTATCATGGGCCTGTAAATAAAGTAACTTCGTAATTAAAAATACAGTAAATATTTTTACAGTACAGGAAGAACTTTTGTAAGCTTGTCAAAAAAAATTTCAATGAAACTTTCGAAACATATATATAGATTAAAAAATAAAATCAGCATCCGACTGAAATCCTAAAGAGAATATTTTCATTATCGTCATCATTCAGCCACAAGATATCCACTGCTGGACATAGGCCTCCTCCATGGATTTCCAAAAAGACCAGTTGAAAGCGGCTTACATCCAGCGTCTTCCTTCGACTAGGATGAGATCTTCTCTCCATCTTGTCGTCCGACGCTGCACTTGCCGATATGACATATAAGCAAGTACCGACAAACCATATTGTGGTCTCCATTCGAGAACTTGTCGGATCTAAAATGGTAAATAAATTATTCAAATACTGAAAATGCTTTATTTAACTTGTTTTTCATTACACAATCGAATTTCATTTATAACATAACGCTCATAAAAATGATTTAGTACCACAACCACAACAACCTGATTTGTTTCTTTAGAAACACTTACTTTTGGAGAGTTATGCGTCGTCCATATGAAATGAAGATTAGAATAAAGTGATAATTGAATATTCTAAACCATGTAAAATTTTATCGTGATTTTAAATATACTGGTACCTCAACCTTTATGGAACTCGTTATTACTGGTATTTTCAAAGTAGGAACTGCCCACGGAAATATTTTTTCCCCCACTTTAGCATCTGGAAACACTTCTCTGTAAAATAGATGGAGCAAATGGTACTTTATTTGAGAGGAAATCAGTCATACCCTCTGTATTTTGATCCATTTTTCTTTCGTATTTTTCTTTATCTTTATTAGAAACTTTTTGAAATACATGATCGAAGCTAGGCCTGTTTTTAATAAGACAAAATCCTTCTACTAAAATAAAAGCTTCCTTAGCAACGCAAGCTGAAGTCTACGCAGATGGAGTCGCGGGCAATAGTCGACGATAAGACTAGATACCTAGTCTTACAATAATAAAATTGGTTCTAGTAATTTTGGAAGTTTGGACGAACGATTATAAATGCCTCAATAATATCGATACTTAGTCTGAAAAGAAAGGTACTACCCCATCACTATGTCTCCAGCTGACCTACTGGTGAATTTGACATTTCGCGGCAAATACATGCGGCCGTACCTCGAAACATCGCATTGAACAATGATCAGTTTTGCGTGACGGTTCACTGCGGGCTGGCTTTTCCTAGTTAGCAAACCTCCACGAAAATCCTATATAGAAACAGCAGTGGAGTAACTACAATGTAATAAATACGTCCCATTTATGTTCTTAGTAATGTGATGCACATTACACATAAAATTATTATAATTATGATTTTTCGTAGTTTATAAGACGAATATAGTGAGTAAAATAGGTTTACCGGTGAAAAGACACTCCCCTGTTTTTGAATAGCATGTATCACAGCGATTTCTGCAGGTAATCACTGCGCAATTAGGCATTTTTCTCAGATGTTACTACGACGGCTGGTACGAAGCGATTGACGGCCATATTTTAAAGTTTCGCAGAGGTTAGCCCAAATGGGCTAACGTTGGGCGACAGTGCCACGCCCACAAGGCACTTCTCCTTATTTTTGTGTTCTGAGACTTATCTTGACACAGTGTGTACTACTACAGTCTATTTATCCTTACTTTTCCAATTTAGTAAACAAGATTCTAACCTAACCTTAAAATTGACATGTGATGCCAAAACTAGATATTTTCTCGCACGTTCATGAACTTAGTTTATAAAATTGGCAGCGTGTTATCTAAAATAGTGTCCCCCGTTGCGTGTTTTAGGAGAACGTGACAGATTTAAACTAAAAAGTCCACTTTACCGGTAGAATCTTTTTTTACTAAAATATACAGTAAGGATAAATAGACTGTAGGTGAGGTTTTTATCCGATTACATATAGGTAGTGTCACGGATTTTCTCAGCTAAATAATTTATAAGTGAACAAAAACAAACGAGGAAACCGAAATTTAAAAATAAAGGAATTATATTGAAATAATAAAATAGAATAACTAAACAAAACTTATTTATGTGGGATGAAATAAATTATATCTATCTTGTTGCGCTGGTATAAATATTCAATCAACCAACGAATTACCTACAATAGAACAATAATATTTATTTGTCAGTGTTACAGGTGTTTAGCTTATAAATAAGAGATACATTTTTCAAAGTTAAGAGATAAAAACCTAGCGATTTAAAAAAACCGGCCAAGTGCGAGTCAGACTCGCGCACCGAGGGTTCCGTACAAACCTGTATTATAGACCTGAGTATTTGGTATGAATTTCAATTTAATACCTCTACGCGTTTATGAGGAAATGGGTAGTAAGTTTAAAATTATTAAAAAAATATATATTATGTGATGTAACAAAAAAATTATGGTTTTCGTAATTTTTCCTTTATCTATGCTATAAGACGTTGCTTCGTACCAAATTTCAAGATTCTGAGTTCACGGGAAGCACCCTGTAGGTTTTGATTCCCTTGCAAGCGGCATAAACGGCTGTATATTTGATTGCGTTGGCTTAGAAGTTTGATTTTTTCACAGCTTCAAGGGACAGTAGACCTGAGTAATTGATATAAATTTCAGCTTCATACCTCCACGCGTTCCTGAGAAAAAGGGTCTTGACAGACGGACGGACGGACGGACAGACGGACAACAAAGTGATCCTATAAGGGTTCCGTTTTTTCCTTTTGAGGTACGGAACCCTAAAAATACCAAATTTGTGTTACTGAATGCACTTTTTGAGGAACTAATGAAAGTGATAAAACTTGTCACCTAGGATTTCATTCCGAAAATGCACACATTGTATGGGCTCAGTATGTTCGACCGATTTCGGCTTGTTCCATATTAGTTACAATCCGGCTTAGCCACACTTTTTTTTCCTTCCAATCGAGTCACAGGCCACTGAAACACTATTATTAGTAGAAATGTTTAGATTTTCGTGTGTCGGACAAAAGAACCAGAGTCAGTCAGACAGTGTGTCAGTTATTGTTACAATATTGTTGTTTAAGTTGTTAAAAGGTTAAATTTATAAAAACCGGCCCAGTGACAGTCAGACGAAGAGACAATTGGATGGACATATGACCGAATCTATAACCCACAAATGAAATTATTGACACCCAAAAATAAAAACTTATCAACATCTCGTCCCAAAAAATATGTGATACAAAAGTACTTGTTTTGACAAATATGGGAAAATATGTGAATTTTAAATTTACAGATCAAATTTGGCAATTTATTAGAGGATATTGAATATTATTTTAAAACTTACTAATTTATAATGTACACATTTTAAATTGTACACAGTGTAGGCAAGGAACCTGGCAAGTACTCACATATCACGTTTTTTGCCCTCCGGTACAAGCGGTCTTTTTCTCGATCAGTCAAGTTTCACAAAATGGTCAGTTTTCCCAAATACTAAATGTGCTTCAAATTTGAGCACTTCTCTTATTAAAGCTTGTCTCTATCTACAACAAATAAAGAAGTTACCTTTAAATTACTACCCTGTATAGGTCGGTCACCCTGTATACAGCCTGTATACACCCTGTATGTATAATTACATTAAATACTAGTTTTATTCCAAATTTTTGATTTGTAATTCAATTTAGACAACCCTAGACTTTTAATGATCCATCAGTGAGTGAGTGGCAAAAAATTGCAATTATTGGACCCCCACATATTGTAATCTATTCTTGCTAGATGCCAAAAAGAATTCAAGAAGTTGAGTTTAACCACTGTGCAAATCTTTAGACTTTGACATTTATGGCTTCGAAGATAGAAAGGTTTTTCAAAGTTCTTTGAAAGACGATACTAATTTGTTTACAATAGGTGCACCAAATTTTAAAATAGGAAAATAGAAATAAAAGTTTATTGTCCCAAAAAATTTTTCAGCTCACTCCACCACCAATAGTAATCATAATCCCGGAAAATAATGCAGTGGAATTTTCTCTACATGATTTTGTAATCTATACGCTAATTCACATTACTTCTATTTTATAAAGCTTTGCTGTAAACTGCACTCTTAGTGCAGACCGTAGATGACTTAAGGGGAAGAACTAAAATGTAAATAATATTATATTATAAAAGTGCGACATAAAAGGAAAGCACGTTTGGACTACACTAATGTGACATTTATGGAACGGTGACGAAGAATGAACTAGCCGTAGTAGTTGGTTTTTGCTCAGGATAGGGTCAGTTTTTTAACCCCATACAGACATTAATTCAGACAATTTTACTTCAAAAAATATAGAAAATAATATCAATAATTTATAAAAACACTCACAAATTTTAAAAAACCTATTTAGAGGTTAAAAATTCCACCCATGCCGGGACTCGAACCCGCGACCTCTGGCTATCCGTGCCAGCGCTCTTTCTATCTGAGCGACTCACCGGCATCAGTGAAATTTCGAACCTCTACACTATTCTCTGTATTACGTACAAGCAGCGAAATGTGGTTGAAGTAAATTGCATCACTTACAGCCCCGACTACCTACTTTGCAGTTAGGTTTTTACATCGGAATGACATCGCTGCACCCACATGATACGAGAAAACACCCATTGTTAGTGCATTAAAAATTAAAATAGTATACTCTCAAATTACTCAAATTAATATAGTTTGGTTACGTCTCAGATTGAATAAACTGGATTTGAAAAGTGTTTTACTGGGACCTATTTCACGAACTACAATTCATGGTCTGTGTAGGTACTATGACAATTCGATTTACACGTAGTAACTCCCAGATTAACAGGGTCATCAAACTGGCCATAATGAACGATGAATATTGTATTGTAGTTTTATGAAACTTGACAATGCCATTACGTCACGTAGTCTTCTCGCACTTCCTCGAAGGTAATGTGTAGGGTTGGGTCAGGGCCTGGCCCTCTTGTTGCAGTAGTGTGCGCAAGCGTTCTCGTGGCCCCGTTTCATGCGGATACGGAGGATCACCCCAGCAGTTTTAGTCGGTATACCGCCCTTTTCAGGGCGAGGAGTCCGACATAACCACCGCGCTCCCCCGAGCCGGTGGTACCCGTAATAGGGTTCCTCCTGGGTTAAAAAAAGGGCCTCGCCCTCTTTCCGAAGGATCTAGCACTGTCCGCAGCCATCTTATGCTATATGAAACGCTAACCAGGGTATCATGTAGTATGACAAACGTAATATCAACAAAAGTAGCAACGTTTCAGTTGATTTAAAAAAAAATAAATTCGTAAATCGCGCCGTCATTCTACCTATGCAAGTCATACTACATTTAGGGCGGCCACATACAATCAGAATTCCGTTTCGGTATTTCGAAATATCGATTCGGGATTCCGAACGCAGTATGTGAAATTAAATCTACACATAGATTTTCGTTCAAATTTTTTCCTGGTATGGAATACCGCATGGTAGTCTGTGCATTCGGAATCCGGTACGGCAAAAGATCGTTTCAAACGCAACACGTTTTATATTATCTCCGTCTTGTCAAGATTCAAGATATAGTAACGATGCAATCGCGATTGACAATAACAAAATCGGCATCTATATTCGCTGATATTGTTTGTAGCTCTGAAATCAAATGAGGGTTGCTATACCAAACGAAACTAGACATATATAATTATCATACTTATAAGTTTATTTCCGCTCGGTTAAAGGTTAAAGCAACAGAGGGATGCAAGGTATTCCGAATCCAAATAGATATTTCGAATCGAAATTTCGGAACGGAATTCTAAGTGTGTGTGGCCAGCCTTAAGCTTCTCCCTCTGCCCTTCCAGATGTGCGTGCGAGTGTGGCTGGAAGTAGGACACGCGTGCGAGCCGCGGCCGTTCTCGAACCTGAACCGTGCGCTGGCGCTGGACTGGCGCGTGTGGGTGCGCGGCGTCGGTGGCCACGACATCAGTGGATTCGTCCACAAGGTCGTCTTTGACCTTCACCCGCCCAGCGCGTTCGCCTACCCCAAGAGAGGTGGGTAAATAACGTGACATAACATTTACGTATAGGCACATAATTGCGTAACCCTGAGCTATTGCGCGATGTAATCCCACCCAGTAAAACACTTTTCAAATCTAGTTTATTCAATCTGATACGTAACCAAACTATATTAATTTGAGTAATTTGAGAGTATACTATTTTAATTTTTAATGCACTAACAATGGGTGTTTTCTCGTATCATGTGGGTGCAGCGATGTCATTCCGATGTAAAAACCTAACTGCAAAGTAGGTAGTCGGGGCTGTAAGTGATAGCAATTTACTTCAACCACATTTCGCTGCTTGTACGTAATACAGAGAATAGTGTAGAGGTTCGAAATTTCACTGATGCCGGTGAGTCGCTCAGATAGAAAGAGCGCTGGCACGGATAGCCAGAGGTCGCGGGTTCGAGTCCCGGCATGGGTGGAATTTTTAACCTCTAAATAGGTTTTTTAAAATTTGTGAGTGTTTTTATAAATTATTGATATTATTTTCTATATTTTTTGAAGTAAAATTGTCTGAATTAATGTCTGTATGGGGTTAAAAAACTGACCCTATCCTGAGCAAAAACTACGGCTAGTTCATTCTTCGTCACTGTTCCATAAATGTCACATTAGTGTAGTCCAAACGTGCTTTCCTTTTATGTCGCACTTTTATAATATAATATTATTTACATTTTAGTTCTTCCCCTTAAGTCATCTACGGTCTGCACTAAGAGTGCAGTTTACAGCAAAGCTTTATAAAATAGAAGTAATGTGAATTAGCGTATAGATTACAAAATCATGTAGAGAAAATTCCACTGCATTATTTTCCAGGATTATGATTACTATTGGTGGTGAAGTGAGCTGAAAAATGTTTTGGGACAATAAACTTTTATTTCTATTTTCCTATTTTAAAATTTGGTGCACCTATTGTAAACAAATTAGTATCGTCTTTCAAAGAACTTTGAAGAACCTTTCTATCTTCGAAGCCATAAATGTCAAAGTCTAAAGATTTGCACAGTGGTTAAACTCAACTTCTTGAATTTTTTTTGGCATCTAGCAAGAATAGATTACAATATGTGGGGGTCCAATAATTGCAATTTTTTGCCACTCACTCACTAATGGATCATTAAAAGTCTAGGGTACTTCTAATTGAATTACAAATCAAAAATTTGGAATAAAACTAGTATTTAATCTAATTATACATACAGGGTGTATACAGGCTGTATACAGGGTGACCGACCTATACAGGGTAGTAATTTAAAGGTAACTTCTTTATTTGTTGTAGATAGAGACAAGCTTTAATAAGAGAAGTGCTCAAATTTGAAGCACATTTAATATTTGGGAAAACTGACCATTTTGTGAAACTTGACTGATCGAGAAAAAGACCGCTTGTACCGGAGGGCAAAAAACGTGATATGTGAGTACTTGCCAGGTTCCTTGCCTACACTGTGTACAATTTAAAATGTGTACATTATAAATTAGTAAGTTTTAAAATAATATTCAATATCCTCTAATAAATTGCCAAATTTGATCTGTAAATTTAAAATTCACATATTTTCCCATATTTGTCAAAACAAGTACTTTTGTATCACATATTTTTTGGGACGAGATGTTGATAAGTTTTTATTTTTGGGTGTCAATAATTTCATTTGTGGGTTATAGATTCGGTCATATGTCCATCCAATTGTCTCTTCGTCTGACTGTCACTGGGCCGGTTTTTATAAATTTAACCTTTTAACAACTTAAACAACAATATTGTAACAATAACTGACACACTGTCTGACTGACTCTGGTTCTTTTGTCCGACACACGAAAATCTAAACACTTCTACTAATAATAGTGTTTCAGTGGCCTGTGACTCGATTGGAAGGAAAAAAAGTGTGGCTAAGCCGGATTGTAACTAATATGGAACAAGCCGAAATCGGTCAAACATACTGAGCCCATACAATGTGTGCATTTTCGGAATGAAATCCTAGGTGACAAGTTTTATCACTTTCATTAGTTCCTCAAAAAGTCCATTCAGTAACACAAATTCGGTATTTTTTTAAATCGCTAGGTTTTTATCTCTTAACTTTGAAAAATCTATCTCTTATAAGCTAAACACCTGTAACACTGACAAATAAATATTATTGTTCTATTGTAGGTAATTCGTTGGTTGATTGAATATTTATACCAGCGCAACAAGATAGATATAATTTATTTCATCCTACATAAATAAGTTTTGTTTAGTTATTTTATTTTATTATTTCACCTTAAACACTAAACAGTATTTAGATGACGTCACAGAGCGGTATCCCGCGCCGGTGCGAAGATGATGAAGACCGCGGGAGAGGTCTCGACGTGACCCCTTCTGTCAGTTTAATACAGTTTGTCTATAATTTCCCGCAACGCCGAACATGCAAGTGTTTTTTTCCTGCAAAATGACAGCTTAACTTAGGGTGATATTCCACTTATCAAATATCTTTGTCCAATTTTGCTGTCAAATATTTTATAAAATTTCTTTAAGGTAAGCCCATTCCACTTGTCCAGTAACTTTGTCCAATATTTTTTGCATAGTCTTAAGAAAATGGAGGAACGTGGACCGTCTTCATGTGCTGCTATTGCGTCTTTAAGTGGTGCTATTATTATCGTTATGTTATTAATGAAAAACCAAAAGTCAAAACAAAAAAGAAATTATTAAAAATTTTGTCATTGGAATCGTCGACGATATCTTGTTTGCAGCCATTTTGATTTAAGTGTCATATTTGATCAAATATCGGTGTTTCCAAGAAATTTGATAAAGTCGTCCAATTTCTTTGATCAAATCATACATTGGACAAAGATATTTGATAAGTGTAATACCACCCTTAGAGAAATTTCTCTATTGCTGTCGAAGGTAAAGACAAGGCTTTGAGGTTATAATTTCTCTTTGTTTTCGTGTTTAAATTTTTGGTTCTCTATCGGCTTTTCTCGGACTGCTTTACCTCCTACAACAACGACTTTGGCTTTGACTGTGGCTGAAACCTAACGTACATAACGAACTTTATTACTAAAATGGCTAGGGCGTCTATCTTTACGCAAAGAACACTGAAAAAGAAGCCCGAAAAAAACAGCGGACGGAAGTGCGGGAGATGTCCCTCCCACCAAATGGAACTTTTTTCGCTCCATTTTCAGTTGAGATTCAGAAAAAAAAATTCATGACAGTTTGCTTGCGGAAAAAAGAAAACACGAGGAAAAATAAACGTTTCGATATTTGTAGTCCAGCCGTAGTTTACTCCCTCTACGAGTCCAGCCATAGATTTACGCTCGTTGTCACTTCAGATAAAATACTTCGGTTACACGTCTGTTCTTATGAAAAAAAAAAATGAGATCGAAACGCATTAGAACCAAACCGTAGACAGAGAATATAAACATTGTTGTAATTTCATGTAATTGGCATCCCTATTTTGTCGCCTGCGGATTTTGACTTTAAACAGGGTTTTAATATTTCTCTTCCACTCATATCACAGACTCATATCATCTTCGCTGTTGCAACAAAATTAATACTGCGGCAAAGAGTATGCCGCGGCGCCTGTCAATTTCCCGCATGCTAGCGTGCTAAGCCTACAGGTCAAACACTAACGAAGTCTCTAACGTCTTGTCAACGAAACGGCGGTGACAGCCGCGGCTGCGGCCCATACGCAGAAGCGGACTATCAGTATCAACCGCCTTAGGCCGCCTACCGTCCTCTATTAAGGTGGTCAGAACCGCTAACTAGCGCCCCCAGTGGAATGTAAATCATAACTTGTTTTATAACACTTTTTTTTCAAAAAATGAACGTGAGAAATCTTACTATCTATGTTAACTATTTTTAGAACATGGAGCCTAGAATTTAGTATAAATAACCTAGGAGTTGAGCCTTCTCGTCAACCATACCGCAATGTTTGAAAACGAAAGTTTTCAATCAGTGCGTCCTACCTGTAATGCCCTACGGAGCCGATACATGGACAGTCACGAAAGGGCTGGCCCACCAGTTCAAAGTCGCTCAGCTAGCTATGGAGAGAGGTATGCTCGGAGTTTCTCTGAAGGATAGGATTCGTAACGAACGCATCCGACAGAGAACCAAAGTTATCGACATAGCTCAGAGAATTAGCGAGCTGAAGTGGCAGTGGGCTGGCCATATCTCGCCAAGAACCGACAACCGTTGGTTTAAACATGTTTTTGAGTGGAGACCGCGACAAATGTAGTAGGACGCCCTCCGACCAGGTGGGGTGACGAACTGCGAAAAACTGCCGGCAGATGCTGGATGCGGCAAGCTGAAGACAGGGCGCCATGGCGCTCATTAGGGGAGGGCTATGTGGAGCAGTGGACTAGATTATATAGCCTGAAGAAGAAGAACATAGGAGTTTAATCGATTTTCGAAAACGGCCGTTTACAGAAATCGATTAAAGTCATAGATTGTTGATCCTACGTTGTAGACTGCAGGTTCTAAAAATAGTTATCACAGTGTTAAGATTTCTCATGTTCACTTTTAGATAAAAACGTACTTACTTTAAAACAAGTTATAATTTTTATTCCATTGGTGGCGCTAATTAGCGTCCCTAAGCGACTTACTCTACCCCCGTCCCATTAAAGTTGCTACGTCCGTTATTTACCTACTGTGTTACATAGATATTCTTAGAATTTTGGGACTGTCCCGTTATCCGCATTAGATTAGATTAGGAAATTCTTTATTGCACAATAAGCATATTTGTACAAAGGCGAGCTTAATACTAATGAGTATATTCTTCCAGCTAACCGAGGGTTATGTGGATAGTAGTGCGGGTAGTGACCGGAGAGAGTTATGCATTATGTTATTGTTCTTCGTTCTCATTGTATATTTTGAGTTATTCCTCGCGAGTTAGGGTTTATTCCACGATTGACCGCCTCTAATATCAGCCCGCCAATAGGCCTGAGCCCATAGATAAGTATAATTATTTTACTGGCGTATAGATGGCCGACTCGCGATATCGATACAGTGCTGCCATCTAGTTTCTAACCTCATAACTACTATCGCACCGTACATGATACAGTGCGTATACATACCTATATTTATGGGTAAACTAGTAACGTTTATTTTATGGAGGTTTTAAAGTTTGTTTCAATGAAAAAGGAATTAATGGACTGAATGATATAAATAATCAAAAACTCCAAAAATTTAAGCCCTACGTATCATTTTTCACTGAAACAAACTTTAGTTTAGGAAAAAAAGTACTTGCTATTGAGAAATAAAATTGTACAATAGTTTAAAAAACTTAAACATATATTTTAATACCAGTCTCCCTGACACGCTTCTTTGTTTTATTTTTTAGGTAGGTTCTCACAAAAAGTACCACTAAAGGATCACTATAATCACTGTCTCAAAACACCCAAAACACTTTTGTCGAGTAATTTCTCACATCAAGCCACATTTTAAGAGTCACTTTCTCAAACTTAGGAATCAATTCGAAGCTGGAAATCCACAAATATTAGGTATAACAAAAATAAGCATCAAAAACTTTTTCACGAAACGAAACCCGTTGACAAAGAGTATATAACCACTACCCCGTTGAGGATAAGTTGTTGTGTCATAAAAGATCTTGTGTTGCTTGTTTTGACATGTAATTAGCCACCTTCTTCATAATTTTAAATAATAAGCTCTAAATAGTCGTATGTTTATAAGACATTATTTTATTAGAAATGAGCTTGTTTTTGTGAAGTCTTAGTTTATACTTTGATTGTTTATTTGAAGAAGGTTTAAAAATTAGTGAGCAAAATGTTGCCCTAACTTGCAATCAGTTAGTTTTACGGGCAACACTGAATAAACAAAGCTGAGACGTAGCTCATAATAGTTCCGGTGTTGGGGGATAGGTGGCGCTATCGACTGAAACTCCTATTTGTATGTATGGAAGACAACATAGCATGCCTGAGCCTACTTTTTTTAAAAATAAATCTGCTCTTCCCTGAACAAAACAAAGCTGCAGACGATGCTTTGTTTAGTAGGTATGTGCCGCACGGCCACGGGATGCGATTTGTGAAAGCGCTATTATTAAAATAACGCAAAGTCTGAAAACAGTTTAATCAATCTGTATCGAGAGTATAACCACTACCTAATGGCAGTGGTTTAACTCTTATTATCAAATTATTAACATTATTACAAAATTCATTTTTTCTTCATCACTATCATCAATATTAATAGAGTACCTTCAACTTTTGTCTAACGGCGGAGTTAGTTTAATTTTAGCGAAACTAAGAAGTTGTTTTCAGATTTCGCATATACTTAGATATATTAAGGTTATCAAACTCAAACTGTTTTATCTATAAAAACACGATTCCTCTAAAGCACTTAGAGTCAGTTTATTTAATATGTGCTTACGTTCTTTGCTTGTAAAATCTCGACCGCAGAATATTTTCGGGAGTTTCGTCGAAGAGCAATTTTGTTTTTATAAATTAGGCCGTAACTAGGTAAACTCTGCGTATTGTGAGCATACTAGGCATGCTGTCCGATTAAGAATCAACAGATGTGTTTCAATAAAGTGTTTGTATTTTAAAGACTGACTCAATAACGTGTTCTTTGTTGAAGTCGTCATCCACCATCGATGTTTGGAACCTATCCAAATATTATGAAATCGTTTACAATATTTTGAGGAAATGTTTTTTCATTATGATAAACAATATTATAAATAATTTAATAGTGTACTGTATAATATAGCTGATAATATTCGTGCTATCATTCATGGGTTCATGAGGATTAAATAATAAAATATTTATGACTTCAAAAGCGCTGTGTTTATTTCAAGAACTGTAGGTAAGTATATAGAGAATAGAGACTGATACAGAACAAAACGGATAAAAGATTATTTGCAAGTAGGCAAAGTTGTCAATCGTAGCGTTTCGTCTAGAAGGTAAGTACAAATTGGAAATCCAAAAGAAATGGAGTGCGTGACGTACTTTTAAATTTTGATTTTTAAAATTATAGGTCAGAATAAAACAAATCAAAAAGGTTGCGACATAACTACCTACATCCTGCCCGGTAGTGAGGAAACAGCAGTCTTAACAGAAATGTTAAGACTGAAAATGTGGCCGGAGCCACCAAAAATCTGAAGATTGGCAGCTTTGAACTATCAGAGCGTTAATATAAGAAGAATATGTGAAAGAAAACGGTTAGTACTAAGCACAATCTTTATTACCTAACGTTTCTATTCCGGTAGCAATAATATAATTGTGAAACCTTAGTATCCAAACCCAGACAATCACTTAATTAAATTTTGGAAAGCTCAGAGCAGAGCGGGGTCGTTACATAAAATGGTTGTTATTGGTTCACAAGTTACAATGTCTAAAGTTGTTAGTCCCTGCTTAAAATCAGAATGCCATCAATTTCAATAATTATATTTACTTTACATCCTAATTCCCTACTTTATAATTTAAATTGTTTCACAGACCTTGCCTAGAAGAAACCTTCATGTGAAGTCAATCCGGCCACAGGCGGGTACGCACAGCACGAGCCAGAACGCAGAGTCAGCAGCGTGGACTCTATGTGCTATCACCGAAGCAGGACAGAAGGGGCTTTACATGAAGACATTTGCAAGTCGTCTTGATGATTTATTGATTCATTATTCTTCTTGATGATTTAATAATTTATTGTTAATTAAAATGAATTATGTCATGGATAAGAGTGTTTTCTCGTGGTCCCATTATTTATACCCGTTAACGGGTCCACGAGGGATAAACTATTTCTCGTGGTCCCGTTAGTAAAAAATATGCCTCTTGTATAAGAATTTTTACTAGCTTGTCGCGTTTCTCTCGTTCTGCCGTTGTTGGTAGACTTTTCTGAATGTTATTTCTTTTAATTGTTACGTTTTCATTTTAGAAAAGAAGTACTGGGATTGCTCAAAGAATGGGAAGTATAAAATATGTTGTATATTGTATATTTGGTTAGTCCGAGTTTTGATGTTGGATTTTTCCAACATACACCTAGTATGTTGGAAACAACAACTAGGTAAATTTAGAAATTTAGATAAAGAAAACCTTAAATTCAAAACTAAAATCTAAAATAGTTTACTAGTCTCGTAGTGTACCTACGCCTTCTTCTTCCTGTTTAAAAAAAATAGTCTACAGCACTCCAAAAAACATGTAAGTAGGTATCTTTATCTAATTCAATTTTTTCTCGAGGTCTTGCGATTTCATGGTAGCCTAATACTTTTTCAATCGCAACACACCCGTGTTACCCGTCTTAATACTGCTGGTAGTAAGACGGGTAACACGGGTAGCGAATGATCTATGATTACTCTTTTCGCAACAATTAGGTATTATATATTTGTTGCAATAATGTAAGTCTTATCATGCAATTCAAGTTCAATATTCATTTCATTAAATATTATACTGGCTGTCATTAAATGGTAATAAGTGTTAACAAAACTTTTGTTTTAAAAATGTGTCACAACACTATTACTTGATGGCATGATGGTGATATAGTTTGGGACCCACCCTACCACCAGGGGTAGGGCTAGTGGTATGGTGGGTCCGCAGTGCGAAATTCCTCTCATCATTTTGGAGCCCAATTTATACAAGGGTCAGTAAAGTCACAATTGTCAATTTATGCCTTGGGTGTCCATAATATGAAAATTATTGTCTTCGAAAACAATATTCCAAAATTTCCATATTGTGTGAATAACATTTACGTGTATTTTTTCATTACTAGCTGTATTTAGTCTTTGTTTATAATGTTATTATTTTTCGATCTTTTAATTAAATAAATGATATTCATCAACACCTGAAGTTACTATTTTTCCCTGAAATGGGGTAACTAGATTTCTTATGGCAACCCAAACAATGCAACAACCAATCACAGGCGGCCTCTCATCAAAACAAACCTCAGAATAAGAACTAAATCATAGAAAGAGCCGTAAAATAAAAAGTAATTATTGAATAGCTTTCCTTGTTACTCTTACGATTATTCTTTGTGCCAGAAAGGGACAACTCGTACACTCGAAATTTTACAATTGTACAAGGTTGCATATTGAAAGTCATAGTTATATAGAGGGGAGTAGAAATCCATAAGGATGGGACATTCAACACGAAAACGTCGATATTATTTATTCCTTAACTAAACATTCTGTAAATATAGCAGTCCATATTAATATTATATGGTATTATTTGGCGCCGTAAACGTTGGTGTACCATATCTATTAACCCTACGATAAATTCTTAGCTCTCCGAATTCTTGTTCTCACTTACCTACCTATATGTTGCAAATACACAAACTCATCAAAATCGGTGAACCTATTAAGGAAGAGTTCGATAACATGCACAGTGAGACTGTTATATATTATATTTACTAAGGTTGTAACTTTTAAGTGCTAATTCTGGTATGTAATGTAAGTTTGTATGTATGTACAACATGTCATTGAGCCCAGGTTAGCTGGAAAAAACTACATAAAACTATCTATTTGTACAAGTTCAATTTGCATCCAATAAACTTTCCTCGATCTAACCATACCTAGATAGGGAGCTTAGTGCATTCAACATTTTAGAGCGCAGCTCATAGAAAAAGTAGTATAACAATAACTTGTGACAGATTGTTTTTTATTTGACAAAAGTTAAAAGACATTTTCACGGAAATTCATCAAATAATAACCCACACAAGAACTTTCTCTCCAATAGAGTAGTTAAAGAATGGAACAAACTCTGAAGGAATAGTGACAGCCACAAGCATTAATATGTTTAAAAACAAACTGGATAAATATCTAAAGGAAACAAAACAGACAAGGAGTTAAACACAAATGTACATCTGGATACAGGCTTCACCAGTTCTATAACTGCCTGCCTGAATTAAAATAATAATAATAATAATAATAAATTAATCAAATCATTTATTGCACAACCAGCGTTACACTCACATTGTGAATAAAATTCATGGTTCCTGAAGATGGGTAACCTGTGTATCGGAACCAGAGCAGTGCTTTTAAATTATACAGGAAATTACAAAACGCAAGAAGAACACGTAAAATAAAATATTAGGAAAAATTCAAAAACATTTAATGTTTGTCCTTTTAATCCAGCGATAGTCTTGGTTAGTACTACTAGGAAGGGGTATGGAAATATAAACATTACAATTCTGGCTATTTATAAACATACTTATAAATCAGTAGAGAACTTATACAAATTAATTTATTTCTATGACATTATTGCTCGTTAAATGACAGTCTCTTTTAAAAAATAAAGTCCTAACCTAATCTTGTATACTTCTTTTTCTTGTAGCCACATTCTTCAAAATGTCTGCTGCAAACGTACGTGATTTTGTTCAATACCAATTTGACCGTGAAGCCATGCCGTCTATCCACATTTGTTGCATTGTGCTATCTTCGGGTATCCTGAAATAAATAATTATTAGTTAAAAACCGCCATAATCAGTCCAAACGTTAATTTTATTTATGACAGATCTACACCCTTGAAGTTCTTTATTACTTTGACAGCAAACCGTAGATATAGAATCCAGTACTGGACACCTTTTTTCCCAATAATGACGCGATTTGTTTGCTACATTATTATTATATTACTACACGTAGATTGTGCAGTGAAAACTATTCAAGTTCATTTTATATAAGATATATGAACCTATCTTATTACAAGTTCTAAATTTTAGGAAAATAGGTGGAATTATAAAATAATATCAAAACCCCTTGTGGTAGTTTTTTAATTTATCATGCTGAATCTATAAATATATCAATGCAACGAATAGATTCAAACAGGAAAAATTTAATCAATAATCATCAACAATCGAATTGGTAACTTAATAGAACGTTACTGAATCGGGCTTTCAAACGTTAATTAACATTAACAAAAGTTAATTAATGGAATAAACACAAGAAAAAAAAAATACTAAGTATTGATAACTTTTTCACTGAGGTTGTGGAAACGCCCATCCCTATCGCCCTAACATAAACAACAAACTTGTTACTGTGATAAAATTGATTATACTCATGATTTATTAACTTTGAAACACTATTCTAAAATGATATTAAAGCTATGTTGCAATTCCAGTAGGTCGTACTTAAAATTAAAGGGAAAAAACCATTATAAAGTACACAAAATTGAGTCTTACCGATGGAAGCTGATGAAGGTGGTTTCGTTTTCTCGGGTCGGGTTTAGAAATAAGCTACCTCAATCTGGAGAAACTGAACATATGGAGGGGTTCAGTAGGCTATACTGAAGTCCCCTGTATCGATTTTAGCTGCCGGAGACGAGCAGATATTTTCTATTGCTTTTACAAAAAACTTCGGAAAAATAGATAAAACGGAACGTTTCTGCTCAAATTTCTAACTTTCATGGGTCACCCTCCTTCCCCCCTCCCCTGCCCCCTAACCCGAAACCCCTATTGAGGTAGCTTATTTATAAACTGCGCCCGTTTTCTCTTCGGGAGAAGGTTGGCATTGAAGGTTGATTTGGCAGTGTGTTAGACAACAGATGTTGGAGTGCGTCGTCTCCAAAAACCTTGTGTTTTTTGGGTTGTTTTAAGACAATCCGAAGTGGATTTCAGTCGATATTCGTAATATGGAGTATACGTAAAACACCGGAATGGAGTGTGTGATATTGGGATGTAAAACCCATTATGGAGAAGAGAAAACAAAACCACCTTCATCAGCTTCCATCGGTAAGACTCAATTTTGTGTACTTTATAGTGGTTTTTTCCCTTGAATTTTAACTATGACCAACTGGTATTGCAGCATAGCTTTAGTATCATTTAAGAATAGTGTTTCAAAGTTAATAAATCATGAGTATAATCAATTTAATCACTGTAACAAGTTTGTTGTTTATTTTAGGGTGATAGGGATGTGCGTTTCCACTACCTCAGTGAAAAAGTTATCGATACTTAGAAGTTGTTTTTATTTGTGTTTATTCCATTATATAATATATAATGGAATAAACACAAGAAATAAAAAAAAACTTCTTCTCTAACATATTATGTTAATTAACTTCTGAAAGCTCGATTCAGTAACGTTCTATGGAGTTACCAATTCGATTGTTGATGATTATTGATTGATATTTTTCGTGTTTGAATCTATTGATTGCATTGATATATTTATAGATTCAGCTTGATAAATTAAAAAACTACCAAAAGGGGTTTTGATATTATTTTTATTTACAATAATTCCACCTACTTTCATAAAATTTAGAATTTTTAATAAGATAGGTTCATATTATATATTATAGAAAATGAACTTGAAGAGTTGTCACTGCACAATCTACGTGTAGTAATATAATAATAATGTAGCGAACAAATCTAACAGTCTCACTGTGCATGTTATCGAACTCTTCCTTAATGGGTTCAGCGATTTTGTGAGTTTGTGTATTTGCAACATATAGGTAAGTGAGAACAAGAATTCGGAGAGCTGAGAATTTATCGTAGTGTTAATAGATATGGCACACCAACGTTTGCGGCGCCAGCTAATACCATATAATATTAATATGGACTGCTATATTTACAGAATGTTTAGTTAAGGAATAAATAATATCGACGTTTTCGTGTTGAATGTCCCATCCTTATGGATTTCTACTTTTGTCTATGACTAAGACTTTCTATGTGCAACCTAGTACGATTGTAAAATTTCGAGTGTACGAGTTGTCCCTTTCTGGCACAAAGAATCATCGTAAGAGTAACAAGGAAAGCTATTCAATAATTACTTTTTATTTTAAGGCTCCTTCTATGCTTTAGTACTTATTCTGAGAGTTCTTAATCTGAGAAACAAACCTAAAGAAGAGATGCCAGCCTACAAAATGCTATGGTGTTACCAGAGTAAATAGAAACCTGAGCCGTTCAAGTGATTGGAGAAAACACACAACGTGACAAGGTGTGCATCGTTAAAATCCTAACTTTAGTTCGAAACTTTAAATATGTAGGCATTTATAAATTGGCAGGAAGTCCCAAACCGTTGAAAAATGTTATCTACTACGTTAAATGGTTAAAACTATATCGTTCGTAAGCGTACCGACACTCGGACCGTAGTGGCCCGAGGCGCGACTGTTCTTTAAAGATCTTGCGTCGCGCCTAAAATTAAAATTAATTAATTTATACATAATTCAATTCAATTCAATGTATTTCAACGTAAAGAATTTACATTCTGTTTGCTGAATGTCAAAGTACAATATAACATGAAAGTGAAAGCCGCCGCCTTCGGGCCGTAATGTAGTGGAGAAAAAGGCAGCGGGAAAAAAACTCCACGAGGAAAAAAACTCCATAATTATACTATTTTTATTTTTAATGCACTAACCCGTGCTAAGGAACAAATTTAAAAACCTATTTAGAGGCTAAAAATGGTACGGATAGCCAGAGGTTGCGGGTTCGAATCCCGGCATGGGTGATTTTTTTAGCCTCTAAATAGGTTTTTAAATCCATAATTATATTTAGGTTTCTTTTGTTAGTTTTTAGATTTAGCTTATAAATAGAATATCTTTTACTGTACACCAGGAAAAACAGACAAAATAATTAACAAATAATTACAAAGATACAGCGTACCTATATAAGTGAAGTGAATTAACTGTTGTGTCGGCTAGCGTTGACCATAGCATAAGATACTAGAGTCATGTTTTTTTCGATTTGGTTACTGTTGTCCTAATATTGCTCATGCTTAAGTAATGTAATTTTAGTTAACAAAAAAATTTGGCGCGTGGCGTTATAATCATAAAACACAATGTTTCTATTATCATGTTCCCCTCAAAAATGGTAAACTGATTCCAAGTCACCCTGTTGTGGTGATTATGCAAGTTGGGCAATAAGACAGTGTTAAGAGTTTAGTAATTTAGTTCCTACCTACCTACTACATGAACCCTCAGTTTAATCGCTCACAAAGTGTGCTCTACAAACTTTTAAAATCATCACTCTTGCCGCTTCGCGCTAACTAATTACAATTTCCCTTTTAATCCAAGACTTCGATAATGTCTGATGTAACTTCTGATGTCTGTTATTAACAATTGCCTCTTCAGCCATTAAACTTATGCGAAATTTCCTTTACAGTAATACAGGAGCCGCCTTACGAAATCCAGGAGTCCGGTAGCGCGTCCATCGACATACCCATCCACGTCTATCTGAAGCACAGCCTCAAACCAAAGAAGATTAAACTCCGGTACAGTCTACATATAGAGAATATTATAACCAGTAGCACGGAGACCAGCTGCGTCTACTACGACTTTGAGAACCCATCCGAGCTCCTCAGAAAGTCACTAATGAAAGGAGGAGGTGAGGTCATAGCGAAGACGGGCAGCCTCATGAACGGGCTTGGGAAAACCTCGTTGCTAGTCATATCTGACAGCGACGGAAAGCCCCACAAGCATGCGAGTACAAAAACTAAAAGGTACAAGTTTGTCGAGCCTGTACAATGCAAACGAACGCCGAAGAATGGGGGAAAATTGCACGAGGTTTGCCCTAAATGTGGGGACGCTACTCAAGTTGACTTCAGGAAACTGCTGAAATCAGTGTCGATGACTAATTCTGAGATTGACTTAGTGTCGCAGTTGTATCTCTCGTACAGCAGCTACGAGAAGTCTGTGGACGCAATAGTACTGCCGCCTTTATCGGATCCTATTTACAAAATTCCCGAGTTGCCATTTTCGTTACGAAGTAGTGTGGAAGCGGACTATTCTTTACAGTGACTTTCGGCGTCATCTTGTGTGCCATTTTGAACTGTGTGCTGTGCCTTGCCGGCTTGCTTGACTGACTCAGCAGCGGGCTGGCTTCCTAAGTTAAATATTAGATAGATAAATATAGTATACTTAGTTCTAGTTATCGGAAATTATTTGTGCTAGCGAAATGTTGAATTGAAATTGGGATGAAAAGTTTTCGTAACTACAAAGTGTTATAAATATTTCATGTTTTGAGCTAAAGCATAAGAACTGGTATCGCCAAAAAAAATTATATTGAAAACGTCATTTAGCGTTATTTACTATCATTTGGCAAGTAGGTACTCTACATCGCTTAGGGGACGTCCATTAAATTTGTGAGGTTTTTTTTTCTATTTTAGAGACTGATCTTCCTAAATTTCTTAAATATATTTTTGTGGACAAAAAAACGCAATCATAATACATTTTATGAGTAGCAAAGTTGACCTCAATGATATTTTTAAGCCACGTAATGGACGCCCCGTAAAAGTTATTAGAGTAATAGAATATAGATTAATATGTAAAATAATTAATCTTTAAGTTCCCAGCTAAGTAGACCAAATCATGCTAGTACAGTCGTCACCAGATCGGCCTTTATGTTTGTGTTGTAAAATCGTTCTTATCGTAACTGCGTTAGAGCACGTACCCATATCAATTCGACTTGTTGTCGACTGTATGTTAGCAATTTCTCTATAAGCATAAGTTTGACTTTTATATCGCCAAAAGAAGAATACTAAGTATACCTGCCATTGGTACGTTACTCATGACAAATTGTACTTGGTTGTTAAAGGCGAGACAAAGGAAATACAGGCTCAATACAAACAAATTGCATCAAAGGCCTACGATTCTGCGCACCTAATTCTGTTGAAAACGATTGGAATCGCGTAACATAGGCTCTACCTCTGTGTTACGCTCACTTAATCCTGAGCAATTATAATCGTCTGTCAAATTCCACACTAATTGCTATCGTAAATGTCAGGACTCCAGCAGGATTTGGTGCCAATAATTAGCTCGTGTCAGTCCAGTGACGGACATAAGTTTCCTTTACACCTCGGCAATCCTCAACAGTAGAAGGGTGTCGCACTGCATGCTACGAGTATGTTCTATAAAAAATACAAAATTCCAAATACGGGCTATACGAGTAGACTTAGGGCTGATTTTTCAGTCGTCAGATAACTTTTATCTGAGGAATAAAAATGGCAGTTTGACATAATTTTCATACATAAGCTGTCAAACCGCCATATTTATTCCTCAGATAAAAGTTATCTGACTATTGAAAAATCAGCCCTTAGTAAAATTCTTATTTCAAAAATCGATGGTAGGTACTGCGTCCTCTATACGAGTAGAATTAGTGAAATTCTCATTTCAAAAATCGATGGTACGAGTATGTACTGGGTCCTCGTCTCCTTATGCGTCGCTGCCGCCGTGTCAAAAATCCTTCATTCTTTGACTTTTGGAATGATGCGGTGACGAGAAACACCCTTAGAATACTTAAGTTCGTTTTTCAGTCTTATTATAATAGTTTATTTGCCATTTATTAATGTTACTTTTTATTGAAAATTGTTTTTTAAACGTGTGCTGTGAGTTATGAGATCTCAATGTTAAGATTATTTGCTTAAGTACACAGGTAATAAGTAAGACAAGTCATCAATGAAATTGTTCATACTATTTTAGAAACCTATTCATACTATTTTAGTAACCGATATTACCTATAATAATAAGTATTATAGTCATGGTTGTTCGGTATCTATTTATATTCCGTGTTGGATATGATCTCCCTGGATGTAAAGTATTTTGAAAATAGAGTAAGATCGATGTCAAGAAATAAAACTCCCTCATCATCATCATCTTACTCAGCCGGTATCAGTCCACAGCTCTCACTATAGAGGGACTCATTCTCCCTCTCTACCAAAACATGCCACTGAGCCCGATCTTCGGCCCTCCTCCTCCAGTCACTCCCTAATTTACCTTATTCATTTGACACTATTCTCTTAAGACAAAAAATCGAAAATCGAAAAAATCGAAATCGTAAGTTAATCCTTTGTCCAATCAATAAATCCAATTTACTTTATTTCACCCTTCGAATATAAAGTATTAGGTACGTATCTATTTCTTTGGCGTCACCGTTTTTTGTATATTCCAACTATATATGTAATTATAAGCCTCCACCAATCCGGACTTGGCCCCGTGGTGGAGTGGCCTATATCTTCCTCAGGGAAGAGACCCGTGCCCCTCGGTGAGGATATCATGGGTTGATAATGATGATGAATTATATATGTCACTGTCAGCATACTGAGGCCTGTTTCATACAACTACAATTCTTGGTTAACCACGACTGTTCGATGTACACTGCCAATTCGATTAACCTACAGATTAAGTAGTGGACTTTGCTACGAAATGTAGGTACCTCGATGGTCTTAATAAACTACGATCGCAGTTTCATTACACTCGGTCCTGATCGTAGAAGGATGCGTAATATAAGTTTTATAAACTGCTTACATCCAGGGAAAGATGAATAATGTGTATCAGAAATAAAGGTAAGTAGTGCAAGCACGTGCGCTATCTGCTATTTACTTTAGTTATTTACTTACTATGTCAGTTACATATTCACATTTTTTGCAAGACATTGTAGGTAAGTTATTTCATTTACAGGGATAAAACAACCTAAAATTGGGGTCTTCATTCGAAAATGGTGAAGTTTCACTCATTCATCTGGAAAGTTTTCAGATGTTGAGGGATATGGCTATACCCTATGAAATTAGGGAATTACACAAATCAGAAACGTGACGACTTTTTAACTGCACTTTATCGAAATAAAGGCAAATGTGATTTGAGAATTTACCTAACAGTTCTTAGGTAAGTCGTTTCCACGAAGGTTTCTTAGAAAGCATAATTTTCAATCATTGTATCTGTGTAAGCCAGAGCCCTATTACATTGAGGAAATCGATTAATAGTACTAATAGTTTTGCTACGACAATTCGATGTTAGTTTCATAGTCGATTTTTACCCACAGATCAAGAAGATTGTACTAATCAGCTCTGCAATGTAAATCGAACTGTCATAATAAACTATGAATCCGCTATTTGACTCTCTTTGCAAGTAAGTCTTAAAAGGTAAATATCTCTTCCATTAGACCAAAAAAATATTTTAGTATATTTTTTGAGGACCTAAAAGCAACCAAAAAATATATAACTTTGCTTTGCTATACAGCCAAAAACGCGGTCAGCCATTTTTGTCTATGGTTTGAATACCCAGAAGTCTTGTAAACAAAGTTTGACATTAAACAACTGTGTGAGTGATTTGTGTTTGTGAGCATAGTGACAACCGACAACGACGAAACCATGATTTCATGCAAAATATAGCAATTATCATTATTGCGTTGTTTGAGAATGCAAAAACATGTCAATAAAGAACTCCGGGAAGTTGTGGATTCGTGTACCCAGTGAAATAAACACACGAAAAAATTGGCTCAAACTTGCCAAAAGAGAAACTCAGGTGTATTTGCGTGAAGATCACTTTGATGTAAGTCCTATAATAATCAATGTCCACTGGTTCTGGCTGACAAATGTTTGTTTACAATCGAAAGATAACATATTTCAGTTTCATAAGTTAAAATACTACAGGAATTAAGTAGGTATTCATTTATCACATCAAATTTGGTACGAGTCAAATGGCGGATTGTAGACTTTGAAACGCGGCTCAAATGCCTTAACTATGTAAATAGGTACCTACATATTCGAAAATACGCTAATGTACCTATTGGCAAAGGCATAACGGTGAATTTGGATCGCCCGTATAAAGTTTGCGCTGTTACAGTTTTGTATTTTACTGGAACAAGCAACTATGCAAGCATAAAATAGTAATTTTATCAAGAACTATTACAGGGTCTTTAATGTTATTCGTTTACTGTAGCTAAATTAATGTAAAAAACTAGATCCTAAGTCGACGTTGTTATTGAATTGAAATATATTTTTATATGAGATATTATAAGTGTTTTATTTTAGTCAATAATCAAGCGATCGATCGAACAAGTTTATTTTCAATACTACACAACCCTAAATGCTGTAAGAACAGTGAATATATGTTGCAACGGTAGGTAAAAGGAAGGGAAGATTGATCGATCGATGATATCAACCCTTTTATGTCCCCACAGCGCTCGTGGCCTAGTTGAACCGAGTGATTTGAATCAATCACTTGAGTTAAGTAACAACAAGCGCGGTCAGGTGCAGGATGGGTGACCGTCCCGTAACTACGGTACCTCTAGTGGCATTTTTCCGAGCCCTTCCGTGCTTTGCAAGGCACGCTATGCCGTTGGTGCCGGCTGTCATGTAATGGCAGTCGTTAAGCTATGTCAGAGGCCTTATGGGGGTGGCTTGATAACTTCTGACAGTAAAACCCACCGCTGTCTGACAACCCTCTACCAACCCGGACTTTGCCCCCGTGGTTGAGTGTGGCCTAACCTTTTGCGATGCAGGAAGAGACTCGTGCCCCAGCAGTGAGGATAAAAACGTTGATATCGATGTCCCCACAGCTGGGGCACGGGTCTCATCCTGCATCGCAGGAAGGTTAGGTCATACTAGGTAAAAATCACGGGAATGAAATGATAAATCAGCACCCACATTAACTTAAAATTAAACACTACGGAATAAATGGGAATAGCTTAAAACTTATGAGATAATATTTAGGAGGGAGGATACAAAATGCCGTTATAAATAAAACAAAACCGACAGGGTCAGAGGTTAAGATGCCAGGCCTTTTAAATCATCCAAAAATATAATATATACAGGGTGTCCCAAGAAATAGTGTCAAGCGGAAGTCCAAGGACAGAATACCCCTAGGGGTACCCGAATTACCCCCATGTATGTTCCGCGACTTTTTGTAGTTTTCGAGATAAGATTTTTTTTCATATTTTTTTGTTAAACCTTGGCTTATTTGACATTATTGGTCACAGAGACATCAATTGTTGAGATACAAGCTTGATTTTTTTTTCTGAAATAGGTGAACAGTAGCACTTGCAAAAACAAAAGCAATTGTGAGCCGATATGCTACTATTAAGCCATTAAAAAAATGTTGAATCCTAAGTTTGTTAAAATGTTTAAATTAAAATCTCTTTTGAAACGATTTAAAAAAAACTTATCAAAAAAATGTCTCCAAAATTATTTTTAAAAACTTGCCAATTTCGTCAGCTATTTGCCATGTAAATTTGATTGAGCTATCTCCACGACTTCATACTTGAAAAAATGTTTGAAACACAGTAAGTCGAAAAAACTTAAAAGATTGGGCCGAATAAAACTAAAAAAATGTTATTATTGATTGTTTATTATTAGATCACAAAAAATTTTCGAAATGTCGCCCTTCCTGCTCGATACAAAGTCTACATCGCCTTAAAAAAAAATCTTGTAGTCTACAAGACCATGTTAACAGGTCTATTGCGTGACGTCACTCAATGCACGGGACAGTTGAGCTGTAAGGGTGATGATTATGAGTGCAATTCTCGGAGTTTGCTACCTGAGTTGCGGCAAGGCAAGGGGAAGCGTGAGGTGAGGGAGCGGGGTTAGCGTTGGTCCGTTGTGTTCGGCGGCTACCGGTCAGTTGACCATTTGCTTGCATTTGCGCCCGACGTTACCTCTTTACTAGAGATCTTTAATTTAAACATTTTAACAAACTTAGGATTCAACATTTTTTTAATAGCTTAATAGTAGCATATCGGCTCACAATTGCTTTTGTTTTTGCAAGTGCTACTGTTCACCTATTTCAGAAAAAAAAATCAAGCTTGTATCTCAACAATTGATGTCTCTGTGACCAATAATGTCAAATAAGCCAAGGTTTAACAAAATAATGTGAAAAAAAATCATATCTTGAAAACTACAAAAAGTCTCGGAACATACATGGGGGTAATTCGGGTACCCCTAGGGGTATTCTGTCCTTGGACTTCCGCTTGACACTTTTTCTTGGGACATCCTGTATTTATTCATAATATAAAGTTAGTTTATTTATTTCTTTAAAATTTCATAACTCCCTAAAATTCCTACCTTATTTCTAGTTGTGTGAACTAGCTACGATAATTTGTTGTAGGTTTTATCCACAAGATTTTTTCGTCAGGTACGTTAATACTATATTGGTACGATAATTCACCCGCACTCGCCTGGCAATCCTGAGTGTACGAGCAACAAGAGTCAACAGACAGATTCCTTGAAATACTCCTCTTGCTTTCGTGTTAAATTTATATTATTGTAAATAAAATGGATCGTGGATCAAGGCGGAGGCCTTTTGAGTTTTCCAATGCGAAAAAGCACACGAAAGAAATGGCTCTAAGCAATAAGGCCGCCAATTGTACTGTATCTTTGTAATTATTTTTTGTTTGTTTTTCCTGGTGTACAATAAAGAATATTCTTTCTCAGCTTACAGCACACCTACAGTTAAATTTTTGTTTTATTTTAATAAATTATTTTACGGGCGAGCCAGTGACAGAAAATCAACTCTTCCATGAAAGTCAGGGACAAATAAATCCGCAGTGTTTCTGTTAAATTAAATAACATTGCTTGAAATTGATGTTTGTTTTATTGAAAACCGCAGTGGGCAAATGATTCATTTTCTAAGGGCTTGACGGTTTCACGGTACAGCATTTGTGCTAATTTAATGATCAAGTAATTGAAGATATTTTTTTTTTATTTACAACTGATTTACGTAACTGATTAAAGTGGTCGTATGTATAGGTTGACGTGCTGTCGACTGTACCTGCCTCTATGCAGGATACTTGTTATCAATATACCCATTTATTTATACTCGTGCCGATTTTGTCGTTTTAACCCTGTATTACATTTTAAGTACAAAAACAAATAATAATGTACCGATTCTAATACCATCTAATACCAATTGTTTCTCGCGCTAGCCTATGTTTGAGTTAAATACCGTCTTATTAAAATTAAAAAAACCTTTTGATTTCTTACAAATTCCTGTTTACTTAGCTCTATTGAAGTCTTCTGGCAGTTTCACATAAATTATGTTCTAATTCTATTCAAATGCCGCGGTCGTGCATTGTGAACTAAAAGCAAACTTGGTTAGACAAAGAAAATTAATAAAGTTAGGTACACCACTAGCCAAGGTTAAAAAACACGCACCCGAAAACTATGAAAACGCCTAAATAAACAGTAATTCGAAGTTACGCAAATACTCCACTTACTCAATAAGACAATAGAAATCAGGGTCTTATTATTTTCTCACCTTGTAAAACCAGTTGGGTTTCAGTTTTAAAATTTTCTTTTATTTCTGAGGAATGATACAGCTTTCATCAAGAAGAAAACACATTCTATTTCTCTATTTACAAGTTTTAATCAACAAACTTAGGATAATAACAAAAAATATAATTGGAATAATTGGAACTTTCTGTACGCGGTAAATTTTTCAATATGCAGATCAATGGTTTAGCTTTGGGTGCAACGTTTTAATCCACCGATATACCAAAGAAGAGTATGATCTTATAACGTATACTTTACTTTAACCTACTTAACGTACGCACGACTACCGCATTTCACGTTCTCAGGCCAGTCACAATATCCATTGGGATTGTACAGCAGACCAGCTTGGCAGTCCAATACTACAGGTCTGCCTGCGAAACACTTATAGAACTGAGCGCAGTTTTCAGCGGGGACAAGTACACCGTTAGAACCTTCAGCTGCGCAGATCTTAGCTGCATCGTTGTCTACTGGGATTTGAGGTGTTTCGTCGGGTTTTTCAGCGGCCTCTTCGGATTTTGCCTCCTCTTCGGAAGCGGCCTCTTCAACATCAGGGACGGATCTGTCGTCACAATTCACGTTCTCTGGCCAGTCGCAATAACCAGCAGGATTATAATTCAAACCAGCTTGACACTCGAATACTGCGGCCACACCATCGCCGCACTTGTAGAACTTGTTGCAGTCAGCGTGAGGAATCGGCTTACCATTCGATCGATCAGCTGCGCAGATCTTAGCTGCGTTGTCATCAACTGGTTTTTCGGATGACGCAGGAATTTCTTCAGGTTTTTCTTCAGCCTCTTCGGATTTGGCCTCCTCTTCGGATTTCGACTCCTCTTCAACATCGGGGACGGATCTATCGTCGCAATTCACATTCTCTGGCCAATCGCAATAACCAGCAGGATTATAATTCAGACCAGCTTGGCACTCGAATACCGCGGCCACACCATCGCCGCACTTGTAGAATTTGTTGCAGTCAGCGTGAGGAATCAGCTTACCATCCGATCGTTCAGCTGCGCAGATCTTAGCTGCGTTGTCATCAACTGGTTTTTCGGAAGACGCAGGAATTTCTTCAGGTATTTCTTCAGCCTCTTCGGACTTTGCTTCCTCTTCGGTTTTTGCCTCCTCTTCAACATCGGGGACGGATCTATCGTCGCAATTCACGTTCTCTGGCCAGTCGCAATAACCAGCAGGATTATAATTCAGACCAGCTTGGCACTCAAATACTACGGCAACGCCATCGCCGCACTTATAGAATTTATTGCAGTCAGCGTGAGGGATCAATCTTCCATCCGAACGTTCGGCTGCGCAGATCTTAGCTGCGTTGTCATCAACTGGTTTTTCAGAAGTAGCTGGAGTTTCTTCAGGTTTTTCCTCAGCCTCCTCGGACTTAGGATCCTCCTCTGTACCGGGAATGGATCTGTCATCGCAGTTAACGTTCTCTGGCCAATCGCATAAACCAGCAGTATTGTACAGTAGACCAGCTTGGCACTTGAATAGCACAGCCTTGCCTTCAGAGCACTGATAGAAATGAGCGCAGTCTGCAGCCGGGAGTAGAAGCCCGGTGGGCCCCGTAGCGCAAAGAGCAGTCACTTCTTCAGGAACTTGCGGCTTTTCAACGGGAGTCTCCCCGGTTTCTCCATTAGGAACATTCCTGTCGTCGCAATTTACGTTCTCAGGCCAGTCACAGAAGCCCGCGATGTTGAAGACCAGGTTAGCCTGGCAGTTCAGCGTAATGGGCTTGCCTTGGGAGCACATGTAGTACTGGTTGCAGTCCTCGGCAGGGGCCAGAACGCCGTCCGAACCCTCAGCGGCGCATAATTCGTTAACGCTTCTGGCCCAGGCCACCGAAGCGCATAGCAACACGATGAGAGACTTTTCTGGAAAACAAAAGTAATTATATTGTAAAAACCTATTTAGAGGCTAAAAATTCCACCCATGCCGGGACTCGAACCCGCGACCTCTGGCTATCCGTGCCAGCGCTCTATCCAACTGAGCTAATGGGCGACTCACCGGCATCAGTGAAATTTCGAACCTCTTTACACTATTCTCTGTATTACGTACAGGCAGCGACATCTGGCTTAAGTAAATTGCATCACTTACAGCCCCGACTACCTACTTTGCAGTTAGGTTTTTACATCGGAATGATATCGCCGTACCCACATCACCCACATGATTATACTATTTTTATTTTTAATGCACTAACCCGTGCTAAGAACAATTTTAAAAACCTATTTAGAGGCTAAAAATTCCACCCATGCCGGGACTCCAACCCGCGACCTCTGGCTATCCGTGCCAGCGCTCTATCCAAGTGAGCTAATGGGCGACTCACCGGCATCAGTGAAATTTCGAACCTCTTTACACTATTCTCTGTATTACGTACAGGCAGCGACATCTGGCTGAAGTAGATTGCATCACTTACACCCCCGACTACCTACTTTGCAGTTAGGTTTTTACATCGGAATGATATCGCTGTACCCACATGATTATACTATTTTTATTTTTAATGCACTAACCCGTGCTAAAGACAATTTTAAAAACCTATTTAGAGGCTAAAAATTCCACCCATGCCGGGTGCAAAACCTAAACCTAACTTCAAAGTAGTGCACTAAAAATAAAAATAGTATAATCATGTGGGTACAGTGATATCATTCCGATGTAAAAACCTAACTGCAAAGTAGGTAGTCGGGGCTGTAAGTGATGAAATGAAATGAAATGAAATGAAATGAAATGAAATGAAATGAAATGAAATGAAATGAAATGAAATGAAATGAAATGAAATGAAATGAAATGAAATGAAATGAAATGAAATGAAATGAAATGAAATGAAATGAAATGAAATGAAATGAAATGAAATGAAATGAAATGAAATGAAATGAAATGAAATGAAATGAAATGAAATGAAATGAAATGAAATGAAATGAAATGAAATGAAATGAAATGAAATGAAATGAAATGAAATGAAATGAAATGAAATGAAATGAAGGGACGGATCCCGTATTAGCAGTTTTGGGGTCGGGCGACGGATCGCCCGAAACAGTGAATATTTTGGTGAAACGCGGTGTCGTGAAAGTGCACTGCAGGTAGGTAGCTTTCTGGAGAAAGAGGTTTTTATATCTTCGTGTGAAGTGTGAGATAAGTTCCGGGACGGATCCCGTATTAGCAGTTTTGGGGTCGGGCGACGGATCGCCCGAAACAGTGAATATTTTGGTGAAACGCGGTGTCGTGAAAGTGCACTGCAGGTAAGTAGCTTTCTGGAGAAAGAGCTCTTGGGGATAGACGGGGAAGTCTAGGATTCCCCAAACTTCAGTGCACCCATCCTGAACGGGGCCGGCTGCCATGTAGGGAGGCGTCGACGCGGACAGACTTTGTAAGTGTTAGCATTAGTTTTTAGTATTAGTTTTTAATTGGGTCCTTTACCCAACATTTGCTGGTAGCAGAGCAGTGGTTAATCCCTTAACTTTGTGGAAAACACACACTTTGTATGTTAACTTTTCCCATACTTTTGTAGGTTACTTTTGTATGTTACTTTTGTAGGCTATTTGGTAACTTTTTTTACAACTTGTGCTTTATTTGTAACAGTAAAGTGGCATATATTGTTTGCAATTGATCTATGAGTTATTATTTGCAATTGTTGTATATTAATAGCAAATAGTAGTAATTAGTTATAAGTAAATATTGTTGTTTCAAGCGGTTTCCTTCGAGAATCTGACAGAGAAAGAAATAAATAGAAGAATTGCCATCTCATGGAGGAAATACTGGTCTTTAAAAGAAATCATGAAAAATAATAAGATTCATATAAAGATCGAAAGGAAACTGTATGAAGTGGCAATTCTCCCCTGCCTGACTTACGGATGCCAAACATGGGCTCTAAGAAAAGAGGACGAGAGGAGACTTGCCATACATCAGAGAAAAATGGAGAGAAGCATGCTAAACATTAAACTATCCGACAAAAATACCAACGAGTCAATACGAAAAAGAACTAAAATAACAGACATTGTAACAAGAATCAGAGAACTAAAATGGAAATGGGCAGGACATGTATGTAGAATGGATAACAACAGAAGGGCGAAAAAGGTGACTGACTGGTATCCCCGAGATGGGAAAAGAAAAGTGGGAAAACCAAGGCGAAGATGGGAAGATATTTTCAAGCAGAGATGTAGTCCAAACTGGAGAAAGCAAGCCAGAGACAGAGAAGAGTGGAGGAAACAGGGGGAGGCCTACGCCGAGGAGGCGACTTCCATAAATAATGTTAACAAATAATAATTAATTAATAAACTGTATAATCAAATTAATAGTATTTAAATGCATGAAATAATAATATTGAAATTAATATTTTTATGTAATTGATTTATTTATGGATGAATTAAAGGCTTTTTTATTTTATTTTATTTAAATATTGTTGTTTGCATTGCTAGTTTGTAGTACTAACTAGTTCTAAACAACTAAAGTTGTTTGTTGGTTGCCCTGCTAGTGTGAGCTTTTTTCTCATCACTGTGTTTGATTATTTTTTTGGTGATCCATGCGATGGCGAGGGCTACACTAGCCAATGAACTGCGGTGGTTTTTCGCTGTTCAGGGACTGCTGTCTCGGACTGACAGGGATGATGCCATCCTTGAGCGAGCGCAACAATTGGGGCAACGCACGGCCACGGCTGAGGTAGCCGTGATAGCGCTGGCAGATAGTCATCCAGCGCCCAGCCCTGAGTTATTCTCGGGCTACGAGCGGGATCTGGCCCAAATAATGGAGATAGAGAACTCCGTGGTCCAGGCGGCCTGCGACATACGGAGACGACAGTCAGGTGTTACTGCACCAAGTAAGCCCCTACCTGCGGAAGGGTCCGCGGTCACGGGCAGGCTTCCCACTCTCCAGCTCACTCACTTCAGTGGAGCTGTTGAGGAGTGGGTTGCTTTTAAAAATGTTTACCTCGCCGGTTGATTCCAGGCGGGATTTGACACCGGGACAGAAGATGGCTTACCTTTTGTCAACTTTGGAGGGCGAGTCGAGGGCATCGTCCAGCATCTGAAATTCATGGACGACCACTACGAGACAGCATGGGAGCTGTTCAACAAGCGTTACCAGAACGCTCCTCTGCTGGCGGACGCACATGCAGGTCAGTTGTTGGGCCTACCAAAGGTCACCAACCGGGCACATTTGCGGGGGCAGCTGTTGACACCGGTCACTGTTGCATGTAACGCGTTACGAACGCTAAATTTGCCCGTGGATGAGTGGTCCTTTCTATTAGTCCACATAATTTTGACTAAGTTACCGGCCGACATCCGCGTACGGTTTGAACGGGAGTCGGCAGAAAGGGACGGCGATGGATTACCCAAGTTCACGGACTTAATGAAGTTCTTGGAGTTTGAGGCCAGGGTAATGGAGAAATCACAGCCGGACTTGGGTCAGTCATCGGCGCCAACGTGTAGGTGTGGCGCCTCACAGGGGCGCAGGGCGTGCCAGCCAGCGCCGCCGCCGCGAGCACGCAGTAGGGCGCGCTTGGCGGCACTGGCAGCGGCCGGGAGAGACTCGGCATGTTTGCAATGTGGCCACATGGGGCATACTCTGCTGAAGTGTCACGACTGGCAAGGTTTGCCAGTAACTGATAGGCGGCGCATGGTAAAGCGCAACAGCCTGTGCTTTGGCTGTCTGGGGGACCACTTTCAACGAGATTGCCCCAGGCCCCAGCCTTGTCGTGCGTGCTGTGGGCCGCACCACTTATTGTTGTGTGCCAATAGGTCGGGGATGAACTCTTCGACGGCACAACCGTGGCGCCCTACGGGCGGGGGTCCCTCAGGGCGAGGCCCCCGTCTGACGAGAGGAGGTCGGGGGTGTACTCTCCGACGGCGCAGCAACGGCGCCCTACGGGCGGGGGCCCCTCAGGGCGAGGCCCGCCGTCTGACTGGAGGAGGAGTCCTCCACAAGGCGCGCCGCCACACCGGGAGGAGTTGTACCAGGTACCTGCGCGGGGGCCCATGGGGGGCCCCGCGCCTGCCGGTTACCATGCAGCCGGTACGAGTGTGAGTTGGGCCCCTATGGGCGGGGCCCGACGGTTGATTTGAGGAGAGGTTCTCCTTCCTGCGCACCGGTTCCTGCGCGCGCTAGCGTGGAGCACAGCGGCTCAGGGGTGCCGCAGCGGTACTCTCCGCCGTGCCATGAGTACCCACGGCTGGAGTACTACCCGCCGTATTACAGGTACGGTAGGGCTGCAGGGTATACTCTGCCTAGGATGGCGATGTGCACTCGCCAGCCACATTACGAGCAGGGGCCCCCCTACGGGAGGGGGAGTCTGTAGCTAGTCGGCCCTATGCAAGCGCAGAACCGAGGACGGTTCTGTTGCCCACTGCAGTGGTCCACGTATGGGGCCCGCAGGGAGATTCGGTTACTGTCAGGGCCCTGCTGGACTCCGGGGCCCAGGGATGTCTACTATCAAAACGAGCAATTGAGTTTAGGGCTGGGTGCCCCCTCGGTGCCCCTCTTGGGAATTGGTGGTGTGAAGGTTCCGAGTCTGGCGGGGCAGACGTACTTTACATTTTCGTCGGTACACTCTTCTACGCTGAGGATTTTGGCCATGGTCATGGTAATGGATACCATTGTAGGATGGCAGCCATCTACAGATCTGTCCTCAGGTGTACGGTCGTGCAGGTTGGATCTAGATCTGGCCTATCCACTTTTCTACCATCCCGCTCCAGGGGACCTACTCCTGGGCTCGGATTATTAGGATGGATCCTACTAGGCACCCAGAAGGTTCTGGGGCCCTCTTCACTGGTGGCGGTGTCGACAATTTATGCATTTTCTGTAATGGGGCCAGTCTTTGAGGACTCGACTCCCGACGAGTCGAAGGTCATCGCGTCTGCATCTTTTGCCAAGACGATGCAAAGATTTTGGGAAATTGAGGAGCCTTCCAGCCTTCCTTTTTTCGCTCGATCTCGACCACGTTTCTTGAGATTTCTAAAGTTCAAGTGTATAATTGAAAAAAATATTTCGGCAAATATTGTCTTTAAAATAATAAAACAGACATTTCATAACTTTTGAATTCTCTATTTTGAATTCCCCATGGTGTATTTTGGACGGAGATAGAGGATTAATAGTTTTTAAAAACGAAAGATATTTGTCTTTTATCTTACTAAAAGATCACGATACAAAAGTTTATTTCAGAATGTGCGTAATTATATTCTTTTTAATGCACTCACCCGTGCTAAGGACGATTTTAAAAACCTATTTAGACGCTAAATATTCCACTTACGTAATACAGAGAATATTGTAAAGAGGTTCGAAATTTCACTGGTGCCGGCGGTGAGTCGCCCATTAGCTCAGTTGGAAAGAGCGCTGGCAAATGTGCGTAGTGTTATTATTTAAATAATGGCCGGATCACATTTTTCAGTAGGTACCTAACACAAAGAGTACACTTTGTAATTTAAGTTGTACCGTCTGTAGGTACATTTTGTTTCATGCTTTCCAGTTAGGTATATGTTGAAAAAGAATTCAAATATTTTGTAACAATGTTCATTGTGTTTTATTTTTCTTTTAAGTTTTAATTTTTTAAATAAATACTCGTAGATATAACACTTTTCAAGGCGACTCTGTGATTTGTTAATAGTCTTAAACTTTAAGTAAACATAGACCAATTACTTATTCCAAATAACATTAATTTTTAAATTACTTAAGTGATGTCCCGGAAATAAATATTGTCGTAAGGAAGTCTCCGATTTTTGTCTCAGTTCCTCGAAGTTTAGGTAAATAAGCCCGCTCCATTCCTATCACTGATTATCAGGTAAGCTGAGGACCGTGTTTGACGGCTCAGCCCCCACGTCGACAGGGGTGTCATTGAATCAGTGCTTGCATTCCGGTCCCAAGTTGCACAGGGATATCGTGGACATTATACTGAACTTTAGAAGACATCAGGTGGTGTTTGGAGCGGACATCCGGATGATGTTTCGGCAGACGGTTATCCACCTAGATGACAGGCGTTTCCAGCTGATTCTCTGGCGTGAACACCCGGAGGACCCAGTGACCGTCCACGAGCTCAACACCAACACATATGGGTTGAAGTCCAACCCTTATATTGCTATTCGCTGCTTGTTGGAGCTGGCAGAGCGGGAACGCGCGCGCTTTCCCCGCGCGGCCGCTGTGTTGGCGGGCGCCCTTTATGTCGACGATGTGTGCACCGAGGCCCAAAGTATCGAGGAGGCTCTCATACTGCGAGACGAATTAATTGCCATTCTAGCAGCAGGAGGCTATGAGCTGCGGAAATGGTTGTCTAACGAGCCTGGTCTGTTGGAGGGTATCCCTGAGGATCACCAACAGAACCCTAATTTGTTTCAGAATTTGGATGATCCCAACATGATAGCGGTGTTAGGAATGCGGTACCAACCCGTTAATGATATTTTCACGTTCCAGGTGGACCTGGAGCCCCAGAGGGTCTGGAGTAAACGGACAGTGCTGTCCACCATAGCCCGTATGTTTAATCCAAACGGGTGGATCAGTCCAGTGATCTACCTGGCCAAGTGTCTGCTGCAGCAGCTCTGGATTATGGGCGTCTCGTGGGACAAGCCGCTCATCGGGCCACCACTAGACACCTGGCTTGCGCTGATATCCTCGATGGAGGAGGTCAACCGGGTTACCCTGCCTCGTCGGATTCTGCCGCGGGGCAAATATCAGGCAAGTCTGCATGGATTTTGTGATGCATTCGAGCGGGGGTACGCTGCGGTGGTGTAGATACACCACCGCAGCGTACCCCAATCAATCACGCAGATGCGTACGGTTGATTCGGAGGACCGGGTCAACGTAGCTTTACTCTTGGCAAAGAGCAAGGTTGCTCCAATTAGGACTCGTCTGACCATACCCAAGCTAGAGTTGAGCGAAGCTCATCTGTTGTCCAGATTGTTAAGCCACGTCTCTCGTGAGCTAGCTGCCACCGTTGACATCCGGGATGTCTTCGCATGGTCAGACAGTCAAGTCGCGCTGGCCTGGTTGCGCGCGGCGCCACATACTTTGGAAATCTTCGTGGGAAACCGGGTTTCCCAGATACAGAACATTGGTATCCCCATCATCTGGAGACACGTCCCAGGTGACTGTGCTTCCCGGGGCTGCACAGCTCCCGAATTGGTCCCTCATTCACTTTGTTGGAGACCGGCCTGGTTGGAGGAACCAGACTTCGTGGCCTGTCCAGCAGGTGGATAGGTCCATTCAAGTTTTACCTAGCGTGCGGGTGCACGCCCTGGCTGTGGAGACGGCCTTGGATCCCGACTGGCTGCCTGGGCGGTATAGCAGTCTGAATAAACTGCTGGCGGTTACCAGCTGGATTAAAAGATTTGTTCGCAACTGTCGAATTCCAAGTGAAAAACTTTTGTCCCCAGTTTTGAGCGCAAAGGAACGTCGGAACGCGCTGCTGCACTGGATTCGCATCGTGCAGGCGGACCGCTTCGAGGCTGAACTTCGGATTCTGCGAGAGGGTCGCGCCAAGTTCAAAGGAGCGGTCGCCAGGTTAAATCCCTTTACGGATTCGGAGGGACTTTTGCGTGTTGGCGGTCGGCTTCGGAAAGCTGACCTGCCTTACGGAAGTCGCCACCCATTGCTGTTACCAAAGGATGGACCTTTGGTAAGATCTTGGTGTCTGATCGACACATTCCTAATGCCCATGCCGGATTTGGCGCATTATTAGCTATCCTACAACGGGAGTTTTGGATATTGTCTGCTCGAAGAGTCATTCGAAGCGTCCTCTTCCAGTGTGTACCTTGTTTGTTACAGAGTGAAGGCTTCACTCATGCAGCCACAGATGGGTGATCTGCCGCCGGACCGAGTTAATCAGTCTCGGCCATTTGAAGGAGTCGCAACGGACTTTGCGGGGCCGTTTTCAGTAAAAACGACCACCCTTCGCAACGCTCGGGTTGTGAAGTCTTACCTATGCGTGTTTGTATGCTTGGCCACCAAGGCTGTCCATTTGGATGTAGTTTCAGCATTGTCTACTGAGGCCTTCGTCGCCGCGTTCTATCGTTTCGTGTCGCGCAGAGGCTTGCCCTCACTTATTCGCTCCGACAATGGCTCAAACTACAAAGTTACCATAAACTATCTAAAGGATGTTAATGTATTTTAAGAAAATAATGGTGATAGTTTAAGTCAAATCCTCGCCCGGAAAGGGGTAACTTGGCGGTTTAGTCCCCCAAATTGCCCCCACTGGGGAGGTATCTTTGAAGCTGCCGTCAAGTCAGCGAAGACTCATATCCGCCGCGTGTTCGGAGAGACTGTCCTGACGTTTGAGCAGCTTGCTACTGTATTTTGTAAAGTAGAGGCGGTCCTCAATTCTCGTCCTCTCTGTCCCCGGTCCCCTGATCCAAACGATCTAGAGATCCTCACTCCTGGCCATTTTTTGATTCGGCAGCCACTTACTGCGATGCCAGAATACCCATGGAGGGATGAACGTACTTCACGGCTGTCACTTTTTCAATATTGCAACAAATGGGCCAGGACTTTTGGAAGCGTTGGTCGGTTGAATACCTGCATCTGTTGCAGCAAAGGGTGAAGTGGACAGACAGGACCGAGCCTCCTAGGGAAGGGGATTTGGTACTTTTGAAGAAGGCCAATTGGCCATCCTTGTTTTGGCGAAGAGGGCGCATTTTAAAGTGCTATTTGGGGAGGACGGAACTCCACGCGTCGCGGTTGTGTTGGTCGATGGTTCGATTCTGCGACGAGCCATAGCAACTCTCTTTCGCCTCCCGGTTGATTAAGCTAGCGGCCTGAGCTGGTCAGCCCGGAGCGTTTAGAATTGAAGTTTGATTTTGGGACGCGTTTTTGGAACGCAGCCTACTTGACAGTTGTCAGATGGGTCGGCACATTGACCTCTTGTTTTTTGGTTGGTAAACGTGTGAAACGTTTGTCGGCCCAAATTGGTGTGCCAATTGGATTGCCGGGCTTATATCTTCGTGTGAAGTGTGAGATAAGTTCCGGGACGGATCCCGTATTGGCAGTTTTGGTGTCGGGCGACGGATCGCCCGAAACAGTGAATATTTTGGTGAAACGCGGTGTCGTGAAAATGCACTGCAGGTAGGTAGCTTTCTGGGGAAAGAGCTCTTGGGGATAGACGGGGAAGTCTAAGGATCTCCAAACTTCAGTGCACCCATCCCGAACGGCGCCGGCTGCCATGTCGAGAGGCGTCGACGCGGACAGACTTTGTATTTAGTATTAGTTTTTAATTGGGTGTTTACCCAACATATTGTTTATTAAAGTACTTCGTAAAGTATCACTTATCAGTTGGGAAGGAGAACAAGTCCAAGATTTGAAGTGACTCACCTAATATCATGACGGTTTTGGAGCACTTTAGTTAATTGAAAACAAAGTAGAATTGACAATAAAAGGACAACTCTCCTCTATTTATGCGATTGTAACGTAGTTTTCCAATAAGTAAGTACTGACTAACAAAGTGACAAATTTTAATCGATTTGCGATCTAGATATTAATCACGGCTAAATCAAAAACAAAGCCGCACTATATCGCGGTCTCTTTTAATTTAATTAATATTGTTTTTGATAAAATCAATAATCTTGATATTATCACACTTTATTAGTATTGTGTGTGGCGCTGGTCTAGCGATCTTCTGTGATAGGTGTATTACCAAAGTAGGTCACCAAAGGAACAAATAAATTACCGATAGAGAATAGGGATAAAAGACATACCTGTCAATCTATAGGTAAACAGATTATAATCGATTACCTGGAATTATTATTAGTGTTATTATTAATAATTCGTTGCACAACACAATTTCTGCACAACAATAAATAACAAAGACTATTCATCGCGCTGGATCAGCCACGGTCAGCGACCTGAAATTGAGTCCACCAATACAAAATATTGGGTTGATAGAACTGTGTTCGTGCAAATCCTAAGCACTAACATAATAATAAGGCGCATACGGGTGCTATCTAGGGCCAACAATGGAATAAAAATCATTTATAAATTGTTTCATAATAAGCTTTTTTCATAAAGTAAACATCATATTATAGGAGTCTCTTAATATTTGTGGTAATGATTTTTAGAACGTAGAAGAGTAGTTCTTTAAGGACTGTCAATACGCGGTCACACGGTCGTAATTACGAACTTATTAAACATTCAGTCTTAGGACCAAAAACAAATTACTCTTTATTTATATATGTGTATAATTTCAACATAACAAATCTAAAATTGTTAATGATGTTTTAACAAATATACATCTACTGTCGAAAACGGGAGCAAAATCTGTGTTCTTCGCGCGTCACACTTTGTTCGCGCTCACGGAAAACTTTGATAACTTTAGTATTCGATTCATAAGCGTATAATGTAATACATTAAATTAATTGGGTTTAACTAAGCATCATAATGACCAAACAACATTTATTTTATCTCTTAAGTTACAAAAGTTAATAGGCATTATGTCTCTGTCACACGATTCTGCTAGTATCGCGAGCGCGCAACAAAACCGCACCTATCTTCCAAGAGCGGCAACTTGTCGCTACAAATTTTAGCTGCGCGGACGCTCATAGTGTCCCAACATCAGTGGGGGAAACCCGTATGCCCATCACTTCAAAACAAAAAAAAATACTAGGTAAGTCATTCTTTGAATATTTTCAAGTAGCCTTAGTCAAGAAACTTTCATGCGCATAGGTTAAAGGATAATATTTATAATTTTCCAACTCATTTTGAATTAGGGAATAAGATAGATCTTCGAGATTATTTCCCAGTATTTTGTTCGTTATTTTACCTATTTCTTTAATCGTAATTCTCAAAAATGTGAAAATTTCGTAACTTTCGTGGCACAACTTTCGTGGCCATTTGTCCACGAAAGTTAGCTAGCGCACAATGAAAGTTACATATCTCCATTAAATATTCACTTTAGATTTTTATAATGCCGCAGATGCATTTACGTAAGGCGTAAAGCTCAAAAGCAAGGTTTTATTTAAATGAATTTAAATGCATGTATGTGTTTAAAAAATATTTTGTAACATCAACAATTTAACATTTTATCCACCCCAAACTGGGCTGTTTTGCTCATTGTTTAATCCTCTATGTTACCTTGTAACGGAAAAATGTTCTTTTATCGTCACCAATTTAATATTTTATCCATCCCAAACTGGGCTGTATTGCCCATTGTTTAAACAATCTTTGCTTAGAAAGTCCCAACTTCATCGTCATACTTTCTGATTGTCTTCTATGTTACCTTGTAAAGTAAAAATGTTCTTTTAACGTCACCCATTTAACATTTTAACCTTCCCAAACTGGGCTGTATTGCCCATTGTTTGAACCATCTTTGCTTAAAACATCCTAACTTCATCGTCATTCTTTCTGATTGTCTTGTATATTACCTACTTCAATTACTCCGATCAGCCATGTTAATAAAATTTCTTTTGGTTGAAATTAATTTAAGATTACATACAAACCGAAACTATGCCACCGCAAATTTTAAAGGAGCGACGGCAGAAAAAGCGCCTTGCAGAGCGGGAGAAAGGAGAAAGAAAAGTTACTTAAATATTGTGATTTTCTTAAGTTTAGTGGTAATTCACTGATAAGGGACAGCCATGAAAATATCTTTTGATAAATTCTAAATAATACGAGACTGAAAATAGATAATAATAATATGTAAACTATTAACGCAACTGGCAGATAATAATGTGTTTTATGATTCTTTACATTTCAATTCAATATTCAAAAGCACACATTTTCTGCTAGCTGCTACAATAGTAGAAAGTAATAATTATGTTTATGAGGGCACCACTTCAATAATAATAAGAACTGTAATAGCTGTAAGAACTTAGTGTAACTATGTGGTAGAATTTTGTTAGTAGATTTAGATGGAGCTGACATGCTCACCTATGTGAACAAAGCTTCTAAATAAATAGAGATAATAAAAAAAAAATGTTTATGTTGTAAATTACACAGTTTAATTACAGCGACAAAGGCTATTGCAACCTAAGTTACTATTAAGTAATAATAAGCTAATCTCAAAAGAATTATAATTGTTGATCTCAAATACCAGATGATTCATAAACTGATAATAAGTCTATTATTTTATAAACGTCAATCCACAAAAATTGGAGAAATAATAAAGATTTCAAACCATTTTTTTTTTGTAAAAATATGCTTGCAACTTTCGTGGCGACTTCCGTGACTTTCGTGGACAAAGAAATTTCAAAATAATATATCTTTGTAGTTTATGCACCGATTTACAAATAATAAAAATTCTAAAAACTTATTAAGAGGCTAAAAATTTCACCCATGCCGGGATTCCAACCCGCAACCTCTTGGTAGAGCACTGGCACGGATAGCCAGAGGTTGCGGGTTTGAATCCCGGCATGGGTGAAATTTTTAGCCTCTAAATAAGTTTTTAAATTTGTCCTTAGCACGGGTTAGTGCATTAAAAAATAAAAATAGTATAATCATGTGGGTACTGTGATATCGTTCCGATGTAAAACCTAACTGCAAAGTAGGTAGTCGGGGCTGTAAGTGATGCAATTTGCTTAAGCCAGATGTCGCTGCCTGTACGTAATACAGAGAATAGTGTAAAAGTTCGAAATTTTACTGATGCCAGTGAGTCGCCCATTGGCTCAATTGGTAGAGCGCTGGCACGGATAGCCAGAGGTTGCGGGTTCGAATCCCGGCATGGGTGAAATTTTTAGCCTCTAAATAAGTTTTTAAATTTGTCCTTAGCACGGGTTAGTGCATTAAAAAATAAAAATAGCATAATCATGTGGGTACAGTGATATCGTTCCGATGTAAAACCTAACTGCAAAGTAGGTAGTCGGGGCTGTAAGTGATGCAATTTACTTAAGCCAGATGTCGCTGCCTGTACGTAATACAGAGAATAGTGTAGAGGTTCGAAATTTCACTGATGCCAGTGAGTCGCCCATTGGCTCAATTGGTAGAGCGCTGGCACGGATAACCAGAGGTTGCGGGTTCGAATCCCGGATGGGTGAAACTTTTAGCCTCTAAATAAGTTTTTAAATTTGTCCTTAGCACGGGTTAGTGCATTAAAAAATAAAAATTGTATAATCATGTGGGTACAGTGATATCGTTCCGATGTAAAACCTAACTGCAAAGTAGGTAGTCGGGGCTGTAAGTGATGCAATTTGCTTAAGCCAGATGTCGCTGCCTGTACGTAATACAGAGAATAGTGTAAAGAGGTTCGAAATTTCACTGATGCCGGCGAGTCGCCCATTGGCTCAATTGGTAGAGCGCTGGCACCGATAGCCAGAGGTTGCGGGTTCGAATCCCAGATGGGTGAAATTTTTAGCCTCTAAATAAGTTTTTAAATTTGTCCTTAGCACGGGTTAGTGCATTAAAAAATAAAAATAGTATAATAAAAATTCTACTCATTATTTTTTCAACGCCTTAAGCATGTGTCCATTTATTTAAAGATAAAAAGAAATTTCGCCACGAAAGTTACGCGGAGAATACTTTTTGAAGAACTAGGTACTCAGAACCATTTCTATAACCTTATAAATATTTACATCCTTGGACTTCAATCGATTTCCGCTTAAAACGACCGTTTTGGCGGCCGGTTCAAGTCCTAGGTTGTTTTTCCTAGGTTCTAGACTGTAGGTTCTAAAAATAGGTGTTATAGTGGTAAAGATTTTTGATGTTTACTTTTTGAATATAACTTTTTTATTGCATTGGTGGCGCTACTTAGTACCACAAAACGTCTTAAGGGGCTCTTTACAGTAACACTAGCCCCGCCAAGAGAAAAAAATCGTTTTCTTTAAGTAGCCTATATACGTCCCTATGCACGGCACAGGCGCTCTCTCAGAGAGAGAGTGTGGGCTTAATTACCACGCGTGATCACCGCGGATAGGCAATTTCAAACGCCGAGTTGTTTGAACACCGCATACACTTAGGTTTCCTCACGATGTTTTCCTTCACAGTTGGCGAGTGGTATTTCTACTAGGTATAACTTCAATGTATATGTACATTTGTGAAGTTATAGTACTTAGACTTGTAAATACACTTAGCACTTAGAAAACGAAGTCATCATTGGTACATGCCGGGATCCGAACCCACGAACCCCCCATTTAGAAGCCGGTGCTCTACCGTTCCTCACCACTCTGTATTACGAGTATATTATTTTACAGATTGCTTTAGTTAGGTGTCAAGCCAATCTCCTAATAATTTAAACACACATTTTAGTTCCATTGCTGTTACCCAAAGGCAAAAACTCCACGACTAAGCAGCATTAACACCAAAACTGTCGTTTTTTACATAAATGTTATCTAGTCCCAAGACCGTGATTCTAGGTTCTTGGTCGTGGGACCTAAAAATAATTATAAATATTATTGGGAGATTGGACTGAGACATTTTGCAAAGACGAACTGTAAAAAAAATGTTTTTTACCATTGGCTATTGTAGAGCCTCTTAACGGTATTATTTATAAGAAGAAAACTAGTTTAAATAGTCTGTCGTAAAGGGTTCGTGAACCAACTTGATCTGCATTGGATTTTCATAACGCTCGTGGCCTAGGCGAACCGAGTAATTAGGATCAATCACTTGAGTTAAGCAACAACAGAACAACAGGCGCCAGGATGGGTGACCGTCCCGTGACTACCGCTAGTGGCACTTTTCCAAGCGCTTCTGTGCTTCGCAAGGCACGCTAAGCCGTTGGTGCCCCCTGTCATACATTGACAGTGGTTAAGCCATGTCAGAGGCATTATGGGCGGCTTGATAACTTCTGACAGTAAATCCCGCCACTGTCTTACAATCCTCAACCAACCCGGACTTGGCGCCCGTGGTGGAGTATGGCCTAACCTTCCTGCGATGCATGAAGAGATCCTTGCCCCAGCAGTGGAGACATACAAGGGCTGATAACGAATAAGATTGTGTGAACGTTATATAGACGTTCTTGAACGGTAGTCCAACGATCATCATCATCCTTCAGCCATAAGAAGTTCACTGTTGGGAATAGGCTCCTCCATGGATTTCCAGAAAGACTGGTTGAAAGCGGCTGCATCCAGCGTCTTCCTGCCACTTTGGATGAGGTTGTCTGTCCATCTTGTGGCTGGTCGTCCGCTGCGCTTGCCGAGTCTTCATTCGAGAACTTTTCGGCCCCATCGGCCATCAGTTCTGCGTGCTATCTGCCCCGTCCACTGCCACTTCCACTTACTAAACCGCTAGAATATGGAGCCAATTCTCACTTCATTAGCAAATAAGTCGTATACGACTCTAGGGCTTATGACTTGGAATTCTACATAAGAAGTCGATTGACAGCCAAAATCTACACTTCTGGACACATCTATTGGCCCACCTAGCATTTTCAGTTTCGTATAGTCTTAGCTAACAATTTATATCGATCAAATCGGTCGGTCGGTTGAGCAAAAAGTTTTTATGCAGTTTTGAACCAGGCACATTCATCATTTTATTCAGTAGTCTTTAAATGTATCAGGTATAAAACTGCATCAATAGTTTTTGTACAATCTAGCAATCATATTTTAGGTAGGGGCCATCGAAGACGGGCCAAAAGATGTGTCCAGGAGTGTATATTCTGAACGCCGTGGTACATTTAAATCGAATAAGAAATCGGCTCCCAGGGGGCCGATTCTCGCCCATGCGAATTTAAAGGGTAGACGCAAAATATAGACATTTGTCGAATAAAAATAAGATAACTCGACAGAGTCATTCATTAGACATTTATTTTCTCATTCGAATTCATGGCGTTCAAAATACAAATTTCGGCTGTCGCTCGACTTTTTACGTAGAATTCTAAGTCATAAGCCTTAGTATACGACTTATTTGCTAATGAAGTGAGAATTGGCACCTATGTCGAACTTTCGATCGTTTACGGATCTCATCATTTCTGATTCGGTCTCGGTCTAGTCCAACGATGTCATGCCATTATCGTTATCGTACAAACAATGTAATACATGACACGCCGACGCAAAGCTGAAAACTTTCCACTTGGTTGGTACATGTAAGACAACAGATACAAATTTAAAGTACGTAACCACGAACAACAAACGCGTCACCTATTTGCACAGCTGAAGGGATGGAATTAGAATTAGAACTGAACTCCAAACGTCAACAACAGCCCGCTTAGTACTATAAAAGCTCCGGAGAGTTTCAAGTAGTCATAGTTCAAGCGAAGCCTACCAGTATCAGCAGATCAGAAATGAAGTCCTACTCCGTTGCCCTCGTCTTAGCGGTGAGATGACTCTACTAGACATTGTCTTAGTGCCTTTTACTTCTACTGTAATGTCAACAGTACATTAACGTACGTGTAATTAGTTATACCTTAGATTTCGGCACTTAGCCTCATAGTTGGGCCATTGTACGCAGCAAGCACTGAGGCATGTTAACACTTCAGACACTGGGATTTCTTCACTACAGTTTCCTTCAAAGGTAGCGAGTAGTATTGCTACTATAACTTCACAAATGCATACCTATATGTTACTTAGAAAACAAAGTCATTTCGGGATATCGAGCCTACGACCTCCCGATTGAGAAGTTGGCGTTTTACCGCTCCGCTACCACGTCCGCTATCGTCTCAACTACGTCTATGTAACAAAATACATGATTATTATGTAAGAATAACGTTAAGAATTGACAGATTTGATAAACAAGGTAAAAATTGCGGCCAAGTTTGGTCCGTAAAGCATAGAGACCAAAATTGGCGAGTTAGAGTTTGTTGAATAGTTTTATAATCTTTGGTAAGGATTTGTAGCATAAAATCACACAATATTTTCCTTGTTTATCAAAACTCTGTTGGATTCGTCGATACTAAGATATCTAGTACGTGAATATCTACAACGCAATTTTCAGCTCTGTTCAGCTGGCTTCGATGACAGTGGAGGTCGGAAAGTGCTGGAATAGTTTAATGTAAATAATATAATTAATTCCGCCGGTGTCGTAAAAGGCGACTAAGGGACACAAACTGGGGGGCGGGCAGCAGCGCCCCCTGCAGTACAATTCCACCAAACTGCGATCCCCAACCAGCATGCCCAGCGTGGGGATTATGGGCATTATCCCCCAATTATGGCACAACCTTGCACTATGGCGTTCATTAGGGGAGGGCTATGTCCAGCAGTGGACTAATATAGCCTGAAGAAGAAGAATATAATTATGTATGTACAGTGCGGGCCGCCAAGAGCTTGGCCTAGCGCAATCCTTGATTTAAATAAATTGTAATCTTTTCCAGGGACGCCTATCTTAACACTACAATGCATAGTTTACTATGACAATTCGATGTAAAGTGCGTAGCCGACTCTTCCTACTTATTAATCTGTGGGTTAGACGACTTTGCAATGTACAATTTCCAATATCACGCCTTATTCACAAAGAATACAAATGTAAAAACAAAAAATTCTAAATTTATCGAATACAAAGTACAGCCACAGGTTTCGCCATAGTCAGATTTAAATATAAATAAAAAAAATGTCATTGTAAACCTCGAATTGTAGTCCTACGAAAAAGGCCCGAGCTTGGGTAGTACAGCGACGCTAGTAGGGCGTTTTGTACAAAATGTACGTTAAATGTACATAAGATGTCAAATTCTGACATTTTAGCGCCACAAAACAAGCGACTCGTGCCATCGTACTACCAAGGCCGGGCCTTAATTCTGTTAGTGTATTATAGTACCTATCATGACAGATACATGGTCGAGTGACGTGGGGTGTTTATTCATACTATTGACGCCTAGAAGGTTCGATGTTTGTGCGCGCACAGACTTGAAGCAGCAACTAAAGTCCTGTGCAGACGAGGGGCTTTTGTCGGACAAAAGTCCCTGAATCGTAAAAAATGTCCTCCGAGTACTTGTCGCGAACTCAACGCCTACGGTGTGCGGTCATTTTGTTCCCGGGAAATTGGGTGAAGCGAACGCTATGGAAGCAAATATTCTGAGGTTACAATGTGTTGTAATTTACGTGAAGTTGAAATAGAAAAACCGTTATAAAAGAGAACACCGAATTTTGGTTCACTCCGGTCTCTTGATGTCCTCGGTAACTTGACGGACTTTTTGTACGGGGTAATTTGAGTCCTTCGTGTGTGTTAATCGATACAATTTATAGAAGATCTATATCGACGGTAGTCCCTCGTCTGCGCAGGCCTTAAATTAAATCGCCACGTTCATGTGATTGTCACTGTACCACAATGCATTAGCAGAATCTAGGCCCTGGTGTACAGAACATTACATTCAATTGTCTTCGTTTTCAGGCGTGCTGCTCGATGGCCTTTTCGCGACCACATTGTAAGTTACAAAATATAATACTACTGTATGTAGCACGGTCACTGATCATGATCACCCCAGTACGGTTAAATAAAGGGACTGTATGACTTGCCTATCGCTCACACTACTTAGATGACCATATCGTTTGGGCGAGAGGTAAATAGCTTTCCATCCGCTTTTTTTTATATTGGTATAGGTACATGTTATTTAAATAAAAACCTGAAATAAAAAATAGCCAACGACACGACTGCTAGCGTTGACCTACTAGACCAACCTTGATACGAAAATGTAACTCATTGCGGAGTAAGTACCTAGCATACTCCGCAATGAGTTACATTTTCGAATTTGGGACCCAAATTTATCATTCATTCATTCCATTGTAATTTTCAATTGATGCCCGTTATTTTTCACTTCAGTTTTTTTTATTTTTACCTTTTTAATGAATTTCTCATTTTGTTTTTCTTGGATTTACGCTGATTTTGTGTAGATAATATTTGACACTCGCGCTAAAAAGACGATTCGATTGAGATATTATTTGTCAATAGATACATAGTAGCCAAATACATTACCCTCCTTTTGGACTCCGCCGCAGTCGGGTAATAAAGCCATCGCTGAAAACTTCAGTATCGATAAAAACCATTTCCAATACCCAAGCAGAAATTCATCTTTCATGCTCGACATAGCAAAATCATCGTTTTATACACTTACGACCAGTTTCTCGAACACTAACAATCTGTTAAACTACTCTTAACAGCAAAAGTGTTTTTTTGTATACAATTTGGCCAACTGACAGTTTTTAACATTAGATTAACGGCTTGTTAGTGTACTAGAAACTGGGGGTTACTTATTTATATGAAAACGATATTAAAACACTACTCAGAGGCAGTTTTAATTGCCTTTTAAAGCTGGAGAGACGTAACCACAATATATTATTTCAACTGACTCTGACGAGCGTTTTAGAGGAATCGTTTGAAAACCGTAACAGTCTTATTTATAAAAGCCAATTCGAGTCGAGTCTAACATTAAAAAACACCGATTACAATAGTCAAAGGATTATGGGCATTACCCCCTATGATAGCACAACGTGGCGCTCTTTAGGGGAGGGCTATGTCCAGCAGTGGACTAGTATGCCTATGACTATGTAGCCTGACGACGACAATAGTCAAAGAAAAAAGTTACCATAGATTAAATAAACTGCCCCTAAGGAGTATTTTAGGGGAATCGTGTTTTTAAAACTAAGATTGCAACTACTTATTTTCAGTTCTAAATCTACAGCTCTAGTATAGGGTCTCTTGGCATCCTATGGGTAGAAACCCAAAAACTATTGCGCAGCCGAATCGCTAGTAGCCCCGGCCGCTTGAGTGATCTTAAACGATCACGAAGGTTAAGCAACATAGGGCGCGTTCAGTTCATGGCTGGGTGACCGTCGATGACTAACGCTAGTGGCATTTTTTCGAGCGGTTCCGTGTTTCGCAAGGCACGTTAAGTAGTTGTTGCCGGCTGCCGTCGATAGATGGCAGTCGTTGAAAGCCAAAGTCAGAGGCCTTAGGGCGGCTTGAAAACTTCTGACAGTGACTAGTCTTGCATGCCTTCGCCAATCCGGACTTGGCCCCTGTTGTGGAGTATGACCTATACTTTCCTCAGGGAAGAGACCCATGCCCCTCGGTGGGGCGATAATGGGATGATGATGATGATTGAGCAACTACCAACTATGAATACCTACAACAATAATAAAAAAAGTTTTTGCTTCTACTTCGTGTGCATCTTGCAATAGAGCAAACTTACAGTAAGGTTGTTGAAAGTGCTAATGAAACTTTTCATTTTCCGCTCATCATCCCTCTATGCTAATGGAAGAAATAAATTGTTTTATTTTACAGCTGGATTCGGTGATGATGTCGCACCTCAAAGCTTAGGGCAAGATCAGAACGGTCAACAGCAACAATCGTTCTCACAACAACAGGAATCGTTGAATCAGCAGGAGCAATTTGCCTCACAAGAGCAATCGTCGTATCAACAGCAACAATCGTATTCACAACAACAGCAATCGTTGAATAAACAACAACAATCGTATTCACAAGAACAGCAATCGTTGAATCAACAGCAACAATCGGCCGCACAACAACAGCAATCGTTTGATCAACAGCAACAATCGGCCACACAACAACAGCAATCGTCGTATCAACAGCAACAATCGTATTCACAACAAAAGCAATCGTTGAATCAACAACAACAATCGTATTCACAACAACAGCAATCGTTGAATCAACAGCAACAATCGGCCGCACAACAACAGCAATCCGATGATCAACAACAGCAACAGCAACCTAGCAGCAATCAAGGTTAGTTTTATCACAAACTAGCTAACCCAGCGAACTTCGTACCGCCTAACTGTCGATTTTTAAATTTTATTTTATTTTCTCTCCATAAGAATCATCCACGTACTTTAAGGAATATTATAAAAAAAGAATCAGCGAAATCGTCTCAGCTGCTCATGAGATTTGCGCTTATCAACGCATTCAGCTATTCATTTTTATATTGTAGATTAGACAGGTTGCTTTAAAACAAAGCTATCAGTTTGAGAACAATGATGTGCTATTTTTAACAAACTAGCAAAAAGACAAGAAGACTAGCAAAAAAAGTAGTTTATTGTGGTTTTATACCCTACCTACTCTTTGGTTTATTTTATATTCAATAAAAAAAAATCGATTTTAGGCGGTCAAGTTTCCGATTTCGTAACATGATTTTAATATGTTATCAAGATTAGAAAACAGACGAAAAATGTTGATTATTTTATCATATTTTTTTTCTCCAAGCCTCGTAATTTTATTATCGGTTGACACTTCAGGCCACATTAGGCAAAACTATATTATAATCGATTATTGAAAAATCATTAAATAATAATAAACACTAACTTCCACACAACACCATCATTTGCCTAGTATCAATCTAGGATACCCTGTGCTTCACACAAATATGAAAAAACATCCGAACATCACAAATATGGAAAAACATCCAGACTGATGCCGTTTTTGCAAATGCGTGGCATGCTCAGGCAGAAGTGACAGCTTCGGGTATAGCTGGACCGACGACGTGGTAGATTAGAATATTTTAAAATGTGCGCGAAAAACGGATGCCAAACATAAATTACAGTGGCTTTTCTGTTTGCAGGTCCCGCTAAAGGAGTTGGGGGAGTCGTCGGTGGAGTTGTCGGGGGAGTTGTCGGGCACGTTGGCCAAAAGGTTGAGCACTTGAAGGGGGCTGTTGGCGGCATTGCTGGCGGAGTACTCGGCAAAGCCAGCGGAATTGTCAAGGGAGTCGGTGGCGGTGCTGTTGGCGGAGTACTCGGCAAAGGCAGCGGGATTGTCCAGGGAGTCGGTGGCGGTGCTGTTGGCGGAGTACTCGGCAAAGCCAGCGGGATTGTCCAGGGAGTCGGTGGCGGTGCTGTTGGCGGAGTACTCGGCAAAGCCAGCGGAATTGTCAAGGGAGTCGGTGGCGGTGCTGTTGGCGGAGTACTCGGCAAAGGCAGCGGGATTGTCCAGGGAGTCGGTGGCGGTGCTGTTGGCGGAGTACTCGGCAAAGCCAGCGGGATTGTCCAGGGAGTCGGTGGCGGTGCTGTTGGCGGAGTACTCGGCAAAGCCAGCGGAATTGTCAAGGGAGTCGGTGGCGGTGCTGTTGGCGGAGTACTCGGCAAAGGCAGCGGGATTGTCCAGGGAGTCGGTGGCGGTGCTGTTGGCGGAGTACTCGGCAAAGCCAGCGGGATTGTCCAGGGAGTCGGTGGCGGTGCTGTTGGCGGAGTACTCGGCAAAGCCAGCGGGGTCGGTAACGGACTTGGTGCCGGTGTTGCCGGCGTTCTGGGCAACGCTGGTGGACAGAGCGGATGCCACTGATTACTTTTTTTTGTTCATTTTTATTTTTAAATCATTTATTCGAAAAGACAATACACACTATCATAGCTTATAAATAGACAGAAATAAAATTTATTACAAAAGATGTTTTACGTTTATCGCCGGTCCCCAAACTCGGCTAGGCCTGTATTCTGGGAACTTTATTAGGTATTTACTTAGTCGTTGAAAATTTCCTAAACGCAACAGCTCTTCTGGAAGATATTACTTTGTACCTTAGATATTAATAGTTTATTATGTCGTAGGTAGTTATTTTGGTTACATTACATGTAATAATCCTTTTTTTTTATTTTAACTATACATTTATTTTTACTTAAGAGAAAAGATTTTACTTCAAAAATAGAAAAGTAGGTACTACCATTTCCCAGTAGGCAAACTGTTCGCCACCGACGTCGTCGGTAGACGGAGCGCGTAAAGCTACAAATTGCGTACATGGAAGGGCATACTAACCCAACATACTCCGCTAATCGGTCGGCGGCAAACAGTTTGCCAAGTGGGGACGCAGCCTCACGGCTGACTTGATTACCTTTTGAGCTTTTTGATATTAAAATTACATACTTCTGGATTAAAATAAACAATTACGAAATTCTCGAATTTATTTGGCCCTTTCCTAATTAGAACCTTAAAGACACAGTTATGTTGCCTTGTCGGAGCCTTCACTGCCTATTCCGTACCTGTACACAGTAGGTATTATCCCTCCCTGCCTGTGTAGACGTTACTAAGGTATCAAAATATCTTTACTGTGAAGGCTAACACTGCTAGCAGTATCACGGTTCAATTTCGGTTCTAAATACATTTCATTGTCATTGCGTTATTTCGTTGAAAGGTATGATTCAATGAAGTTTTCAATTCAACGCAATATGACAATCATTCAATGTGATTGAAAAATGTAAACACGGAAATGGAACGATGAGGCGCGGAACGAATGCGGAAAACAATTAAACTGCCCGATGTAAACAAACTAGTCCTACCTGCGCCTCGATCGGGTAACTTTCTCGTAGGTATACATCTGTGTGCAAATACGAAATATTTACTGGACTTTGTCGTACATTTAGGAGTCTCAATATCACTGTCACGTATCATATTATATCTACTGAAATGCGTTATACATATACACTAGGTATGTGTAATACAATATTAACGCCTCATAGCTAGACGGAAGAGCTAAGTAAATATTCCGCTTTCGCACCTACCTATACATGAAAAGTTACATAATCAAGGCGCTGAACCAATAATAGAAATAAACAGCCCTATACTACAGGTCTAGAAATTATTTATTTGAAACAAATGGAGAAAGATTCAGTTTCCAAATTGAAACTCAAAGATCTCGTAATGCAAAAATGCAATTATACTCGTACTTAATACTTATACAAGAATTCCTGGAAGTTACATAAATTCCAGGTTTCGCTATCTTATTGCCCTTTTTTAGGAATGATTACTTTTGTTAAATAAGCTACATATATGTGTAAAAGAACTGTAAATGTTATTCAAAATGTTGCTATGCCCTGGGTCAATAATGGTACTTATAACTATGTCAACGCCTTGTATGTCTGGTTGCAATCTCAGATCATAGAAAGAAGGAGATCTAGCCGCGAATTACACAGAACACATCTACTAAATCTACTGACTGGCGAAAATAAGTCCGGTACCGCTGTCGCCACTTTTGAATATGTGTGCGTTTTCATTACATGCACAATATTGTAAATATTAGGTTCACGCATATGTCTATCCAGTCATCTACTAGCGTTCCAATCACTATGAAAAACAATTGTACGAATACCCTCGTACACGTAAACAACAGCGTCGGTGAACTCCTTAGGGATGGAATGCTTGTATCAAATAATACATTTATCGATAAAATTATCCGATGAGAGGTTATTTATTTATAAACAGTATACTTCGTGTAGGGGTGATCCAAAAAAATAGAACAAGTTAAATTTACAAAAACAATATTATTAAAACAAATAATCCTGTGCCGTGTGGTGTCGGCCTAGAGAATAGCACCAACACAAATTCTTCCCGCGGGTGTCGTAAAAGGCGACTAAGGGACACCAACCAGGGGGTAGGCTGCATCACCCCCTGCAGTACAATTCCACCAAACTGCGATCCCCAACCCGCATGCCCAGCGAGGGGATTATGGGCATCACCCCCCAATGATGGCACAACCTTGCGCTATGGCGCTCATTAGGGGAGGGCTTTGTCCAGCAGTGGACTAATATAGCCTGAAGAAAAGAAAAAGAAATAATCCTATTTTAATTTACTGTTCCGTGTAATGTAAATATTTATTAAGTACGTGTCTTTTTGACAGTATTAGTGGCTTCAGTATATCGCACCCTCAGAACGAAAGAGGCCTAAGTCAAAAATAGTTTAATTAGTCAAAAAATTCTCAAAAAATTGAGTACCTACCTAAGAATCATAGAAAGACATAAAAAGGTATGCTCTATCCGATGAATAGTAAAACAAATGCACTTATTGTAAAAAAGAGCATAGCGAATCTTCCGTCCACGGCATACCTTTTTATGACTCTATATGATTGTAACTCAATTTCACTATTTTTCGACTTAGGCCTCTTTCGTTCTGAGGGTGCGATATGATAAAGACGCAAACTTGGCTTTCTATTGGTATAGAATTTGATTATTTTGATTAATGATGATGACCCTTGTACTGTCTCCTAATACGGTAAGTTAAAAATGTTAAATTTTTTGGACAGAACACCACTGAAGCATAATTGACAGTGACGCTGCCCGAAAAGCTAGGTCTGGGTTTGAATCCTAGTAATGGAAAGAACTAATACTTGTGTGAAGAGCACGTCCACGGTCGGTGCCTGGATCTTGGATATTTCTTTGTATTTTACTTAGTACATGAATCCCAATGTAACGTGAAATGCACTTGCATTACTATTTACAAATTGGCTTATATTGGTAACTCTGTAAATTAGCAGCAGTTTTTGTTGGGTGAAAGAATGAAGTGCTAACTTTTTAAGAATACAATAGCAATTACTTTCACATTCTCTGAAAATAATGCACTTTATAAAAAATAAAACAAAAACATGTAATAACTCGAAAAACAACAATTTTTCTGAAGAAATTGCCACTTGCCTGAGTAACAGCGATATATTGGAAATCAGTAGCCGTGCTTGGATTATCAGGATTAACTAAAGAATATGTTGATGGCTGTGATTGCAATGTATCATGGGCCTGTAAATAAGTTAACTTTTTAATTAAAAATACAGTAAACTTTTATAAGCTTGTCAAAAAAAAATGTTAGAGAAACTTTCGAAACGTATTTAAATTAAAAAAATAAAATCGGATCCGACTGAAATCCTACAAAGAATATTTTCATCATCGTCATCATTCAGCCACAAGATATCCACTGCTGGACATAGGCCTCTTCCATGGATTTCCAAAAGGACCAGTTGAAAGCGTGCAGCGTATTCCTTCCACTAGGATGAGATCTTCTCTCCATCTTGTCGTCCGACGCTGCACTTGCCGATATGCCATATCGGCAAGTGCAGCGTCGTTTCTGACAAGTTCTCGAATGGAGACCAACATACCATATTTTGGTCTTCATTCGAGAACTTGTCGGATCTAAAATCGTAAATAAATTATTAAAATATTGAAAATACTTTATTTAACTTGTTTTTCATTAATCGAATTTCATTTATAATATAACGCTCATAAAAAAATAAGTATATAAGAATATGATTTAGTACCACAACCACCTCACCTGATTTTGTTTCTTTAGAAACTCTTTTGGAGAGTTATGCGTCGTCCATCTGAAATGAAGATTTAGAATACAGTGATAATTGAATATTCTAAACAATATAAATTTTATCGTGATTTTAAATATACTGGTACCTCAACCTTTATGGAACTCGTTATTACTGGTATTTTCAAAGTTGGAACTGCCCACGGAAATATTTTTTCCCCTCTTTAGCATCTGGAAACTTTTAGGCATTTTTCTCAGATGTTACTACGACAGCTGGCGCGAAGCGATTGACGGCCATATTTTAAAAGTTTCGCCGAGGTTAGCCCATTTGGGCTAACGTTGGGCGACAGTGCCACGCCCATAAGGCACTTCTCCTTATTTTTGTTTTCTGAGGTTGCAATCAATGATGATGACTTCGCACTTCTCCGCTTTGGCGCAGCTGTCTCCGTATATAGGTACCTAGATAGATAACTGCAACAAGCCGTCATGTACGGGTGCTATACTTTACAGGGTGGACACCATGTATAGTATAGCACCCGTACATGACGCCTATTAACAATATCACAGTGCACAGGTGTCCACCTGACGCCGCCGTTTCACTGTGATATTGTTAATAGCGGAATCTGGGATTCCAATAATTTTAAACGCAATGTCTGACCTCCATGGTCAAATTCGTTCTTTTTTTTAAATACTGGCCGCTAATATTTTTCTCTTATATACGTTAGTGTTTTGTTTTTGTTGGGTTTAAACACGGATGTCAAAAAATAGAATTGATGGGTCATCCACCGTACATCCCTGCTTTGGCTCCCAATGATTTCTATTTATTCCCAAATGTAAAGAATAAATTACGTGGTCAACGATTTTCGACCCGTGAAGATGCCGTAGATGCGTTCAAACAGCACGTTTTGGAGATACCTCAATCACAGTGGAAAAAGTGTTTTACAAATTGGTTTCATCGAATGCAAAAGTGCATCGATCATAGTGGAAAATACTTTGAAAAACAATAAAAGCATATTTAGCCATATACATTTGTTTATTTTTTCTATTCCGCATACAAAAGTAGCAGCCCTTGTATCTAAGCACGTCCGACACGACAACACCAAAGGCCATGGAACAAGCGGAATCCCATCAAAAATATTCTTAAAGTATGATATGTTCAACGGCTCCAATGGTATAACAGTATACGCCTACGAGGAACTGTTAATTTGGAAAATACCGGACTCTGAACTGAGTAGATACATACTTAGAATATTCTTTATTGTACACAGAAATAGTAGGTACGTTTGGGCAGTGTCTTGGCGACCGCAACTTTTCCGGAAAAGTTGTTTATCGTATCGCGATAAGCCTTATTTTAATGCCCATAAATACTTAATAGCCCTTTTAATGCCGCCGTGCTCAATTGAGTAGTATTTTTTTACGTTTTTTTACGTACATATTTTTTTACCTATCCCTAACTCTTTTACTGTACCTACGTACTTTAATTCATAAAAAGTTAATTAATAACTGGAGCATAAATAATTGTGCATATTGTGTACTAATATTATTATCATACTTTCTTACTAATATTATAAACTGTGCTGTGTGGTGTCAGCCTAGAGAATAGCACCAACCCAATTCTTCCCGCGGTTGTCGTACAAGGCGACTAAGGGACACAAGCCGGGGGGTGGGCAGCAGCGCCCCCTGCAGTACAATTCCACCGAACTGCGATCCCCAACCCGCATGCCCAGCGTGGGGATTATGGGCATTACCCTCTATGATAGCACAACGTGGCGCTCTTTAGGGGAGGGCTATGTCCAGCAGTGGATAAGTATAGCCTGACGATGACGATGAATATTATAAACGCGAAAATTTGTAATTGTGGATGGATGTTTGTTACCTACTCTTTCACGTAAAAACTACTGGATTATAATGAAACAACAAAAATATAGCTTATTCATCAGATTAATACATAGGCTACAATTTATAAAGATATTGTGTGAATTGTGCGAACTACTCTGGCGTGCGCTGACAAAACCCAAAACCTTTGGTTTGGTACGCCACGCAATTTGTGCTTGTGCGAATGTGCGCCACGCTGAAGCTACTGTCAGACCAGTGTTGCCAGATGCACCGCATTTCCGCTGTTCCGCTTTTTTCGAAATTGGTTCAATGTCATGTTCATTCAACTTTCAACAAGTCGGTTTCCGTTTGGCGCTGCATAAAGACTGTGCACTGTGCGGTGCATGCGGGCGTTCGTGTAGTCTATGCAGCAGGCCACATATTATAGTGGTACTCTAGTCCATTCACAACAGCAAAGCAATCACGGATTTATATTAAAACTGGATAGCGTACTCAAATTTACTATGAACACAAACTTACACTCTAAGCCATCGTTATAAAGTTTATATTTCTCCGTCAAACGTGAAAGTAGAAAAGCGAGCCGAGTGAGACAGTTTGAAAGTAGTAGTGCGTCCTTGTCTACCGAGTTGCCAGAACTAAATAAAATCTAATTTGGTAGTTTATTTACTGGGCAGACGGCAGTGTTACTTCTTAGTTAAATTGACATTAAGCTTTTTTGTATAGTTAGAATATTGAAACTAATAATTTATAGTAAGAATTTAATTATCTCAGTTATAAAACGAAATAAAAGTCGTTTGAAAAAAAAATGTAGTAGATTTCATCATCCTAAGTGACCACATTGTTCTTGTATCAATTCAATATGGCAACCGCTTGAAATAATTTGCTGTGCAGTTTTTACGTTCTGAGTGTGATTATGAATTTTTCGTTGTAAAAATGGTGTATTTTTGCTGTGTTAACGGATGTAAAACCGAAAGGTATTCTGGGTGCGGCTTAACTTTTCACAGGTGAGTCCATTTTATAATTTTTGAAATAATGCTAGAGTAGGGTGTCCATTATGCATGGGCGTACCCAGGATTTACCGGTGGGGCAAACAAAAGTAAGGAAACTTGTGAGTTTCTGATATATAATATTAGCATTAAATTGTTTGTTATTTCTAGAATGTCGTTGTTATATGCATAATATAATTACAGGATTCCTAAAGACGAATTAATGGCTGAGAGGTGGAAAGAAAATTTACCTGATAAAGTCGCCAAGACTTCGGTCGTTTGCAGTCTTCATTTGAAAGATGAAGATTTTGTCAATCAGTCAAGAAAAAGATTAAAATCTACAGCAATACCGTCAATATTCCCAAAGGTGAGGAAAAATTTAGAACTGACCACTACAGTACAAAGAATTTAAATTATTGTATTTTCAGAACACTTTTTTTTTCAGATTGTTCCAGCTGAGAAACATATTCATGTGCTCAGTAGCATATCATTGGTTAAACCACCACAGAGTACGTCAGAACCACCTGCCAAGAAACAAAAAATTCAAGAATCAGATAAATCAATTCAAACAGAATATTCATGTTCATATACACCTCGAAAAAAGAAATTGAAACGCGAAATAAAAAATTCATCTCAGCGCTTGAAAAGACGCTAGACTACAATAGATAATCTGAAATCTTTACTTACCATGATAAAAAAGAAATGCGATAACTACCCTGAAGTAGAAGAAATAATTCAACTTAATTTTCAAAAGATTCATGAGCACATAAATATAACTAAATCTAGTCGAGGTGAATTAAAGTTTTGGTGAGACTGTAGTCCGCCTATGGCATCATCTTTGTACATAGGTACACAACATAGGCGTGGTGATGAGGCGCACTCAAAGATTTTTTTTATGTCATGTACGTCTGTTAAAAAGTTCTTGTATAAATAAATCAATCTGTTATACAGAATCGACAAAATTATAGAATTCAAGATTGGCAATTGGCAAACTTCACCCGTGCTTTGACGTTTGATGTTTGTTGTTGACGCCATGCCACTGCGAGCTGTTTTCCCACAGATTTTAAATAATTTTAGAAAGATGGCTTTAACCTGCAGTACAATTCCACCAAACCGATCGCCAACCCGCATGCCCAGCGTGGGGATTATGGGCACTACCCCCCAATGATGGCAACCTTGCGCTCATTAGGGGAGGGCTATGTCCAGCAGTGGACTAATATAGCCTGAAGAATAAGAAGAGGAAGGCTTTAACCTTCCTTAATCTTTGGTTCATACCTACTTTTTTCACAAATATCCAAGATAACAAATTAGTTTAGCATGGTTTAGCATCATATTTATAAATGTTATATTCTGCTAAAACCTGCCAACTTTTTCCATGCTAAGCTAAGGAGTTAGTATTCTGCTAAAATCGCGTGATGCTGCTAAATCTGGTCACACTGAAGAAAAGTTTTTCCACAGAACAATTAAACCAAGGTTTTTCAATGTCGTCATGTCAAGAACAGTTTCATTATAGCGAACGTCACCTCACGCGAACAAAACAAAAATTTTACTTGCGAAAATCACATGAAATTCAAATCTAAAACTTCATTTTCTATAATAATAAATCAACACAGTTACTGCATACGAGGTTAAATCACCGGAAATCAAAATGGTGTGTGTCCCGTGCTTTATTGTTCCCGTGCTGTTGTTCCTATGGCATAAGTTCATTCAGCCCTATGTCTTACGTTTCTGGAACCCTTGGGCCGTGAAAGACGCTGAAGGCAACGTAATTCACACAGAGACGCCGTTTGATTGTAAGGAAGGCGTCTGTATGTTTGGCAAGAAGAAGCTAGACCAGGATACTAAGAAGGAAAGTGGGGATCACAAAGACGATAAACAAGATTGTCCAAGCCAAAGATTAAAAGCCGAGTAGGTCACGAAAAGCCTACAGAACCTAGCAACGTGTGTAGGAATGTTTGGTCAGTGTGTCAATGAACAAGTGATAGATTTTACTGAAATAACACCTAAGTAATATATTGGGCACTTACTAGTTAACTGAAGATTATGAATATTATATTAATTTTTGCCAATGGTAGGGCTTTAACCCCCAGTTTCTGGTACACTAATAAGCCATTAATCTACTGTTTAGCTGTCAGTTGGCCAAAGTGCATGCAGAAAACCACTTGACAGCCGTTAACAGTAGATTAACAGATTGTTACTGTGCGAGAAACTGGAGGTTAATGTGTTGAAAGTACACATTCCATGATGACTTATCAATCACTGTGTTGTAAGACTACACTTTTTGACTTGTTATTACTACTAGTCCCAGATAAATTATTAAAAATTATTTATATGTATAATACTGAATAAATACTTCAGAACCAAACCTTAGTTTTACTGATTTTCATGGTTTCAGTGCCACTAATAAACATTGTTAAAGAAAAGTATTAGAGTTTGTCGCGTTACGGTTATTTAGAGCCCTAACGGGAACCTAACGGATCAAAATAAAAAAAGAACATAAAACATTCACTAAAACAGTATATTATATAAAACTTTGGGTGTAAAAGGCCCTAATTAGATTCATTCCGTTGCTTTACGTTTATAAGTACTTCCTTAGGCTGTTGACCGCTGTAGGCAGTGACGGCTGGGGAAGATGGCTGCTGGCTGATGTTGACCTCGGTTTTCTTGAACCACCGTGGTGTTCAACCTCGACGTAACTAGGTTCAAACGTAGCTAGGTCCAAACTTAGCTGATCCCAACTTAGTTAGGTCCAAACGTAGCTCCCTGGAAAGTGCATATGAAAGCGTGTCAAGAGGTGCAAAGTAAAATGGCCTTTATGCCGAGCAGCGGAAGCAAAACCTAGCAGAAGCAGGAAAGTACTAATATGCAGGCTATGGTGATAAGTGACAATAACAGCAGGACGGAGTTTACATTATAAAAAGTTATTATAAAATCTAGAAGTTACAATTTAAAGCAATGAAAGTTATTTATTACTTTTAAGTAGGTAGTTTATAGGGCGTGGCACAAGCCACCACAAATGGTTATAATTAGCTTGCAAGGATGACAAGGCAAATTAACACAAAGTTAAAATATATAGGTAAGCTATATCTAAAATGCATGCACTAAAACACTAGGTAACCTACAGTTGGCTAGATAAATAATAACTGTCCACAACTTACCCAAGTAGGGGAAAACACTTTGTACATGAGTATAAGTTATGTATACTTCAGATTATATGTAATTTATGTACTTCAGATAATATTTATATATAGACAGACTTTTGTTGCAAAAAGATTTCTTACGCTTGATAATTTAAGAGCTCACGGAGCCTGTGAAAAGTGACGCGGCCTCTCGCGAGAACTATCTAAAACGTACTGCCGGTGGCGAGGATCCGACTAACCGCTCTGCTGCGCCGTGCGCACGCGCAGGTATCGCACACCTATAACCCCTAGTTATGGATCTATACATCGTAGGGAGTTCCTGACGTCGATAGCCACAATTATCGGTAATAAATGTCGATATCGATATTACTTGGTATAAAATAATAAGATAACGAGTTCAAGTTATAAGTATGTAGGTATATTTACTAGTGTTTAATAGTTTGTTTAGTATTGTAGTAGGTAAGCTTATTTATTAAATATGAATTCAAAATATATAGTATGTAACATATATATTTAATATGTTACATTACCCCCTCGCGACACTTACGAATTTTTGTCACTTGTAAAAAAAAAAAAATTCGTGCTTAAAAAAAAAAATATATGTGCCAAGACACTGCGTACGGCAATTATTCATCTCTTTCATACTATCACTCACTCATACATCTACATTATATCATAAATCTTAATCTCAGACATGGAGAATTTAAGATCCTAACATTCAGAGTTACCAAATAGCAATAACAATTATTTGATCGGTAGCTCAGCAGGTATCTGTATTATGAGATGGTTAAAAAATAATAATTTTGGGCAAGTGACCAATGTAAATAAATAGAATATAATTAAAATATCATGCAATTGTTAAATTTTATCATGCAATAAAATTTAAATAAAATCATGCAGTTCATTAAGTATAATTTAAAAACATGTACAACATCAATATAATAAAAATATATTGTGTACAACTTTATATAAATTTATTAATAATATTTTATTTATTGTTTGTAATTTATTATTTTAAAATCCTTTATATGCCATGCTCCTAAATCGTTATTGTTCATATCTTGCACTTCATAAACCAACGGAGATCGTTTTTTGGTAATCCTACATTTTATATATTTAGGTGCCAGTTTTTTCGTAAAATATCTATCTTTGTCACTCAAATAAAAAGTTTTCTTCCACACTATGTCTCCCACCGCAAATTCTGCAGGTTTTCGCCTCAAGTTATATTGAGTAGAATTCCTACTGTGGGCTTGGAGTAATGCTTCCTGCACTTTGTAGAATGTTTTACTCAGAGTACCAAGATTTTCGGCATAAGGATCCCGGGGTTGAAAAACAATTTGACTCACATCATCGGTATCTAAGTAGTGAGTACCGCAATCTACCAATTCTCTCCCATACACTAAAAATGACGGTGTATAGCCTGTCACTTCGTTAACTGAATTATTCAACGCGAATTGTATTTTGGGAATATTAGTGTCCCATGAGCGTTGGTCGTCCTGGATGAAAGTGGAAACGGCAGTAATTATAGTTTTATTATACCGCTCAACAGTGTTAACTTGAGGAGAATATTTGGGTGTGAAGTGCACCTGAGGAATTTTATATCTCTCTAACATATATTTTAAAACATTGCTTGTAAATTGCTTTCCATTGTCCATTAAAATGCAAGAAGGAACGCCATGAACTAAAATTACATTTTCTTCGAGTATTTTTGTAATTATATCTGCAGTTGCTCGTCTGATAGGAAACAAAAGGCAATACTTTGAAAAGCAACAAGTTATCACAAATAAGAAAGTATTTTGTTTCCTTGACACAGGCAGAGGGCCAACTAAATCGATGCTAATCATCTGAAATGGCCTGGAACAATCTTTTGGCCTACCCATTGGACCTAAGGTCCTATGATTTGCATGCTTATGTGCAATACAAACGTCGCAACCTGTTACTAAATGTACAACATCATCATGCATATGTGGCCAATAATATTTCAGTGACAGACGTTTGTAAGTTTTAAATATGCCGAAATGACCTGACGTTGGTTGAGAATGGTTTTCAATCATAATTTGCTCTCTTTCATCACTAGGAATTACTTCCTTCCATTCAAATTCTGTTGTTAATGCGTTTTTATTTTTCATATACCTGAAAAGTTTATTGTTTTTAATGGTATAGTTCGGAAAACTGCTTGGATTTGAAGAGCAACCATTGAAAATGTTCAAATACCAGGTGTCAGAAGTTGTGGGTGGAGTCAAGGTAACAGCAGAGACAGGTACTGCTCGAGATAGTGCATCCGGAATCACGTTGTCTACGCCTCGCTTGTGCTTAATCTCAAAATCAAAAGCAGACAGACGGACTCCCCAACGTGCTAAGCGTCCGGTAGGGTTGCTCAGAGATAAAAACCATTTTAAGGCAGAATGATCTGTGTATACGGTGAAAGTTTTGCCATTCTCTATATAGCAACGCCAATGCTCCAAAGCTACCAAAACAGCTAGCGTCTCCCTCTCTGTGATGCTATAGTTTTTCTCCGCTCCTGTAAGAGATTTGCTCATATAGGCCACCGGGTGTTCTTTGCCATCAACCGTTTGAGTCAACATAGCGCCGACACCATAATCGCTAGCATCGGTGTGGACTTCAAACGGCAGATCATAATTTGGGCAAGAAAGAACTGGGGCAGAGACTAGACACTCTTTAAGTTTATTGAAAGCGTCTTCAGCTTCAGCCGTCCATTTGAATGGAGGGGCATTCTTTTTAGTGGATGTAAGAGCATTTAAAGGGCCGGCAAGTGTGCTAAAATTTGGTACAAAACGTCTATACCATGTAGCAGTGCCAAGAAACCTCTTGACCTCCCTCCTTGTGGTCGGCGTCGGATAATTCAAAATAGCTTCTACCTTTTCAGGATCTGTCCGTAAACCTTGGGCATCAACAATATATCCCAGATACTTTAAACGATTACGGAAAAATTGGCACTTTTCCAAGTTGATAGTGAGATTCGCCATTTTAAGTTTTTCGAGGACGGCCAGAAGGAGAGAAACATGCTCCTCAAACGAGCTAGACACCGTGACTATATCATCCAAATACGCGAAAGCTTTTAAATCAAAATCTGATCCGAACAACATATCGACTAATCGCTGTTGGGTAGCGGGCGCATTAGTCAAACCAAAGGCAGTGACGTTAAACCGCAGAGAGCCACGCCCTGGGACATAAAATGCTGTCTTATTCCTATCCTCTTCAGCTATGGGAATCTGCCAGAATGCCTTGGATAAGTCGATAGAGCTTAAGAATTTTGCATCCCTTAAGTTGTCTAGAATCTCTGAAATGTAGGGGAGACTGTAGGCATCACGTTTCGTTACCGAGTTCAGTTTCCTGCTATCTAGACAAAAACGCGGCTGTCCGTTCTTTTTATAGACGATGAGAACGGGAGAAGACCAAGCGCTCTCACATGGCTCAACAACTTTCAGGTCTAACATTTCATCAACTTCATTTGTCAATATACGTTGCTTCTCTGGTGACATTCGATAGTATCGCTGGCGGATTGGAGGTGAATCCCCAGTATCGATGTGATGTGTAATCACTGATGTCTTACCTAAGCCTTTTCGCTCAAAGGAAACTTCTTTAAATTGGTCAATAACGTTATCAGCTATCTGACGCTGATTAGAATCCAGACTTTCATAACCGTGGATGTGAGTCTCCTTATGTTCCAAGGACAACTCCGCTACCTGAAAGTCTGGGTTCTTAGATAATGTGATTGCATCTAAGTGTTTCGGAAACAATTCAAATTTCCGCCAAAAATCAATCCCTAATATCAAAGCTGTATCAACTTGCGGTACAACAAAAGCTTTGATTAAGTGAAACTTGTCTTTAAAAGTGACTGGTAAGTTCATAACTCCCAAACATTGCATCTTTTGACCACCGGCAGCAACAACGTCAAGGCTCTCACCATCCACAATTCGCAACCCATACTTTAAAAGCAATTTGTGAGAGTCCTTGCCTAAGATTGTCACCGCAGAGCCGGAGTCAAGCAACCCGCAAGCGTCTACCTCATCAATTTTAATATTGACGTAAGGTCTAATATCATTATTAGGTTTATTATCCAGAATTGCCGAAGTTTTATATACAAAAAAATAGTTACCAACAAACTGAAGCCAATTATTCCAATCGGTCTTATCAAAATAATTAACACTGGGCACCTGGCAATTCTGACTACCTAGTTTTTTGACTGATTATTATAATGTTTAGCACAATCAGGGCAATTTTGAAACCTATAATCTGGTTTACCACACCGAAAGCAAACAATCTTTCTCTCCGCTGTACAATTCCGGAGATTGTGTGTATCGTTGCGACACCTTGGGCAATATTTAACCTTCTGATGAATGGCATTAACTTTGGGACTGGTATATTGGTTGGATTTATTGTAATTATTGTTATAATTTCTGTAATTTTGGTTATTGTTTTTGTTGTAATTACTTTGATTGTTGTTTCTGTAATTTGTATTATAATTTGATTTATTTGGCTGACTGTAATAATTTTTGTTATCAAAATTAGGCTTTGCATAAGCAAACTCGGGCGCAAGAGTCTCGGAAGAAACCCGAGGAGGCTCATGAAAAGTAGAAGTTCTCGAATGAATGCTTTCATAATTTTTGCAAAGGTCATGTAACATCGCAATATCCCGAACTTCACCTGCTGAAGCTATCACGCTGGCGTAACACGGCCTAATATTGTGAAGTAACAACTCCAATTTCTCCTCTTCTGGTAACAATTTGGAAAGACGCGAAAACATTCCTGCCATTATAGAAAGATAAATAGTGATATTTTCGTTATCACCCTGTGTCCTTGCTCTAATCTCTGACATAAATCGAAAATCAAAATCCGAAAGACCAAAATCCTTTTTTAATCTGATGCAAAGTTCCTCCCAAGTATGAATACTATCCTTTACATACCTAAACCAATGCAAGGCATCATCAGTAAATATTTCAGTTGCCATATTCAAAAGTTTATTAGAAGATATACTCCTAGCAGTAATAAACTCATCCACTCTCTGAATAAATGCACGCACACAGGTCTTGCCATTAAATTTAAGTTTAGTTAAGTCTGAAGATAGACCACGATCACAGAAAACTGATATATTAGACAACGGAGTAGAAGTACTCGCAAAATTGTCAGAATCCACAGGATTTGAGAGACCAGGTTCCCGTGTGTTGGTTTCAGAATTCTTAACTTTGTCCGTGGAATCAATAAAGTTACAGATTGTCTGAAATCTGCTTCTGCAGTCATTATACAAAAGAATAGCGTCTGTTTGAGTAGGTACGATACGGTTAAAGCGATGATAAATGTGGCTAACGAGTGCTTTCGTTCGATTTAACAAATTTCTATCAGGTCTCGACTCGTACGATTTAATATTTGCCTCAGCTTTTAAGATGCTCTCAAGAACACCTTCGATATCATCCAATACATCTATACCGGATTCCAAAATATCCTCCGATGGAAGATTAACGGCTATCTTCATTATTTGCTTTCTCAAATCAGCGACATTGTCAGCAGGGACCAAACCTCTGATTGCTACCTCATATGTTAGCTCTGCCTTTTGTAAGGACAAAAATTTTATGTCGTAAGACATTGCAACTTTAAAATTGACTAGGAATTGAATAGAGTTGTTGTGGACAATTACTATTTAAATTAATTATTTAAAATCTAATAAAATACTCCGCCTGTAACAGAGGAAAAAAAATATACGTTTGGTTTCTGTAAAAAAAAACTGGGCAAAAGCAAAAACTAAAAACAAAAAATTAAATTGCAACCAAAAAACATGAAAGCAAAATAAAAATTATAACTAAAGTTTAAGGCTGTTTATAAGCAAATACAGTTAAAATCATACAATAATGTTGACTAGAACAAAACAACAATCGATACTTATCGATAAAAAAAAATCGGGGTACAACACTAAACTTTAGTTACGAAAAAACCAAAAACGTTCACAAAAATAAAAAAATCACACATAAACACTGCAAATAATAAAAATAAAGCAACGGAAATACATCTAAAACCACGTTTAGGGCGCCAGTGTCGCGTTACGGTTATTTAGAGCCCTAACGGGAACCTAACGGATCAAAATAAAAAAAGAACATAAAACATTCACTAAAACAGTATATTATATAAAACTTTGGGTGTAAAAGGCCCTAATTAGATTCATTCCGTTGCTTTACGTTTATAAGTACTTCCTTAGGCTGTTGACCGCTGTAGGCAGTGACGGCTGGGGAAGATGGCTGCTGGCTGATGTTGACCTCGGTTTTCTTGAACCACCGTGGTGTTCAACCTCGACGTAACTAGGTTCAAACGTAGCTAGGTCCAAACTTAGCTGATCCCAACTTAGTTAGGTCCAAACGTAGCTCCCTGGAAAGTGCATATGAAAGCGTGTCAAGAGGTGCAAAGTAAAATGGCCTTTATGCCGAGCAGCGGAAGCAAAACCTAGCAGAAGCAGGAAAGTACTAATATGCAGGCTATGGTGATAAGTGACAATAACAGCAGGACGGAGTTTACATTATAAAAAGTTATTATAAAATCTAGAAGTTACAATTTAAAGCAATGAAAGTTATTTATTACTTTTAAGTAGGTAGTTTATAGGGCGTGGCACAAGCCACCACAAATGGTTATAATTAGCTTGCAAGGATGACAAGGCAAATTAACACAAAGTTAAAATATATAGGTAAGCTATATCTAAAATGCATGCACTAAAACACTAGGTAACCTACAGTTGGCTAGATAAATAATAACTGTCCACAACTTACCCAAGTAGGGGAAAACACTTTGTACATGAGTATAAGTTATGTATACTTCAGATTATATGTAATTTATGTACTTCAGATAATATTTATATATAGACAGACTTTTGTTGCAAAAAGATTTCTTACGCTTGATAATTTAAGAGCTCACGGAGCCTGTGAAAAGTGACGCGGCCTCTCGCGAGAACTATCTAAAACGTACTGCCGGTGGCGAGGATCCGACTAACCGCTCTGCTGCGCCGTGCGCACGCGCAGGTATCGCACACCTATAACCCCTAGTTATGGATCTATACATCGTAGGGAGTTCCTGACGTCGATAGCCACAATTATCGGTAATAAATGTCGATATCGATATTACTTGGTATAAAATAATAAGATAACGAGTTCAAGTTATAAGTATGTAGGTATATTTACTAGTGTTTAATAGTTTGTTTAGTATTGTAGTAGGTAAGCTTATTTATTAAATATGAATTCAAAATATATAGTATGTAACATATATATTTAATATGTTACATTACCCCCTCGCGACACTTACGAATTTTTGTCACTTGTAAAAAAAAAAAAATTCGTGCTTAAAAAAAAAAATATATGTGCCAAGACACTGCGTACGGCAATTATTCATCTCTTTCATACTATCACTCACTCATACATCTACATTATATCATAAATCTTAATCTCAGACATGGAGAATTTAAGATCCTAACATTCAGAGTTACCAAATAGCAATAACAATTATTTGATCGGTAGCTCAGCAGGTATCTGTATTATGAGATGGTTAAAAAATAATAATTTTGGGCAAGTGACCAATGTAAATAAATAGAATATAATTAAAATATCATGCAATTGTTAAATTTTATCATGCAATAAAATTTAAATAAAATCATGCAGTTCATTAAGTATAATTTAAAAACATGTACAACATCAATATAATAAAAATATATTGTGTACAACTTTATATAAATTTATTAATAATATTTTATTTATTGTTTGTAATTTATTATTTTAAAATCCTTTATATGCCATGCTCCTAAATCGTTATTGTTCATATCTTGCACTTCATAAACCAACGGAGATCGTTTTTTGGTAATCCTACATTTTATATATTTAGGTGCCAGTTTTTTCGTAAAATATCTATCTTTGTCACTCAAATAAAAAGTTTTCTTCCACACTATGTCTCCCACCGCAAATTCTGCAGGTTTTCGCCTCAAGTTATATTGAGTAGAATTCCTACTGTGGGCTTGGAGTAATGCTTCCTGCACTTTGTAGAATGTTTTACTCAGAGTACCAAGATTTTCGGCATAAGGATCCCGGGGTTGAAAAACAATTTGACTCACATCATCGGTATCTAAGTAGTGAGTACCGCAATCTACCAATTCTCTCCCATACACTAAAAATGACGGTGTATAGCCTGTCACTTCGTTAACTGAATTATTCAACGCGAATTGTATTTTGGGAATATTAGTGTCCCATGAGCGTTGGTCGTCCTGGATGAAAGTGGAAACGGCAGTAATTATAGTTTTATTATACCGCTCAACAGTGTTAACTTGAGGAGAATATTTGGGTGTGAAGTGCACCTGAGGAATTTTATATCTCTCTAACATATATTTTAAAACATTGCTTGTAAATTGCTTTCCATTGTCCATTAAAATGCAAGAAGGAACGCCATGAACTAAAATTACATTTTCTTCGAGTATTTTTGTAATTATATCTGCAGTTGCTCGTCTGATAGGAAACAAAAGGCAATACTTTGAAAAGCAACAAGTTATCACAAATAAGAAAGTATTTTGTTTCCTTGACACAGGCAGAGGGCCAACTAAATCGATGCTAATCATCTGAAATGGCCTGGAACAATCTTTTGGCCTACCCATTGGACCTAAGGTCCTATGATTTGCATGCTTATGTGCAATACAAACGTCGCAACCTGTTACTAAATGTACAACATCATCATGCATATGTGGCCAATAATATTTCAGTGACAGACGTTTGTAAGTTTTAAATATGCCGAAATGACCTGACGTTGGTTGAGAATGGTTTTCAATCATAATTTGCTCTCTTTCATCACTAGGAATTACTTCCTTCCATTCAAATTCTGTTGTTAATGCGTTTTTATTTTTCATATACCTGAAAAGTTTATTGTTTTTAATGGTATAGTTCGGAAAACTGCTTGGATTTGAAGAGCAACCATTGAAAATGTTCAAATACCAGGTGTCAGAAGTTGTGGGTGGAGTCAAGGTAACAGCAGAGACAGGTACTGCTCGAGATAGTGCATCCGGAATCACGTTGTCTACGCCTCGCTTGTGCTTAATCTCAAAATCAAAAGCAGACAGACGGACTCCCCAACGTGCTAAGCGTCCGGTAGGGTTGCTCAGAGATAAAAACCATTTTAAGGCAGAATGATCTGTGTATACGGTGAAAGTTTTGCCATTCTCTATATAGCAACGCCAATGCTCCAAAGCTACCAAAACAGCTAGCGTCTCCCTCTCTGTGATGCTATAGTTTTTCTCCGCTCCTGTAAGAGATTTGCTCATATAGGCCACCGGGTGTTCTTTGCCATCAACCGTTTGAGTCAACATAGCGCCGACACCATAATCGCTAGCATCGGTGTGGACTTCAAACGGCAGATCATAATTTGGGCAAGAAAGAACTGGGGCAGAGACTAGACACTCTTTAAGTTTATTGAAAGCGTCTTCAGCTTCAGCCGTCCATTTGAATGGAGGGGCATTCTTTTTAGTGGATGTAAGAGCATTTAAAGGGCCGGCAAGTGTGCTAAAATTTGGTACAAAACGTCTATACCATGTAGCAGTGCCAAGAAACCTCTTGACCTCCCTCCTTGTGGTCGGCGTCGGATAATTCAAAATAGCTTCTACCTTTTCAGGATCTGTCCGTAAACCTTGGGCATCAACAATATATCCCAGATACTTTAAACGATTACGGAAAAATTGGCACTTTTCCAAGTTGATAGTGAGATTCGCCATTTTAAGTTTTTCGAGGACGGCCAGAAGGAGAGAAACATGCTCCTCAAACGAGCTAGACACCGTGACTATATCATCCAAATACGCGAAAGCTTTTAAATCAAAATCTGATCCGAACAACATATCGACTAATCGCTGTTGGGTAGCGGGCGCATTAGTCAAACCAAAGGCAGTGACGTTAAACCGCAGAGAGCCACGCCCTGGGACATAAAATGCTGTCTTATTCCTATCCTCTTCAGCTATGGGAATCTGCCAGAATGCCTTGGATAAGTCGATAGAGCTTAAGAATTTTGCATCCCTTAAGTTGTCTAGAATCTCTGAAATGTAGGGGAGACTGTAGGCATCACGTTTCGTTACCGAGTTCAGTTTCCTGCTATCTAGACAAAAACGCGGCTGTCCGTTCTTTTTATAGACGATGAGAACGGGAGAAGACCAAGCGCTCTCACATGGCTCAACAACTTTCAGGTCTAACATTTCAACAACTTCATTTGTCAATATACGTTGCTTCTCTGGTGACATTCGATAGTATCGCTGGCGGATTGGAGGTGAATCCCCAGTATCGATGTGATGTGTAATCACTGATGTCTTACCTAAGCCTTTTCGCTCAAAGGAAACTTCTTTAAATTGGTCAATAACGTTATCAGCTATCTGACGCTGATTAGAATCCAGACTTTCATAACCGTGGATGTGAGTCTCCTTATGTTCCAAGGACAACTCCGCTACCTGAAAGTCTGGGTTCTTAGATAATGTGATTGCATCTAAGTGTTTCGGAAACAATTCAAATTTCCGCCAAAAATCAATCCCTAATATCAAAGCTGTATCAACTTGCGGTACAACAAAAGCTTTGATTAAGTGAAACTTGTCTTTAAAAGTGACTGGTAAGTTCATAACTCCCAAACATTGCATCTTTTGACCACCGGCAGCAACAACGTCAAGGCTCTCACCATCCACAATTCGCAACCCATACTTTAAAAGCAATTTGTGAGAGTCCTTGCCTAAGATTGTCACCGCAGAGCCGGAGTCAAGCAACCCGCAAGCGTCTACCTCATCAATTTTAATATTGACGTAAGGTCTAATATCATTATTAGGTTTATTATCCAGAATTGCCGAAGTTTTATATACAAAAAAATAGTTACCAACAAACTGAAGCCAATTATTCCAATCGGTCTTATCAAAATAATTAACACTGGGCACCTGGCAATTCTGACTACCTAGTTTTTTGACTGATTATTATAATGTTTAGCACAATCAGGGCAATTTTGAAACCTATAATCTGGTTTACCACACCGAAAGCAAACAATCTTTCTCTCCGCTGTACAATTCCGGAGATTGTGTGTATCGTTGCGACACCTTGGGCAATATTTAACCTTCTGATGAATGGCATTAACTTTGGGACTGGTATATTGGTTGGATTTATTGTAATTATTGTTATAATTTCTGTAATTTTGGTTATTGTTTTTGTTGTAATTACTTTGATTGTTGTTTCTGTAATTTGTATTATAATTTGATTTATTTGGCTGACTGTAATAATTTTTGTTATCAAAATTAGGCTTTGCATAAGCAAACTCGGGCGCAAGAGTCTCGGAAGAAACCCGAGGAGGCTCATGAAAAGTAGAAGTTCTCGAATGAATGCTTTCATAATTTTTGCAAAGGTCATGTAACATCGCAATATCCCGAACTTCACCTGCTGAAGCTATCACGCTGGCGTAACACGGCCTAATATTGTGAAGTAACAACTCCAATTTCTCCTCTTCTGGTAACAATTTGGAAAGACGCGAAAACATTCCTGCCATTATAGAAAGATAAATAGTGATATTTTCGTTATCACCCTGTGTCCTTGCTCTAATCTCTGACATAAATCGAAAATCAAAATCCGAAAGACCAAAATCCTTTTTTAATCTGATGCAAAGTTCCTCCCAAGTATGAATACTATCCTTTACATACCTAAACCAATGCAAGGCATCATCAGTAAATATTTCAGTTGCCATATTCAAAAGTTTATTAGAAGATATACTCCTAGCAGTAATAAACTCATCCACTCTCTGAATAAATGCACGCACACAGGTCTTGCCATTAAATTTAAGTTTAGTTAAGTCTGAAGATAGACCACGATCACAGAAAACTGATATATTAGACAACGGAGTAGAAGTACTCGCAAAATTGTCAGAATCCACAGGATTTGAGAGACCAGGTTCCCGTGTGTTGGTTTCAGAATTCTTAACTTTGTCCGTGGAATCAATAAAGTTACAGATTGTCTGAAATCTGCTTCTGCAGTCATTATACAAAAGAATAGCGTCTGTTTGAGTAGGTACGATACGGTTAAAGCGATGATAAATGTGGCTAACGAGTGCTTTCGTTCGATTTAACAAATTTCTATCAGGTCTCGACTCGTACGATTTAATATTTGCCTCAGCTTTTAAGATGCTCTCAAGAACACCTTCGATATCATCCAATACATCTATACCGGATTCCAAAATATCCTCCGATGGAAGATTAACGGCTATCTTCATTATTTGCTTTCTCAAATCAGCGACATTGTCAGCAGGGACCAAACCTCTGATTGCTACCTCATATGTTAGCTCTGCCTTTTGTAAGGACAAAAATTTTATGTCGTAAGACATTGCAACTTTAAAATTGACTAGGAATTGAATAGAGTTGTTGTGGACAATTACTATTTAAATTAATTATTTAAAATCTAATAAAATACTCCGCCTGTAACAGAGGAAAAAAAATATACGTTTGGTTTCTGTAAAAAAAAACTGGGCAAAAGCAAAAACTAAAAACAAAAAATTAAATTGCAACCAAAAAACATGAAAGCAAAATAAAAATTATAACTAAAGTTTAAGGCTGTTTATAAGCAAATACAGTTAAAATCATACAATAATGTTGACTAGAACAAAACAACAATCGATACTTATCGATAAAAAAAAATCGGGGTACAACACTAAACTTTAGTTACGAAAAAACCAAAAACGTTCACAAAAATAAAAAAATCACACATAAACACTGCAAATAATAAAAATAAAGCAACGGAAATACATCTAAAACCACGTTTAGGGCGCCAGTGTCGCGTTACGGTTATTTAGAGCCCTAACGGGAACCTAACGGATCAAAATAAAAAAAGAACATAAAACATTCACTAAAACAGTATATTATATAAAACTTTGGGTGTAAAAGGCCCTAATTAGATTCATTCCGTTGCTTTACGTTTATAAGTACTTCCTTAGGCTGTTGACCGCTGTAGGCAGTGACGGCTGGGGAAGATGGCTGCTGGCTGATGTTGACCTCGGTTTTCTTGAACCACCGTGGTGTTCAACCTCGACGTAACTAGGTTCAAACGTAGCTAGGTCCAAACTTAGCTGATCCCAACTTAGTTAGGTCCAAACGTAGCTCCCTGGAAAGTGCATATGAAAGCGTGTCAAGAGGTGCAAAGTAAAATGGCCTTTATGCCGAGCAGCGGAAGCAAAACCTAGCAGAAGCAGGAAAGTACTAATATGCAGGCTATGGTGATAAGTGACAATAACAGCAGGACGGAGTTTACATTATAAAAAGTTATTATAAAATCTAGAAGTTACAATTTAAAGCAATGAAAGTTATTTATTACTTTTAAGTAGGTAGTTTATAGGGCGTGGCACAAGCCACCACAAATGGTTATAATTAGCTTGCAAGGATGACAAGGCAAATTAACACAAAGTTAAAATATATAGGTAAGCTATATCTAAAATGCATGCACTAAAACACTAGGTAACCTACAGTTGGCTAGATAAATAATAACTGTCCACAACTTACCCAAGTAGGGGAAAACACTTTGTACATGAGTATAAGTTATGTATACTTCAGATTATATGTAATTTATGTACTTCAGATAATATTTATATATAGACAGACTTTTGTTGCAAAAAGATTTCTTACGCTTGATAATTTAAGAGCTCACGGAGCCTGTGAAAAGTGACGCGGCCTCTCGCGAGAACTATCTAAAACGTACTGCCGGTGGCGAGGATCCGACTAACCGCTCTGCTGCGCCGTGCGCACGCGCAGGTATCGCACACCTATAACCCCTAGTTATGGATCTATACATCGTAGGGAGTTCCTGACGTCGATAGCCACAATTATCGGTAATAAATGTCGATATCGATATTACTTGGTATAAAATAATAAGATAACGAGTTCAAGTTATAAGTATGTAGGTATATTTACTAGTGTTTAATAGTTTGTTTAGTATTGTAGTAGGTAAGCTTATTTATTAAATATGAATTCAAAATATATAGTATGTAACATATATATTTAATATGTTACAAGTTATAGAGATTTTTTTACCATTATTTCAATTGAATCAAATTTTAATTAAGCACACTGTAGGTACTCTCTTTTAATTGTAATGAAATTGAGGCTCATGAAGGCTACTTCATAAAAAAATCACGTTTTTTATTTTGCGCTTTATTTTTTGTCTTACAGTAGGTGTATCATGTAATCTAGCTAGACACGACTATTTTAAAATCTATTGTAGAGTTTACTTAAAATGAATGCAGTTAGACCTAAATTAATTTGAAAGTTGTATGAAGCAGAATTAACAAAACAAATGTACGTAGCTCACACAGTTAAATGATAAGATTTCGCTTTGTGTTGCAAATTCTGCTTCCGCAACAAATTAACACCTTGTTTTACTATCGTACACTAACAGATACCTAATAGCTGGTGTGTAATAATGTGAAATCACAAATTAAATTCAATCAAGCTAGTAATAATTACAAGTATTGGCAATGTTTTGTAAGCCAACCTAAGCTAGTTTATACATATTTCGGAAAAATCTGCAATTCTTGAATGAAATAAAAAACATGTTCAAGTCCAATTTTCTTACACGCTAATCTTAATATTGTAAGTACAAATATGAAACATCTGCATATTAAATAAACATTAAAAAGTAATAAAAGTTTCACTTAAAAATTCAGCTTTCAGATTTTCTATACGTATCCTAAAACATGGTCTTATAGGCAGCTACACTTATCTTAAAAACATGCTCTTATAGGCAGCAAATTCATTAGGTAATAAAGTTAATAAAATATGCAGATGCAACCGATTTGCTTCATTTGAAAATTACATGGCATTCCTTCCTTCCACTCCATTCAAAACATGACATCATTCAACAACTCCATACAAAAATTAACCAAATTCAACAATGTCTTTGACACTACCATTTACTTCACATTTTTCAGTTCCACTTCGAAAACTAGTGTCGCGTTAGGGGGGATCACTGGGGGAGAACCTTTAGCACCATACCTGCAAAATAAGAGAAAATTAATGAAGTAAAATTTGAAACTTGTAATATCTGACTTAAGGTAATATCGGCAAGCGCCTAATGTGAGATTCGGGAATTCACATTATTATTATTTTACTTTATTGCTCACGAAACAACACAGTACAGGGAATAAAACTTATAAAAATATATGTACAAAGGTGAGCTTATCTCTGTGAGAGATTCGTTCCAGCAAACCTTGGGGAGTCACACAAACAAAGTCCTACCAATATAATTATCTATCCAAAATATAATACATTGTAATATCTAATGAAAAGACAACTATTTTTTCGTGCCCCTGGCTTTAGAAACCACTGGGGTCTAGGGTTTTCAGGGCAAAGTTAAAGAGCTAGGTCGTCGTCTGAGTGACCGTGGCTTGGACTACCGCTGCGGAGCATATTTGATGCAGAGGATATCCCTAGCATTGCAGCGCGGTAACGCTGCCAGTTTTATGGGAACCTTTGGGTCGGATATATCTCGGGGTTTGATTGACTAATCTTATTTTGTTTGTGTAATTTTGTTTTTTTTTTGTGTTTAAAGGACCATTTTGCTTATTTACTAATATTATTTTATACGATATGACGATACTGTTGTGGATTTATATAGTTTATGTTATGGAATCAGGCGTTACTTTGTAGAAATCCATAATAGCATTAAGAAGTGAAAATTACTTTGATCCTGAGGATGAGTTAATTTTAGGGGTTAAAGTATGAAATTGCCGTTTTATTGCAATAGGTTCTTTGAATTGACCTGGAATCTTCATGGTTTGAGGTTTTCGAATGAAACTTTTTTCAAATGGTTTCTATGATGTTCTTTTTTTAAAAAATGTGAAACATTTGAATATCGACTTTCAATTGTTTTTGTTATTCAATTTAGACAAGAAAGATGGATACTGCGAAAATTCGAGTGATTTTTGAATACGAGTTCCGACGCGGAACTAACGCGGCAGAAACAGCCCGCAATATCAATGCTGCGTTTGGAGAGGGGTCTCTGAATGAGGGTATATGAATACTCTGCAGCAGTGCATTCCACAGCCTGACCGAACGGACCGAGAAGGAATCCCCGTAGGATGCAGTGTTCTGGACAGTAATCTGAATCTCACATTTTTTATTTTTTATTCTTCCTTTTTCTTGCAATCTGTCCTTGACATTAAGCTAGAATTTTGGCTTCATTGTCGTAGTGGGCTTGCATGGTATATGCCCTGTGGCATATCCATATATTACTTTCTCTTGGCTCGGTGGGTTTCAACCAAGTAGATCGTTTGGTGATTTTCTTTTCAGTCTGTTGAATGTGCGTGTTTTCGTCAGGAGTGCGCTGGCCAGCTTATTTGGGTGAGATTTAATTAAAATTTATAACATTGAAATTTTATACTTCTGATTCAAGTACATACATTCAGAAGGGATATCCTGCGACATAGTTATAAATCAGTTTTTAATTGCCATTATTTTTAAAATACATTCAGAAGGGATATCCTGCGACATAGTTATAAATCAGTTTTTAATTGCCATTATTCTTAAAATATGCAATTTTTATTGCAATTTGAATTTGATGCCATTTGTGTGGATTTTTAGCACCAATTTTTTCGACCAGTAGATAACCAACTGAATCCTATCATCACGTGCTACGATTTATATATTAAAAAAATATTACGTAAGCAAATAGCAAATATTTTTTTTTGACATGTGATATTTTGCAATATCGACCACGATATTAAAATAAATAACGACACACAAGTGAAGGGGGTTTAGATCATGAAATATGTGTGACGTAGTTTAAGACGGCCCAGGCGCAGAAAAACTAAAAAATAGTTCGCAGTAAAAGACTTACGCCATCGCGGGCGGGCATACGATCCGCCGCTTGCCGCCGACCTTCATGCCAGCGACGCCGACGTCCCACGCTGAGATAACCTCCTTGGATCCGAGACGGAACTTGAAGCCGGGCCCCTTCAGGCAGTTGTCGAACATCTTGTTATTTGCTTTCAGACGCCCTTCGTAGTACACCTGTATTCGAGATATAATAGCATAAAACACATGGTGGCAGTTTAGGTCTGGACAGTAAGGTGTAGGTAATGATAAGTATTGTTTCGAAAAGGTCTAAGGTGTAAGGTGTAAAAATTATCAAGCAAATCTATTTCATATATTTCCAGTAAAAACCGGAAAAGTCTTATTTCTCTCAAAGAGAGAGTACATTAAATTTTCAGTCTTTTAAAAAAGTTTTTTATTATCTAGTAGAAGCTCCGCTTACATAGTTCGAAAGACACAATATTATCTTGTGGAAAAATATTTTGGTTTAACAAACCTGAACAACTTTCCCAGGCTTGGCGACAGGTCCGCTGCCGACCTTCAAGTCCTCGATGTTGACTCCTCCACTGATCGTCTTTTTTTCTTTCTTGTCTCCAGCCTCAGCCTCCTTTTTGGCCTCGGGCTTCTTCTTCTCGGCTTTGGCCTCTTGTTTCTGTTTAAAAAAAATGTTTTGTTATGAGCAGTGGTCGTAAGCACTTCGTTATGTGTGCGTAATGTATATGCTCGTGGTCTTATATTCGTCGTCAGGCTGTACTAGTCCACTGCTGGACATAGCCCTCCCCTAAAGAGCGCCACGTTGTGCTATCATAGGGGGTAATGCCCATAATCCCCACGCTGGGCATGCGGGTTGGGGATTCCAGTTCGGTGGAATTGTACTGCAGGCGGCGCTGCTGCCCAGCCCCGGTTTGTGTCCTTAGTCGCCTTTTACGACACCCGCGGGAAGAATTGAGTTTGTGCTATTCTCTAGGCCGACACCACACAGCACTTATATTATGGACTTATATTATGACCACCAGGAACGGCGCGTAAATCGGGAGCCAAGGCATTCCAGATAATCACCACACAAAAGCGCGTGCGCAGGGGCACACACAGTCACACCCCATTGTGAGCAAACGCTCGTCCAACGCACACACACCTGTTAGCTCATTCATATATTTCTTACATTTATTATAATAACCAAGAGTATGTTTCCGGTTTTGACTTCGTGAGCCCACGTGCTGCCATCTGTTTGACTCAGTATAAAAGGTAGGGCAGCCCGTGCGCTCGAGTCAGTGGAGTATCGGTTCAAACGCGAGAGGGAGCTCGTGATTATTAATAAGATGAGCGAACTGAATTTACAAGGTGTTTTAAAGTGAATCTATGAACAGATGTTGAAAATGTGCAAAGTGAATAAACTAAGGTGTTTCTATCTGTGAAGTGTGAACTATATTAATAAATTATTTTTATCGACCATCCGAACTTTGATTTCTGACGCGTAACAGTTCAGAAGTCGGGATAATATTGAGTCACAGACTCAGTACAAGAACCAAAATTACAGAAACGCCCGAAAGTTGCTCAAAATTATGGGCCGAGAATCACGTAAACGAAAGCGTGAAGTACGCAGGGAATCTGAAGCAACAACGCCACCTCAAAGGCATAAGAAATCGAGAGAAAAGCAACATCTGCAACACGAGCATGACAGCGCTTCTTCTTGCTCGCGAAGCGAGAGTGGCGGCACGCCCAGGCACCCTAGGCGCGAGAGATCCAGAGTAACCCGGCGTCCGCGGCGCGAAGTTCGTGACGCTACCAGCCGCCTACCACGTGAGAGTCGTAGTGTATCCCGGCGCTCGCGGCATGGGAGACGTGACGCTTTGAGGCACTCTCGGTATGACAGTCGCAGCGCCTCCCGGCATTCGAGACGCAAGAGGCGCACCGCTTCTCGCAGCCCACTACACGAGAGTCGCAACCCACTACACGACAGTCGCAGCCCTTCCCGGAGGTCACGACGCAGGAGTTTCAGCGCTTTCCGGAGCCCGCATCGTGAGAATCCTAATCACCCGCAAAATACAGGTGATAGTACGGGCACCCTACCACAGGTAAATGCACATCATAATAATAATTTTGACTCGGGGTCTAGGGCTTTAGTATTAGCATTCAAAGAGCTCATGCAGACCATGAAAACTGATACTGGGAACGAACGATTTCCAAACTTGAACGTTATTCCAGAATTTGATCCGTCGAAACGAAATCAAACCATACATACATGGATTTCAAAAGTGAATGAGTGTGCTCAAATTTATAATTGGACAGAGCGACAAACAATCCATTATGCTCTGCCTAAATTAGTGGGCTTAGCTCAACGATGGTACCAGGGTCTCCCGAGCCTTTTGTTTTCATGGTCTGAATGGCAAGTGAAGCTCCGCTTGGCTTTTCCTAGCGATGAGAATTATGCACAACTTTTGACGGAAATGCTTGCTTGTAAAGCAAGATTCGGGGACTCATTGGAAGAGTACTTTTATGAGAAGGTTGTTTTTCTAAATAGATGTAAAATATCAGGCAAAAATGCTATAGATTGCATTCTATTTGGTATCGAGGATAGGACGGTGAGGACTAGCGCAGAAGCGGTTCAATTCACTGAGCCTGATCAATTATTGGTTTATCTTCGAAACACAAAGGTTATTAAACGAGCAGAAAAAACGAATAATCCCCCACAACCAAGCATTTCCGACAGTAGACGACCCGCAAAGTCAATAAAAGCAAACAATACAACAACTGACTCGAAAACTCAAATGAAATGTTATAATTGCGAGGATGAGGGTCATCCTTATTTCAAATGTAAACAACCGATCAAAAGATGCGATAAATGTCATAGGGTTGGCCATAGCGCCGAACAGTGTCAATCAACTGAATCGAGTAATCAGAAAAGTATAAGTTGACTAAATGCGTCTCAAAAACTAGGCAACGATTCTAAATACTACAAAATTGCGGAGGTAAACGGTCAACAGTTTGAATGTTTTATAGATTTTGGTAGTCAGTGCACTTTGATACAGGCAGGAGTAGCTAAAAATATTGTTTCATCATGGGTTAGTACAGATTTACCCATACTAAAAGGATTCGGCGACTCCAGAGTAACCTGTGTAGGAAAATGTGAAGTTGAGATTAAAATTGACAACGCTAAAGCATTTGTCGAAGCTTTAATTGTGCCTGATCATTTGTTGCAAGCACCTCTATTAATCGGACAAACTTTCACGGAACAGGACCACATTATAGTTTACAAGTCGGGGGATATTTTGAACATAACTTCCAAATCGATTATCAAAAAAAAAACCTTAACGTTGTTTGTCTCTGAAGCCACAGAAATTAAGGGATATTGCGAAGTAAAAGTTTATTGTAAAGAAAGATACACAGGCGATTTATTTATAGAACCCAGTTTGTGCCAACGTGCTAAGCAGGAATATGAGGTAATACAAAGTGTTATACGATTGATTGATGGATGTGGGCATATTGTTGTAAAAGGACTCGTCTCAAATGCATGTACATTAGCTCGAGATACTTCGATTATTCGCGGCCACCCATTAACTCACTCTAGGTTATTGACAATAAACAGAATTGAAACCAATTCAAACGATCAGTCCCATTCAATAATTGAAAAGCGATAATTAAAGTAAACGATAATATTGAGGAAGATCAAGCTGAAAAACTGACAGAACTTTTAAATGACTTTAGAGATTGTTTCGCTTTTTCAACCAGTGAGCTGGGATGTACCACCGTAACTGAAATGGATATCAAGTTAAATGATACCTCACCTGTAGTGTATCGGCCTTATCGACTACCTCACTCTGAACGTGAAATAGTTAGGGGAATGGTAAAGGAACTAGAAGATTCTGGAATTATTAGAAATTCGACTTCTGAGTATGCATCGCCAATCATTCTGGTAAAGAAGAAAACTGGTGACTATCGTCTTTGTATTGATTTCAGGGGACTTAATAAAAAAACGTCCAAAGAACATTACCCTTTACCTAGAATAGATGATCAGTTGGATGGACTGTCCGGTCACAAATATTATACCTCATTGGACTTGGCTTCCGGTTATTATCAGATACCAATGTCAGAGACTTCAAAACATTTAACTGCGTTCGTTACACCCGATGGGCACTATGAATTTAACAGGATGCCATTTGGTCTCGTAAATGCACCGTCAACATTTCAAAGAGCAATTAATACAATTTTAGGTAACGCTAGATTTAAAGATGCCTTTGCCTATATGGATGACATCATCATCCCATCAAAAACCATAGAAGAGGGTTTTCAAAAACTACGAGACGTACTTGAGTTATTTCGTAAATCTGGGCTTACATTGAATTTGGCGAAGTGTAAATTTTTAATGCAATCTATAGATTACTTGGGGTTCGAGGTAAGTGAGAACGGTATCAGACCTGGAAAAAGAAAAATTGAGGCAGTCGACAAGTTTCCTAAACCTAAAGACCAGCATACTGTTAGGCAGTTTATAGGATTGGCAAGTTTTTTTAGGAGGTTTATCCGGGGTTTTTCGGTTATTGCCAAACCTTTGACACGTTTGTTGAAAAAAGATATTGCTTGGGTATGGGGTACTGAAGAAGAAAGTGCATTCGAGACTTTGAAAGGAGAGCTAATCAAGCGACCTACCTTGTCATTTTATAACCCAAGGTATGAAACTCAATTACATACGGACGCATCTAAATCCGGCGTAGCTGGCATACTATTGCAAAGACCAAATAAAGAGGCCCCATTCAGCGCAGTGGCATATTACAGTCGACAGACGTCGCCCGAAGAGTCGCGCTTTACATCATATGATTTAGAAACATTGGCCGTAGTAACATCGTTACAACGTTTTAGAGTGTACTTACTCGGTATACCGTTTACAATAGTTACAGATTGTAATTCTCTTCGAGCGACGTTTGAGAAAAGAGACATGTTGCCTAGAGTAGCGCGATGGTGGAATGTAATACAGGAATATGATTTCAATATCATCTACAAGCCAGGTACATCCATGTCACATGTAGACGCACTCAGCCGAAATCCAATCTTGGTGAATTCTCAGGATCTATTGGTCAGGAGTTTAGATATAGACTGGCTGGCAACAGTCCAGCAAAATGACACAGAGTTACTAAGAATTTCAGATATTCTAAAAGACAAGGTTACCGATAGTGTCGTGGAGATTAAGAAAAACTTTTTAATTAAGAAAGGTTTACTTTATAGGAAAACAGATGATGGGGATCGTTGGGTGGTGCCAAAAGGGGTCAGGTGGCAAGTGTTGCAGGCTAATCATGATAATATTGGACATTTCGGTTTCGAAAAGACTTTTGACAAAATTAAGAGCCAGTACTGGTTTCGTAAAATGAGAAAATTCGTAAAGAAGTATGTTCAGTCTTGTTTGGAATGTGCACACTCCAAAGTACCGGCGGGTAAACGGGCTGGCGAGTTGCATCCAATTCCAAAGATAGACTGCCCATTTCATACCATACATATAGACCACCTGGGCCCTTTTGTACGCAGCAAAAAGAAAAATTCTTATTTACTACTGATTATAGATGCGTTTACCAAGTTTCTTGTATTGACACCAGTAAAGAGCACAAAAACTACTCATTCAATCAAAGCTTTGAAAACTTATTTCCACACTTTTGGAGCTCCTAAAAGAATAATTTCTGATAGAGGCACGTACTTTACATCAAAAAAATTTAAAGAATATATAAATTCACTTGGCATCAAGCATATATTAAATGCAGTCGCAACACCGAGGGCAAATGGCCAGGTGGAACGATATAATAGAACCGTTTTGGCTAGTCTCACTGCTATGAATTATGGAAAACCAGAAAACTCATGGGATGATAATGTTTCGGAGGTACAATGGGGCTTGAATAATACTATAAATTCAGGGACGGGAAAATCACCCGCTGAAACTCTTTTCGGTTTAAAATTGGTAGGGACACATGATTCCATTATCAGTTTGAATACGTCTGACGACTTGGTCAATGTCGCACAATACAACACCTTAGAAAAAACTAGAAACGAAGTTACGCAGCATATAGAGGAAAACCAATCGAAACAGAAGGAACAATTTGATAAAACAAGAAAAAGAGTAAATTTTAAAGTAGGGGATTTAGTGAGGATAGAACGCGAGGTGCCCTCCACTGGGAGAAGCCGTAAGCTTGTGCCTAAACTGAAGGGCCCTTACCGTATTGTAGAAGTACTAGAAAATGATAGATATGTTGTCGAAGACACACCATTATCCCGAAAGGGTAATAGAAGTTTTAAGGGCGTCTTTCCCGTAGATAAAATGCATCCTTGGCTAGTTTTTGAGAGAAATAATTCCGATTCAGATGATGATAGTGATGAAAGCGAATAAAAGGTATCAGATTCGATATTTTGATCGTTTGTTGTAAGATGATTGTCGATGTAAACAATAATAAGTGTATAATTATATAGAGTTCATTCAAGTTCATTTAAGACAGAGATAGATGAAAATGATGTTTGATGAATAGAAGATGTTTGATGATAATTAGTTATATTTTAAAATTACTAGAAATGTTAAATAATAATGATTTACGATAAATAATTGAAAGTATGATTAATTCAAGTTGATTCGATGTGCCTTTATTACAGTTTTGCCCCTTATGGGTTAAAATTTATTTATTCATTTAGCGCCTATCAAACCGGAATGAGGTATTGATAGGTCAACTTTGAAGTTTATCGAGAGCACGACGGGGTTCTTGATGGATGGTTTAAGAATGGATTCTGTCAAGAACAGGACGGGGGTCTTGATAGACAGGTTAAGAAAAAAATCTATCAAGAACAGGATGGGGGTCTTGATAGATGGTTACGAATGTATTCTATCAAGAACAGGACAGGGGTCTTGATAGATAGGTTAAGAATGTATTCTATCAAGAACAGGACGGGGGTCTTGATAGATAGGTTAAGAATGTATTCTATCAAGAACAGGACGGGGGTCTTGATAGATAGGTTAAGAATGTATTCTATCAAGAACAGGACGGGGGTCTTGATAGATGGTTACAAATGTATTTTATCAAGAACAGGACGGGAGTCTTGATAGATAGGTTAAGAATATATTCTATGAAGATCATGATGGGGGGTTTGAAACATATTTTGAGAATAAACCTTGCAAGATGTTACAAGGGGTCTTGATTTATAGTTGATTAAATGGATTGTTTAATTATAACTTACAGTCATCACTTATTAAGGAAATCAACAAAAAAAAAAATGTTTTTAAAAATAATTGTTACTTATTGAAGTATGATCGAAAGCATTCAGATAATTCACGAGACGTGAACTTAGGCAGGAAAGGCCGACTGTTAGCTCATTCATATATTTCTTACATTTATTATAATAACCAAGAGTATGTTTCCGGTTTTGACTTCGTGAGCCCACGTGCTGCCATCTGTTTGACTCAGTATAAAAGGTAGGGCAGCCCGTGCGCTCGAGTCAGTGGAGTATCGGTTCAAACGCGAGAGGGAGCTCGTGATTATTAATAAGATGAGCGAACTGAATTTACAAGGTGTTTTAAAGTGAATCTATGAACAGATGTTGAAAATGTGCAAAGTGAATAAACTAAGGTGTTTCTATCTGTGAAGTGTGAACTATATTAATAAATTATTTTTATCGACCATCCGAACTTTGATTTCTGACGCGTAACACACCGAATCTCGCCATCTGGGGCCTGATTATGCGCACGAAATCGTGTCGAAATCCTAAGGTTTCGGTAGCAATTAGCTCAGCTGTTTATGGTAACTAATACACAATAGAACTCGTGTTTATGATAATAAGTAAAAACTGTTTGAGCGTTTATACAGTAACAGAAAAAAATATAAAGCAGGTAAAGTACTCCACTGCAACTCTAATGGGTTACAATCGCGATATTGTCACGCAAAGCAGTATATGAGACAAACCCTAAATGTAACATCTAAACAACTACATGGTGGCAATAAAGTTATGAGTTATGAAATTAACAGTAGATTAGTAGCCAAGGGCTGTAAGGCATCAATTGCAGCCCGAGATACGCACGAGCGCAGCGAGGGCGCCTATAGTTCGAGGGTGCAATTGGTGCTTACACCCAAGCTGACTATTTTGCTTTACATCTCGATTGTGAGGCAAGTAGAAAAACCGGCATTACAAGAATATAGTATATTTCATTACGAGTGCGGAAAGCCTGTCATTGCAAAGAGTTCCGACAAATAGACATTTGTGGGAACTCTTTGCAGCTGCGCCTCGGCTCGGGTAGACACCCGAGCCGAGGCGCAGCTGAAGGGGAGGGTTGACAGTCGGAACAAGCTGTGGAAATGACGGTTCCGCACGGGTACTGAACGACTATTTTTAAAACAGTTGCGAAAAAATTAAGCAATTTAATAAAATAATAAAAACACAATAAACTGGAAAATGGCGTTAAAAAAAAAATAAAAGCAGGGATTTTCATCACCCATTCTGGGTAGGCAAAAGGAACTATGCCCATACAGTCTTTAGTAGTATTTTTTTATTGATATGAAATGAAAATGAAATTTAATGAAATGCAATGCATGAAACCTAACGTAACTCATTGAATCAAATTATTAAATTGAAACAAATTAGTGGCTTCTTTTTAGAAATATTTGCATGAGTCATAAACACTTCTGGTTTTTTTTAGTAAAAACTTCGTGGTTCGTTTTTTCTTTTTAATAATTAGACATAATTTTGACAATTGGGAAAGACAACGCATAGAAGTTTTTATGATTCATGCAAATACGTATATTTCTAACAAGAAGCTACTAATTTGTTTCAATATCAGATTTAATGATTTGATTGAATGAGTTAGGGTTTCATTTCATTACATCTCATTTCATTTTCATTTTATATCAATAAAAAATCCTACTGAGACTGGTGTATGAGCATGGTTCCCTTTGCCTACCAGGATGGGTGAAGAAAAAAATCTCTGCTTGTATTCTTTTACGGTTGGCGCCATTTTCCAATATTTTTTCTTTATTAGATTGCTTATTTTTTTCGCAACTGTATTAAAAATAGTCGTTCAGTACATGTGCGGAACCGTCATTGCAACTTGTTCCGACTGTCAACTCGAGCCTTCGGCTGCGCCTCGGCTCGGGTAGACATTTGTCGGAACTCTTTGCAATGACAGCCTTTCCGCACTTGTAATGAAATATACTATTTAAAGTAAAAGTTGTCTATTCCCGCCTTATTTCATTAAAAAGAATCAAGGAAAGAACTTTAAATTTTTTTTTTCAAGAACGAAATTGGGCTTCGCCGTTCGATATTTAAAATTGATGAATATTATACTCACACGAAGACAAGGCTGAATAGCAAAGCGGCCTCTTCGGTCATTGGGCTGAATCGTAGATAGAGTAGAACTATAGATCAAGGCACAGTGTAACCGTTTTCACGTCGGTGAATATTATTTGTTTGCCATAATGAGGGATAAAATATTTCAGTCGTTCATAGGCCATGAATAAAAATGCAGATTTAGTTTTGAATTTTATTAATCATACATGTCTGACAATTGTTTGCAGAACGTAGCAAACATTTTATAAACAATTGTCATTTTGTATAATTCAAAATACGTTTTATTTTACACGTTTAAATTTTACAAGTTAAGGCGCTTAGGGACGCTATCTAGGACCACCAATGGAATACAATCATAAACTGTTTTATTAATAAGTTTTTTTCATATAAAAATTCACCATATAAAAAATCATTCGAAGGGTACCTCAGACCACCAAAATGTACATTTTGTCGAAATGTAGAGAGCATATTTGAGCATTTGATGTAGGTGACCAGTTCTCTCTTCTAAATGCTAGCACCCATTTTTCCAGAACAGAACTATTTTGAAGAAATCTGGAAAAGAAACATTGCTAATATTAATAAATATTGTAATACATTAAAATATAATAAGTAATAACTTTAGTATTATTATTCGCGATACTCATACATAGCTGTTGTATATTGAACGGGTCGATTATTTATTAGGGAAATAAGGTAATTACGTTTTACCTAATAAACGATCGCGGCTAGACGGTATTGTACGAGATTCATTGATACAAATTCAAATTAGAATTCTATACTGAATTCAAGGGCACATTGCTTGCGGCAGAATGCACAAAAACACCGAAAGGGTTCTTGCGATAAATTCGAGTTGACACATTTTCTGCTGAGTGGAACGAATGCTGAAAAATTATATGGGCAACAAGTCACATAGGAAGGCGATGCAGCTATCTAACAAAGCATCAGGATATTATATTTGATAATTCAGTGCTGTAGCCGTAATGTTTCTGTCTCTATTGTTTTTATTATAGATTTCGATATCAACCCTTGTATGTCCATAACTCTGGAGCACGGGTCCTGCATCGCAGAAATGTTAGGCCATACTCCACCGCAGGGGCCAAGCCCGGGTTATAGTGTTAGGTACATTTGATTTTTAATAACGATACATTAAGTATTAAAGATTCATAATATATTTTGATTACGTTTGTAACTTAATATCTGTACAAGGACAAGCCGTCGAAGTCTGGGACTTTGAGTTAAGTAATGATCACGCAGCGTTGCCAGATATACGATTTAAATCGTATTCATACGATGTTTTACATTTATGTTGCATATACTCGTATGATCAAGGGGCAGAAATCGTACGTAAACATACGACTTTTTTTAGATTTTATGCAACCAAAGTACTAATACCAACATAGCACGTCACTATTTATTCTTTTACTTACTAAGTAGCAACCCTTAAGGTAAATCTAACTAATGTGCGACGTTACCGGTTACTCGTTTTTGTGACCCAGATTATGAACGCTGCTTCAGTTCAGTCAATCTTATTAAAACAAAGATCCGAAATAGGCTGAGCAATGAAACTCTAAACGGCACACTTTTGGCAAAACAACATATTAAGCGCTATGGGTGTTGTGTGGATTTTTCTCAAACAAGAGCAATAATATTAACATTACAGTAAAACCCTTTACGGGGATAAATAAAAACCTAAAAATAGTGTGTTTATGTTTAATCGATTGTTTACTTTAAAGTAATAAAACAAAGGTTTTGAAAGCGTTCTGTTTTTTTAGCAGCCTTCTTAGGGAATACTACTTTTTATTTTCCCATCGTACGGTCGCTTATAACGTCTGCCAACACGGTCAAGTAATGATCGGGATTTTCGACATAAACGGATGGCAACATTTTTTTACTCTTCGTTTTTTTAGGTTAGGAAAGAAAATTCTATTAAATTGCTTTTCTTACGGACTAGTTGCAAAGCTACTAGTTGAAACAACTAAAATACTCAACATAAGGCAACTTTGGGCTTAACAATAATTGAAACACAATAATTACTTACCTATCAAAGGAAACTTCCCCCAAAGCTCTTTCTTAACGATTTCTGCATACGAGTACACTACAATTCACCATACTTTCTCTATTTAGGTCACTTTTAATATATCATTTCACAAATACACGGTTGCTCTTCGAAACGGCTAGCGTAGCGTTAAATATGATAAAATTTTCAAAATCTTCAATTCAATTCAATTTTGTAATGATGGCTTCCCTAAGGATTCTGCCAATGTCTGAGTTACGAAAGAATAGCACCTCTTGGAATGACAAGAACGGTTTTTTAATGCCTACTACTATAGCTCTGTAGAGCTTTTTACCTGCAACAAAAGACGAACACAATATATACATTTACATGGTGTTAGTCGGTACAATTACACAAACTACAAACTAATTTTGTTAATTTCAACATATGAACATAGAATTTTAGCGAATGAAGAGAAAACCAATGGTAGTACGCTGCGGAGGTTGGCGGGACGGGGAAGATCCACCGGAAGAATACTGTACAGGGAGGAACCATATTTTACACAATCGAAAAATATGTGATCTGCAGTTCCCTCGGCCAGACCGCATTCGCACAAGGAATGGTCCCTGACCCGGATCTTGGCCAAAAACACAGGCGTTGAGGCATGCCCCAATCGGAGACGACATATTGTCGAGGTGACTCTTCTGCTAGCGTCCCGAAATTTGAAAAACCATGGGCGAGTCGGTATAAAGTCCTGCATGTTCCCATATTGAGTCGGTTTAGCTTGACGGTACAATGCCCACTCCGTTTTCCATGCCTTATCAAGATCTGACTTAGCTGTGGCTCGAAGGTGGGCTGGAAAGTTGAAAAAATGCGTCCTTTCTCCGTCATGAACTGCCCTCTTGGCCCAGGAATCTACGAATTCATTGCCCTGGATTCCTGAATGACCCGGAATCCAGGCCAACACTATTTCTAAACCATTGGTGTGACATTTATAAAGCTGCTCTCTGATATTATAAATAACGGGAAACTTGGTCTTCGAATGAAACGGGTTGGTCATAATAGCCTGGAGGCAGCTGAGGGAATCCGAAAAAATGATGGCCTTCTGGATGAGATTTTTGTGGGTTTCAACAAGCTTAATAGCTTCCAATAATGCGATTGCCTCACCTGAAAAGACTGATGACAAAGGTGGACATTTATGTTGCAGGATGATATTGTACTTAGGTATCCACACTGCGGAACCTACATTGCCATCATCGGACAACTTCGACGCATCGCAATAAACCGGCACCCAACCTGTCCACTGGTCAACTAGTTTTTCGTTAAACCTTGTAGCTGCATCTGGAGAGTGTTTGGAGATATCGAAAGAAATAATTTTAGGAGAGAAGGTTAGAGCTCGATAATCTACAGCAAAAAGGGGATGAGTATTAGTCTGCGAGACTGGATCTTGTAGATCGCAAAATTTTAGGTAACTTTTGAGCATACATGGGATGTCCTTATGGGACCAATAACTAGACGTATTGGCAAGAGATGAGAGTTCACGTAAAATTTTCAATAGGGGGTGGTTTCGGAATTGTACGACGTTATAGAAGAACCGATCAGACAGGTACTGGCGGCGAAGGTTGAGGGGTGGGTCACAGCATTCGACAAGGAGGGCTGCCGTAGGAGAGGATCGCATGACCCCAATCACCACACGAAGACATTTAAATTGGATCCTATTTAATTTGGTCAGAGCCATCTTGCTGCACGGTTCTAAAAGAAATGTGCCGTAGTCAAAGTGACTACGAACGATTGCGTTATATACGAGCTTAAGAGAATACTGATGGGCTCCCCACCAAACACCAGCCAGGCATCGCAGAATGTTCAACCCTTTTTCGCACTTTTTTACGATGTAATCAAGGTGAGGAATACCTGTAAGTTTGGAATCTAAAATAACTCCCAGGAATTTAACTTCTAAGCTATTTGGAATTTGTTCATTATTTACATAGACTTCGATGCCAGGTGGGGTTCTTTTTCTGCTAAAAACTACGACGCTACTTTTCGCAATGGACAGAGAAAGACCATGATTGTCGAGCCAGTCATCTAGATAATACATTGCGTCATTAATACGACTAGACGCTTCTTCAGTATCTTGGAATGGTAGATAAAGAGCAATGTCGTCTGCATATTGCAGGATATTGCAGAATGATGTGACTGAAAGTTCAAGGTCATAGGTATATAAATTATATAGAATCGGGCTCAACACTGACCCCTGCGGCAAACCTCTCCATACTCTTCTAGGAGGGAGAAAGCCAGTAAAACCTCTGACAAGAATTGTCCTCTCCATCAACAGGTTGCAGACGAAGTCTACTAGCCTCACTGGAATACTCAGCTGTAACAATTTGTTTCTGAGTATGGGAAGCAGGACATTATCATATGCAGCCGCAACGTCGAGGAAAACTCCAACTACAGATTCCTTCTTTGAAAAGGCCACCCGGATCTCTGATGTAAGAATACTAAGGCTATCCATGGTACTTGATCCTTTCCTGAACCCAAATTGTGACTTTGCCAAAAGACCTCTCGATTCCACTAACCACTCAAGTCTGCGCTTGATAAGATGTTCGCAAATTTTGGCTAGGGTAGACGAAAGAGCAATGGGGCGATACGACGAAGGGTCATTGGCTTCTTTACCGGCTTTTTTTAAGGGGATGATGATCTGTGTCTTCCAGCTATCTGGGATATATCCTGACAGAAAGAAACTGTTAATTAAGTCTAAGAAGTAAATTTTGAAATCATGGTTGGAATTTTTAAGAAATGAATAAGGGATGCCGTCCAAACCTGGGGCTGAGTCTGTGAGTGGTTCCAAGGAACACAAAAGCTCTTCCATAGAGAAAGGATCATTAAATCCGTGGGAAATGTTAGGGGAATTATAAAGTAACACACATTCTGGAAGGGGGGCAGAGGGAGGGGCAAGCCTCATAGCAAAACCTTCAAGCCAAGTAGAAGGATCATTAGAGATGTCGTCCTGGAAATGCCTGGAACTGCGAAATCGCCGGACTCCCCTCCAGACTAGCCCTGGGGGGGTTCTAGGGGATAGGCCTTCAGTAAAGCGAATCCAACCTTGTTTTTTTTTGTCTGCCAGAAGCCTTTTTGTTTCTGCTGCTATCTTCTGGTAGTGAACAAAATTCTGTTCTGTCATGCCTTGATTATATGCTAACTCTGCTTTTTTCCTACCATCCACAGCCGCAGAGCATTCTGCGTCCCACCAAGGTGGCGAAGCTAAGAATTTCTTTGCTGGCATTTTTTTCTTTTTAAATACTGAGGATGCAGAAACATCAAGTATCTCCACCACCTTTTGATAGGAGGAGCCGGCATTAGCCACTGTGACTCCAGGAAGAGAAGCAACATGTTCCTTAGTCAGGGAGGAGAACCTGTCCCAACCAGATTCTTCCAATTTATATTTTAACAGTGGTGGATGATGTCTCTGCATTACCGATTTGGAGGGAAAACAAATTAATAAAGGGAAGTGGTCACTACCATAGGATGATGACAAGGCCTGCCATGACAGTATAGGAGCTAAGGAAGGAGAACAGAGAGAAAGATCTACAGCAGACCTCGGATCCTGATTAGGGAAGACCCTGTGAGTAGGGGTGCCATCATTAAGGATACATAGGTTTATTCGGTCCATGACATCTAGTAGATCGTAGGATGCTGAGTCATTATGATGACACCCCCAGAGGCTGTTGTGGCAGTTCAGGTCTCCCATCATGACCATAGGGCCTGGGATGGAAGATAATATAGAGCTTAATTCAACCAAAGTTGCTGATGAAGGATGTGGAATATAGACAGAAACAAAAGTGGTATCTAAAGATCTGAGGGCAACTATATTAAATGAGGCGGAATGGTCAGGTATATTAATTTTTCGAAAAGCCAAATTGTAACTAATAAATAGAGCAACCCCTCCAAATCCATCACTGCGGTCCTCCCGAAAGCATGCAAAGCCAGGGAGCCTAAATATAGACTCAGGCTTAAGCCATGTCTCCTGGACGGCCACAATGGATGGAGAGTGTTGATTAATTAAGGAAATAAATTCTTGTTTTTTTAGTATGCAACTTCTACAATTCCATTGTATGAGAACCAGGTCCATGATCAGCGGACTGACTGACTAGAGATGCAAGTAATTCACGCACGTTGTTCGGTAACTCGACATTGTCAAGTCGAGTGCATATATTAACCAGGCATTTAGCAAGAAGCTCCAGTAGATTGTCATTAGGACTAGTTTGGAATGCTGGATTTAGGGCACACCCATTAGGGAGTGCTGATGGGGGAGAACTAATAATCTTTGTATGAACCTCTTTATCATAGCCATGGGAGGAAGCGGGAGCTGGGCTTTTTCTTGGGGTAAATAGGGTTCTTTTGTATGAATGGGAAACTGGTTCTAATGGAGTGTTTGATACATCTTTTGTAGGTAGTGGGTTGGGAGACAGCTGGACTGATCTGCGGGCAGAGTCTGAGTACAGTCTCCGTACTTGTGGGAAGCGAGCTGCTGCTTCAGCATAGCTAATGCTTTCTTGAGCCATAGTCAGCTTGATGGTTTTCTGGCGGGAGTGTTCTGGGCAGCTTTTGTCGGTTGCCATATGAAGGCCAGAGCATAACAGGCATGACACCTGAGCTACATTGCAAGTGTCCCCGGGATGGGATTGACCACACTTAAAACAACGTGCATTTGATCTACATTGAGCCTTTATATGCCCAAAACGACAACAGTTGTTGCACTGTATAGTGGGGAAAATGTAAGTTTCAACTGGAATTGACGTATAGAAACATATAATACGCTTTGGAAGCTGTTGCCCTGAAAAGGTAAGAACCACAGATTGAGTAGGTACCCAAACTGGGCCCCCCTCCTCACGGAATACTTTGCGGTTGAGCCTACGAGCCTTGAGGATGCAAGAGTCGATATCCCTGATAGACGCTGCCTCAACAAGTTCCTCCATTGACCAATCAACAGGGATATTTCTTACAATACCCGTACGGGTGACAATATGTGCTGGTATGGATGCCTCATATTTAAAAGTGACCAGAGCTGGGTGGGAAAGAAATTTGTTTGCTGCAGTCGCTGACCGAAACTCAACAGAAATTCTATTTCGGCCGATAGGTTTAACTCCATCAAGGGCAATGTCTTCTATCTTGTTTTCGTGTAAGAATTGCCCAAATTTGATAGGCCTAATAGTGGATCCAGCAGAGGGGTCAGGTACTTTACGCTGAACATGTACAACAAACGGTGCAGAATCGGAAGGAGTGTACACTTTGATCTCATCCATTTCCGGGTGGACAAAAACGGTCTGAACCGAGGGAGTGCATGATGACGGATCTTTGATATGTTTTTTTGGTAGTTCCGCGACATGATTTGGGAGACCGGTCTCCGCGCAAGGACGTTTTCTAGAGTCTGTTGGTACCTCGGTTACAGTGACATCCATAAGAACGGCCGACCCGCCGCCTACGTCTCGGCTTGAGCCACCCGGGTCGGGTGGCTCGTCACCCATTCTAACTTCTTCACTCGCTAATTAAGACAACACTCGGACTTACACTAATAAACACTTAACACAACATGCACTACACAGGGAAAAGCACCACAGAGGGCGTTTGGCTGTATAACGCAAAATAATGCTAAGAAAAACGAAATTCCACTGAAAAGCGTGCGATTAGTTCTCACTTTGACAGCAGAATCTCTTTCAAAATCTTGTCGTTTGTTTGCCCCCAAAAACGTCAACTTGACACTGGGGGCAAACAAAAAAAGCAGTTACACTTTTGCTGTTTACTCTATCTCTTTCTCACCCATGGTCGCTACGAAGTTTGTTTCATTTAAAACTTGTATGTGTGCGCTGTGGCTTGCTCTATAGTTTTACTCCCTCTACGGGCTGAATGCATGATGTCTATTGCCACTTGCCAGAATGATGGTTAGATGTATAGTGCGTTCACATTAACTTGACGCGTGAGAGAATTGGTAGCACTGAGATGTTTACTGTTACCATGTTAAATAAGAAATCATTCCTATTACATGGGGAAAATAAAAGGATTGAGGGCTTGTTTTACCATCTTCCGATTAGGTCCAAAATCTAATTCACATGTTACGTCCTTGTTACCAATTCTCTCACGCGTCAAGTTAATGTGAACGCACCGTACGCGAACTTTTTGAAAGAAAGAAGTGTTTTTTTTTTAATTACCGCCCTAGGGCTTTTCCAGCTACATTATTACCTCAGAGCGTTAATTAGTCACCTAATTTGGTTAATTGGAGGTAATAAGAACCTACTTACCGAACATGAGAGAGGTAAAAGAAATGAAAATGTTTTATTCAAAGTAGCGAAGAAACTGCGGCTTAATGAATGTTACAGTTCAAACATTTAAAAATCCAGACCATTTTGAAGAAAAAATGGACAAAAAACTCCAAACTTAAGTCTTTTCAAAGTCCTTAATTAATAGTGTACATAATTATTATAAAACATAGAACTCATTAATAGTACTGGCTTTAATTCCAGACATCATTGTCATCTATTAATAATCCTTTATGTTATAGTAGACTTGCCGCGATCACGGGTAGACTGAAGTGGCTCCCCGCTTCAGTCTGCCCATGTCTACACGTACCCGTGACAATGAGTCTACAGTCAATTGTTGTGGGTAGTCATGGGTTATATTTTGAAGTATAATTTTTAGCTCTTAGCTAGTGTTCACCCTTACCACAATGAACTATACTTGACATAGCTACTTAGTGCATTAAAAGGCAAGTGGACACGAAGCGTGACAAAGAGTAACAAAACCACGTACCTTCGCCTTATCCACACCGTTGACCTGGGGCTGTTCCTTCTGTTCTTTCTGCAACTTCTTCTTGAGGCGCCGCCGCGCGCTCTTGCTCAGCTTAGAGGTGTCCAATTCCTTTTCCTCCTTGCTCGTGTCTAACGTAGTCTCGGCCTCATCCGACGAGTCGGCCTGCTTTTCGTCGTCTTCGTCTTCCTCGTTCTCTTCGGCCTCGGCCTCCTCTTCGTCTTCGTCGTCAGATTCTTCGTCACTGGCGGAAGGAGGTGTGTACTATTGAACACTTTTCGTCTTTCATGGTCATGCGGTCATAGAATATGCGAAAATAAAAATGGGGCAGCTATGTTTAAAAAATAATAGTGGTGAAAAAGATTTATCTCTAGAGCTAATGTTTTACTGATCCACATACGGCTTGTTTGGAGTCTGTAGCATGTAGAGTTTCACCTGGTAAGATTCATCTGAATTGTTTACCAGCTTGGCAACTGGTTTACTTCGAGGCAACTAATACTTTTCATGCCTCATGGTACAAAACGGACGTAACCATTGACGTTTTTTGGGCTTTAAAGTGACGTCATTGAATCTTTAAAATTATTTGATTTACTAATTTCGACGTGTCTACATTCTTATTCAAAAATTGTTCAGAATTCGAAATCTATTGAGTTTTGTTCGCGCGGAAAACAAGGTCGAAAAAGGTTAAAAACTAGTTTTAAAAAAAATAGTCTACCTGTCGTCGGCAGAAGTGTTTACTTTGAAGGACTCGTCATTCTCATCGGTATCAACATCCTCTCCGTCAAGGAGTTTCTGGAGCTGGTCTTCATCGTCATCAGAGTCGTCGCTGTCATCGGCCGCTGCAGGCTTCTTGGCTGCTTTTTTGTCATTCTGCGTATAGACAGACATAGATATGATGAAACTGAGCCCATCGTGCAGTTCTATGTATGCGACGGGAATGAGCGTTGGGCCTAAATAATAGCTGTGATATTATTTACAAATGACACATCATTTTAAAGGTATAAAGTCTGTAAATATAATGCTAAAATTATAAATTAATAAAATTATACATATTTCTTGTATTTTTGTAAATTCAGTACACTAACATTAGTCTCACACGAGAATAAGAGAATATTTTTTTATAAAAAGTACTAAGATGATGACATCTTAGTAGGCATCCCATAAAAAACATATATATTTTTTTTTCTTATTATAGTTGTCCATCTGCCATCAGCTTCTGTGCCATTATCAGATTGTCTGTTTGCTTTTTAGTGTTTGGGAAGCTGTTTTCCATTGAAGGCAACTTCATTGTTGTTAACTTAGCTGCACTGGCTAAAGTTCAAGATATTGGGACGTTTCAGTCGTGCAACGTCACTATCTGTGGTCAAAAGCTCATTTGCAAGAGGATTTACGTGCTTCTGTAGGCGGAGTTTATATGACTCAATTCTTGACTTTATCTCTTGTTTAACTGTAGGCATTTCAAGATAACAGTGTATTTCTTCATTCCTTGTGAACCAGGGCGCTCCGCATATGGTACGAAGAATTTTGTTTTGGATTCTTTGTAGTATTTCTATGTTCGATGAGCTAGCCGACCCCCATAGTTCGATGGCGTATATCCAGATAGGTTTGAGTGTTGCTTTGTAGACCATGAGCTTGTTGATTACTGACAGTTTAGATGTCCTACCCAGCAGCCAGTATAAATTGCTGAATTTGATGTTCACTTCATCTCTTTTTGCCATTATGTGAGCTTTCCAGTTTAGGCGTCTATCCAGATGACAACCCAGGTACTTGACACGTGTTTTGTGGGGAAGGGTTTCACCTTTCAACTGAACTGGTGGGCAATCTCCTTTTCGTAATGTGAATGTGATGTGAACTGATTTAGTTGCGCTAGCCTGTACTCGCCATTTGCTCAGCCATTGATCGAGTTTTTCCATGTGGTTTTGTAATATGTTAGATGCGATTACAGGATTTGGGGAACTAGTCAAGCATGCGGTATCATCAGCGTAGGTCGCACTAAGGACATTGTCCGACTGTGGGATGTCTGATGTGAAGATTGTGTAAAGGACTGGGCCTAGCACTGATCCTGTGGAACACCAGCATGGATTTCTCTGAATGTAGAGTAGTCTTCTCCAAACTTGACTCTGAAGAGCCTCTTTTCTAGATACGATCGAATAACCATAAAGACAGTATTTGGAAGTGTCTTCTTAGCCTTGTAGAGAAGACCATCATGCCAGACCCGATCGAATGCTTGCTGAACATCTAGGAAGACTGCTGAGCAGTACTCTTTCCTTTCAAGTGACTGTCTTACGGCTCGTACGACACGGTGAACTTGTTCTATAGTGGAATGTTGTGATCGAAAGCCAAACTGATGATCAGGAATCAAGCGTTCTTTTTCCATAATGGGTTTCAGACGTCTAAGGAAGATTTTCTCGAACAGTTTTGACATTGTGGGTAGCAGGCTAATTGGTCGATAGGACGGAACCTCGTTACTGGGTTTACCCTTTTTGTGGATGAGAATTATTTCTGATATTTTCCACACAGGAGGAAAGTACTGCAGTCTGAGTAGAGCATTAAATAAGATAGTCAAAAACACTATTCCTTTTCTGGGCAGCATTTTCAAGACTTCTGCTGTAATTAGATCGTAGCCTGGAGCCTTGTAGTTATGAAGCAGCTTTATTTCAGCAGCCACTTCCTTGGTAGTGACGGGTTTGAGAGGAAGGGACATCTGTTGATCACTGAGCACTAGGTCACGTATTGAATTTTGTTCTTCTTCACACTCTGTTGAGTCATTTGGTTTAAAAACACTTTCAAGAAAGTCGGCGAATTCTTCTGATTTATCTTTGCTACTTTTTGCCCATGTGCCATCAGCACGTTTTAGAGGAGGAATTGCTGTTTGCGGTTAGTTAAAAGACTTAGTTATCTTCCACAGTGAGTGCTCGTCATTACGTCTATGATCACACAATTCAAGTTGATCTTGAAGCGTTCGATTTCTGAGATCTTCTATAAAATGTTTCAGGTCTCGCTTGGCTTCATAGAATTTTGCTTAGTTGCCACCGCCTCCGCAACCGTCGTTTTTCTTCAACTTTCTTGCGGACTTCAAAAGGACAATTTTTGTAAGTGTTATTAGATACAGTTGGAGTCACTCTCCATGCACTTTCTTGTATAATTTTTGTGAAGTCTTGTATTGCATGGTCCACATCATCTGGGATTTTAGGACGAGTTCTGAGGTTGATGTTATCCTCAAGGTGTTCTTGGTATGCTTTCCAGTCTGTTTTATTATTGTAGAGGTTGCAGGGTTTTTCTGTCATTATAATGGTGGTGCTGACTGTCAGTATGACCGGTGAGTGGTCTGAGGAACCATCAAGGCAACCTTCCACCTTACAATATATGTTTGAGATACCTTTTGTTATATAAAAATCAAGAAGGTCCGGTACTTTCTTTTGGTCCATTGGCCAATATGTTGGTTCACCCGTTGAGAGTGCATTAAGGTGATTGCTGTCAATGCATTTTTTTAATTCTCTGCCCCTAGTAAGTGTCATACGTGAGCGTGATAAAAAACATATATCCACCCTTTAAGTTTGCTCCACAGAGCTTTTAAAAGTTCTATTGAATTTGTTTTTTAAAGAGGGTTTGTATGGTCATGGTATCATCAGATTGATGAATGAACCTGAGATGGTATTTTCGATCATCAGAGGGTGGTATCGATAGAAACTGTCAGCTTGTAGGATCTCAATCGGTTCCATACCATATAAATACAGGGTGTTTGAAACATACAGCATACCCGAAATCTATGCATACTGTATATATAAGATATCTAATATTATTTAATGACAAGACAAGTTTGATAACATGAATCCTCCTTCAGTCTTAAGTAATAAATATTATTCTAGAGTCTATAGTCTCACCTTAGCCTTCTTAGCATTAGAGGCATCAGTTCCGTTGTCAAGCTTCCTCTTTCCTTTAACAGCGGGCACCAGCTCTGGGGCTTCCTCCTCCTCAGACTCGTCTTCGTCTTCACCATCATCTTCCTCAAACTCGGGGTCCAGGTAGCCAGTTAAGTGTACATTGCATTTGCCTGCAGAATAAAGATAAATTGGTAATGGTATCAACCCTTTTTATGACCCCACTAGTTGGCACGGGTCTCTTCCTGCATCGCAGGAAGGGTTAGGCCATACTCCACCACGGCGGCCAAGTCCGGGTTGGTGGAGGATTGTAAGACAGTGGCGGGTAGCTTGATAACTTCTGCGTATAGCTTGATATAGTTTTCAGATGTATAACTTCCGCCTATACGTCTGAAAACTATACAATTTTCGTCATTAGATAATACAAAAAAATCTTAAAAACTGCGAGATTCGAATCCCAAACTTTTTTTAGTTTGTATGTAATAAATAACTCAAAGATATATTTTTCAAAAGATATACTAAAGAGCAGAATGCCTATATATCTCAAGAAAAAAATACATGACATATGTCTCTTGCCCTGTTTAACTTATGCATGTCAGACCTGGACCTTCAACAAAAACATCCAAAACAAGATCAATATGTGCCAGCGAGCGATCGAACGGTGCATGATAAACATCAGTAGAGCTCAAAAAATTACAAACACTACAATAAGAATGAAAACTAAAGTTATCGATGCTCTAACATTCGCAAAGAAACTCAAATGGAAATGGGCAGGTCTCGGATGCACAATAATAAGTGGGCAAATAAAGTTACAAACTGGCGTGGCCCTCTAGGCACTAGGGCAAGAGGCAGTCCAAAAACAAAATGGGCAGATGAGCACGAGAGGGTGGCAGGGGGGTGGAAGAAAAAGGCTATGGACAGGGATACATGGAATAGGTTGGAGATCGCGACGGGGTCCTTTAAAAAAAAACCACATGACTAAATAATAACAATAAACAGTCGGGTAATCTATACATATAAAATTCAAAGTCCTGACTGACTGACTCACTCATCAACGCCCAGCCCAAGCCGTTGGACCTAGGAAGCTGAAATTTTGCACAGAGGGTCTGTATATAATGTAGGCAAGGAATAAGACCGGATTTTTTGAAATTCAACCCCTTAGGGGGCGAAAAGGGTTTGTATGGAAGGAATAAAGAATGTTGTCTAATTTCTTGAAACTTAAAATAAATGCTCTTCAACACAATTAATTGAACAAGTGTTTCGCAGTTTTTTCTAAATTCAACCCTTATGGGAGTGAACGGGGTTGCAAAATTTTGTTCTCCTGACTGACTCACTCATCAACGCCCAGCCCAAGTCTTTGGACCTAGGAACCTGAAATTTTGCACAGAGGTTCTGTATATAATGTAGCTAAGGAATAAAATAAGGTTGTTTGCAATTCAACCCCTAAAGGGGCGAATACGGCTGTCAAAATTTTTTATGGGAACTATAAAGAATGTTGTTTAATTTACTTGAAACTTAAAATAAATGCTCTTTAACACAATCGATTGAACACGTGTTTCACCGTTTTTCTAAATTTAACTCTTAAGGGAGTGAAAGGGGTTGCAAACCTATGTTCCTTGAATCTTTTCCAAAATTGGACCAGGGGACTGAATTTTGCACAGATCGTCTATATATAATGTAGTTAAGGAATAAGACAGGATTTTCTTAAATTCAATCCTTAAAGGGGTGAAAACGGTTGTCAAAATTTGTATGGGAACTATAAAGAATGTTGTTTAATTTACTTGAAACTTAAAATCATTGCTCTTTAACACAATCGATTGAACACGTATTTCGACGTTTTTCTAAATTTAACCCTTAAGTGAGTGAACGGGGTTGCAAAATTTTGTTCTCCTGACTGACTCACTCATCAACGCCCAGCCCAAGCCCTTGGACCTAGGAAGCTGAAATTTTGCACAGGGGTTCTGTATATAATGTAGGTAAGGAATAAAATAAGGTTGTTTGAAATTCAACCCCTCAGGGGGCGAAAGAGTGGCCGAAATTTGTATTAAGAGTGGAAATAATGTTGTCTAATTTTCTTGAAACTTAAAGTAAATATTCTTCAAGACAATTGATTGAACACGTTTTCGTCGTTTTTTCTAAATTTAACCCTTAAGGCGTTGCAAAATTTTGTTCCTTGAATCTTTTCCAAAATTTAATTTATTTTTTCTTAATTTGTGCAAACGCCACTAGATGACGGATAGTTCATTCTACATCACGGTATGGTTGTGTTTAACTTCACTCCATAAATAGACTGACCGTAAAAATTGTTTGTATTCATCATAAAAGCCATTCAGGCAGGTAATATCGTTAGCAATTCGTTGGTTCTCGGTGCTTTTACTTGACTGTGTATTCTTGGATGTTGTTGGGCAATATTACCTTTTGCAGTCGTCGTAGAAGCCATTCTATATTGGCATTGGCATAATATTACTCTTCGTTGATTCACGGGGTTTTTATTTCTCGGTTGTTGAGTGGAACCTTTGATATTTACTTATTGTTTGTTATCCCTCACATAAAATGATAGATGAGTTATTAAAAATCTATGGATCTATGGTGCCCCACACGGTGTTCCTATTATCGGAGACGGAGCCTGTCTGCTTCGGGCCATATCATATCTGTTGTATAACACACAGGTGATGGTTAGGGAGGTACGTGAGCAAATCGTTAGCCATGTTGTAGCCAACTGGGAAGGGTTCTCTATTATGTCTCATATACGGATGTAATCCGTGGTCTCATAATAGAAAACTCTTCCCAGAACTCTTCATTAGTCTGTGGATTAGTATATATGGATGATGCAGTACACTATCCCGTGAATTATCCTATTTTTATTTTTAATGCACTAACCCGTGCTAAGGACAAATTTAAAAACCTATTTAGAGGCTAAAAATTTCACCCATGCCGGGATTCGAACCCGCAACCTCTGGCTATCCGTGCCAGCGCTCTACCAATTGATTATCCCGTGAAGTTCTTAAATACCCTGAACCCACCTGGTCTACAGCCTCACACACTTATCCTTAAAGTGGGTAATACTACTGCGAAATTTTAATCCACCTAAGTTGTGCAATGGGACTAGGTTGCATGTGAAAGCTTTAAATATATTACATAAAAACGTAATAAAGGCCATTGTATTTACTGGCTGTGCTAGAGGTGAATCGATATATATAGGTACCCCTTATATCACTTATGCCATCGGAGTGCCCATTCGAATTTAAAAGGCTGCAGTTCCCCCTTAAAGTCTGTTTTGCAATGATTGTAAATAAGTCGCATTGTCAGTCACTGAAAATAGCAGGAATCGATCTTAGAGGAGACTGCTTTTCGCACGGCCAGTTTTACGTGGACTGCTTGGGAGTGAGCTCCCCTAGCAGCCTGGTCATATTAGCAGCCGAGGGAAGAACATCTAATGTGGTATATAAAGAAGTACTATGAGTTATTATAATCACAACTAACCCCCTGTCAATAACAACAAAGTAATCATACCCTCAGTTTCCGGATTTGCAGTAGGGGTGGCGCTTGAGACATTTCGTCCTTTTTTAAAGAATTTCTAATCGACACAGTACATTTTATATAAAAAAAAATTCTATAGTTGTTCTACGATTTGTGGCAGAGTTAGATACTTGATCAGAACAAAAATCGTTTGCACCTTTTATTGAAGCATGCTGAATAACTAAAGTCCACGCGGACGGAGTCGCGGGCAAAAGCTAGTAATAACTAAATACGATAAAAGATACGTTAATGACTTATTAAAACTATATTGAATTATTTTATTTTAGTAAACAATTGACATGTAAACATACTCTTTTAAATGGACAAATAAAAGGCTTTTTTATTTTTTTTATTTTATGTAATAACTCAGGGAAGAGATCCGTTCCCCTCGGTGGGGACAGAATCGTATTTCGACTCGCACTTGGCCGTTTTTTTTTTAAATAACTTAGGCTTCCAAAGAAAATATTATTATGTGGTTTCTTGTTTAATATTCGCAAACTTCAATCATTTATAAGAAGCGCTTGTGGCCTAGTCGAACCGAGTGATTGGATCAGTTTCATCATCAGCTGTATGTTGCTTCATGTATTGGCAGTCGTTAAGCTATGTCAGAGGCCTTAGGGCGGCTTGAAAACTTCTGACAGTAAGACCAGTCACTAGTCTTGCAAGCCTTCACCAATCCGGACTTCTCCCTCGTGATGGAGCATGCTCCTCGGTAGGGACATAATGGGTTGATGGTGATGATGATATCTCTTAAAATCCTCTATGGTTTTATGGCCTAGGTCCTGGCCTGGCTTACTAATCTGTTAGTAAATGTTTACTTTAAATATGAACAGCTAAATTGAAATATATTTTCAGCCGAAAAGCACTAACCATTTGTCAAAAAGGACACTGAATCTCCGGCCTTGAAGTAAAGGTCGAGTGGCACCTGGATGCACTTGTTCTTCTGCAGAGTGCATACGAGGAAATTCTTGCCGTCGACAACCACCATCACCTGGCACGCGTCATTATCACCAGTGGAGATGTCCATTGCTGCCTGCGAGATGTGGAATGGTTTCTCCACCACTTGGGTGTACCTCTTGTTTGGCTCCATGATCAGACCTGAACAAATTAAAAACATTAGAACTACTTTTAGAGAAAAGTACAGCTTAGTCTTGTCTAGAATAATAAATAAAGATAGTCATAATCTCAGTGAAGTTTCTAGCTGCTGCATTACTAGCTGGAGCCCGCAACTATGTCTGCGCGCGATTAGTATTTCGAGTTGCTTATATTAAAATCCAAGTAGAAAAGAGTAACAAACATCCATCCGTCCATACTTACAAACTTTCGCGTTCATAATATTAGTAGGATGGGTCAAAATGTTGATGGATGGAGAATTAAGTTGCTAATAATTTGATAATTTTAACTTTATTATTAAAGGGATTTACCACTGCCAACAATTTGGTCCTATCGGTCAACTTGGTTTATTTCACAAATTTTTTAATTTATCTCCAAAACCCGTTATTGAGGCACAGGAAGCCGTTATTTTGGGAAAATTTTTAAAACATAGCTTAATTCACTGAATTTAGTGAATATTTGTATGTTCACTTCATGTCTCACAAAAAATATTACTTTATTGTTAGAAAAAATAGAACTATCATAATATTACAGGTTAATTTCATGTCTGTAAAACCTGTTATCGTTTTATGTTTCCTAAATGTTCCCAAATTGACCTTACAGCTATTAAAAATATTTATTTCATAATGTCAAGAACACCTGTTATCATCTTAGAACATTAGTAACTACATTTAAAACCTTAATCTATAGTTAGTTGTACCTATAATCACTGTTAGAGTAGACATGAATGGATGGCCAACATGAGTTATTCTCCCTAGGCCCTTCAATTACTCCGAGTAGAGTACTGGAACATATTATAGTTTTTGTAGCCTTTATCCTCCATTGTGTCCAAAATATTTTTTTTATTAAAATGCTAAAGAAAATGACATTATATTGAGGATCTCTATGCACTTATGAAATTGAAATATACCTACCACTTTCATTCAATTATCCATACTAACAAGTCAAATGCGGCTCAACTATCAAAACACATTTCTGAAAGACCACACCACACTCATAGGATGGCCACACCATCCTACGAGCTCAAGGAAAAAGTTTGTTGTTTTACAGTTGCAATACTGAATGACAATTTCTCTCTCAGACAACTTATGTAGTAAAATAAAAATAACTCTATTGATTTAAGGCAATAATTATAAAAGCTAACTTTATCTACATAAAATTAGGAGTGTAGTATGACCACCAAATTCAATTAGTTTTAACATGTTTTTTGATGATTTGTATTTTCTTAAATGGATTGTGGGACGACTCAGACAATTTTTCGAGTGTTTAAAATGGAATAAAAATAAAATTAGGAACTTTTGTTCTAGAGCAATTATGGCACTTTGGGGTGCCAACTAGCATCAACAACGGAATAATATGTTTGTTTCAAAAAGTAAACATCAAAGATCTTAATGTCTGTAATAACTATTTTTAGAATATACAGCCTAGAGTCAACATTTAATTGATATCCGCTAAAAACTGCTGCAAAGTAGGTAGTCGGGGCTGTAAGTAATGCAATTTGCTTAAGTCAGATGTCGCTGCCTGTACGCAATACAGAGAATATTGTAAAGAGGTTCGAAATTTCACTGATGCCGTGAGTCGCCCATTGGCTCAATTGGTAGAGCGCTGGTACGGATAGCCAGAGGTTGCGGGTTCGAATCCCGGCATGGGTGAAATTTTTGGCCTCTAAATAGGTTTTTAAATTTGTTCCTTAGCACGGGTTAGTGCATTAAAAATAAAAATTGTGTAATCATGTGGGTACAGTGATATCGTTCCGATGTTAAACCTAACTGCAAAGTAGGTAGTCGGGGCTGTAAGTAATGCAATTTGCTTAAGTCAGATGTCGCTGCCTGTATGTAATACAGAGAATATTGTAAAGAGGTTCGAAATTTCACTGATGCCGTGAGTCGCCCATTGGCTCAATTGGTAGAGCGCTGGTACGGATAGCCAGAGGTTGCGGGTTCGAATCCCGGCATGGGTGAAATTTTTGGCCTCTAAATAGGTTTTTAAATTTGTTCCTTAGCACGGGTTAGTGCATTAAAAATAAAAATAGTGTTATTATAATTTAATTAAAAAAAATGAGGAGGGCTATGTCCAGCACTAATATAGCCTGAAGAAGAATTAAGAAAACTCTTTCTAAAATTCTCCACCTCCAAGACTTTGAAGAAGTTCTAATTTAATTTATCATTTGGAAATTAAGGTGGGTAAATTGAGATAAAGCTGGTTGCAGTTTGTAATAGACAAAAGTGATATTAGATTTTTTTTGTTATAGTAGGTAAGTATTAGGGTTCAGGTCAGCATCTGCTGCTTCATCTCAAAAATAACTACCGCCAAATAGGACAACCTTACAAGCTAATAATGTAATGTATATTTCATGTTTTTCCATTCAAATATTGCTCATTGCTCAAACTACTACCCTACCCTGAAAAAACACTACCTACAAGGTTTTGTTTGCCATGGAAGGTGTTGCAGTAAGACTATTGTATTTGTGCAAAAGCTGTACAAAATAGCCCTTCAAAGGACTAAAGGGTTGGTGCAGGTAGGCATTATGATGCAGATTTTTGGTTGGGCCAGCTAGGTGTTTCATACAAAAGACGACGACATAACTAAAGAGCAAGGGTATTGTAAGACGAGCCTCACGTAGGTAGAGAAGTTTGACAGGACAAAAGCTGGTTTTTACACTGTATAAGCAGTTGCAATATTAGGTTACAGTCGTGGCTAAAGAACCTATAGAATAGTATGACCAGATCTTTAGGAGATGAGTCGGACAGCGTACATGGTACGTATAATGCGAAATAATGTGATACCAACACGTGGTGGTGCGCCGTATGCCGGTTGCTGGCTACTTACCCCAAAACATTTTGACGGTGGTATTTATTTGACTTGTGCGTGACTAGTAATCAAGTTACTTTGAAGAACTTGTATGAACCTTCTAAACTGCCGAAAAACAGATAATTCTGGCGATAATGGCCGATTTAATAAAATTTAATGCAAAAGAACGGATCGCAAACCTCGCGGCAAAAGAGAACCACAGACAAGACCACAGATTAAAATCATGACATTGAAAAAGTCTTCAATTTCTTGCCCATTCGCATTATGTTCAAATCAATGTAACTACAGCCAATGTCAATGAGGTCTTTTCAATGACAGCTTTCAGTTGATTGCAAAAAAAAACGCTGCAAGGAGTACAAATGTCATCCATCATACGTTTTTTGTTGTACCAAGGGCTCAGAATAAGAACTAAAGCATAGAAGGAGCGTTATAAAATAAACACCTGACACATGTCTGTCTCGTTAGTTTGAAACGTCGCCAACCAAGTGTTAGACAGAGAAAAATATAGTAGTGTGATGTTTTATTATTCAAAAAGTACCACCCTCAATTGTCAGTTTGGTTACCTTTGGAAACCATTATGCTACCGAATTAGAGATGTCTAGAAAATCACAGCTTGTAGTGGGCTGCTAAGTACCTTCGATTGGGCAGTGTGTTAGACAACAGATGTTGGAGTGCGTCGTCTCCAAAAACCTTGTGTTTTTTGGGTTGTTTTAAGACAATCTGAAGTGGATTTCAGTGGATATTCGTAGTATGGAGTATACGTAATACATCGGAATGGCGTGTGTGATATTGAGATGTAAAACCCATTCGGTAGACGAGAAAACAAAACCATCTTCATCAGCTTCCATCGGTAAGACTCAATTTTGTGTACTTTGTAGTGGTTTTTTCGCTTGCATTTTAACTATGAGCTACTGGAATTGCAACAACGCTTTAATATCATTTGAGAATAGTGTTTCAACGTTAATAAATCATGATTATAATCAAAATAATCATAGTAAAAAGTTTTTTGTTTATTTTAGGGCGATAGGGATGGGAATTTCCCACTACCCCAGTGAAAAAGTTATCGATACTCAGTCAAGAAGTTTTTTTTTATTTCTTGTGTTTATTTCCCTAAATCTTAGTTAACTTTTGAAAGCTTGATTTAGTAACAGTCTATGAAGTTTCCGATTCGATTGTTTATGATTATCGATTAATATATTTATGTTTGAAGCTATTGATTGCATTGATATTTTTTATTATGTAATTATTATTGATATTATTTTATAGTTTCAGCATGATAAATTAAAAACTACCAAAAGGGGTTTTGATATTATTTTTACTTATAATAATTCCACCTACTTTCAAAAAATTTAGAACTTGTAATAAGGTTCTATATCTTCCGTGCTTCACAAGGCTCGCTAAGCCGTTGGTGCCGGCTGTGATGTAATGGGAGTTGTGAACCCATGTCGGAGGCCTTATGGGCGGCTTGATAACTTCTGACGGTAAGGCCAACCACTGTCTTACAATTCTCCACCAATCCAGACTTGGCCCCCGTGGTGGAGTATGGCCCAACCTTCCTGGAAGCAATCTTCCTGAAGGCAATAAAAGAAGAGACCCGTGCCCCAACAGTGGGGACATATGAAGGGTTGATATCGATATCTTATAGAAAATGAACTTGAATAGTTTTCGCTACATAATATACGTGTAGTAATATAATAATAATGTAGCAAAAGGTCCAGCAGTACTGGATTTTAATCTGCAGTGTGCCGTCAAATTAAAAAAGATCTTCAAGGGTGTATTTATGGCTGATTATAGTGGTTTTTAATTAATAATTTCTTATTTCAGGTTACCCGAAGAAAGCACAATGCAACAAATGTGGACCTCATGGTCAAATTGATATCGAACAAAATCACGTATGTTTGCAGCAGACATTTTGAAGAAGACTGTTTCATATACGAGATTAGGTTAGGACATTATTTTTTAATACAGACTGTCATTTAAAGAGCAATAATTTCATATAAATTAATTTGTATAATTTCATTACCGATTTAAAAGTACGTTTTTAAATAGACATAATTTTAATGATAATATATCCATTTCCCTTCGTACTTGTACTGAACAAGACTATCGCTGGGTTAGAAGGACAAACATTAAATGTTTTTTTAATTTTTCCTATTATTTTATTTCACGTGTTCTTCCTGCTTTTTGTAATTCCCTGTGTATTTAAAGGCACTGCTCTGGTTTCTGATACACAGGTTACCCTTCTTCAGGAACCAGGAATTTTAAAGAACGTGAGTGTGACGCTGGTTTTTGAAAAAAATATTTAATTCATTTAATTTCCCTAAAACCATCTTCTACATTAACATTACATGGTACAGTTTTGATAAATTTTCATAACTTTTGTCCGATATAAATGTCAAACTTAGGGATAAAAAACGACCCCAAGTTATTGTTATACTTCTTTTTCTTTAAGCTGCGCTCTAAATCTTTGAATGCATAAAGCTCGCAATGTAGGTATAGTTAGATCGATAAAAGTTTCTTTATTGGATGAACTTGTAGAAATAAATAGTTTTCTGTATTTTTTTACGTAACCTTTTTTTATGTCACGCTGTACATACATACAAATTTACATTACATACCAGATTTTGCACTTACTAATTACAACCTTAGTAAATCTAATATAATATAACAATCTCACTGTCCACTGTGTATTAGCAAAGGGAAAGATAAGAGTACCCGTAACCGGAGTACGTGCATGCAACGACTTATGAACGTTGATGAAGCGAAGGTGATCTGTCAGGATCGTGGCAAGTGGCAGTCCCTGGTCTTTGCCTACCCCTTTGGGATAGAGGTGTGATGTTATGTATATATGTAATCTCACTGTGCATGTTATCGAAATCTTCGTAAATTGGTTCACCGATTTTGATGACATTTGTGTATTTGCATCATATAAGTGAGAACAAGAGTTTGGAGAGCTGAGAATATATCTTTGGTTAAATAAACACCAAGTTTGAACACCAAGGTTTGCAGTGCCAGCTAATACTATATAATATTAATATAGACTGCTATATTTACAGAATGTTTAGTTAAGGAATAAATGGTATCGACGTTTTCGTATTGTTTGTCCCATCCTTATGGATTTCTACTTTTGTCTATGACCCCCAATATAACTACGACTTTCTATAGGCAACCTAGTACGATTGTGAATTTTGTTTTGTCAGTCAGTCAATCAATCAGTCAGTCAGTCAGTCAGTCAGTCAGTCAGTCAGTCACTCAGTCAGTCAGTCAGTCAGTCAGTCAGTCAGTCAGTCAGTCAGTCAGTCAGTCAGTCAGTCAGTCAGTCAGTCAGTCAGTCAGTCAGTCAGTCAGTCAGTCAGTCAGTCAGTCAGTCAGTCAGTCAGTCAGTCAGTCAGTCAGTCAGTCAGTCAGTCAGTCAGTCAGTCAGTCAGTCAGTCAGTCAGTCAGTCAGTCAGTCAGTCAGTCAGTCAGTCAGTCAGTCAGTCAGTCAGTCAGTCAGTCAGTCAGTCAGTCAGTCAGTCAGTCAGTCAGTCAGTCAGTCAGTCAGTCAGTCAGTCAGTCAGTCAGTCAGTCAGTCAGTCAGTCAGTCAGTCAGTCAGTCAGTCAGTCAGTCAGTCAGTCAGTCAGTCAGTCAGTCAGTCAGTCAGTCAGTCAGTCAGTCAGTCAGTCAGTCAGTCAGTCAGTCAGTCAGTCAGTCAGTCAGTCAGTCAGTCAGTCAGTCAGTCAGTCAGTCAGTCAGTCAGTCAGTCAGTCAGTCAGTCAGTCAGTCAGTCAGTCAGTCAGTCAGTCAGTCAGTCAGTCAGTCAGTCAGGCCTTTGAATTTTATATGTATAGATAACCTAAACATCTCTTTGTAGTCTGTGATCTAAGCTAAACTATGTTTCGAAACTGTTGAAATTTGAAAGTTTTGAAGTATTTTTACTTTGTTCTTTACATACGTACGTGAATTGTCTTATCAGCATTTTGTAAAAACATAGGCACTCACCGTTTTCCTAAAGATGAACTAAGTAGTTAAATTACGTTGCTTTCAGGCAATAAATCAAGACTGGGTTGACAGGAAAGAAGCACAGGCTTCAGAAACCTGTGCCAGAAACGTAACATGGCAGAAACCACAGAGAAGGTACAGTGATGTGATGTAAATTTTGACATATTATATGATGTCAGCACCATCTATCGATAACTTGCAGTACTATTTTTTGTTTTTTAATGGCGCTTTGAAAAGTTCTCATTTATCTTGTTAGGGTGATATTACACTGTCGTTGAAGCTATTGAAAAGCATTGAACAAGTGGAACAACTTTAATTCAGGGATGTTATACGTGCCATAATTATGGTACATGTACCATAATTCAGTTGCTCGTACCATGTACCATGATACATCCATTATGGTACGCGAAAGTACCATAATTTTGCCAGTTTTTCATCACAAGCACTTTTGCATCAGATATTTTCATCTTTCGCTTTTGCTGTTGACGAGTTTTGTTTATATCGATATCTAGAAACAGTAAAAAATCATTCATTCATTTCGTTCAGTAAGTTGATGAGAACGTTCATATCTATTTTCTAAGGTTAACACGAGCAGTAGACATAATTAAAACTGTTTTTATACGGATTTATGCTCGTTTATTACATTTTTTACAATTTTCCAACGTTTCGGCACTTTTTCAGGTGCCGTGGTCCCGGATGACTGAGGACCAAAATTGTAAAAAATGTAATAAACGAGCATAAATCGGTATAAAAACAGTTTTAACGTTCATATCTGTGATAGTTTTTGTAGTCTGTGGATTGTAAGTGAACTTCACGCGCGGGTGAACTTTGGAACTTTATCGGTAATTTTTCTTCAAAAAGTTGAACTTAGAAGTAGTGAATAGCACAGATTGAAAAGAAAAAAGCGAGTAGAGTGTTCGTTTGAAGAATTTATGAAAACTCGAAGAAATTTTAATTCTTTTATTAATAGTACCTACCTAATTTAATAAATCCGTATGAGTTTTACCACCCGTACCTTATTTTTTTCAAAAATACCATAATTTTGAGCGTCTGGTGCCATAATTCAAGAGTTGGCATCTAACATCCCTGCTTTAATTATTTATGCGTCAATCGCAAGCGTTTGTCGAATCATAAATGAAATTGCGCAGAGGCATTGAAATTGAAATGTATTTAGACGTTTCAATGAATGAAAGTAATATTGAACAGAATTTTTATTGAAACGTGTTGATATTACACAGTGGACCTAACGTCGGAATGCAAATTAAAGCAATGACTTAAAAGCTCTTGTAGTCTATGTACGTCACACTGCAGTGCCTTCTCTCAGAGGGAGAAAGAATAATATAGGATTAATTACCACGCGTGCCCGCCCAGGATCAGCAATTACAAGCACTGAGGTATTTAAAAACCTCAGACACTCAGGTTTTCTCACAATGTTATCCTTCACAGTTAGCGAGTGGAATCGCTATTAAAAGATCACAAATGTTCATAGATAAGAAAATAAAGTCATTGGTACATGCTGGGATACGAACCCACGACTTCTCGATTGAGAAGTCGGCGTTCTACTGTTCCCTACCACCACTGTGTGCGGACATGTAGCCCGCAATCAAAATCGAACCTGAAACTTTTGCTTCCGTGGCCATTGTTCTACCTACTAGTCTACAACCGCTTGAAAGCTCTATTTGAACCGTGTAATATCACTATAGGGACAAAAAATCTATAAATATCCAAACATTTTAGTAGAAAAGTTACCCGAAACATCACCATCATCATAAAACCATTATATCCCTATGGGTCTTTTCACTGAGGAAGGCATAGGCTATTCTCCACGGAGGCCAAGTCCAAATTGGTGGAGGCTTGCAAGACTTGCAAGACAGAAGTGGCTGGTCTTACTGTCAGAAGTTTAAATATAGTCACAGATTAGATAATAGGATAATACACGTGAGTGTCCTGTAAGTACATCGAACGTATCTTCGCGCATTTACACAGTACAGTTATTGGGTGACATTGTCACAAACGTACACGTTTGTAAGCGATCTTTAGATACGTCTATGCTTCTTTGCTCTTTATGTACATTGTTAACAGTACATCTTGAGCAATTTTTATATTGTTTTGAACTATTGACATTACTGATGTAAGATCACACGGGTAACTGAGTACCGCTACCATAGCCCAAAAAGACACTTGATCTTGTTATGGAGACTAAATCTGTTCTGAATCTGTACTCACCTTGGATAGCTGCGTTTAGAAAGTGGTCCGAAGTGCTAAGAGGTGGCTTGCCAATATACCTTAAGTGTAACGAGCTGTAAAACGAGCTGAGTAGACGAGCTGAAGATAATCATAATTCATAATACAATATAATACAATGCCTTTATTTGTGATGATAGTAGATTGCAGTCTCTCATATACTTTCTAAAGTGTAAAATGGATACCGGGCCTGAAGGACTAGCCGGAACCGGCTCAGTACTTATTGTCTGCGCAGAGGATTTACTGTCCCGTCGGTACTTTTTTGTACATCAATATAGATCTCGTATAAATTGTATGGGAACAAAAGTCCCTCGTCTACGCAGACCTTTATATTGATGCTCTTTTGAACATCATTGACGAGTCTGCCCTAAAGTGTACTTGGCGCAATACTTTTCCACAAAGCTTTTAATCATTTGGAGCTATAAATTACTATCGGTAAGAAAATCTATACAAACCCTATCGGCCTCAGTGGCACTTCCTACAACGCCTACCACTAGAAACCCAATGGGAGCCGATGGGAGCTCGCGATAGACCACGATTGACCTAGTATTGTTCTGAGGGCCCAGGCCCACCAGACATAGTATTCCGCATATCATCTTTTCTGAAATTAACTATTTTTTTTACTATTCTTATAATTTGAAGGAATTTATATAATGTAGTTACCGAAAATACTAAATGTAATTTACGATTTTATTACAGGCCCTAACAGTTCGTATCATAAGGTGTGTAATTTATAGAGTGCATAATTGTAAAGATTGATATTCTGTCGACAATTAATATTCCTCAGATTAATGAATTAATCTCAGGGGCATTATTACGTAAATACCTATCCACTGAGTTGAGTGACGTTGATTTTTACTTTTTTTTTAAGCTACTCCGGCTGTCAAATGCATAAATTTTTTGACAATTTAGTGTCGTCTAAAGGCTTCACTCGATAGAGTGGAGTGCTAATAGGAGGGCAGAACAATGTAATACTCGTATCATATCCTAACCACAGATGTAAATGTTCTGCACTGTCACTGTCCCTAGGAGTGTCGACAATCGCGTCGAAAAAGGTAATTTACGTTTGTCGTACGAGATAGCGTGTCAATGTAAATTGGTCTGTAAATAATGCTGGCAACATTCTTTTGACCAATGCAAAGTATCTCTATTTTGTCTGTGAGTGACTAAACTCTTTTCTGTGTTATCTGTCAAAAGCGGAGTATCTCTTGCAATCATGGTAAATTTATTTTATTGAAAATCTAACAAAATCGTGAGAATCCTAATTCAAAGTAGTGCAATCGTGTTATTTGATGATATCTAATTATTTTGTTTGTATTATAGTGAAAATATTTCAGCCTATGTCGTTCAATTTCAGGGTCGTGTTAGGACGAAGACCGTCAAGAAAGCGGCGAAAATCATTATCGAGAAATACTACACCCGGTTGACCCTAGATTTTGACACCAACAAAAGGATATGTGAGGAAATTGCAATCATTCCGACGAAGCCTCTGCGCAACAAGATCGCTGGGTAATAAACTTTATAATATATCTAAGTGCTTACTGATAAGTTATAAGGTTCACCCTTTCTCTTCCTCATGATCCTTTCGTAGTACAACGCTCCCCAATCTTTATTCATCAACTGACTTGTCTCAATAATGTTTGATATCACCATTTGCTTTGTATGTGGGGTTATAGTTTGTTTACATGTCATTGATAAAAATCTGGCTAAAATATATAAGCAACTTGTTAAATAGCGAGGGAAGGAAAATTCCCTCTCAACCATGGATAAGTTTTTGAGTTCTGAAGATATGTAAAACATTCAATGTAATATTTTTTTTCATATCTTCACTTCTCTGTGTGAATGGTGCACTCTGATGTATAAAGCCTACCTTTACTGATGCAAACGAATTTGCCCATGTGTAATTGTGTGTAACTAAATATCTCGTCTTGCATTGTGACAGCTGGACGGGACCAACTTACCCCCATACCCCATGCTTTATAGTACCGTACACAACCACTTTATAATAATAGGGGTTTCAGTCATTTTTCAAATCTTTAAACATATGAATGTCCTGATTAAGAGTGTGCTGAGTTTTTTTTTTTGCATCATGTAAACCTATTTAAAATATAGTCATTTATTTTACAACTTAAAATAAAATATAACCTCTTCAATTTCCTGTAGTTGGCTGGTAGACTTGATGCCATAAGATTTTTTTATGGCATCAAGTGTGCCACATATTACTTGTAATTTAAAAAAAAAATGTAGGTGCAGTGAAAGTATCAATAATCATGTAAAATGAACGCTAATAACAGCCCTGCTCTAATATATTAATTAAAATCACTTGATGCCCACTGTAGGACATAGGCCACCCTCGAGGTTTCCCAAGCTTCCTGGTCTTGTGCCATCCGCATCCAGCGACAAAATGTAATTAATGCCGTAATAACGGCACGGATAGCCAGAGGTAGCGGGTTCGAATCCCGGCATGGGTGGAATTTTTAGCCTCTAAATAGGTTTTTAAAAATGCCACAATAAAGCCAAATATTTCCATTATAGCTTCGCCACCCACTTGATGCGGCGCCTCAGGCACTCCCAGGTCCGTGGAATCTCCATCAAACTGCAGGAGGAGGAGCGCGAAAGACGTGACAACTATGTCCCAGAGGTCTCTGCCCTTGAGCATGACATCATTGAAGTCGACCCTGACACTAAGGAGATGTTGAAGATGCTTGACTTTAACAACATCAACGGTCTCCAGCTTACGCAGCCAGCCACCCAGGGTGGTTATGGTGGCAGACGTAATTAAGTATAATAAATAAACTTAAAAATTTATTTCTTTTGTTTAATTTATCATTGTTAAAGGCTATCCTGAACATAGTTTCCATGTAAAATCTGGTAAAAACATTAAACTCTTGCAAGTATAATTTTATGACGGTTCTTATTTCATAATTGATGTTTTTATGAAACTGCTCTCCTTCAAGTTGTTTATTATCTTCATCGTTTCTATAAGTCCTCGGTGAAAATGTTTCGAAGTAAAAGATACCTATTGCATGGTGAACCAAATCGCGCATCGAGGTTAAAACTTATTTATGGTAGGAAATACTACTAAGTTCAAATCTCCACCTGGCAATAGGTAGGTAGGTACTGCTGTTCAAGGAAAGAAAAATTACCGGACTGCAAAAAAAGTACATTGCCTTATGATCTCAAAAAAACGTAGTGGTTATATACTCTTTGATCTCAAATACATACAAAACTAAGTTCGGGAGGGCACATCAGCCTTTGCATACGTTGTTAATCAGTTACTTAAAGGGCGATATTGTAACAAAAGTGGTGCACGCTTAGTTACAGACGAATTGTATGTGCTGTCCGTTGAACTGTTTATCACCATTATAGTATATAGTTCGGTAAGCAACTGCTAATTTACCTTTTTGACGTGTTGAGTAACTACATTAAGTACATATAATTATGTGAAGGCAGATGTGCTGCCGTCGAATATACATTCATTACATTATTACAACATACATACAGATACTCTGTAAAATGTCGTTTTTAATCAGTCGGGTAAATATTTTTCAAGCGACGCCGACGACGACGCCAGCCGTATTATATTTTTAAATATGGCAACTTTGAGTAATTGTTTTGCTTGATCTCGTCGCTGGCCCGTTCATTTTTGGGATCGAGGAAAACTTCGTTGTTCCTAAAAGAATCCATGAGTTGTAAATTAACCTTCTATTGCTTATCGTCTACTCTCTCAGACGCGTTATGAAAAATGGATTGTGTGCATTTAGCTGACCACGTAAAAGTTGTAAGTGACCACACCGATGACAACAAGATCACAAAGAAATTCGATTGTTCAGGTAGGCAGATCTGTTTCGCTGCTTATATTATTTATTTCTGGTTATGGGTTGACCTGGGGCGATGACACGGCAGCGGTGTGAGGTTAGTTTAAAAAAATCAATACCCACTGGGAAGTGTAATAATCAGCTGTTATCGAGGGGTCCGGGGGGAGGCGAGACACGGGTGACCGTGACGGTGGTGTCGTGACGAATGTCTTCTAATTTTCGACGCGTTGCGTTAAAAATATGCCGAAACACCACAACAGAGACTTTTTTATGTGTGTGCTAAACAGATGAAACTAATTGCCTTTGACTTCTCTTATGCGTCCATTATGAAGCCATAAAAATGGTCAGTCTCCAAGCACGGTAATAGTTAAACATTGATTTATAATATACTCCGTTTAAGCAAACAGCACTGGTTAGGTACACACACTGTACCTACACATTGCAACTAAACTAATCCAAATACCTACTACTTATGTTCATATGTCACACGCGATGAGGTCTTCTGTAGGTTATTTGCAGCTGTCTCCAACTGTACACAGCTACCCATAATCTGGCTTCTACAATTTACTCAGTCTGTTTAATTTACCTCTAACCAAGGATTCAAAAAGGTTTTCAGGTAAATATACATATTGTGAAAATACACATGTTGACTTGTAGTTTACATAATACACATTAGATTACATTACACATTCATTGCTTTATCTCATTTATTTTTTTACCAATCACATACATAAGACAATTAAATATTTCATGATATGTAATGTATTTACTCAGGTAAATAAATTGTTCAGTTATCAGGTTTCCTATCTGATGAAAGATTATCTGGCACAACTAGGGATCAATTCAAATGAGTCAGTTACTAATTACTACTCACATTCAGGTGAAGAGAATCTAAGTTATATTATTTTTAATGCACTAACCCGTGCTAAGGACAATTTTAAAAACCTATTTAGAAGCTAAAATTTCCACCCATGCCACACCCACCCTGTACGTAATACAGAGAATATTGTAAAGAGGTTCGAAATTTTACTGATGCTGGTGAGTCGCCCATTAGCTCAGTTGGAAAGAGCGCTGGCACAGATAGCCAGAGGTCGCGAATAGAGGGTTCGAATCCCGGCATGGGTGGAATTTTTAGCCTCCAAATAGGTTTTTAAAACAATCTTAAGTTTTTTATTTCTAACCTGATCAACTTCCTTGCTACAATTTTTGTCTTGAAAGTCCGACCAGGTTTCACTCTGATTCGCAGAACTTAGTAATGCTTACGAAAGTTTTGTGAGTTCATAGCTTTTGAATCTTTTCAGAATGCTCAGTAAAGGAGCAAACTTGGTTGTGCCTCCAGTGTGGGATCATCAACTGTGGTCGCTACATCAACGGCCATGCAAAACTACATGCCGAAACCTCCAACCACCAACTTTGCATGAGCTGTGATGTCTACTCAGTCTACTGGTGATTGTTGCCCTACTAAAGATCTTGATTAAATTATATTGGAAAATTAATTAAATGCTTGATTATGATAATTATAAGTGACTTCTTATCTTATTTTTTACACAGATTTCAGTATCTTCTACATAGTAGTAGTACCTTATTCTTCTACTCCTTAATGTTTTTTAACTTTACTAACCTAATTTCCAGCTACAAATGTGATGATTATGTTTCAAATGACACAGACGATCAAATGATAGACAAAATAAGGCAAAGTATTATGCAGAACAATGAAAGACTAACAGATTCTGACGGTAAGAATAACGAGGAGAACAGTAAAGATGGCAGCGAACATAGCAATAGCTCTGTCTCAAGCTTGTCGGTGGCCAATGCTGAGGCATCTCCTATTGGTGCAGAAGACAATGCTGCTGCTTCATCCAATGATGTGTCTGATGCCAGTGATAGTAAAGGATCAAAATGTACCAAGGTGAGAAGTTATTCTCAATGTCTTTAATAATTGCCTCTACAAATTTTCTTGTACACAGTGAATTAACGAATAATTGTTAAAATGGCTAATACAGGCATAGGAACTGCACTATGCTGCCGGAAAAAATATAAATAAAAAAGAAATCAATTATTCAATCAATCAACTTATAATTGTAAATGTTACTGCAAAATCTGAATATGCATTCTGTTGGTGCACCTTAATAGTAAATAAAATGTCATTGTTTTTCTTTTTATTTCGACACGAAATTTTAAAATTGGAACATGACAGATGGCCACTTATTTTTTTTTTTGTTTTTCCAGACTGCCGAAGAACCGGCCAGGAACCTGCGCCCGCGTTCTCGCAAACGTTCCCACTCCGAAGATAGTAGCTCCACAGAGAATACCTCACAGTCAGGCCCTAGGATAAACAAAGAGAAGAAATTATCTCCCCTAAATGGCAAGAGACAACGAGAGAAGAAAGTTGTAGGTTTAAAGAATTTAGGCAACACATGTTTCATGAATGCTGTTTTACAGAGTCTGAGTAATATACAGGAGTTCAGCTGTTACTTTAGCAGTTTGCCGGCGCTCGAGATGAAGACCAATGGGAGGAAAGTGTATCACTCGAGGAGTTATACTAGGCAGGAGATGACCGATATGGTCATGGCTGAAGAGCTTAGAAAGGTGAGATGATTAATCTTTATAGTTTTGTAATTGCGCAATTATTATCCGAATATTATTCCGCATACAGTAGACAGCCTCGTTAGACTAGCCGCTAAGGCGTTTGGGTACCAAGACAGGTCGTGGGTTCGGTTCCTACCGGAGGCTGCCGTACGTTTGTGCAAGTGGTCTCGGACAGGGTGTATTTTCATGTGTGGGACCTCCTTGCCATTAATACAGGGTGATCCTAGTTTGGGACCAGGTCAAGTGATTGTGTTGTGTGGACGTTATTATTATTATTCTACACTTGTAATTTTGCTTGTAACTTGTTGGTTTGGACATGTGGAGAGGATGAAGGAAGAAAGATTGACGAAACAAATATATATTGCGAATGTGAGTGGAAGGGCTGGTAAGGGACGTTCCAGGCGGACATACATCGACCAAATACGGGATGTATTAGCAAAAGGAAAGATAAAAAGTACCCGGAACCGGCGTGCATGCATGCAACGACTTATGAACGTTGATGAAGCGAAGGTGATCTGTCAGGATCGTGGCAAGTGGCAGTCCCTGGTCTCTGCCTACTCCTCTAGGATACAGGCGTGAGGTTATGTATGCATGTAATTTTGTCGGAAGAGGCCGACCCGTTTTCGCTCACAATACTTACATACATACATAAATTGCAAACAGAACATACAGCTAAAAAACGCTGTCACAAAATGTTTACTTCGTAAAATTAGATACCATTTACCTTACCTTATTAACAAAATTGTATGTTTTTTTTCTTATAAATGTATGAATAAAAGTGGACATTTTGGGGAAGGGGCTTTTTGCGACGAACCGATACAAAATAAAGTAATTATTCCGAACTAAAACTTATCTTCTTCTTCTTCTTCTTCTTTTTCTTTTAAAACTTATAGTCCTTATAAAAGTTCAAGTGATTGTTCGTCACATTATAAAATGTTTACAATAAACAGCCGTTATGGACGCCGCCGTCCAAACGGGCACTGACAAGCTCCTTATTACCCTCGGCTATCTGTACCTCGTGCTAGCAAAGGCGAGTTTAAAGCTTGAGTTGACCAATTTGCATTGGCTGCCTTAGGCTACGTAGTACTTTTTTGCTTCATTCACGTACCTGGTACATACTCCTTTATTTACCAAGCTACATAATATTGTTGATTTTATAAACCCGTTATACGCATTATATTGTTTTTCGGTCTTATATAATTAATTGCACCATCCCACGCGAGTTAGTGTGTTTTTCCGCGATTGGCCGCCCCTAGTGTCGGGTCGCCTTAAGCCCTAGCATAGTGTTCGCCTTAAAGAAAACCTTTGCTGATTTGTGAGCATTCGTGTCGTACCCCCAGGTGCTAATCAACCTGAACACGGGCGGGTGCGGGTCGAAGGGCGCGATCTCCCCCGAGTGCCTTTTCCTTGTGATCTGGAAGGTCGTGCCTCGGTTCCGCGGCTACCAGCAGCAAGATGCGCACGAGTTCCTACGCTACATGCTCGACAGGTAAACGTGGATGAGTATTTGGATTATACGCTTTTATGGCTGCTAATTGCGGATATTTCTGATATATTTTGGTTTTTCGTATTTGAGTACCTACGGTGTGTTTTTTTACTTTTAACTAGGTATCTTAACAAAAATGTACTCAGTCTATCCCAACTTAGCAAGGACGTATGACGAGGCATGCAAATCGGATTACAGTATTGAATGAGGCTTAATGGCCCAATACGGCCGGAGGCAGAGTTTAATTCATGCCGAAGCCGAAGGCGTAGATATTATGTTACCTAGCAGATACTACTCAAAATTTGGCTGCATGTGACCCAATAGTTCGATAATTGCTAGTTTTGTTTTAATTATGTAGTAATTATTTATATCTTGTAGGTATTGATCCCGATATTAAGAACAAATAGAGTAGGTCTTTAAATGTCTAAAGACGGTCACCCACATGCGATCGAAATAACGTGAGAGCCTGCATAATTGCGAATGTTTTTTTTGTTAAGTGAACGGTTCACGTATAATACGCGTGACTGGCATAACACTTATTTATCGCAGACTGCACACGGAGCTTCTCCAGCTACTGCCGCAGGAGAGCAAAGATGGCCGCTGCGTGACGTCACCGCGGTCCGGTTCCGCCGCCTCCATTGTCACCGCGGTCTTTGGCGGTACGCTACAGAGTGAGGTGAGTCCGACCCGACCGCAATAATTTCTGTTTTTGTATTTTTTTGGTAATACAATAAATATTTTTTGATGTGTTGTCTTCTAGTTATCTAGACCTAAAATTTTGGCAATTAGCCTCATAGTTATGCGATTTACGTAGGGTTTTATTTTTGACCATAATCGGCAATTATGTTCATTTTTGTTATGCTCTGTTGGGTGGCAGTGGGTTGGTCTCATATGCCGAAGGACTGATGGTCGATGGGGTTCAAAGGTTCTCGAGTGGAATACACTTCGAAGTGACAAACGCAGCGTAGGACGCCCACCCGCTCGCTGGACGGACGATCTGAGGCATTTTGCTGGTAGTAGCTGGATGAGAATGGAAAGTGGCGTGCCTTGGTGAGGCCTATGTCCAGCAGTGGACGGGTACAGGCCGATTGATTGATTGCTTTGTGGTAAGATCCGGCATTCCTGAAGGCCAACAGTGTTTTCATGTCACTCCTGGCCTCCTATGGGGATCCCAGTTACCCAAAGAAGACGGTCCGTTGCTTTTCCACTCTCTAACAGTAAATGGTGCCGTGGGGGGTGTTCTTCGTTGGGGTATCTCCGACATAGCGAGCTGTCGTTCACTCCCATGGTGTGGACATGATGTGGAAGCGTCTATTCCGTGAGAGTGGCACTACTTTACGCAGATGACGTCTTAGACGCATCGGGCGTTTCGAGATTTTTGGTAGGGCCTTCTCATTATTTTGCTTTGTGTATTAATCAACTCACGTCCCCAGGTCCGCTGCCTAGTGTGTGGTACGGAGAGCAAGAAGTTCGACCCTTTTTTGGACCTCTCGCTGGAGTTGCCCGAGACGGGCCGCCATGATGCGCCCGTGTCGCTCGCCGACTGCCTAGCCAGCTTCGTGCAGGTGAGAAAAGAACTTACCGCAAAGGAAATAAGGCCGGATTTCCAAGACGTCCTTCGACCTGTCTCTTTACCTATTCTAATATTGGTATTTTGAAAATTAAGTATTTTGAAATTCGTTGAATAATTTCGGTGATTACGTCCTAGACATAAGCTTACCACCTTTACTTTTTAAAGATAACTACGGCCTATTAAACAACTTAATTATTCGTGTTATAGTAAGTAAAGTAAGTAAAAATGCATTTATTGCGACCAACAATAGAAGAAGAATAAAAGGAGAAATTACAAATAATGACTTCATAGTTTGCGACAAAAGGTGTGTGCTCAGCATGTGCCGCCAGAAACAATATAATGCCTGTAGACGGCGCTGTTTTTCAGCACTGACCAACTTAAAAACTTACTACAAACTAGTTCCTAATCCTAAATACAAATAAAGAAGTGTGGCATAATTGTGTTGTCCAGTGTTTCAAAATAACACACTGCATTTTCAGCAGTAATCTGAATGATTTTAATACAATGATTTTGTTATACCAACTTGTAATGTTGTATTACTACGCTAAATTTCTTACCAAGGTGGAGGAGCTAGCGGACACGGAGCGTTACTACTGCAGCAGTTGCAAGTGCAAGCAGAAGTCTACCAAGCAGTTCTGGGTGCGGCGGCTGCCCAATGTACTGTGCTTGCATTTGAAGCGCTTCCGCTGGAACAACTATTTTAGGTGAGTTGTGGCCAGTAAAACTAAGGTGACTTACATAGCCTGTAAGATGAGCAAGGCCCTACAACGAAGACCATGATGTGGTAAATGTGGCGTAGGACGGCCACCACCTCAACTACCGACGGTCTGTAGTAGATTGCTGGCAACGGCTGGTTGGCCGACGACGTAGAGAAATAACGTGCCTTAGGGAGGCTTATTTCTAACAATGTTATGGGCTGATTGATTGTGAACATTTAAACAAGCGTAATAAATAGTACTCAGAAGACGAAAACATCGAATAAATTTTTTTAATTGATCACGAACATGGACATACACCCAGACTGAGGCCATTACTACAAATTAAGTACGGCAGCTTCAGTGGGGGATCGCACCCATGACCTTTTTGGTTGTAATAGTGTTAACCGCTAGATGAACGAGGCAGTGATTATTTATTATTAACCAGTGATTGTTTTAGTTGGATAAGGCATATCCACGTGCAATACCTGTGGGCTGTGACCCAAAATGTACCTATTTATTCCACGAAATCAACTTCCTAACCATAGATCCTGTACGAAATACGCTACAACGCTACTTTTCTTGCAGAACCAAAGTGGACACCAGCATAACTTTCCCCACCAAGGCTCTGGATATGTCGCAGTTTGTCCTAAGCAACCTCACGGAGACACGCCGTTCCAACCTCGGCGACAACCTCTATGACCTCGCCGCCGTCATCGTGCACCACGGGTCCGGGTAAGCCTCACTCCTTCACTAAGACTCCCAGTAAAGAGCTGAAAAGTTAGAGGTATCCGAATAATTCCATAGCTTAAACGATTATTTTAGATTAACCTGTATTTTCCGTATTTTAACAATCTTTACAACAGCTTGTTTACATCCAAGGTAAAGCTATGTTGTGGTGTACAGAATAAACAGTTGAAAACTGTCTTCATTGTCGATAATAAATAAACAAAATCCAATAAGAAAGTTGCGGGAGGCCTATGTGCTGCAGTGTGCGTCAAATGTTAATTCTGTTAATTAAGGAATTTGAAAAGACTAAGTTTGGAGTTTTTTGTCCATTTTTTCTCCAAAATGATCCAGATTTTGAAATGGACACCTAGTTTGACTTGTAACGTTCATTAAGCCGCAGTATCTGCGCTACTTTGAATAAAACCTTTTCATTTCATTTCAATGGCTGATGATGATGAAGAAAGTTTTTTTTCCTTACTTATTTCATACCACATTCATACTATCTCCTATATTGTGAATTCGTATGACGATTATTAAAAAAATATAGAAGAAGACATTTTCGGGATATCAGTTCATTCCCCCACACTCTGTATAGCAACTCCATAATGAACCAGTGCGTCTCGCCTTTAATGTCTGACCCCCGGCTCCCTCCTGCCAACAGGGCCGGCTCCGGTCACTACACGGCGTTCGCCATCAACGAGGACCAGTGGTTCCACTTCAATGACCAGACGGTGCGCGCGACGGACGTGGAGACCGTCGCCGGCTGCAAGCCCTACATCATGTTCTATATCCGCCGCGAGATATCGCTGCCGCCGTTGTGACCGCGCCGCGCGTGATAGTTCGCGGCGGCGCCGTTAGGTGGCGTTGGTCTCGTGGGAGCTATCAACTTGTGAGGACCCTCTGCACACTAGCGCCACCTGTGTGAAAAAATCACGTTTTTTATACGAGTGATACGTTTTTGCATTATGTGATCATCGTAATCCCGAATAGGACTTTAGTCACGGGCTTAAATGTTTAAAACAATGTGCATAAATCATAATAATATGCAAAACATGTAAAGGCCAATGATTGATGTTTTGATTGGTTAATGGTTTGAACATTCTTAGTCTCAATAATGGTGATAGTTATTTCTAGAATACTATAACCTAGGAGCTTTAATAATTTACGCCAAAAACTACTATTTTTATCGGAAAGCTACGATCATTGACTCTGGGTTCCAAGATATAGGTCTAAAAAAAGCTATAATTATTTTTTGAGATTTATGATGTTCACTTTTTATAAGAACGTATTATTAAAGAAATATGTTTTTTCCATTGGGGTGGCGCTAATTGGCCTCGGGTAGGCCCTTGAAGAACTCACCGCTATTGAACTCGGATTTTTCGAGTTCTCTGACAGCGAATGATGCAGTTCAAAGGTTGCTTGTATTAACGATGAATGGTAATACAGCGTCTATATCGCTTTATTTTTATGAAAAGGGAAATAGCGCCATCTATTGCATACAGTAAAGAGTTCTAGTACATACAGCAAATCTTTAGCAGCGGGCACACCGAATGGACGTGGGCGAGGGCGCGAAAAGACGTGTCGCTTTTCCAATTTGATTTCATACTAAAGGAATGGGACGAAGCCCGTCATGGTTTATTCTGCGCACTCGTCTCATGTCCTACTGTGATCCAGGCATTTGTAACTTCTTCGGCTTATATATTCATTTGCGAATCCAATAACCGTAGTCCGGGCTACTGGCTGGTGTAATGCCGGCGCCAGACAGAAGTTCAAACAAGTGATCATATAAGTGTACACATGTGTGGCACGGACATGTTATGTGACAATAGTAACAAACGTCCGTGCCACACATGTACACACTTGTGTGATCACTTGTTTGAATTACTGTCTGGCGCCGGCATAAAGCGAAAAACTTTGTGTGTTTGCGAAAAACTTTATCACACGCATTTGTGGAGACACGATATGCTGGCCCTCGCCTAATCTTCGAATATGCCCCTAGATGGCGGCAGGTGTTCAATTTTAGAGCTTCTTCCGTTCTGCGGTTGAAAAAGTGTCATACAGGCGCTGTATTATCTACACAGGTACACCAGGTACCACAAGATGCACTAATGGAATTCTTCGTGCCGTGAAAAGCGATATTTTCTTTCGACGTGGTAGGGTGATATCTCTTTTTATGCTGTAATGGTGAGATTGACAACGTGTCACAAACGTGGCCTAAATATGGTGATGTAGACTCGATGTATTCACGCAGCAAAATGACCTCTTGCAGCTGTCGCTCAGTGTTTGATACGAAATTAAAGTATACCTAAATTACCTATTATATCGTGACTTTGAAAACTCTGGACTGCAATCACTGTATAAAAACATGTTCCATTTATATTCATGTCTAATTAAAACCATAATTGTCTGGTAATCGAGAGTAGCCTTAAACGAATGAATATAATATGTCGTATTATTAATTGGATAGTTAAACATTTGCCTTGTTATAAATACAGATCGAACGCTAATAAAATTCATTAGGTAGTGAATCGAACCATATTTTTATGCAATCATTAGATACCTACAGAATTGCTTAATTTTGATGGTACAAATTAATCATGGATAGTAACATAGTTGTAGATATTTGCATCAAATTGTTAGTGCATTACGTTTATTGGGCTCATTTAAATATTGGGATAATCAAACATTCGTGATACTGTAAGTTCGGCAGACTTAGTATGAACTGTGTACCAAGTTCAATGCAGTGACGTGACTTGTGTCGTACATAATGGTTTGTTACGGATTTCTACTTCTAAATGGCTGTATTGAGTTCGCATTAAGAAATTTGCGCTAACTTCTCCCCGGATAGGGCAAGGTGGCACATTAAATGTCACTGTATGAATGTAGATAAAAGGTTCGGAGAGCCTACAGAGCTACTTTTGTTCAAACAAACGAGACCTATCCAATAAGTTAGTTAAAGCAATTTTCTTTAACTGACGTTTTTATGGCATTCATAGTTTTAAGTGTGAGCAGGCCTCACATAGTCTGACTGGATTAATTTTACAGGTATTTTTAATAATAACGCCAGAAGTACTCTTTATATGTTAATGCTGACTGGGTATTCGCGATATCTAGGTACTTTGTTTTTTTTTAACAGTTTGCCCAGTGATCGATCACATTTACATCCTTAACTAGTTATTGGTTTTAGCTTCTTCTGAATTATGGACTTTTAAAATGATAAATAATATCGTGATGCCGATCAAACGTGGTTTTATTTTATCGGACTTTTATATCCAAGTTATAAACTTATAACATAACTACGATTTAAAATAAATTAGTTACAATGGCTACTTAAATGACAGGAACAGGTAAAACAGAACCTAATGGGGTCCTTAATATGCATACGATTAGTATTCTGTATATCAGAAAACCAAGAAGAATATACGAGATGGTAGAATACCTATTAAAGGCAAATCACAATGCTTAGTTTTTTCAAGATAATTATGTCCTTTTGTTTGCATATTTCTTACATTCCTCAAATGAATGTGTATGGTTGTAGGACAGTTTGTATTTGTTCACATTATTACGATATAAGTGACGGAAAACGGCGTGAACGTAGAATGGCACATGTATTAGCCGAAAATATGTTCTTATACTAAAGAGCGCTAGATACCTAGACTCTACCTTTAATCAGATAATTAATAACCAAGACATTTAAATTACAAATAAAAACGCCATTCTGATGTCAGGATGGCCGTTGTATCGTCGCTACGTCTCACTACTACGACGCTTGCCACAAAATTGTTAAAAAATTTACCTAATAAAGTACCATCTTAAACGCACCACACTGCAATGAAACTGTCACAGTAACAGGTATTTTCAATTGTAAATTACATTGGCGCCTGAACTAGGCTTCATTCACGTTTAATGTGAAATCAAGTTTAATTTTTTTTACATTCAGTTAGGGTTCAGTTAGCTATTAGCAGAGACTAGGTAGCGTTTTAGTTTAAAAACATATCAAAATATGCTATTTCGACGTACACTGAACGCCGTTGAATCTGAATATAGAACATTGCAAAACAATTTGCGTGTTCTGTGTATAGACAGAACAGTGATCGCATCTGTCGTCCTGTGTTTAAACATAATGTGATAGTCTTATGATGATTGTGTACATATTGCCGACGTTTTTACTCATTTCCCTAACGCGGTATTACGGATGGAGCGAACACACTATTATAATTGCCGGTTTTTTGTGTACTTCATTTACTCGAAGTTAATAGTGATTGAATTTAATAAATTCGCCAATTTAAAATACCAACACTTTGTTTTATTTTGTTTACGCATTATATCTTAAAAAAACATTAAAACTAGGATGTGTTTGTTTATCTGCACAGTACACAGTACAGGACTCTTCGCCACCAACTATCATCGTGCTCCGAATCGGAATCGCCAATGGTGATCTGCAAAGATGGCAGACTGTCAGCGAATGGGCTGTAGTCATCCCAGCGGGATGGTTTGAGGAGCAGTTCGTTTCGGATCAACAATCTACTGCCTGCGTTATCTACCTGCAGATGGTCATTATCGTAAGAGTTTGAAAACTCATTATTCGTCTCACAAATCCAGTCGTCACTTTCGGGGTTCTCTATTGAATCTGTAATGATTGGTTTAGCGTTAGGACTTACTTTGATATGAAGTTTTTTAAATCGCCCTCTTGGGATAGGAATCGCCTTGTCACCCGTAACACGCTGTGCGGAGGTTTCAACTGGCGTGCCGTCGTCGTCGTGGATTTCATTTATTTCAGCATCGTTTAGTTTTTCGTTTTTTGTTACATCTCCACATTTTTTAACAAGAGTCGTAACCACGTGTGATTCAACATTTGGTTCTAAGTTAGACGCCGCTGCAAATGGTTTTGTTCTATCAGATTTGTTATCATCATGAATGATGCCAATTATATCTACAGGTTTGGTTTGTGACGATACACTCCGTTTATTTTCGAGTGGGTCAAGGAGATTATCTGTTGATGTGTCCACAGTTTTGACTGTTTTTTCCGGTTTGGAATTTAAATCACCACCATAGAGCATCTTTCGCCTTGTTTCTCTCGCTGATGAAGGAGTCCATTTATACTCTGAGCGTTTCTCTTTATGATCACTGTGAGCGGTCACTCTAGGCGGTGGCGATGTATCATTAGCAAACCAATTGTTTTTCGGTTTTGTCGCAATAAAAACTTTGGGCGAGTTATCATTGTCAGTATTCGCCTCAGTTATTTCCGTGACTGTTGGTAACGTGGAGCCTTTGGTTAGATCGAGTCTTGGCACGTAGGACGACGGTATGGGCGTAGCAACCCTTTCTGTTACTGTAACATTATGTGTCTTCTCATAAACGGTTTCTTCTTCGTCCAGTTCTATTGAACTTTCGCTAGCTGATACGCTTGGGATATCAACCAGTTCATATTCAGTCTCTGTTAGTAAATTATGTTTGTTTTTAAATGAATAAATCCATATGGTTCTCTTCTCCGGATCGTTCGTGTGTTCTAGAGCTGCCTCGCTGCTATTTCTATGATACCACTCTAAGTCGTTGCGTGGGATTACTTCGACATCATCAGAGTTTTCGCGATCAGATGAAGAGTCTGATTTCATATTATAGTGTTTGTTTATGATTGTGAAGCAGTTCATCTGGTGATTTATAGTTCGGTTTTCATTAGGAACAAAACTATGGTCATTGTAGAAACCCGTGTAGAAGCATTCCTCTGTATCCCCGTGATCAGCCTTCAACATATCATCACGTGTTTGACGCTTGCTTTCACCATCTATCTTCATTCGTCGCCTCTCCCTCGCCTTAGAGTTCATAGTAGAAAAATCTGTTCTTTCGGTGACCGGTACATTTCTACTGTGAGTCCAATCTTGGTTTAGGTTATTCTGTATGCCTTCAGAAAGATGAAGTGATATTGTATCAATATCGTCAATGGCGGGTATCTCGCTGTCTACTTTCTTCCATATCGCGTTCATCGTGTCTTGAAGTCTTGGGTCTATGTTTGATTGCGATGAATGGCCATTGTATCCTGGAAAACATGTTATGTGCAGTGAAATATAGGTATGTAATATTTGATTAGGTAGCAATATAGACACTACCGTCTACCCAAGATTAGTACCTACTACCCCTTTCCATATCGGTGAACAGAAAAAAAAAACACTTCTTTACCATGATTGAACAACCCACAAATAAGTCAATGTATCCAAGTCAAATACTTACTGCCATGCATCGTATCGTTGATGTCTGTGTTTTGTCGCGTTCTTCTCATACTTATACCTAAGGTTTTGCCTATAAATTATTTATCCTATTGAATGTTACTGCCACAGGTTATTGCTGTTATAACAACTGACATTGCTATAATGAATGACGTCAAAAGTCAAAACAAGAAGGTCGCGACCACTGATTAAATACAAGTAGTAGTTATGTAGTTAGAGTTTGTCCAAAAATTCAAGAAACCGGAAGTGAAACTTTATTACTGGTATTATCAAAAATTAAGACCATTTACTACATTTGATTAAGTGCGATACATCTTTTTAATGAAATGACTGTAGTTTTTGTTTTTATTATGCTTTTTAGTGCAAGAAATTAACTAAAACAACCAAAAAGTCGGATCGGCAAAACTTTACTCTTTGATTTCTACACTTTTTGGACAAAGTGTAACTTATTTACTACTTTTTCCCTGTGTGCTTTTGTGTAGATCAGTGGTTACGACGAAAGTTAGATATTTTTCCAATAGGTATGTACATATCTATTGAGTGCCAACCATTCCTTTCTATCCATTTCTTTCTATAGTCTGCGATTTTTTCAGTGAGCTGCTTTAAATCAAGCTTTTGCGTTCAACGAGTTTGCGTGATAATCCTGCTTTCACCATCAGTGCTTTAACTTCAGCGAACCCGGGAAAAGCCTTTGGAGAGTTGATGTGCTTAAACCCTGTTTCTCGTTCATAAACAATCTGGTACCTACCGAATAACAATTGGTACGTAACAGCTGTCAGCTACCTAACAGCACCAAGTGCATAAAATTTAAGCATAGATAATGCCTAAAACGTTTTGTTCATTAGAATAGACGCACATCTATATGTGCGATGATGATTTATCTCTGATTTATCACGTAATCTGATTAGAATATGTAAACCCTGATAATTAAAAAAATGTCTAAGTAAAAAGTCGTGAAACAAGTTTTTGCAACACACCATACTGAATTATCATTTTAAAATTAACCCTGAACATACAAAAATGCCCTCTATGGAAATAACATGAGAATCGCCTCAAAAAAAAAGAAAAATAAAGATTCCGTCGAATTGAGAACCTCCTACTCTATCTGCAGATTGATTTTCCTCTACAAATCAACCAAGTTTTGTAGCAAATATGCTAGAAATTTGTGGTTCCTAAAAATCACAATTGATTGGACTGTAGCGTTCTATTCCATTTACAGAGCGAAAATGTTATGCAAAATGCAAATTTTTATAGTACTGGTGGCGCTAGTGAATCACCAGATGCAAAAGTGAAAATACAGAACACACTAACACATCACTGGCGAGATATAAAACAAAAGAAACTCCAGCCACTCTTTCCTAGATAGTGGATAAAAAGTGTAAAAGCAATTTAGCCCCGCTAAAAGCCGCCCTACATGCGGCCAGGCATGGCTGTTGGCGAAACAGAGTGCAAATGGATTGATTGCGCCAATTCCCTGTCACAAAGGGACGAGGAAAATTGCATTAAAAGCTACGCTCGAGCAGCGGAGGCCATTTCGCGAGCACTTACTCTATAAACTCTATTAGACGCGTCCAAATAACGTTATCTAGTGGTGCGCTAGTGTAATGTATACGGTGAGGGGTGGTGGCGGAGTGTGAGAAGGTGCTAATATGAAGTGGAAAAACATCCGATGTCGACACTATTTAAAAATATAAAGACTAACATCTATAAGGCTAATGTTATCGTAGCACTTCTATGAGAGCTTATCGATGCGATTTAAAGAAACACGATTATTCTAAAAATGTGACGCACTTCTCAAATGCTATATTAAAATAGGTAGTCTGTAATAAAATCTGTCCATTTACCTCTGAAAATGTAACTGCGTTATGAAGAGTGTTTTTTATAAATAAGACTTAGTAAGACCTGAGATTTCTGCACTTGGCATCATAGTTGGGTCATTAAACGTAGCTAGCGCTAAAGTATGCGAACACGTAAGAGGGTTTCCTCACGATGGTTTCGTCCATAGTTAGCGAGTAGTATTGGTAGTATAACTTCAGAAATGTACGTAACTTAGACAACTGTAGGAAGTACTTAATTTCAGTTTTCACTTTCAGTACATTTATAAAATTTCCATCGTCCATAATTCTCAAACCGTAGCTTCGATCTGCATAGGAATCGCGGCTCGGCCCCGCGTCGATAGACACCCCTTCCATCGATCCCTACGTCCACTTTGAAATTTTCAGTTTTGTAACGCGTAGTCAAGCCCAACGTGTGCCCAGCCAGCCAAAGCCATGCCAGATAAAGCCATGCCAGCCAAAGCCATGCCAGCCAAAGCCATGCCAGCCAAAGCCATGCCAGCCAAAGCCATGCCAGCTATGCCCGCCTAGCCGTGACGTCAGCATTCGTCACCGCCGCGCCGCCTTGCCAACCCCACTTCGCGCCAGCCGGTTGCGAGAGTGGGGAAGTCGCCTGTATATAAGCTCGTAGCAATGAGAGAAATCTTGCTATTTTGTTACTATTCTTATCATAGGGCGAAGCTCTGCCCAAATTTGAAAATAAATACCTAAATTAAACCGTCTACGTCGTTTGAGTACATGTTTCTTTACAGTTTTTTCATACATTTCTCCCCAGTAAAAAGTAAAATTTGGTTTGCATCCGACCACGTTATCTCTTCGGGAATCGGGAAACAGCCGGCATCCAGGAGCGCTCCCGCGTCGATAGACACCGCTTTCGGGGAGCTGCGACGATTTTCATTTTTTCGTCTCCATACATTTTTTTAGGAAATTTGTACTTTTCAAACCCCCATAACTTTTTATCTGGACCTCGCATCTCGACCGGAGTCGCACGGTTCGCCTCGCGTCGATTTTTTTCCGCCGGGATTCGTACCCACGACCTCCCAATTGAGAATACGGTATACTACCGTTCGGCCACCGTCGCTTTTAAACCCTCTTTGATAAGACTGTTTCTATTGCAGGGGTAAAAATACGATTTTTAAACTAATAAACTATATTTAGCTTATCTAATCTGTGATTTAGGTACTTGATTTGAAAATAACTAAATAAATAAATAATTTATGTATGTGGTTTAAGTAAGTTTATATAAATTTCGTAGAATTACTAATTTCAATATTTCTGTATTGCACCGACTACCCGTCTCTAATTTCTCTCTTGTCTCCGTCTATGGTTGCCTGGAAGAAATTGCTTTTAGTAATAAGGCCGCCATTTGTACTGTATTTTTTATATAATTTCTGTTACTGTAATTTTCGGTGTACAATAAAGAATATTCTATCTATCTATATATCTATAACTAACTCATGTTAACCTTATTTGACTGCACAAGATATCGTTGTTTTACGAGTTTTATTACATTAAGACAAGCTTTCAGCCTGCGATGATAACATTTAAAATTAGGTGTCAAAGCCCGCTTCTATCTAATTATTGCTTTACTTCGAGACACTTAACATCATGCACGCATTTTAATGGAAAGTATTTTCGCTTTTAAGGCGCTTAGGGGCGCTACCTAGCGCCACCATTGGAACAAAAATCATAACTTCTGAGAAATCTTAACAACTGTAATAACTATTTTTAGAATCTACAGTCTAGAACCTAGGATCAACAATGTAGGACCTTAATTCCGCCAACAAACGGCCGTTTTAGCGGTAATTGATTAAAGTCCTAGGATATTTATACTACATTCTAGGCTGTATGCTCTAAAAATTGTTACTACAGAACTGATATTAAAATTTCTCATGTTCACTTTTAGATAAAAACGTATTTTAATACAAGTTATGATTTTTGCCCGAACCACCTTAAAGTAGGTATGATTCCTAATTCAGGCATACCAATGACATTGTGTTCTAATTTAGACAGATTACAGTAACAGAAATTATATAAAAAATAAAGTACAAATGGCGGCCTTATTACTAAAAGCAATTTCTTCCAGGCAGCCATATGTATGTACATTACTGAAGCAATATGTAGCATTAGTAGCAATATCAATACCAATGGAAGAAATCTCTCACAGAGATAAGCCTTTGTACATCTTCTCCTTCTTCAGGCTATATTAGTCCACTGCTGGACATAGCCCTCCCCTAATGAGCGCCATAGCGCAAGGTTGTGCCATCATTGGGGGGTAGTGCCCATAATCCCCACGCTGAGCATGCGGGTTGGGGATCGCAGTTTGGTGGAATTGTACTGCAGGGGGCGCTGCCCACCCCCTGGTTTGTGTCCCTTAGTCGCCTTTTACTACACCCGCGGGAAGAATGTATTTTCCTTTGTACATGTATTTTCTTAAACTTCATTTATTTTTTGTGTTTTTCGTGTGCAATATACCTAGTATAATAATATTAATAGCTAGCTGACCCAGCGAACTTCGTACCGCCTATCAGTCGATACTTTAATTTTTTTTATTTTTCTCTCCATAAGAACCATCCTCGTACTTCAAGAAATATTCTAAAAAAGGAATTGGCGAAATCGGTTCAGCTGCTCTCGAGATTTGCGCTTACCAAGACATTCAGTGATTCATTTTTACATTAAAAATGGATAAATATCTACCCAGGTATCTGCTTTGACTTTAAAAATAAAGCAGGAGGTAGATACCTAGTCATTTCGCTTAGCTCTTAACCTTTCTAAAATATATTACTTAAGTTATAAATGACGCATATTATGAATGTTATCCAGTTTTATCTAAATTAACAATGAATGTGGGTTGTTGTTTCCGCTTGCAAACGAAAATAACAATAGCAACCATTTTGCATAAATGAAATCTTCAAGATAAGATTTACCAGTAAAAAATATTGCCAAGTGCGAGTTGTCTCGCTAAGGTTAGAGGGTTCTTAAACCAAGAAATAGGTACCTCGATCAGACCATACTACCTATTAAGACATAGGTACCTACTTAGATAAAAAGTGATGTTGCATAACTGTTTGCTTGTAGGTAGGTACTTACTTGACTAGTGTAGAAAAGATAGTTGAGTAGTTAGCGAGGGCGTACCCAGGATTTCAGCTAGGAGGGGGTAGGGAGCTGCTTATACCTGTTTCGAAAAGATCGTCGGTCGGGTATATTGAAACAAAAAATCATGAAAATCGACCTTTATTCATTAATTTTGATGATGACACAAAACAAAATATTATACATAATCATACTATACATTATGTTGCTGAAGACTCCAACTCACTCGACGAGGTTCTTCAGCGACTCGTTTACAGTAATGGCCACTCGGCTGTGGAATGATCTTCCGGTGTCAATAAGACGCTCCCCTTCCTCAGCTGTCTTTAAAGGCAAGGTTAAGGAATTTTATCTGTCCCTGCAAGTTTAGTATTCGTGCATTGTCCTTTTTATTTTGTCTTTTCCGTATGTCTTCATAAAGGTACACAATATTGTATTTATTTCCTCATCGCGTAGATTGTTATTATAACGTATTTATGTAAGTTTATCATAACTATGTATGTAACTGTTTTTGTAGGTATATTGTTATTTATATTCATATTTGCACCGACTACCCGTGTCTTATTTCCTCCAGCAACTTTTCGTCGTAAGGTTGTCTGGAAGAAATTGCTTTTAGCAATAAGGCCGCCAATTGTACTTTGTATCTTTACATGTTTTATAATATGTGCTCTGGTGTACAATAAAGAATATTCTTATCTTATCTTATTATGTATAATATATATATTGTGTATGTATATATTAATGTAACAGTGATTTTCTCGGATTTGCCGAAAATTTGTCTATGACAGTCTTATCAATAAACTTACTCTTGTCTTTTAAATAATTGCGATGTACGCCCATCAAACATAAACCCGTAAGCCTTTCTTCGCCCATGGTGCTTCTAAGCCACGTTTTAACTCTTCGCAGCGTACTGAAGGGCCGTTCTACGGTCGCCGTGGTGCATGGGATAGTGCTTAAAATAATTAATGCCTTTCTGACAGCAGGGTAAACAATGTTGGCTTCGTTGAACAGATCAACTACTTCTATGTCCCTTAATTGATCATCTGATAAAGCCTTCGTCACCCATAAATTATGCCAAAGGTTCAGTTCTCCGGTGATATCCAGGCAAAGTTCTTCGTGGCATTGCTATTCAATACAAGATGTCGCTATTGACCGTATAAATTGATCCTATTTCTTTTTACTGGAAAAAGTACTGCCCTGCCGTCCGAAACTAGATGGCGCTAGATGTTGTTTTCTCCCAAATAAGAATTTTAAACTAAATCTGTACAGATATATACTACTTAAAATAATATGCAACATATTGAATATTGTTTTATTCAAGCATTGAAAACAAATTAATATAATAAAACCAAACTTGCATCAAAACCGTACTTAATTTTTATTTATTCTGTCTCGTAATCAAAATCAGATTCCATAAATTAAATTCTCGACTATGAATCGTTACTGTCACTTTCATTATCACTAAAAAAAAACGTAATAAAGAAATAAATAAAGAGTATCAAAACTTGATCAAAACATTTTGCGTTTCGTTTGACGGCGGCTGAAGGTCATTATGATACAAGTGTGCTAAGTTGGTTATTGCAGTCGAGGAGGTTTTTAAGCCTGAGCCGAAGGCGAAGGCTTAATAGAGCCGAGAACTGTAATTACCAACGCACACGAGTATCATACGAAGTTTTTCAAAACACACTTGCGAATAATAATAAATTCTCAAATGTGTTGGAAAACGTTTTATTTCAGTTTTATCATCAGCTGTATAAATAAAAGATGGCGGAAGAACTTTTTTTATTCAGCGCGAACTTGGTGCGCGCACAAATAAAAAAGTCGCAAACAGCCAAACACGATAAAATTAGTAGATATATGAAATTATAAAGCGGATAATAAATAATAGCGTATAGGAAAACAATATTTATTCGTTTTTAAAAACCTATTTAGAGGCTAAAAATTTCACCCATGCCGGGATTCGAACCCGCAACCTCTGGCTATCCTTACCAGCGCTCTACCAATTGAGCCAATGGGCGACTCACGGCATCAGTGAAATTTCGAACCTCTTTACAATATTCTCTGTATTACGTACAGGCAGCGACATCTGACTTAAGCAAATTGCATTACTTACAGCCCCGACTACCTACTTTGCAGTTAGGTTTTAACATCGGAACGATATCACTGTACCCACATGATTACACTATTTTTATTTTTAATGCACTAACCCGTGCTAAGGAACAAATTTAAAAACCTATTTAGAGGCTAAACATTTCACCCATGCCGGGATTCGAACCAGCAACCTCTGGCTATCCGTACCAGCGCTCTACCAATTGAGCCAATGGGCGACTCACGGCATCAGTGAAATTTCGAACCTCTTTACAATATTCTCTGTATTACGTACAGGCAGCGACATCTGACTTAAGCAAATTGCATTACTTACAGCCCCGACTACCTACTTTGCAGTTAGGTTTTAACATCGGAACGATATCACTGTACCCACATGATTACACTATTTTTATTTTTAATGCACTAACCCGTGCTAAGGAACAAATTTAAAAACCTATTTAGAGGCTTAAAATTTCACCCATGCCGGGATTCGAACCCGCAACCTCTGGCTATCCGTACCAGCGCTCTACCAATTGAGCCAATGGGCGACTCACGGCATCAGTGAAATTTCGAACCTCTTTACAATATTCTCTGTATTACGTACAGGCAGCGACATCTGACTTAAGCAAATTGCATTACTTACAGCCCCGACTACCTACTTTGCAGTTAGGTTTTAACATCGGAACGATATCACTGTACCCACATGATTACACTATTTTTATTTTTAATGCACTAGTGTAATCATGTGGGTACAGTGATATCGTTCCGATGTTAAAACCTAACTGCAAAGTAGGTAGTCGGGGCTGTAAGTAATGCAATTTGCTTAAGTCAGATGTCGCTGCCTGTACGTAATACAGAGAATATTGTAAAGAGGTTCGAAATTTCACTGATGCCGTGAGTCGCCCATTGGCTCAATTGGTAGAGCGCTGGTACGGATAGCCAGAGGTTGCGGGTTCGAATCCCGGCATGGGTGAAATTTTTAGCCTCTAAATAGGTTTTTAAATTTGTTCCTTAGCACGGGTTAGTGCATTAAAAATAAAAATAGTGTAAATATTTATTCGTATAAATCATTGGTAAAAAGAATTATTATCTATTTGAATAAGATTGTTTAATTTATTTGCAAATAATTAACATTTTCGGAACAAAACTTTTTTCAAAAAGGATGCACATAAGACTAGGCTGCATGAACTGTACAGTCCTTAGCTTGTCCCCATTGGGATAATTGGATGAACAGCGACAATTTAAAACTATATATAATCAAAAACACGCGTGCGGTAATGATAAGACAAAAACGCACGCGTGTGTAATTTGAAGCATTATGAGTCTAATTACTGTGTAATAAGAGCCACATTATGAGCAAGTGTGTTGAAAAATATTCTAATTAATACGTTGTGACACGACCGACACGACTCACTAATTCACTATACAGACTCTATATCGAATGAATTCGAATGTTGAAGAATATTTAACTATAGAAAAAAACTAATCTGGCTGAAAAGATATTTTGTTTCCAACACTTCATTTTGCGCAGAGTAGGTAACACGTTTTTAATTTCTATTTGCCAAAAAAAATTACATTTAATTCATCTTCTAGGGGGGGGGGGGCAACTGCCCCCCCCCTGCACCTACCTGGGTACGCCCTTGGTAGTTAGATAGTTAGACCTGAAATTTCCGCACTTACCCCCAGTTTCTAGTCCACTAACAATCTGTTAGTCTACTGTTAACAGCTGTCGAATTTTTTTTCGTATGCACTTTGGCCAGCTGATAGCTGATGTGATAACATTAGAACGCTTTGTAAGTGTACCAGAAAACGGGGGTTGGCCTCATACGTCATATGTAGCAAGCCCTAAGGTATGCAACAATACAGACACTGGGGTTTCCGACCGATATTTTTCTTTTGCGAGTGCGAGCGAGTGTTATTGCTACTATGTATAATTTCACTAATAGGTATACTTACGTAACGTAGAAAACAAAGACATTTGTACAGGCCCACGATTCGACCCCACGACGTTCCGCTGCCACCGCTCAAAATATACGTAGCTACTTACATTTAAAACTTCCCTACTGTTAAAATGTTTTTCCATGTGCCAGGTTCCCTACACAGTCCTGTACTATACCACACGATTGTACCTAGGCGGAAGTAAAAATATTTGCTTCACTCCCAAAACCCGCCATTAGACCACTGTGAGAAACAAAACAAAATGGCGGACGGGGCGGCGCGACTCTGTAATTAGTTATTTTTGTCTATCAAAATATTTTTAATTGGTTTTTAGCAGTGTAATGTATTATTAGCGGGCTACGAAGCTGTATATTTGCTTAATGGAATAGTGTTCAGATAAAAGCCAGCGCTATCTGCGTCGCCATCGGTGTAGATAATTAGAGGGGCCGCGCCGCCTCCAGTCCACTCGCCTTGCTTTACATGCCACTTAAACCTGCACTGCCGTCTTATATCTTTGTACCTAAGTGCCCTGTATTATTTTATGTACCTATTTAATAAGGTACAATCTAGGGATGTATCGCATCCTGTACGGAGTACACTGTGAAGTCATTACACTAAACTTGTTTCGGTATTTCTGTAAGTCATATTAGTGGTCGGAGAGAATAGAGCTGTAAAAAGGGTGTAAAGTTATCTAAGGTTATGCATTGTTATAGTTATAGCTCAAACTTAAGTAGATACCAACCTATCTTCGATAGACAGATATTCACAATCACTGAGATATTCCAATACGAAGTTAATTTAGATCATCTACGCATTTCAGTTCTCTTCTCCTCCAGTTCTCTTCTTCACCGATTTTTATCATTGCTTTGTGTATTGCCATACATATGTTGTAAGCTAATATTAATATTACAAAACAACTTTCGCCGGGTCAGCGATTTTTTTGTAAATTCGGTTCTAAACAGATTCCCTGCCCGTTGAATCACCTGAAAAATACACGTGGCAGTTTTTGTACCAACACTCACAAGTTCACGAATTAAATATGAACAAAATTAGTAGACAATTTACAGGCTTATTTCTATAGGACGTGGCAAGCTTAATGCATTTTTTGTATAGGGACACACAAAGAACATTGTCTTCTAACGAAAACGTTAAAAACAAATACATACGAGTAGGTTTCCTAAAACAATGCAAACTGAGGACAAAAGCGTTGGACATATTTCGGAATTAAAAACATGTGTTGTATGGGGACAGGGAACATGTTAAGTGATTTAATTATATCGATGGTCAACACGTTTTTCAGGCTTCATGTTACCTCAAAAACACAGTGTATTTCTTAAACATACTTGCGACTGTGCAGTGTACAACCAAACCGCAAAACCTATGGTTAAAAAAACGGAACCGTCACATCTGTGTGAAGGAAAGCACTCACGCTCCCATAACAGGCAATCAAGTTGCTTTTAGTAAAATTGCCCTATAAATATTCAGAAAGAAATGGTAAAAAACTCCGTATCGGACGAATTTAATTGCGAATAAGTCGTGCATTAACTCCTCGGGTAGCGTTCCTTTCAAGTTTTAACGGTCAAAGTTCGTGGACTTAATGACTTGAGAACGAAAGCTCGATCTATTTCACAAGTGACATGCAGAATTCCATGACACGGATACTTTCTGTATGTACTCGTAGGTACCTCCTTACCATAACTTTGGCCTTTGCTTCTACGTGAGATGACTTATACAGCGTCCAGTGGCACCTTTTCTCACACTAGATAGGTGTAGGAACCCCTCGGACGTCTGGTGCAGTAGAGCTACTACATTTATTGCTTATTCTACGAGGCAAAATTCGGGCACGAGGGAGACCTGGCCGCAGAATAACATCGTGGCCTTAAAATCTTGCAGAGTGGTTCAACACGAGACATACAGAACTCTTCCTAGCCGCAAAATCACGGGACAAAATAGCCACAATAATAGCCGACCTACGATAGGAAATGGCACCAAAAGAAGAAGAAGATTGCTACTAGATTTTGCAGATGTACGTAACTCAAATATAAACAAAATCATAAGTGCCCGCACTGGTATTTGAACTGGGTTTCTCGTTTCCGAGTTTATTGTTTTACCCAATGACTACCAGCGTCGCTTACTAAATTAAGCAACTTAATGCCTATCTATCTACACAGTCCGGCCTATCTCAGCTCTATTGAATTTAAAAACCTGTGGCACTGATTACCCACACCTAATTTAGAATTACATATAAAATCAGAAAACGTCTCTTCACTCTCCCTTTTATATCTATTTGTTTCGGAAAACATGGTGATAAAATCCCGAGTGTCTAAAGTGTACATTATACCTGAGCGTTTGAAATTGACATTAGCGGTAGACCCGCGTGGTGATTAAGCACGTACTCTCTATGTGAGAAGGTCTGTGCCATACAGTGGTCACCTTTACATTATTGTTATCTATCACTGTTAAGAATAAGAATATCCTTTATTGTACACCAGGAAAAAACAAACACAAAATATATATAAACACTGTTGTATATTCTCTTCCCTACGCAGCCGTGTGGGCATAGCAAAATCTTATGCAGTTTTGAAAATACTTACTTTGCTTCAGCCTCCTTCAAATAAATCCATTCTCTACGATGCCATTGTTAGCGGAAGTTCTCTAATAACGAAGTAAATTAGTTTACGGACAAATCAAGCTTAAGAGCATCAAAACGGGCAGCCTACTGACGAAATTGTTCAGTCAACGACATTATTGGTAGCAAAGTAGGGTAGGCAGCAAAAAGGTGTTTGCTACAGCTCGATCGGTATCGGGCTGTTGCGTGTCACGCCAAGGCGCGTAAACAGCCAAACAGCACAGCCGCCACTCACACCCGCTATGAATGCTGAGGTTGACAACCTGAATAGAAAGATGAATAGAGAACTCCTTGGTACTACCAAAGAGTATTCAGAGGAATAAAGGGAAACTAGTGTTTGGGTTATTAATTTGAAGAAAAAGAAGAAAACATTTTATTTATCATATTCACAGACCCATAGCAACTTACATTTGATACCAGCTTTCATTATTCTATCTATTGAATATTAATAAGATTTGAATTCAGCAAAAAAAAAACATTTAAATATATATTTAAAAACCTATTTGGAGGCTTATTAAAATTGGCTATTTAAATTTGTTCCTTAGCACGGGTTAGTGCATTAAAAATAAAAATAGTATTTAAATATATAGATAGAATATTCTTTACTGTACACAGAAATTACAGTAACAGAAATTATGTAAAAATATAGTAATACAGTACAATCGGCGGCCTTATAAACAAACGGGAAATGCTGGATGGTGAGGATAAAATAAATAACAATAAAACAACTCTCTTTGTTAGGAAATGGGAAATGTAAATGTATCATTTTATACAACAAAAATGTTGCCAACCACCGACAGAGAGGCGTAAATGGAAGCAATGATTTGACACTTTACACGGAGCTAATGTTTTATAAGAAACATTGGTGTTCCGAAGTTCGGTTATCCAACCGTCCAATAATGCCACCGAGTGCGCCTAATTGACACCAAATTGACACGTTTTGACACAAAATTACGACTTAATTTCACACTTTCTGGAACGACTTGGCCGCCGATTTACTCATTTGCTGTTGAGTGTTTTATTTCCTGTGCCAGTTGGCCGCGGTGAAAGGAAATGTATTATTGTAGGTATTCACCTGCACGTATATATTCTTATGTCCATGAGTAAAATAGTTTTCGTCTTTTTGACGAATTGTTCTGACGAGATATTACATATCATATTGAGATATCGTTCGTCGTTAATTTATTTTATGTAATTTATTTAATACGCAAATCAGGTCAACATTCTTGCATAATCTTAGATACATAAAAATCTCATGTCAGTGTTTGTTATCGAACGCCTCTGAAACGGCTACACCTATTTATGAAACTTTTTATGTAAGTTTGAGAATAGGTCGTAGGCTAATTAATGTGGCAAAACTTCATTTGCAGCGTCAGGTATAATACGAGTACTTAGTATCAGGATAACATAAGAACTTAATGGTCGTCTAAGTAAGTCATTAACTCCGCAATATTTCCATTGTATTTTTTTACTTACGTGCAATAAACGTATTAATAATAATAACAAGAAAGCTTTCACACGAAACATCACCATATAAAACTATTTTAGATCATTCAAATACATCGATGTTTGTTACTCTATTCGAAATATTGGTAATCTAAACAATTAAATACAACGTGACCTGTACCTCTGGTTAAACATAATAAAACCTGAGTCATGGCGGAGTAGGAGCTAAAAATTAACAAGTGCCAATTTGTGAATCACCATTCCTTACCCATCGGCCGTGAGAACTAAGTTTTTTTGTCAAAGCAACCATACCTTTACTGCAAACCGATCTATAGACATCTTTAACTGTTTTTTTCCTACCACTAATTTGTCGACTTAGGTGTCAATTATTTCATCAGCTACATCTGACCGCTGCCGGCGCATGTTTTAAGATGTTATCATAACGTATTTACACATTAGGATCAAGGGATAGCGCCTCTTTGGTCGGTTTTTGTTTTTATGCCAGATTGTATTTGGTTTTTGTCTGTTTGTTGGTCGTGTTCTTAATGTTTCGGGCTGTTTTCGATCGTGGGTACCTACAAAAAAATTTTGTCTCTATTTCTACCATTAACATATTGTGAAAATTGCTTACAAATTGAATTATACTTGCATAATAGCCTACCTACTTTATATTTAGTAATTTTACATCGTATATTTTTTCTTGCCTTGAATCCTTTTATTGGTTTATTTCCATTTTGCAAGAGAAATTCAGTTAAAAATGCCGAAATACCATTGCCGCTGTTGTTGCTGCAGTTTGCCAGCCATTGTTAACAATATTTTTCACTCACAAATAAAAATAAAGCGTTTACAAACTCATGGCAAAACTTACTTAAAAATTATAATTATAAAATTTAAAAAAATCATACTCAATGTCGCTGAAAACATAAAGACTCAACAGCACCACTAACTTCCAAATGATCTCAAACCTCGTTCGATAAGTTAACAGCTTTGTGTGGAATACAAAAATGTATAAGTATACCTACAAACATGAACCCTGCAGTCATAACTCACAACATATTTTTTTTCGTTATACTTAGGTATTGTTAAAAACGTACGTAGATTACAAATTAGCACCAATTGGCGATCTTTACTATAACAGTGTAATAGGTATGCCCTACGGATGCATGTTACTGAATATGCCCTCTACCAGCAAACTAATTGAATCAGTCTGTTGATGGCGCGAACCGGCATAGAGTCCATCGTCGCGACGAAAATGCACCGATGCATTAGCGGCCCTGTAATCATCGCCTAATCCCGGCTCTAATCATCGGAGGAACGGCCGACTAGTTCAGTCTGCGTGCAATGGTGTACTTGGCCTCAGTGAGAGACAAATGAATGGGCGTTAATTGATGTTGGTATTTAAATCTGCTAGCGCCAAGTCTGGCCTAACTGTGTATTTTGTACCTTACTACGTATGCATTGTATATTTGCCTTAGACATGTTTGAAATTCCTAAAATCCGAAAAAAAACAGCTCGTACAAAATAAACGTTAATATTAGTTCTAAGAATTGTAAAAGTTTCGAGATGCAGTTTCAAAGTGCATCTTGAAACTATTTTGAGGCTGTAATATTTGATGAATATAAAAACTCCACTTAATTTCCACTTGCTCTTTCTACCGTAGCATTTTTATTTGATCCTTTCTAGCATTTTTAAATTCTGTTTCAGAAACAGACTTTGAATTGCTTCGAAATATTACTCCAAAAATTATAAAGTATTGCGTTCAGGGATGGGATCTTAGTGCTCTGAGGGATGCGCAGGCGCTTACTACGAATTCCGTAGCGCTACGCTTTCGTAGCAAATGCGTAGGCGCCAGAAAGACATCAACGGGGTTTCGTGCGTTATTAAACATTCGTTCATATTGCAAAACGTTCTTTGTCAACAAAAACATGTGTACGTTTTTTCACCAAATCTGTATGAAAAATTAAAAAAATACAAAGAAAATAGCAAGACATTATAATCCTTACCTACTAAGGCTTACATTATATTGTCTTAAACTTACATTCAGAATCAAGTTTTCCTTCAATTTAGATGAAAAAGCGAAAATAGTGTTTTTTGAAATAGAACGTTTTGCAATATGAACGACGATATTAGATATCGTTTTCTTTCCCATTATAATTATTATTGATTCGACGGATTGAAGAGTGTATTGTAAGTAACAATCTTATTTTTTTAAATAGGCCTTTTAAAAAGTTCTGAAGGTATTATTAAAAGACACAAGTTTTTCACAACTTTTTTTCGTTCTGCATCATATTTTTTTGTTTTTTTTACTATATGATGTAAAATCAAAGGAGTAAATAACTAACAAAAGAAGGCCTCATAAGTTTTTTACGAGGATAAAGACATACAATCGCGGCTGATAAAAAAGAGAGGCTCAAAATTAACACGCAGGGCCTGTCATTTGCCAAGATACACTATTGTTGTAAAATAAAACGCTAGTCAAACTAATAATAATTGAAATGCAACGTTACGTCAGCGGTGTCTAGTTTAGAATAGGGGCACTATTCAACGCTTTATAAATATAAAACAATCATTCAGACATTTCAAAGAGCCGCCGCCATGTAACGCAATGCTTGGGTGCGATATAATCCACAAGCGATAAGCGATGCTGATTATATTAATGCGTACAATGCACAGATTTCCAACATATTTACTTAGCTAACTCTAACACTTTTTTCTTCTAAAATGAATGACTAGATATGCTCACTGAAGCGCTCGTGGCCTAGGCGAACTGCTGAGTGATTGGAATCAATCATTTGGGTTAAGCAACAACAGGCGCGGTCAGGTACAGGATGGGTGAGCGTGACTACCCGTGACTACCGCTAGTGGCATTTTTCCGAGCGCTACCGTGCTTCGCAAGGCACGTCAATCCGTTGGTGCCGGCTGTCATATAATGGCAGTCGTTAAGTCATGTCAGCGGCCTTATGGGCGGCTTGATAACTTCTTACAGTAAGGCCCGCCACTGTCTTCCAATGCTTCACCAAGCCGGACTTGGCCCCAGTGGTGGACTATGGAGTATGGTAAGCAGACAAGGACATCAGAAACCTCAGACACTTTGTCTCACACTTTGGCTCTGAATTTTACTATACCTCTCTATTATACAATTACTGGCGCTAGTCAGTTTCGGACAGCCGAAACTGACTAACGCCAGTAATAGAATAATAATGGTAGTCTATAACACACTAACAGAAGCATCCAGGGCCCAAGGGGTCACTACGTCACTACCTACGTGTCCAGTGTGTGTACTCGTCCATTTTGACCTACTCCAAGCTGTCAAACTCATACATATTCAGGAACGTAATAATGGATAACATATAACAGTACACCTGTATACACGTAATAGAAGGGCAGCACGCTATCTCCGCCAATTTGGACCACACCTCCAAATCCGCTGCGTCATCGTGCGGCGCCTTTCGGCTTACACATCTCCGCCTCCCCCACAAAGCAACAATGAGCCACATCCATGCTACAACCACGCGCCTCGTTATGTGGAAGGCCAAACAATGCGACTCCATATCGCTTTCGAATCGACAAGGCGGGCACAATGGTGCTTCAAGAACAACGGGTTTAACGATCTATTTGTATTGGGTGTGAATTGATTTGTTTTTTGATGCCGCGAGGCTGTCCTCTGTCGCTGATTGGAGTTCGAAACGCGGTCTCCTGAAATAATAGGTTTGTTTTTCAGAAGTATGTTATATCAGGATTTGCACTAGTAGAGTTTTAAAATGTACACAAAGTTATCTTCTTATAATGCTCAGTTCCTCAAATACGTCAGTTAGTGTTTCTCAATTAAAACAACTTCTCTTCAACGAATTTCTCGCGGAAAGAGAGCGGATCTACACAAAAACTTCAATTCTTAACTTCCAACACCGCAGGACTAACGCCTCTGTATAACAATGTCATTCCAATTGTAATTCGCGCAAATAAATTATGTATCCCTTGCTAAGGAGATCCAATCACGCGTGGCGCCGAGTTATATACTTTTGGTGAGTAGACTACAAATAGTGCTAATGAAACGATCATTGAGTAGACATGGGAATGGACGACGACAGAATAAGTACCGTGCATGTTCCTCCACAACTGGACAAATGTCTACCCCAAGGCCTTTGTCCAGTAGGAGACAAACACCTACGACGGGTTGATTGTTTTAATTGAAACAAGCATTAGTGTACTAATACCACCCTATAGAACATCTCCCCTGGAGTACAATAAAGACTATCCTACCTATCTAGCGGCATATTTCACACGCAGCATTCAAATGGTTCGAAGAGGAGCAATTCTCGCCCCTCATCACGATTCAAAGAACAAAACTCGGCGCGGGGCGAGCGCCCCACAAACGCAGCGCCCGCGGTGGAGGTGTTTTATGTAAAGTAGCCACATAGTCGCGAGTATGTGCAAACATTTCTCCCGCACAAACACTTGGGGGTACGTTCCGGTCAGCACTCGAGGCCGCATTTTCCTTATTATCCCTATTTAGCGGTGAAGGAAGACTGCTAAGAAATGTATCTCGAATTGATGATGAGGATATCAACCCCTTTATATGTAAGGTTGTATAACTTTTATAATAATAAATAACACTGGAACGACTTCAGGTGAGGTTTTATTTGTAAATTAGTAAAACAGAAAACTGGATAAAAACGGAGAAGCAGGTAAAAAGTTAGATCTGGTCAAAGGGAAAAGTAGTAATGATGAAAAATGAGGGAAATCGAAGAATGTGTGACGTAATTTAAATATTTGAAAATGATAGATAGAAAAAGAAATAAAAATGGTATGAAGAGGTTTGTACCGTCACAACCTGACTATTTTACTTGCTTATCCGTTTTTATCCAATTTTTCTGTTTTAATATTACTACATAATTATCTACAAATAAAACAGCACCTGAAGTCGTTCCAGAGTTTTTTATTATTTATAAATGATATACAACGTTACAATATGTCCCCTTTACTGGGGTAAAAGGGGCATCCTGCATCGCAGGAATGTTAAGTTATCTCGAATTGTCATAATAAATTATTAGGCTTCTCCCTAGACACGCCATTGTGTCCGATCTTCGGCTCTCCTCTTCCAGTAACTGCCGACCGCTTTGCGAATGTCGTCGCTCCACCTGGTTTCCATTCAAGAACCAGTTTACCTCAGTCTCTGGCGAATAACTTACTTTCGGATTCGATCCCGCAGAGAAACAGCGAGCATAGGTCTCTCCATAGCTCGCTGAGCGACCGTTGGTTGATTATTTGAACCGTTAGTGTCCACGTCTCGGCTCTGTATGACAGACGGGTAGGACGTACTGATTAAAGACTTTTGTCTTTAGGAACTGCGGTATAGGCGCCGAGAAGACCCGACGAAGTTTTCTGAATGCTACCCAGCTCAGCTGCATTTTTCTCTGGATTTCACTCTCAAAGTAGTGTTTGCCTAGTTGTAGCGTCTGCCCTGGGTTGACATATGTGTGACAAATTCCAGTGGGATCCCATTTACGGCAATCGATTTTGGTTTTGTCCAAATTCATCCGGAGGCCGATGCGACGATAAAAAGCTTGCTTTTATATATGTATGCTCTATACTGAGTGTGACCTGTCAAACTATCTAGGATCTAAAAAGACAAGTATTTGGTTGGTAGCTACACTGCTGGAGGTCCTTATTACGGATTGTTTGAGGCTCGATTAATCCTATACTTAGGGTAGTCGAGTGTTTATTCCGAGCGGCCCCGGGGGCGTCTGCATTTGCATGTTGCTTCCCACTCGTCGGCCGAGGCTAGGTAACCTAATATACGTCTGTCAGCGCGCGCCGACTTCTACGTGTTCGTTGTTAGTGGCCGACGTACGTTCCGTTTCAATTCGACTGGCTTTGGACGTTTGGGGCCGGCTATTGTAGAGAGTTTGAAGTTGGCATGCCTTTGGATGCAAGTTTTTATTAATATTAGTATTCTATCAAAACACCAAAATATAGCTGCGCATTTTTTCATATCGCCGACATACGAGTACCTATATTCTTCTTATCTGTAAAAATATTTACAATTATATTAAAAATGTGCAATTTATGAAACACACCAGGTCTGAATAGTGTCCCACTGCTGGACACATATGTCTCTTCCTTTGCTTTCCATTCCTCCCTGACACCGGCCATTTTCTGCCACTGTGTAGTCATTCCACCATCTCCGTCGCGATTAGGCGGATGTAATACCTGTGATAGCGTTAATATACATGTTTTCGGTATGTATTTACCCATAATGTTATTAAAATTTTAGCCTTACGCGCCCACATGACGGCGCACAGGTAAATCATTGTTCTACACAGTGTCCATTCTAGATAACACATCTCTAGTGTCCATTCTAGATAACACATAAGGTTTTAAGCTTTATGTATGAAATAACGCAGTAAATCAGCGATGATTCAAAATATATTTGTTTTGAAAAATGAAAAATTGACAAACAACGGCAAAACGAACTTTGTTCTACAGACGTTGCAAATTACAAATTCCTGCCAACATGTTTCAGGAATTGCGTATTTTAAAAATAATCCAAAGGCAGCCTGGCTCGTGTGGGCCGCTTTGCATAAACGCCACCGCGTTTTCCCAAGTTGACACCCGTTTCCTAGAGGGGTATTCTTTTGCAATTCAAATACTTTTATTTACTTCCATATTTTCATACACCGCTATCACGGTGCATATAAAACAAATCACCAAGCAGCGTAGTCTACCTATTTGTTCAGTGAAGTAAAAAACAATACAGAGAAAAAATTATTTGTTAGTGGCGTGCTAACTATTTTCAAATCTCTTGAAGGTAGCCCTCGAGGTGGGGTCAGGTCAGCTCTTCAACTAAAAGAATGTGAAAGCAAACATCATATGTCAAGGGGACTGACAAACAGACAAACAGGCGAGCTGTAGCTTGAGATGAACCTTGTACTTGAATCGTTTAGTGGTTTCGTTTTACTTCGCTCACTATACTATACTTAGACATAATAGAGATTAAAACGTACCTCCGTTTCACTGCTATGTTTTAGTGATTCCTACCAAATGTTGTTATCTGTCCATCTGTACATATTTCCATGTTTGAGATGTCCTTGCCTGGTTAGCGTAGCACAGGGTGTACTATAGTTTGGTACTAGGATAAGTGATTGTGTTCTATGGGATTTATTTATACGAAAGTAACACACACGATTTCCCTGGATGTAACAAATCGTTGAGAAAAACTATTGTAACTATTCAGCATATGACTCACTATATATAGGGCACAGACCTTCTGATGGAGAGAGAGATAGTACGGGTTTGAGGCCACACGTGCCCACCGCGGATTGACAAGCGCTGAAATACTTGAATACCAAGGAAACAGACGTTTCATCATGATGTTTTCTTTCACCACAGCTTATAAACCTAAAACCGTTAGATCACGGAAAAGATCTGTCCAATTTTTGTTAGGCATTTGTACATTTGTTTGATACAATACTCTCATTCCAAATTTTTATTTATCGACTTCATAATTCGTTTTCGAAGATTTGTTTTTGTATATTATATAAATAGGAAAATGTTATTGGTTTCAAAATTTGTTTTTGAAGAGTAGTTTATGTACATCATACAATTAGGACATGTTATCGGGTATACAATCCTACTTTATAATAGTGCCTAAAGATTTAAAATTTTAAAGCTTTTTCGACCGCACATCCGTGAATAAACCTACTTCAAAGAGACAGTAAAGCTATACTCGCATTACGAAATCACTTAAATAAATAAATAAATATTCACGGACATATTACACAGATCTCGTTAGCCCTATACTAAGTACAACTAAAGGACTTTTATTACAGGTGCTAACTTGACGATAGATTTAATATAATAAATACATAGATAACATCCAAGACCCGAGACAAACTATAAAAAATCGTTACCTAGTTTGACCCGGCCGGGGATCGAACCCGAGACCTTCGGTTTTACAGTCAGCGTGCAAAACCGCTGCGCCACCGAGGCCTTCAGATCGTCGATCATCGTCGGTCACATGTATGTTGTGATTTGTAAAAAATTAAATAGCCTCATCAGTCTGGGTGTACTCCATGTTTGTGATGGTTACTTTACCAGGTTGTCAAAAAAGGTACACAGGGCATCTTGGTTTGGAACAAGTTAGTCTGTTGTATAGAAGTATTTATTTAGTTATTTCTCCAGTTCTCCTGATCCTGAACCATGTAGACCAACTCAATATTTGTGAAAAATTATTTAATTTTTTAAGTACCAAGCTGTCAAATAACTGGCTTGTGTTAAGAATACGCCAGTGATAAGATGATTCACAGCAGCTCTTAAATAATAAACCAAATTAATTCTTATCTGCAGTCTAAAAACAATGTACCAGGCACTGCAGAATCCGAGTAGTCCCATTTCCCAACTAGTAAGAGAGAAGTGACACCAGACGCCATATAAATTATTGCATTACATAAATGCAAAAGGCCAAAGTTTATTACAGTCACATATCATTGAAGGGCTACGCGATGAAGGAGGAAGTATCACAATCTCGACATCAATTAGGTTTCGTCATCACAAGTGGGGTGCATCGTGTTTGCCCGTCGAGTCGGCAGAACGAGATGAAACCTAACACCATTGGTATGGTAGAGCTACTCCTGGATGTTCACTCTGCTCTCTCATTTAGCTTGCGGGTGTGCTTAACAGCGTTTGCGACGTCTCAGAGTTCCTTTTCGTTTGCTCATTTCATTATTGTTAAATTGGGAATGTTTGAAACTGTGGCCTGTAAAATGATTAATCAGGGGCTACGACTTTGGCAAATCCCGAAAAGCACGATTTTGTAAACCCAGTTTCAGGGTTAAACAATATAAATTTGTGAAAGTAGACTTTTAGAACAAAAGGTGTTGCGAAACACCAACTCCAATTGGAATGTTTCAGGAAGTGCGCCAAAAACACTATTTAATTTGTCTACACGATTGACTGCTATTAAAATAATTTATTACATCAGCAGTCCCTCTCTTTTGCACACTCTTAAAATAACTTGCATTTACCTACTCGACAAAGGCGCAATGAAATTACGCACTTCAGGCATATTTTAATTTTCATATATACCTACTTATTTCTGATAGAGATGCATGACGTAAGAAGTTCTTAATTTGTTTTTTTTTTTTTGACTAGTCAAATGAACACATAAATATTAAAAAAATGACCGTGTTTTTATTTGTTAGTGCCATTATCCTACATTTCTTTAAAAACACTTTAGACGTTATACAAACATTCTATTTAACAAAACTGCTGCATTATCTGTCAAAGAAGTACAAAGAGGAAAAACCGTAAAAATATAAAAATGCCAATTAAAACAGGAAATATTAAAAGTCGTAGAATTTTTTGCTTCTAAATTACATTTAAACATAGTTTATTGCACTAAAACACAATTTCGCTCAAAGCCGTACCCAATACTAGATAGTATTTTCTTTTAGCTTCTAATTGGGGTATTTCACAAACTGCATTTTCGAGGTAACGTCGTGTCGCCTCCTAAGACGGTCCCAAAGCATCGTCCGCTGAAGATGTTTACCCCGGAGTCGTCTCAGCTCGTATTTATGTACACATGTTGGCCCGATGTGTTTCTAATGAGCTCTCTGTCCCAGCCGATCGATATCGGTAACTACCAGTCTTTTGAGCTAACGACTACTGTTTCGTTCGTGGCTTTACTCGTTCGATTTTTATAAAAACCGCATTGAATTAAAAACCTATTTAGAGGCTAAAAAATTCACCCATGCCGGGATTCGAACCCGCAACCTCTGGCTATCCGTGCCAGCGCTCTACCAATTGAGCATTGAATTAGTTAATTTAAGTTAATTTGAATATTATGGCACTTATCTGTACCACAGTATACTTCGATACGGATATCAATCCTTGTATGTTTCCCCTCTGCTGGGGCACAGGTCTCTTCCTGCATCGCATGAAGGGTATGCCGTACCCCACCACAGGGGCCAATCCGGATTGGTGCCGGATTGTAAGACAGTGGCGGGCCTTACCTTCAGAGTGATCAAGAAGCCCATAAGGCCTCTGACATGGCTTAACGACTGCCATTACAAAACAGCTGGCACCAACGGCTTAGCGTGCTTTGCGAAGCACGAAAGCGCTCGGAAGAAAGGGCACTAGCGGTAGTCACGGGGCGGTCACCCGTCCTGCACCTGACCTTGCCTTTTGTTGCTTTACTCAAGTTATTGATTCCAATCACTCGGATTGACTAGGCCACGAGCGCCTCGCAGTATACTTAAATGAATTCAAAGATATTTTACATAGATAGAAACATTTTAGGCCGATATGGGATTCAAGCCCGCGACTTTAGCATACCGTACCAACGCTCTTACAAAACAAACGGTAACACCGTTTACTATTAAATTAATTAAACGGATTGAATTACTTTGTTATTTAAAATTAAACAGATATAATAATTACATAAACCGAACTTAGACTTATATTATATATAATTTTTTATTTCAGATTATATGTCCATAGTTTTGTTAGTAAGTACACATTACTTAGATCTATTATTAGTAATGTCATAGCACCGGAAAATAGAAGTATCAACTTTATCCCTTTGTTGTCCCAAGTACACACAAATAAAAAAAAATAGTCTTTTCAGTGCATTTTTTGAGACCTTACATACTTATGTAGTAAATTAACGAACACCACAAACTCGCTCTATTAGTAGATGATTGCGTAGATTACGCCTACGCCAGGCGGTTTGGAATTTCCAAATATTTGTGGTAAAACTTTCCGACGGTAGTGAGCTACCGTTATTGTTGTGGTGATGTGGGAAGAGATTTTTGTTGTTTTTCATCAATATCGGCATTACAGCTTTTTTTCTGAAAGTACGTCAATGTAATATGTAGACTTTTATAGCAACACTAGCACTAGCATAGCACTGCATGATATTCCAAGCGATATACAGGGCTGATTTGAGAATCTAAATCATCCAGGTCGCCACCCAAACGCATACGAAAAAAATCATTCTTATCTGTTCGGCCGTTTAGGAGGAGTTCAGTGACATCTACACGTACAGTAGAATTATGTATATAAAGATAATCATAAAAATACTGAAACTTAAGTGACCACTTGCCAAGTAGGTAAAGTAACCCAGAAGTTTGTCAAGTTATGTACCTTCTTAACTTGAATGTCTAACAAATAGGTAAAGACAAATCAAAATATGACATTTCAAATAAAAATGTTTCTGAGATGACTGCATTTCTATCTTGTATTGCCGTTATAGACCACCTTCGTCTAATGTGTACCTATGCTTTTACAATTATTAAAATAAATTCCCTTCTAAAGTATACCCACAAATTTACAACCATTAAAATTGTTACAATGTGCGAAGTAGAGGGAGTGCTCAAATTAAAACGCAAATATTATCCGATCAGAGAAATGACATCGATTTAAATAGCCTCTCCTGTGGCATATTTGCTTTCCCATGGTGTGTTATTGTAGATGCATTCTTATGCGTTCTTGGTAAACTTGGTATTGTGACAACAAACTTGCGTAAATGAGATGTTTTTCAAAAGGTGGATGAAAAATCTTGGTCTAACAACTGCGAGATCCAGTGTAAAGTATTGGGAAATCTTTTTACATTTGGAAAATTCACTTTATAACACGTAATAGAAGACTAGCAAACTGAGGTTGTGGGTTCGTTTACCACTGGAGGCCACCGTACTTGATTTGTAAGAATGCCCTAAGCCTGGGTGTATTTCCATGTTTGGGATGTGCTTACCTGGTTACTATAGCACAGGGCATCCTAATGTGGACCAGATCAAATGATTGTGTTGTTTGGACGATCGCTGATCGCGATCGCTGAAGGAAGGTGAAGATTCATCATTATCAGCCTATCGCTGCCCACTGTTAGGTTGTATAGGCATCCCTCAAATGCCATCTGGCTCCTGAGATATAGGTTCCCGCCTAGTTCAGGAGTCATAGTACAATCATATTGTAACAAATTTAATTTTTATATTATTTTTTAATGCACTAACCCTTGCTAAGGACAATTTTAAAAACCTGCATGTGGGTAATACAGAGAGTATTGTAAAGAGGTTCGAAATTTCACTGATACCGGTGAGTCACCCATTAGCTCAGTTGGAAGAGCTCTGGCACGGATAGCCAGATGTCACGGGTTCAAATCCCGGCATGGGTAGAACTTTTTGCCTCTAAATAGGTTTTTAAAATTTAATTTTTTGTGCTTAAATAAACAATTATCTATCTATCTACCATGGTCCCTTGCCCTCCGCACAACTACTACATGAAAATTAATCCCCCACATTACCTATTTAAAGCCTGTACACAGTATAACAAAAGCCACGATAGACCACCGATCAACGATAAAACATCAGCCAAGTCGAAAATAAAGCCTCACAACAGCTCGCACATCACATTTCACTGCGTCATCTCGACAAACGGAGCCCGAGCGTTTTCAAAATAATCTCCTCTATCGAAATTCAACCAGAGTTTGCACCCTTTGTCCCTCCACTTATGTCAACACTCGACCAAAATCATTCCGAGAATACCCATTGTGCCCACGTCTATGTTTCAAAACCTCACGGTATAGATGACCGCGCACACAAAAGTGAGGGCCCATCGTCGAGAATATGAAAATAATGTATTTATTTTGGACTAACATGCGTGGGTTGGAAACGCTGTTGACAAAATAACTCTGCCAAGACAAATACGATCTCGGATCCTGGATGATTTGGACACTTTCTTTTGTCTCATTGAGTAGTTTAATCTAAGCGTGTTATATCAATTCTTAATTTAGTAGAAACAAGTGGCAAACCGAAGCGCTCGTAGCCTAGTCGAACCGAGTGATTAGAATCAATCACTCGAGTTAACCAACAACAGGCGCGGTCAGATGCTGGATGGGTGACCGTCCCGTTACTACCGCTAGTGGCATTTTTCCGAGCGCTTCCGTGCTTCGCAAGGCACGCTGTGGGTGCCGGCTGTCATGTAATGGCAGTCGTTAAGCCATGTCAAATGCCTTATGGGCGGTTTGATAAGTTCTGACAGTAAGGCCCGCCACTGTCTTACAAACCTCCACCAACCCGGACTTGGCCCCCGTGGTGGAGTACAGACAGGGTTGCGATCGCAATCGCAAAGTGTTAAACCTTGCCTATGTAGTACGATGGCACGACTCACGCGTTTTTTTTAATTTGACAATGAATGTACTGGAAAGTCGCAACTTTTGGCATTTAAAGCGACGACCGCCATTGTACTGGGTAGTATGATAACGGTCGTCGCCCGCTTTAAATGTATTAAGCAGCTACCAGTAGGTATGGGCATACTGGTAACTGCTTACTCCTGCAGGATACAGGTTTGATTTTATGTTTGTATGTATTTAGTTATTTTTTTTCTACAAATGTATCCTAAAGGCAGCCAATTGTATCTTATCTTCTGTAAGTGCTGTTTCTGTAACAGTTTTCCGGTATGCAGTAAAGAATATTCTTATCGTATCTTATCATATGTTATCCTGGGGTGGGTTAGTTGTTAATACAAGAAAAATTATACTATGCAGACCACTTTGAAATAACAAATACTAAGCCTTGTAAGTTTATCCGGTTACAATTCAATAATGTGTAGTACGTACTTACTAAAGAAAGTCTTAGTTCAAAAACAAAAATACTATTTTTGAACTAAAACTTTCGTAAGCACAACACATTGTAGACTTTTACTTACGGGTGTTGTTATATCGGAGAGTTGTTATATTGTTACAACACCCGTAAGTAGATCCGGACTAAAAGTCTACAAAAATAGTATTAGTAACCAAAGTTACAATACGGCATTAAAGCTTTGGATGAGAAAGCTTACGTAGATATAATAACAGTGTTACTTATAAACACTTCCAAAATGCAGTTCAAAGATCCCGTTTTACTCTCCCCGGTGTTTTAAAGAATCATTTTTTGTATGAGTGTGAAATGACGTGAACTCTATGATTATGTGTGTACTGTGTTTTTGTTGCCAAGGTTTTTATAAATAAATCTGTAAAAGCGATTTTGACTTGTTAGCAGAACTTCCGATGATCTAATCTTTTAATAACTAAAATCAATGGTTTTCTGGAAGAAATTAATTTTAGTAATAAGGCCGCCACTTGTACTGTACTGTTATTTTATAAGTCTCTTATGTAATCCCAGGTGTATATGCAATAAAGAATATTCTATCTATCTATCTAAAAGAACTACGAATTGAATTAGAAATTACTGAATAGTAGGAGCAGGCGAAACAGTTTAGTACACAAGTGAACCCGCATCGGTGGCCTAGTGTGATTCCTAAGTACGTACCACTTGAAACTGACTCTTCTCTTGAAAGGATTACAATGGACGCGATCGATCACGCACTAAAAAGCCGATGCTGTTTGGATAAATAACACCGTTGTCATGGCAACCTCGCTGGCGATCTCTCCGTGGCAAAAAGAGAAGGGGAATTGTTCCGACAGTGACACTTTGTACACACCCTACAAATCAAACGAAAGTAACAAAGCTGGTTTGCGGAAGAGAATACCCTTTAATACTACTGTCTAATACAATGTTATGTTTCTCCTGCGTGGTGGTCTAATGTTGTTCGATAACACTTTGATATTTCCTATCTATTTTTCTGGCTTGTTATTGTAATAGAGAAGTTGATACAACCTGATTTCATGGAAGTATTACAAAGACAATTTTGATTTTTGCTTTTAAGATCATTGTGATACTTTCAACCGTACATACTCGTACATATACATAAGCAACTTAGGAGATATTCCTCCCACGTATAGTTCTCAATGCAGGACACCAGAGAGAGAGAAAGAGAAAGACAGAGGATAAACTTAATCACAACGGGTACCCACCGCGAATTGGCGAGTTCAAGCGTTGAGGTTTGTGATCAGATCAGGTACTCCGATTTCTTCAAGATGTTTTTCTTCAATCAGCGTTTGCTAATGCTCCCACAAACTCAATTGTACTTACGCGGAAAATTAAATTCTTAGTGCCGGAAACAAACCCACGTACCTCTCGAATTTGAGAAAAGCGTTCCACCGACACGCTACCACAGCACCAACCATACGAGAATGTAATATGAGTGCCGTCGAATGTTTTTAATGTTAATTACAATTTGCATGAGTTCCTTTATTTAACCCGAGGCAATATAAACGTCGTCCATTAAAATCCAAAACACAATCATCGAAATCCCAATTACGGCAACATCAACCAAATAAAATAAAACCCGATTGTCCCCAGCCATTCACATTTCATCGAGCACTCGAAAAACATCGCGAAATTAATAACACAGCCGTGTTCGGTCCCCTAGAGAAAGTTGTTAGCCTACAAAATACAAATGTAGCGACAGTTTTATACGGGTGCAGCGATGCGTGGCGCATTGAGATTCGGTGGGTTGGCAACATTTAATTGTGGCGGGGGCATGCTCCTCGGATGTGTAGGAAGTAAGCAACAGATGCCGAGCCTGCCAAATTGATTCGACCCGTGAATACTGAGTGGGCAAATTGCCGTTTTTGTATGCGAGAGTTTATTGACGGCTGAGCGGATGGGAATGGGCGCGAGGTGTTAGGGTTCGACCTGGCTTTTTGATGGGCATTTGTCTTCTAATAGGGTCAATTCTTTGGTTTGATTAACTTAGAGTCACGCAAAACATATTGCGCAGCTTATCTTCTTTTTGAAGTCTTTAGGCACACTTTTTCGAAACCGTGGACGAAACTGGACCGTCACGCGGAATTGGATAAGTATATAAACTCAGCTCCAGTCCGTCGATGAAGCAAAATTGGATATACTCAGCTTCAGTTCGTGGGTGACGCTGAATAGGATATATTCAGCTACAGTCCATCGGTGACGCTGAATAGGATAAATTCAGCTACAGTGCGTCAGTGACGCTAAATCGGATATACTCAGCTCCAGTCCATTGCTGACGCTGGAATGGACATCCTCAGCTCCAGTCCGTCGGCGACGCTGAATTAGATATACTCAGCTCCAATCCGATGGTGAAGCTGAAATGCATATACTTTCTAAGCTTCAGTCCGTCGGCGAGGCTGGATCGCATCTCTCTCCAGTCGTTCAAATTGAGAAAAACATAAGTTTTCACTTCGATCATGTGGTCATACCTAACGTCTCGTCACTCGGACGTGGCCAACCAATTCATCAGTGTCTTTCTTTAAGGCTGCTAAGCGAAACAAGGAACTGACACTCCGTTCTAATCAAACCACTATCGTAAGTTGTTTAGAACAATATCTCCAGTCCTGTCAGCTTAGGCTTATGTTAGCCCACTGAGTAGGTTATAGATATTCGCGTTTTCTAAAAATCACGTATTAGAAAATTCTGTAAAATAAAATGGTGTAAGCTAAGTTGAACGATTCTATACAGTGGAAAAGTTACATAGTAGCGCCCCTGGCTGTCCCGCGTCTTTAGTTGCCGAATAAATAAGTGAATAAAAAAATCTCATAAAGGGAACTTCTTTTATTTGCCAATCCTCGAAACATTTCCTTCCACGAAAGTGTTGCCAAAACCTTCATGAGTACGGTCAGTTTGAAACTGTCGAACAATCGATTACAAAACAAATACAACTGGTCAAACCACATTCAAACCATGGTCTGTTTGTTTACTTGCGCAAACATCCCACACACTTCAGCTGCGCGCTATCAACCCTTCACTGGGTCGAGGCGTGAAGTGCGAATCTATGGGCGGTCCACACCTTGACTTCGAGAACCCAGTAGGTTTACTGTAACGTGAATTCTATGAGTAAGTGTATGTGTGTACACACATATACTTATTCATACAGTTCACGTCATTTAGTTCACACACATAGAAAAAAAACCGAGTCTTAAATGATATGCTGCTTTGCTGGTTATTCGATATAAATGTTGAGCAGAACTCAACCAGAAAAATATGACTATTCCGTATGTGACCATTATAACCTGCAATGTCAAATTTGTATGGCAGTGACGTGAGTCGAGTCTATTGCCGTTACTTCCTCAACGAGTGAGGAAATAACGGCAATAACATTGGATTGTAGGTACTAAAAATCACCTCGTCAAAGGTGAGCTGGAATAAGAATTTTCTGATTTCTGATGAAATAAGGTCGCCATGTTCACTTTTATTTTGCATTATCCGTATTTATTTTGTGTGCAATGCAGTATAAACTATAAGAATGTGTGCTTATTCTTTTACTTTCTTTACTTGTGTGTGTGGTTCAGTGTTTAACGCTTCTATATGTATTCAAAAGACTGTGTGGGGTTGTACCTCTTGAAGCTTAAAGATCCGTTCAGAGCTCATTTATTGTTTGTTTTTATGGTATTTGAACGTGCAGTGGCGCCCCACGATTGTTTTTGCACTTGAAAACTATTGGCCGTTGATTTTGAAATTGCATAATGGAGAGCTCCGGGGATTTTGTTTGGAAAGAAGATGAAGTTAGGAATTTAACACATTGCCAGTCTAAAAACTGAGAATGTGAAAGAAGTTCAATCAGCGCATCAATATGTAACGGTGCAAACCTCTTTACACCATTTTTTAATATTTCTTTAATTCCATCATTTTCAAATGTTTAAAATTATGTCACACATTTTCGAGATTTCCCTCATTTTTAGCATTACTACTACACATCAACTATTTTTATCTGCTTAACCCTTTTATCCAGTTTTTTGTTAATATATTAAAAAATAAAATATACAAACACTTTAAATAAAGCAAAAAATGGAAGTCGTTCCAGTTTTATTATTTATAAAATTTCTACAATACTACAAACCTTAACACGTCTTCTCGGCTAGGCTACGGGCAACTTACCAAAATTTAAAAACCTATTTAGAGGCTAAAAATTTCACCCATGCCGGGATTTTTAGCCTCTAAATAGGTTTTTAAATTTGTTCCTTAGCACGGGTTAGTGCATTAAAAATAAAAATAGTGTAACTTACCAAAATTAAAGGTTAATCGAAAGTGAAAAACATTTATGTTAATGTGACTTTAGAGCGGTCGACAGCACATCAACCTATATATCAGTACTAGTACACGCACGTAATCGTATACGTTACCAGCGACTTGGGATCGTAAATGTTAAGTTGGACCCAGAGCTAACTAACCAATTGGATACATTTTTATTTATTTTTATTGGTGTTGTGATGGCTAACTATCACTAACTAGCTTGTTGTCGTAGTAAGTATCAAAAGCGGTAATCGTTTAGCCCAAGTAAAGTGGTCACAGGAAACACAAATGTGTTGTGGTAACATTCGCCAATAATTAATTACGGCCAATAAACAGTAAACAGTGTAAAAATATACATTAAGGACTAATATCCCACACATCATCATCATCATCAACCCAATAATTATGTCCCTACCGATTTACAGACTTATGTACCTAATTCCCGACTTTGCGGCCACATTGCAGTCACTGTGGTTACGGTTGGACTGAAACCTTCCTAATAAACAATTGCTATTTGACTTACTATGCGAGAACATCGCACGATTCATTCATCATCAACCCATTATGCCCCCGAGGGGCACGGGTCTCCTAAGGAAGGTATAGGCCATACTCCACCACGGGCGCCAAGTCCGGATTGGTGGAGACATCCCATACATATCCCATCATAAATCAAAAACATTTCATGAAAACTCCCCGCCAAAAACATTTTTCGCAACGCTAATCGCAAGAGGGGGCTTCCGCAGTCCTGCCTGCTCGCTACCCATTCAGATTGCTCATCGATCTTCGCACATTAACACCTATTGCAGCCCCCAAGGGCGTTGCCGCACAAAATACTCCTGGCTTTACGTTCTTTAATTTTTAGGGTCCCGCCGCTAAAGGAGAAACCTCTGTAAGTTTCAGTTATCTGTGACCAGCTCGTGGTTTCCAGTCACAATGTGTGTGGAAAAAGGTTCGACGACAGTTAAGTGGGTAATTCTACAGACCAATATAAATATAATTTTTATTATTATGGTACCTAGATACAGACTGAACCGTAAGAATGCGAACAAATAAGACAATGTAAATAATGATATTGTAAGAAAAGTAAAATCGGCGTAACTCTTAACTGAAGTCTTACAAATTTATTGTTGTTATAATTTTATCGTTTAGTTATGATATAAAATGTCCGCTGTTACATTATTAAAAGCTACTAGCTTGCACGACACAGGGAATTAAGAGGGCAAGTTAGGGTGAGAAAGTGACAAAGCTATTAATTGAAACATTTTATTAAGTTTGTGATGAAAATGTGTGTTAAACCCATCTATTTATAATGAAAAAATTTTTAACTTTATCTTTTTATAACATGACTGGGTTGACATTATAAATAGAAATATAAATAGATTATTGATAGACAGATACTAGATATGGACATAAGAAAATAATACTATATGGTAAGGTAAATAAATATTTTTTTGATAAAATATGCGCAAGCTTTTCTACCTTTTTACTCAGGTTAAACCCAGATTTATTCCTCAGGAATGTCGAGTCCTGCCTGCTCGCTACCCATTCAGATTGCTCATCGATCTTCGCACATTAACACCTATTGCAGCCCCCAAGGGCGTTGCCGCACAAAATACTCCTGGCTTTACGTTCTTTAATTTTTAGGGTCCCGCCGCTAAAGGAGAAACCTCTGTAAGTTTCAGTTATCTGTGACCAGCTCGTGGTTTCCAGTCACAATGTGTGTGGAAAAAGGTTCGACGACAGTTAAGTGGGTAATTCTACAGACCAATATAAATATAATTTTTATTATTATGGTACCTAGATACAGACTGAACCGTAAGAATGCGAACAAATAAGACAATGTAAATAATGATATTGTAAGAAAAGTAAAATCGGCGTAACTCTTAACTGAAGTCTTACAAATTTATTGTTGTTATAATTTTATCGTTTAGTTATGATATAAAATGTCCGCTGTTACATTATTAAAAGCTACTAGCTTGCACGACACAGGGAATTAAGAGGGCAAGTTAGGGTGAGAAAGTGACAAAGCTATTAATTGAAACATTTTATTAAGTTTGTGATGAAAATGTGTGTTAAACCCATCTATTTATAATGAAAAAATTTTTAACTTTATCTTTTTATAACATGACTGGGTTGACATTATAAATAGAAATATAAATAGATTATTGATAGACAGATACTAGATATGGACATAAGAAAATAATACTATATGGTAAGGTAAATAAATATTTTTTTGATAAAATATGCGCAAGCTTTTCTACCTTTTTACTCAGGTTAAACCCAGATTTATTCCTCAGGAATGTCGATTAATGATAATTTAAATGAAACATCTGTCCAGAGTTATGGTTTTTAAGAAAAGATTTTGAATTACACGAAAATAAAAGTTTTATTGATATTAAGAAATAGTACAGGAAATTAAGGACCCGTGTTTGCGCAACGTAGTGTGGATTGAGACTGAAAGAAGAGGTGTCTGAAGGACTTGACTATGAGATGATGCTGATCTGAGAGTATGAGTATTTCTTAAGATACTCATACATAGTTATATATTAAACGGGTCAAATCGCGATTATTTATTAGGTAAATCGCGATTTGACCCGTTTAAAAGTTCCGTTTAAAAGTGTAAAAGTTTAAACCCGTTCGCTTTAAAGATTGTATTAAACGCGATATGACTGCATTTGGCATCTCCAGCAGTCAATGGGAGAAGCTCGCGGAGGACCGTGACGAGTGGAGAAAGCTTATCTCCGAAGGATGCACCTCACATGATGAGGCATGGTTTGAGCAACTTGCCGATAAGCGAGCGAAGAGACATGCTCGTGCCCTAAATCCTGACCAACCTGGATCTTCCGCCCCCTACACATGCCAGATGTGCGGACGTGGCATTCACTCTCGCATAGGGCTTTACAGCCACGAGAAAAAATGTCTACAATCCAGGATTGCTGCATAAATCATCTGTAATAGATGCAAAGGCCCTTGATGATGATGTCTGAGAGTATGAGTATCGGAGGATAGTATTTTCTATTGGTAAGGGTATAACAGAAAGTTTTAGTGTTCCAAACAGGCTTAGTCGATGGCCTTGTTCAGTGTCCCTTGATTGTCTTGCTGAATCATTCGTTAGCACTTGCACACTGTTTGTTTGGTCTGTACTCACGATTACAACTTTTAAACCAGTAAAAAATATCACATGCTAAAAACCTATTTAGAGGCTAAAATATCATGTGGGTACAGTGATATCGTTCCGATGTAAAACCTAACTGCAAAGTAGGTAGTCGGGGCTGTAAGTGATGCAATTTGCTTAAGCCAGATGTCGCTGCCTGTACGTAATACAGAGAATAGTGTAAAGAGGTTCGAAATTTCACTGATGCCGGTGAGTCGCCCATTGGCTCAATTGGTAGAGCGCTGGCACGGATAGCCAGAGGTTGCGGGTTCGAATCCCGGCATGGGTGAAATTTTTAGCCCCTAAATAGGTGTTTTTAGTCAATCAATCAATCTGGATCGCAGATGGACATAAGCCTTTCCAAGACACGCCTCTTCCCTTTGTTGTTTGATTAATATCGATAAGTACCTAATTCTCTTAACTTTCACGGGATATTTCTGTAACAGACTGTGTGCACTATATCCCTTCCTTAGTACTCCATACTATAGTCCTTCTCAGATCTCTCTCTGACGTAGACCTGTTTCAGAGAATTTGTTCATAATTCTACAGCAAGTGTTAATCGCAGAATAGGAGACACCAATATCCGAAATTCTTCTTGCCAGATCTAACAGCTAAACTTACCCAGAGGAAAACAAAACCGTTGATAAAATCGTCGAGATATTTAAATATTTTGCGTCTCATTATTTGGTGTTCGTAGTTCATGCAATCGTCTCGTTTATTTCAAAGTATATAACCGTAGTTACTATATCTAAATAAAAACAATTAAAGTCATCATTTATAAAAACAATGTTTACATTCTGGGAAGAGTGCATGGAACGAAGTATATGAACGAAAGCTGTCCTAAGAAAAACCTAAATAAAAAATAGCGTAAACACTATTACTGCGAAACCCTCCAGAGCAATGATTCCCAACTCTCTCCCTACCACTATTTAATGTTTATTGTTGTCATTTGTTTCGGGCGCAAACCCGGCACAATGGCGCCGCGCGCTTCGGCAGTCGCTTTCAAGTGACGTCGGGTAATTTGCGCTATTCACTCATTGTTGGGGCTAAAAGTCACCTCTTGACGGAATTGGGAGCGCTTAGGAGTTGGAGAGTGGACCGGCAGCGAGCGGAGTGGCTGCTTTTTGTCCGCCGTTTAGTTATGTGCTGAAACACTAGTGCCAGTTTCACCATTCACACTGGTTGCCGTTTAGTAACGAACCTGAGTACAGAACTCAAAATGTGATCCACTAGGAACCAGTTTCTGAATTGACAATTTCTGAATTGACAAGTAAATACATAAATACAGTTTTCTCAATTTCTGAATTTCTCAGCCAAGGGCATGACAGAACGTTTCTTAAGTATTTCCTTAGTCAAATTCTCAATTCAGAAACTCTCCCTAGGGCTCTTTAACAACTTCCCTGTCCAAGAGTCGTACATATGAGTCAGAGGAGTGTATTGGAATAAAACCATGAGTCACATTTGACTCATTTTCAATACATCCTCGGACTTACAACTAGGTATCTAACTGTGGAAGTGGGGAATTGGAATTGAATTGTTGGTAACAGGGATGTTATTAAAACGGTCCTGATTTAAGTTATAAGTATAGGTAGTACTCGTTGGCGATGCGTTGTTTTTTTTGAAGAAGAAAATATTTATTGTGAACATGGGTTACACTTCAGCAGTAACAGTTGCTATTTAAAATAGATTCACCAAATCTTACCTTAACAGCTTACGTTTTCCACGTTCTAGCGGCCTACTTTTACGGAAGTAGAAATGTATAGACGCGTCAATAAGACACGTCAACAAGACTCAGGGTAAGGCTTATATCATTGTATTGCACACTAGATTGGTCAGCACGTTACAGACTAGCACATTTCAGATACATGAGAATATAAAGTAATTCGACCCAATTTTCCTTATCTCAGATTGTTACCAAGCAACACTGTGCCGCAGCGTATAATCAATGCTAACACTCGGCATCCCAACACAGGAATCACAAGTCACCTCCAGTATTTGGCCCACGTTCGTTAGCTCGCCCTCCCAGACCCCCTTCCCGACCATCCTCGCTCAAAATCCACAGTAAGGAGATGTAGAAGATCCGTTGGCCTATCAAGCCGGGTTTTCACAATCTTAGTGCACTCGGGCCCAGTGACCTATTTTGGCTACTCGGAAGCTACTAGGGTCGAGTTCACCGGAGATTTCACTATACTCCGATGAACTAGGACGATGTTCTACTCCGACATGACTTAGATGTTTAACTCCTAATATAGGGCCTAAGCGATGCAGGAAGAGACCCGTGACCCAGACGTTGGGACATACATAGGTTGATATCGGGCCTTAACCGATTTCCACTTTTACAGGAGCTCGCAGCAGCTTCTAATTAAGTCTAGCTCGGACCGAGTTACAAACATGTTACGAGTATGCGTGCGGAGGTGCAAACTTTTTAATGTGAGGTATAAGTTCTATCCATCGCACTGTCACCACTTCGTAATTGTGAAAAATTGTTAGACGTCTTAAAGACGTTCTTACCTTTATACTTAGTAAGTATAAAGGTAAGTCTAAAATGTAAATGAGTTAGGAAGTATAAAGGTAAGTAAGTCTGGCGTGATATTTTGTTGCCTTTTTTACGATTTGTGAATTCATAACGAACCCTTTTGAAACAATATAGTCAATACATCTTTGTTCATGATACCACAAGCATTCAGCAACTTGTGTTTTATCGCCATTCGCAAAAAGACTGCCGCAAGGCGTGAAGTGAAAGAAAAAAAAAGGTTTGTTACTGTGTTAATGGTACCTACAGTAAGCCCTGGTACCTGCCTTCCTCTACGGGATACAGGTATGAGTATATATTTGAATGAACGAACGCAGAATGTAGATAGTAGCACTTCTAGGTGATCAAGACCAAGTAGGGAATGATCCATGATCCAATGACTAGATTATCAGTGTCATAAAATGATGTGCAAGTGATACTCATCTAAGAATACACGAACCTTCTGACTTCTTCTCTTTTCCGCCCCGGGCGAGGGGCTATTAAGGTACATTTACATGCGTTTAGTCGAGCAACTTGCCAAAGGCACACACTCATTCGATTACGCCGGCCGGGCGGGCCCCTCTGTCGTTGCAGGGTTGATTAGGTGGACTGCGAATGCGTCAGTATTTTGGGGTTGTTATTGACATGGTGTGTGTTGGCTTAATTTGTAACACTTTAAGATTATGTAATGCAGTGTTAAAATTTGCTATTTGTAATATTGATTCAATAATAAGCGGTGTGCCTTTGGAGAGTGTATGTTAGAGAAAGAAGTTAACGTTTTAGATTTATCTCTTATATCTATGGTAGGGAGTGATCATTATTATAATTTAGAAACAGATATCTAGTAAAATAAAAATAATAAAAATCTAGTATAAAAATATTCTGAACTACAACTATCATAAGCATTATAATTATTAACTTAACTCCGGATTCACTTACTTGATAATAGTTATTTGTTATACAAGAGTGCAAAGTTGCTTTTTAACCGCGTGTTCAATTTTGATGACCGAGCAAGCGAAGGATTCTAAAATTGAATCACGAGCGCAGCGAGTGATTCAAAATTAGAATCCTGAGCGTTAGCGAGGGAATCAAAAGAGCACGAGGTGAAAAATCTTTGCACTCGAGTGCAACACGTAACTTTTCATTCCACCTCAGCGAGGAAATGACTAAATGCAAAAAAAACGTTTACAATCACAAGATAGGTACACTTTTTTAATTCACAAACTTAGTGCACACGATGTTCTAAATTCAATTTACTTTATCCTCTAGAGAATAAAAACGGCTTTTGCCACTGAGATATTGAATATTAAAAATACTCTTTCCGAGATGGTGGGATGAAAAAATCTTGTTTATAGTGCCATAAAGAGTTTTATAGTAATCATAAATATTTTATGTATATTATTTGGACTTAAATAAAGCAAAATATCTCTGCGTTGGTTCAATTCAAAATATCTACTCTTTGTTCAGTCCGATAATTTCTTATCACAGCCAAGGATGTCGCTACTGTCTTCGTTGTCGGAGATATTCTGCGAAAAATACATGTAACTCATGTTTAATGTAGAAAGTTCTTTTCCAGCGCCACAAATCGGATTAAACATGTTAACAAAACGCAAAGTCGACTCAACATCCGTTTTGCACCATATTGTGACAAACCACCGATTCCTAAACTTTGGTGAAATCTTATAAAATTAGGCAATTATTCAAAGAAATACTCCAACACCTATATTACGTGAACCCAATCATGAAGGTCCTGAAGAAGCGCTCGTGGCCTAGCGGAACCGAGTGATTGGAATCAATCACTTGGGTTAAGCAACAACAGGCGCGGTCAGGTACTGGATGGGTCACCATCTCGTGACTACCGCTAGTGGCATTTTTTCCGAGCGCTTCCGTGCTTCGCAAGGCACGCTAAGCCGTTGGTGCCGGCTGTCATGTAATGGCAGTCGTTAAGCCAAGTCAGAGGCCTCATGGGCGGCTTGATAACTGCTGACAGTAAGACCCGCCACTGTCTTACAACCCTCCATCAACCCGGACTTGAACCCCGTGGTGGAGTATGGCCTAACCTTCCTGCGATGCAGGAAGAGACCCGTGCCCCAACAGTGGGGACATACAAGGGTTGATATGGAATCCTGAAGGTTGCCCTGCGTTTTTTTTATGTAGCCTTAAACGTCCCACGGCAGGGCACAGGCCTTCTCTCAGAGAGAGAGAGAGAGTATGAGCTTTATTACCACGCGTGCCTACCGCGGATTGGCAATTTCAAGCTCTGAGGTACTTAAACAGCTCAGACACTCAGGTTTCAACAATTTGATTCTTCGCGTTTATTACACCACAAAATAGTTATTTGTTATACAAGAGTGCAAAGTTGCTTTTTAACCGCGTGTTCAATTTTGATGACCGAGCAAGCGAAGGATTCTAAAATTGAATCACGAGCGCAGCGAGTGATTCAAAATTAGAAACCTGAGCGTTAGCGAGGGAATCAAAAGAGCACGAGGTGAAAAATCTTTGCACTCGAGTGCAACACGTAACTTTTCATTCCAACTCAGCGAGGAAATGACTAAATGCAAAAAAAAACGTTTACAATCACAAGATAGGTACACTTTTATTTCAGTTTAGGTATTAATTACTGCATTATGATGACAGGTAAGTATTACAGAATAATCTTTAAATTATAACAAAATAATACTAAGGTATAATTAAGAAAATTTTAAAGTAACGTTGCTACAGTTATTTAAATTGAGTGTAATATTTTTTTAATTCACAAACTTAGTGCACACGATGTTCTAAATTCAATTTACTTTATCCTCTAGAGAATAAAAACGGCTTTTCCACTCAGATATTGAAGATTAAAAATACTCTTTCCGAGATGGTGGGATGAAAAAACATTTTATGGTTTACTTTTTCTGAGTTTTATTGTATTTATTTTTCTGTAATTGCCAATCGTCGGTAGGCCCGCGTTGTAATTAAGCCCGTACTCTCTCTCTCTGAGAGAAGGTCTCAGCCATGCCGTGGGAAGATTGTAGGCTACATAAAAAATGGTGGTAGTTTTTTATCTTTGATGGTATAAATACAGCGTCGCTCTAATCTAGTTTTGATGAAGGTTTCTGTTACGGAAACCATCTGGTGCTCCCCTACAGTTGGAAACCGATGAATTAGTCCTACTCGTATTACCCCACAAACCCTTTGTCTGGTTTAGCTAAGTCGGGTTTATCCCCAGTAACACTCTCTTACAATACCTGTTAAGGCAGGAAGTAGACGCATTAGGATCCTTCTTTCAACCTCCGATCGATACATTTGTATGCCTGTTTGTACGAGTAAGTATATTTACGACGCCTGGAATACAGTCCGAAAATTTTAAAAAACACTTTGTTTAAGACACTAACAATCAAAACAAGAGCTATGCTCGGAGTTTCTCTGAACGAATTCATCCGACAGAGAACCAAAGTTATCGACTTATCGACAAAGTTATAGCCCAGAGAATTAGCGAGCTGAAGTGGCAGTGGGCTGGCCATATCTCGCGAAGAATCGACAACCGTTGGAGTAAGCATGTTCTTGAGTGGAGACCGCGACACGGCAAACGTAGTGTAGGACGCCCTCCGACCAGGTGGGATGACGATCTGCGAAAAACTGCAGGCAGATGCTGGATGCGGCAAGCTAAAGACAGGGCGCTATGGCGCTCATTAGGGGAGGGCTATGTCCACCAGTGGACCACATAATAAAGCCTGAAGAAGAAGAAGAACAAAAACATAAGGAAGTAATCTACATGTGCCTTTGAAATTTAAGCTAATAAAGTTTTCTGGATTTCATGTTTCTTGAGAACAACATTTTAGCATTCACACCCGACTGTGGTGGAGTCAAAAAGGTGTTTAATGTGTTTGGCTCGTATGTACTCTCTTATATCCCATAATCACATTTTGACAAATAAGAACTCAATAGATTCGTTGGGTTTACGAGAGTGTCATAAGTAAAATCGAACGAAAAATGTAAAAAAACCAACCAACAAATTTAACATTGTAACTCATTGTCTACCTAGATTCCGCATGCTGCTAAGCAATGAGAGCAGCAGCTAAATTATCATAAGTCATTAATCAAATGTGAAAGTTATAAACACATACATACACACAGACAACACACACACACATAGATTGCATGTAAGTATTTTATAGCTTACTTTTAATTTCATTTATAATTAAATATTAGTGGAAGAGCGGGCCCTCTCGACACAGGTATTTCTATACTTACTAGGAGGGTCCAGCCAGTGTCTTATTTTTGTAAATTTTGTAATGGATATGAATTTGAAATTAATACTCAGCAGTCGGATTGTTGATTATTTTTATTTCAGTATTTGTAATGAATCGCTCATAGTCCCGGCTGCTTGAGTGATCTTACAACGATCATGAAGGTTAAGCAACACAGGGCGTGTTCCGCGCATGGATAGGTAAACCATCTATCTATTCTTCGGAGCGATTCCGTGCTTCGCAAGGCCCGTTAAGCAGTAGGTGCTGGCTGTCGTCGATAGATGGCAGTCGTTAGGCCAAGTCAGAGGCTAAGGCCTCTAAGGGGCGGCTTGAAAACTTCTGACAGTAAGACCAGCCACTAGTCTTGCAAGCCTCCACCAATCCGGACTTGACCCCCGTGGTGGAGTATGGCCTATATCTTCCTCAGGGAAGAGACCCGTGCCCCTCAGTGGGTACATAATGGGTTGACGATGATGAATGACTCGCATGATGTTCTCGCATAGTAAGACATTTAGCAAGTCAAATAGCAATTGTTTATTAGGAAGGTATCAGTTTAACCCTAACCATAGTGACTGCAATGTGTCCGCAAAGCCGGGAATTACCTAAGTCTGATAAACCACCGCGATTGGACGCATTAAATATTAAACTAACAATATTCTAGCACGTATGTTTTAGCATTTTATTGATTACTAGCTGTGCCCCGTGGTGTTACCCGCGGCTTACATTTTCCCATGGGAATAAGATCTTTTCCCGTAGTAAACATAGCTGATGTGTTAATCCAGGGTGTCAGCTAACTCCATAGACGTGAAGAAGTAACAAACATACACACTCACAAACTACATACATACATACATACATACATACATACATACATACATACATACATACATACATACATACATACATACATACATACATACATACATACATACATACATACATACATACATACATACATACATACATACATACATACATACATACATACATACATACATACATACATACATACATACATACATACATACATACATACATACATACATACATACATACATACATACATACATACATACATACATAACCTCACGCCTGTATCCCAGAGGGGTAGGCAGAGACCAGGGACTGCCACTTGCCACGAGCCTGACAGATCACCTTCCCTTCATCAACGTTCATAAGTCGTTGCATGCACTTTTTATATTTATATTTTATATACCGGGTACTTTTTATATTTCCCTTTGCTAATACATCCCCTATCTGGTCGATGTATGTCCGCCTGGGACGACCCTTACCGACCCTCACAAACTATCGCCTTTATAATGTTAGTCTGAGGTGATGTGATAGCCACATATGATTGACACCAGCAAATTTAACTATTTATTCAATTGTCTTGTGGTTATTTTTATTACATTTCCATTAGGTACCCATTCTAAACGCTCACCTCAATCTGAACGATAGGTTCTTACCTGGAAGTTAACTTTTATCTCTGAGATCATAAAGAGTTAAATACCCGTTTGGGAACCATGACTAGTCACCAAAGTTGTTATCTGTATTTCCCCAAAGGCTCTTTGAATAGTTTACGCAGACCGCCAGAGTTTAAAATGTACAATCGAAGTTTCAACAACTAGAAATCTACAATGTGTTAGATATTTGCCAATATCGGTAAAATTACATTAGCACAAAATTTTTATCTATGTACCTAACATCATAATTTACTGTAATTTATGGCAATAAATTGATTGATTGATATTTAAGATTAAGTTACTATCACAGGTACTATATCTAGTAGTAATAATTAGTTACGACTCGCCAACTAGAAATAAAAACATCTCGAGGAGACTTGTACTGATTCAGAGCCCTTTTGCATTTGCCACACCCACAGTACTCACACTGGAAAATGCTCTGTGTCTTATTGCTAATGTTTGTTTGTTTCATTGTGTATCGTATGTGCTGTCGCTTTTCTTCCCTTGTACGTATAGTCTGCTTAATATTGTTTTTATTGCGTGTGTGTGTAAGTGTAAATAAATGATCAATCAATCATTTAATCAAACTTGTGAGTCTCTCAGAGATGTTCACATATCACAGCACATGAAATCACCAATCCGCAGTGAGTAATCGTGACGTAATTAAGCACATCCTCTTTCTAAACTCGTAGTCTACGAGTATAGAAAGAGGATGATCTACGAGTCGTAGATATCTCTCTCTGAAAGCAGGACTGTGCCGGGGACCAATAGGCATAGACTGTTAATGCTCATGTTTACCCTGTCAAGTCAGTATTGGTGGGGGTAATTGCGTATACAAATTGAAAAGTCTAGTGACATGACTTGACAGAGCGCTAGAAAATTAACATAAAGTAGAAGTACCACGAGAAATCAGAAACGTTAAATTCTAAAAACATCGAGGCTTCTGTTCCCAAATTATAAAATTGTATTTTTGTAACAGTGTTTTGTTTTTAGTTTTTGTTGATATCATATGACTGATATCTACAAAATGTAACTAACTTGTTTCTTGACTTTGTTTTAATTATTAGGTAAATTCCAAAAAAATGTTTTAATTATTAGGTAAATTATAAATTCCAACACAATCGGTCTAAAAATTACCCGCAGCCTTGACTCTTCGAAACACAACTTTTTGACTTTATCTCGATAACACGAGAAATTTTGTTTCGCCACCCAATGTCCAATGTTAACCGATATTCCAAGAACCAACATTGAATAGGTTTTTTTAAACGTTTATTTAAGATAAAAATACCCCAATATACACGTATCCTACATTGGCTCACCTGAAGACGATAAACAATAGCAATTAGGACTTACGACCGTGTGAAAGGCTTACCTGGTTGCTCCTTTTTGGTAATTAAGTATCACAGTAGGTACCGTCATTGACAAATCGTCGATTGTTGTCCGGAGCGATAATATTCAGTATCAAACCTTTGTGTAGGTACCTTTAGTTTGTTCTTTTGTCGTCACTGTATGTTCATAGGTATAATAATAGTTTTATTATATATTTTTTAATGCATTAACCTGCACTAAGGACAATTTTTAAAAACCTATTTAGAGGCTAATAATTCCACCCATGCCGGGACTCGGACCCGCGACCTCTGGCACGGTTAGCCGGGTTCTGGTTCCCTCCCAGTTCGCGGAGGGAACCAGAACCTGAGGTCGCGGGTTCGAGTCCCGGCATTAGCCTCCAAATAGGTTTTTAGAAATAGTTTTATTAACAAGCACAATTAATGGGTAAATGTCTTAGCCCAACTGTGAAACAGTAGAGGATGTGTAACATATAGTTTTAGAATGTGCAAAGAGCACCAGAAATGCAATTAAAGTTAAATGTAATGCATATTTGTATATTCCAGAGCGTGACGACCCTACTTTCGGTGTAGCTTTATACCCATCTAAAATTTTAGATAGTAAAATAGGTAATATGTATTTATAGTAATACTAAGATAAGTTAGTGTAAGGATACAATGTAATTTGGCCTGATTTGGCCATCAGGAACACACAGTGATCAAAGCATTTAATTCAATTTTGAACTATTAAAATGAAAAGAGGTCACAAGCTTTTTAATTAACGACATTAGTCCGATGTCCCAATTTGAGCCGGGTTCTGGAGAGCCTAGAGACGGGTTCAAGTTAAATATTGGTCCGAAATAATTCAAATAAAAAAATATTTTTGCTACGTGAAGCTTGACAAAACTGAAATCTTAATCTTTAACAGTTACATGTTTTGAATAAGATTCTTTTATTTCCGCATACATAGGCTTTTGTTATCACAAAAACCATACGTTTTGATTTTCGTCATTTAAAGTGTTGCGAAGGTACCAGAGTGCTTAGTGCGAGTTTTTTAACTACTCGATCGCGTTAACGTAAACTCATATTTCTATGGCATCGAGGAAGCGCCACCTAGCGGCAAGTATGGGAATTAAAATTGCTGAGTGCGAGTTGTAATGGTTTACGTTGAGAAGTAAACATGTTTACCAGCCAAAACACGAATAAACGCGAGTGCGAGTTGTACTGTGACAGCGTTTTGCCAGTTCGAACGGTTAACTTACTCATACTCACTACGCGATGCTCGATTAACGCGGTAGTAAAGTTATTCGATTGGATCTGTCAAACTCGCACTAAGCACTCTGGTAGTAATTTAAAACCAAAATGTATTCTCGCTTATCTTATCAAAGTAGATTCGCTCTGTTGCGTGTTTTTACTTTTTCGTTGGAGACGAATTTGTTAGAGTCACACATCGTGAGCAAACCTGAGTGTCTCAGGAGTTCGCGTACTTCAGCACTTTGATATTGCTCATCCGCGGTGGGCACACGTGGTGATTTAGTCTAGACTCTTTCTCAGAGAGAAGGCCTGCGCCCTGCAGTGTGACATATATTATTGTTTCACAACTTATGAAGCGCTCGTGGCCTAGTCGAACCGAGTGATTGAAATCAATCACTTGTGTTAAGCAATAAAAGGCCCAGTCAGGCGCAGGATGGGTGACCGTTCTGTGACTACCGCTAGTGGCATTTTTTCGAGCGCTTCCGTACTTCGCAAGTACGCTAAGTCGTTGGTGCCGGCTGTACTGTAATGGCAGTCGTTAAGCCAAGTCAGAGGCCTTAGGGCGGCTTGAAAACTTCTGACAGTAGGTAAGACCAGCCACTAGTCTTGCAAGCCTTCACCAATTCGGACTTGGGCCCATGGTGGAGTATGGTCTAACCTTTGTCCCCAAGGGACAAAAGTCCCTGAATCGTAAAAAATGTCCTCCGAGTACTTGTCGCGGACTCAACGCCCACGGTGTGCGGTCATTTATTCCCCGGAAATTGAGTGAAGCGTAAGCTATAGAAGCAAATATTCTGAGATTACATTGTGTGGTAATTTACATGAAGTTGAAAGAGAACAGGCGTTTTAAAATAAAACACCGAACTTTTGTCCAGTCCGGTCTCTTGATGTCCTCGGTAACTTGAGGGACTTTTTGTACGGGATACTTTTAGTCCTTCATGTGCGTTCTTCGATACAATTTATAAGAGATCTATATCGACGGGTAAAAAAGTACCCGGGGGATAGTCCCTCGTATTCGCAGGCCTTTAGGGAAGAGACCCGTGCCTCTTAGTGGGGACATAATGGGTTGATGATGATGATTTGTGAACAAATGACGACGATATTTGTTTAGTCCCTTCTGTCGCGACTTTTCAAGTTCTGACATTTTATCGCCATAAAACTCTTGACTCGTGCTACCCAGGCAGATTCGCATACAACAAATATTCTAATTGATACCTACTTTGGTAGTATTATTATAAAAGTACCTACACTAAGTAGGTAACTGGGTAACTAAATTTAATTATGTCCAGTCAGTGTTTTTGTAATAAAAGGGAACTAGCAATACGGTGACCATTGCTAGTTCCTGTTACTTATAAAAGTACTTAGATCAGGGGTTATAAATAAATTGAAAGATTGCATGAATACGTTATGATAACTATTTATTTATCGACTTCAAGATGTCTTAATTTTCATTATTGTTTCAATAGTAAATAGACAACAGTGTGTTTACTCGTTAATCGTTAACAACTTTATGCTGATATTCACCACGTAAGTACATTATTTACAGAGTTGCGTATACATTACGTATTTACAGGTTTGGGTATACACTCTTGGTCGTTTTCAGACTTCAATATTAGTCACCTAAAGAATCACTGTACCTACTAATATTTAGTTCACCTATTGAGTAGGTATGACCTCTCGACATAATGTTTAAGATTTATACTATTTACAATAATTTACAATTACTTCAAACTACTAACATACAGAACACAAACGTATCACATCGCGCTTGAAAAGACATAAACGCGGGTGAGAAACTGTACAACGGATTTTTTGTATTACAGAAACAGCCTAAGGAAGAAAATAACGTAATCAACTATAGTCTGTAACCCATACAGAGTCCTACCAGGGAAGGAGTATTGTTAATATCACCGGCTTCGACACTTTCACACTTAAGTATCCGGCGGCCGTTGTTGGTCGAGGGGGCTGGTGGAGGGCAGGGGCGCGGGGAGCGCGGCGTGCCGCCGCAGCTGCTGCAGAAGGGCCGGGTCCAGTGCGGGCCACCAGCCGCCCAGCAGCGGGTACTGCGCCGCGGGCACCAGCGGCCGCCGCGGCTCCTCCTCCGGCTCGCAGCCCTCTGCCGTACGCTCCTCCTGATCGCTAGCCACCACATCGATATCTTCTTCAACTTCCTCCTCGCAACTGCTATCCCGCCTCGCTCGCTTATCCGGCGCATCGTCAGGCGCTAGCAGCGACGCTACGTCGAATTGCCTCTTCCGCGTCACTCCTCCGCCGGGCAGCCTACCGGCGCCCCAGAATGGAAGCTGCAATGTCGTGGGAGGCGGCGACTGCGGCGGTGGCGATGGTGAATCTTCTCCGTCATCGTCCACGGCCAAGCCCATGTGTTTGCGCACCTTTCTTTGAGCTTTGCGTCGCCTGAAGTCTCCTTTGCGAAAGTCCTCGACGTTCGCCGGATGGATCGCCCAGTAGTGCCCTTTGCCGTTCGCGGATCTTCCCGCTTTCACGAAACAGTCGTTCAGGGAGAGATTGTGTCTAATAGAGTTTCTCCAGCCGGGCCCTCGGTTACGGAAGTAGGGGTAGTTGTCCAAAATGTGCTGGTAGATGTCCGAGAGCACTAGTTTGCGTTCCGGCGAGCTCAAGATGGCCATGGCGATCAATCCGATGTAGCTGTGTTGAGGCTTCGGCTCTTCGGGTTGCAACGCCCTTTGCTGCAGCAGCGACATGGAGAGGGCGAGTCGTGGTCCGTAGGGCGAGTAGCAGGGAGCGACATTGGGCGGGTAGAGTCGGAAGCGTTCAGCGACGGCGTAGTTGTACAGTTGTATTCTGTAGTGGTCAATGACGGTGGCGGCGGCCGGCGGTTCCTTGAGCGGCCAGGGTCCACCCTCAGCTCCGGAGCACATGTTAAGACAGGGAGTCGACTGGTCGCGGCGGCGGTCGGCGCGCGAATGCGGGCGGACCAGGGGGCGCGCGCGTCGAGCGCGAGCCGGCCAATCGCAGCGCGACTCACCGCACTGTTGGTATACGTGTTTTTGTTTAGCGGAGCCCCCACTTCGGCTTCGCGACTCGCGCCCTGCCTTGAGGCTACAGTAGAGTCAGTAAAAGCAGTTAAGTTTTTATTGCGGGCATTTGCCTCTTTTGTGAGAGTGGATGTCGCATGAGGGCCATTACAGATAGGTTCAGACCCTACAAGGTAGGTCATAACTATTGATAGTTTGTTAGTGAGAACCGCAGATACCAACAACATAACGTGTCGTAGGTTCTTTATAGGTAAGATAAGTTAAGAAGCGCTCGCCTAGTGGAACCAAGTGATAGGAATTAATCACTTTGGTTAAGCAACAGCAGGCGCGGCTAGATACTGGATGGGTGACCATCCCGTCACGACCGCTAGTGGCATTTTTACCGAGCACCTTAGTGCTCGGTAAAAATGCCACTGTAATGCCACATGTAATGGCCGTCGTTAAGCCACATCAGAGGCACCATGGGAGGCTTGATAACTTCTGACAGAAAAGCCTGCCACTACCTTCGCAATCTTCCACAAGCCCGGATTTCCCCTCCCGTGGAGTACGGCCTAACCATCCTGCGGTGCGGGAAGAGACCCGTACCCCAGCACCGCCTCAAACAAAGGGTTGAAATCAAGGTAAATTAAGATAACAATTTATAGTGTACCTACCAACCCACCCATGAATGTTTGAAGCTGAACACTACAAGAAGCATGTACATAAATTTTAAATCACAAAAAAAAACGGACTTCAAGATTTCAAGACTTCGATGCATTGCCACATTTTTGACAACTTTGCAACATTGACAACCTTAGCTACATTATTGTAGCGCAAGAAATTGAAGGAGTGTAGTAAAAAGCGTAAGGGGGCTATAAGGCCAGTTATTTTAGTATCGTTTGACAGATTAGTTTTCCTAAAATGCCCACAGTAAGATTTTAGATGGCCTTAGTTAAAGCCCAAAAGGCTAAGAAAAATAAAACACAATTATTCTAAAAACTACAAAGGTGAAAGGGGCCTTGTGGCATTTTAGCCCATAGTGTAAAAAGTATGATAAGTAATATAATTGAAATTCGGAAAACAATAAAAATGCACAATATTGACAACGATGTCGAGAGTCCAGAGTCCAGTTCTTTAAAAAAAACTTTATTTGTGGATATGGCTAGTAAAATAGTTTCAGTAAAAAATAAAATAAGAATATTCTTTATTGTACAGTAAAGATACAAAGTACAATTGGCGGCCTTATTGCTAAAAGCAATTTCTTCCAGACAACCTTGCTACGGAAAGTTGCTGAAGGAAATATTATGTTAAACATATTATGTTAAAAAGATTCAATGACCCAAAAAACGTATGCGTTTAATATTTTAATATTTTATTTTGTTGACCCTACATACTAAAACCGTTACAAATGACAACTTGGCAGAGTGCTTCCCTGTTATTTTACAGATATCACAACACACAACAACACATTACTTCTCCACTGCGAGCGAGAGAGAGATGGCAACATAAAAATACTCCGACTCTTCGCAAGAAAGAACGAGATCGCATCTGGTGCAACAGTTCCACATATCTTCGCGAAGTTATAAACGCTCCACTAAATACAGTGAAAATAATGCCTTGATGCCTTGACATAAGACTCAAACTAAATTAAATACTATGAGTCAAACAACGTTTTCAAATTGGGACAAAGTCACACTCAGGTAATGTAGGAATGAGACAACAATAGTTGGTAACGTGAGCGTAAAGGAGACGGCTATGGAGCTGTCGGCAAAACGAAGCTTTTCCAACAAAACCGTTGCCCGCCCATTTAAATACGCCATCTTGTTTACGGTATACGTCGCGAAAGCAGTGTTTCGGCGAGTAAACGAAATTACAGGAAATATTTATGGCTCTACGAAGACTTGACAAGACAATAATGCTACGCGAGCGCTACGAGAAATCGTAGCGGCGTAGCCCGTTTATTTTTCTATGTTTATATTTGTTTTACCCGACTGCGGCAAAACCCAAATGGAGGGCAATGTGTTTAACTCGCATGTATGTTTGCCCGATTCTATGTTATCAGTTTATTACGTAACTCTTTAATTATTGGTCAGATTTTAACAAAGAAGATCTTGATCGATTCGTCGAGTTTGCGCGAGTTTCATGGGCCGCATAAAATTACCATAAATTCAAACTAAAGTAATTTAAAATCACAAAAAAAGCAGTAAACAACAACCCGGCGGGACCCAAATTCACGAATGTCATTGCGACATACAGGCTTATACCTACATTGCTTCTGGCCCCACACTAGGATGCCCTGTGTCGTGGGAACCAGAATCAACGACATCACAAGCATGTAAACATCCAAGACGTGGGGATTTTTTTGTCCCCAGCTGAGGTTCGAACCTGGGACTTACCATGCAAGGGTAGGCAGATACGCTACCGCTGCGCCAGAGAGGCCGTCATATAAACACATCTCAGAGCGTCAAGTTGAAATTTGTTCACTTATCAAGTTATCACACACAGATTCGTGAATAATGACAAAAGTTGGTGGTTTACAGACACTTTTTGGGAAATTGGTACCTATGTAAACGTGAAACGAAATATTGGGAAAATAAGCCGGCGCGGCGGCGTTTGAGAAAATAATCATAAAAAAATCAACAATAAAAAAATAAAGGCTCAATGTGTACGGGTAATTGTTTCTAAACTAAAATGTTTATTTGTATATCTATATTTTTAAAACTAGGTTAGTACCTTATTATACTATTTTTATTTTTAATGCACTAACCCGTGCTAAGGAACAAATTTAAAACCCTATTTAGAGGCTAAAAATTTTCACCCATGCCGGGATTCGAACCCGCAACCTCTGGCTATCCGTGCCAGAGGTTGCGGGCGTTACTAACCTAGTTTTTAATAATTATATAACTACGCATTGGTTACCTACCTATTGAAGAAGAATAAGAAGTATATTTATTTACGAAAGTATAATTGTTACTTTCTGGTTACCTATGCGTAAAATCATAGTGCAAACCATATATACCTATTTTAAGATCGTAAGTAGTATATAGTACAAATAATCTTAAACCTAATTCATCAGTTGTTACCTACACGCACCTATAAAAACTTTCACAATGAAGTAAATATAATTCATATATATCGGAAATAATATGATTTCTTTGTACCTAGGTACATCTACTTTCTTCTCCAATGTATTGCTCCAGTTCATGCAAAGGTTGTCTGGAAGTGATCACTTTTAGTGATAAGGCCCCCGACTGTGCTCTTAGGTTAAGATATATCTGTGTAATTTCCTTTTTTATTTACCTACCTACCTACCTACCTACCTACCTACCTACCTACCTACCTACCTACCTACCTACCTACCTACCTACCTACCTACCTACCTACCTACCTACCTACCTACCTACCTACCTACCTACCTACCTACCTACCTACCTACCTACCTACCTACCTACCTACCTACCTACCTACCTACCTACCTACCTACCTACCTACCTACCTACCTACCTACCTACCTACCTACCTACCTACCTACCTACCTACCTACCTACCTACCTACCTACCTACCTACCTACCTACCTACCTACCTACCTACCTACCTACCTACCTACCTACCTACCTACCTACCTACCTACCTACCTACCTACCTACCTACCTACCTACCTACCTACCTACCTACCTACCTACCTACCTACCTACCTACCTACCTACCTACCTACCTACCTACCTACCTACCTACCTACCTACCTACCTACCTACCTACCTACCTACCTACCTACCTACCTACCTACCTACCTACCTACCTACCTACCTACCTACCTACCTACCTACCTACCTACCTACCTACCTACCTACCTACCTACCTACCTACCTACCTACCTACCTACCTACCTACCTACCTACCTACCTACCTACCTACCTACCTACCTACCTACCTACCTACCTACCTACCTACCTACCTACCTACCTACCTACCTACCTACCTACCTACCTACCTACCTACCTACCTACCTACCTACCTACCTACCTACCTACCTACCTACCTACCTACCTACCTACCTACCTACCTACCTACCTACCTACCTACCTACCTACCTACCTACCTACCTACCTACCTACCTACCTACCTACCTACCTACCTACCTACCTACCTACCTACCTACCTACCTACCTACCTACCTACCTACCTACCTACCTACCTACCTACCTACCTACCTACCTACCTACCTACCTACCTACCTACCTACCTACCTACCTACCTACCTACCTACCTACCTACCTACCTACCTACCTACCTACCTACCTACCTACCTACCTACCTACCTACCTACCTACCTACCTACCTACCTACCTACCTACCTACCTACCTACCTACCTACCTACCTACCTACCTACCTACCTACCTACCTACCTACCTACCTACCTACCTACCTACCTACCTACCTACCTACCTACCTACCTACCTACCTACCTACCTACCTACCTACCTACCTACCTACCTACCTACCTACCTACCTACCTACCTACCTACCTACCTACCTACCTACCTACCTACCTACCTACCTACCTACCTACCTACCTACCTACCTACCTACCTACCTACCTACCTACCTACCTACCTACCTACCTACCTACCTACCTACCTACCTACCTACCTACCTACCTACCTACCTACCTACCTACCTACCTACCTACCTACCTACCTACCTACCTACCTACCTACCTACCTACCTACCTACCTACCTACCTACCTACCTACCTACCTACCTACCTACCTACCTACCTACCTACCTACCTACCTACCTACCTACCTACCTACCTACCTACCTACCTACCTACCTACCTACCTACCTACCTACCTACCTACCTACCTATCTATCTATCTATCCATCCATGTCCATCATAATTCAATGAAATTACCTTGTTTTGGGGAAAAAAGAACAGACGGCTTAATTCTGTATGTTTGCCGTGCGGCCGCCGATGCCCACACAAATTGTTTTCCGTTCGGCCGAGCGTATTTAATTGTTTAAAACTTTCCAAACGTGCCAGCGTGGCGTCGTATTTAAATAAACCCCGGGCTGGGATCGACGGTTTCCGATACGACATGGTAAGTTCGTTACTCGCTCTGTTGAACCTTAGGTACTATTACTATCTAGTATAGTCAAACTGTCTTTGTAAATTATAGGCAATAAAACTTCATTTTGCAAATGGTACCTAGAGGTAAATCATTGTCTTGCGTTACCCATCTACGTAAATTGGTTTAATTTCCCAGCTAAGGAAGACTGGAACATTTCTTTGTTCCCACAGAAAAGGTTTAGAGGTTTTCCTAAATGGCACTTTTCGCTATTATGCAGATTGACTTATTTTTAACGGTGGGCTCTCATTGTTGTTTTAATTGCGAAGGGCCCTGGGGCTTAGGGCTCCGACAATAGCGTGGGCGGGGCGCCCCGCCCACCGCTCGAGACGTCTTTGTGCTCGCCTGTACCTAGCCAGGTATTTGCTCTAACTGATTTATATTTGTGACTGCGATTGTACACCCGTTTATTTTATGTTTGCATTGTTTATGTAGCTGATTGTCGAACCTTTGTGCAGAAGCAAAATGGATTCCATTTTCGTTTTATTTGTGTACGTGTGTGTGATATTATATTATAATATCGTTTGTGTACGTATTCGTGTAAATACGTAATTACGTTTCGTGCGGCAGGCGGACCTATATTTGATTTATATTTGTGCTTTCCAGAGCAGAAACTATGTTGCCTGCCTGCTTTATTATAGGCAGGCCAATTGATCTATATTTCTATTTAATTTCTCTGAGTGTAATTTCTATCTATGTACAAATAAATAATAGTCTATCCATCTTAATGAGATATTTAAGCCTCTTAATGTATTTGGTTTTCAGGAGTGTACAATAAAGAGTTCTATTGTAGGAAATTTAATCTATCTTCTTCTTCTTCTTCAGGCTATGTTAGTCCACTGCTGGACATAGCCCTCCCCTAATGAGCACCATAGCTCAACTTTGTGCCATCATTGTAATGTCCGTAATGCCCATAATCCCCACGCTATCTTCTACTTCAGCTAATACATAGGTATGCCGTCAAAAAGCGGAAATAGACAGTTTTTTTTTCCTAAAAAAATACCTTATAAAAGGGCGTTCAGTTACATCAAACTAAAATCACTTCAAGACCGTTCTAAAGTCCAACGGAATACTCGAAAAGATTTCCAAGTCGTACTCAGCTAAATTCTTCTACTTCGCAGTTAAGAATAACTTTCTGGCGCGCAAAGTTAATTCCGCGCCGCCTCCGAATATTAAATTATAGGAAAGGAGAGTTTGTGTAGAAAACTGTCCGGAAAATATTTTCCCTTCATAAAAGAGGTATTAGTGGGGAGGCAGGGAGGGTGCGTGATAATTTTATGCAAATCCATCCGCCCGCGCCGCCGGCGAGCCTGAAATTCAGACCGCTGCGGCTGAATTTGTTTATGCGACGTCGATGGGAAACAAAAGGGCTTTTCTAACTCTGCATTGTGTTGAAACATATGTACCTGTATATATTTTTGAACGCTTTAAATATTCTCGCTTATTCGGCGCTTGAAATTGTCAATCCGCGGTGGGCACGAGTGGTAATAAAGCCCGTACTCTCTCTCTCTCTGACTGAAGTCCTGTGCCCTCCAGTGGGACGTTTATAGGCTACATAAAAAACTTATGTGAGACCATCCCAGTGTCTGACGTAGTGTAGTATTAAGTATATATTGTACAATATTACTTAGATTTAAAAATCATGGTCGTAATATTTTTCTGGTTGTGCAATAAAGCGTTCTCTATCTATCTATCTATAGCGTTTGAAATCCAAATCTCTGATAGGCACGCGCAGGTAGTGATTAATCCCATACACTCTCTCTGAGAATAAGCTTGTACCCTGCAGTAGGACGTAAATAGGATGTTTATGTTGCTTAGATACCTACTTACTTCCTAAGGCTACTTTCCTAATGGCACTTTAAGTAGGTTTTGTCTAAATTTCTCAGTTCAGATACCGGTGGCAAGCTTTTTGTCGATTTCTTCTCCACATTGATCTCGAAAGGAACACCTATGTTCACCATCATTATTAACCCTTGTATGTCCCCACTGCTGGGGCACGGGTCTCTTCCTGCATCGCAGTTCAGCATAAGCAGCCTAAATTGTTCTCTCCCACTGCAACCCACATGCTTTCTCTCAGAGAGATGGGGCTTAATTTCTACGCTTTCCGTCTGGTTGGCGATTTGAAGCGCTAAGGTAAACACGTCATACCCTCGGGTCTCCTTACTATGCTTTCTGTCACAGTCAGCGAGTGGTATTGCTTCTAAAAATGCATAAATGTAACGTTACAGACTGTAATGTAAGAGACTGTAATGTAAGAGACTGTAATGTAAGAGACCAGGGACTGCCACTTGCCACGATCCTGACAGATCACCTTCGCTTCATCAACGTTCATTAGTCACGCACGCCGGTTTCGGGTACTTTTTATTAGCCGGCCCTTTGCTAATCGATATCAAACCTTGTATGTCCCCACTGCTGGGGACGGGTCTCTTCCTGCATCGCAGGATAGGTTAGACCATACTCCACCAGGGCCCAATTCCGGATTGGTGGAGCATTGTAAGACAGTGGCGGACCTTACTGTCATACATAAGGCTTCCTCATGGCTTCATGGCTTAACGACTCCCATTACATGACAGCCGGCACCAACGGCTTAACGTGCCTTGCGAAGCACGGAAGCGCTTAGAAAAATGCCACTAGCGGTAGCACGGGACGGTCACCCATCCTGCACCTGACCGCGCCTGTTGTTTAAATCAAGTGATTGATTCCAATCACTCGATTCGACCAGGCCGTTTACTAATACATCCCCTATTTGGTCAAAGTGTCTGCTTCGGACGTCCCTAAACTGCACTTCCCCCCACATTCGCTATATATTTTTCTTACAAAAACTAACAAAACTATAATTCCACACTAGGCAGACCGGTACCGTGGCATCCATAGCTATTGTTTCACCATCCTAATTGGCGAATCTATAATTTAAGAAATTATTTATAAGAAGAATATGAATATTCTTTATTGTACACCAGGAAAAAACCAACATAAAATCATTACATTACATAATAATACAATACAATTAGCGGGCTTATTGCTTAGAGCAATTTCTTTCAGACAACCGACGATGGAGTGTTGCTGAAGGAAAAGTCAGAGACTTAACTACTTACTAAAAACTCTAACAAATTACTAAACTAAGTAGATCTGTGTTACATTGAATACTCGTAACAGTCTTGTTTCTGATTCGTTTTGGACCGGCATCTTCACATTTCACATTTCAGTATACGGACGCCCGACGGCAGTCGCTCCAGAAGCTATAGTTATTCGCGGCACAAAGCGCGCGGCGGGCAGCGGGTAATAAGCTTATTTGAAGATAATCCAGCTGCCAGCCCCACGGGGTTGTAGACACCAATATTAGAGAAGCCTAGGCTTTATTTTGACTGGCTTCGGGAGACGGGAAGCTGTTTGCACTGTATGACATACCTACGTTTTTAAATCAATATGTCTGTACTAAACATCTGGTTCATGTAGAAAATTATTATTTTATTTTTGCATTAAGTAAAATAATGACACTAAAAAGACATGGGTTAGTCTCGCAGTTAGCACTAAATAAAGAAAGGGGTTTTAATTTTGATTACATTAATTGTTATAAATCAATGTTAAAATAGTTATTAATTTTATTGTACATAATAATATAGATTCATACGGAGCTGGATGATGTTACTATCTTAAGGTCTTAAATTGTTTTAAAAGAATAATGCATAGAGTTGTTTACAGCCTCAAATAATTTCCCCACAAATATTATATTCGAATACGAACTAATTCCCGTCTGAAGCTACTCTTAGGTTTTAACATCTTAAAAGATATATCCGTGTAATTTCCTTTTTTATGTACAACTAGCTGACTCAGCGAACTTCGTACCGCCTAACAGTAGATTCTTTGATTTTTATTATTTTTCTCTCCGTAAAAACCATCCTCGTACTTCAAGGAATATGCTAAAAAAAGAATTAGCGAAATCGGTTCAGAGTGCTTAGTGCGAGTTCGACAGGTCCAATCGAATAACTTTACTACCGCGTTAATCGAGCATTGAGTAGTGAGTATGAGTAAGTTAACCGTTCGAACTGGCAAAACGCTGTCACAGTACAACTCGCACTCGCGTTTATTCGTGTTTTGGCTGGTAAACGTGTTCACTTCTCAACGTAAACCATTACAACTCGCACTCAGCAATTTTAAATTCCATACTTGTCGCTAGGTGGCGCTTCCTCGATGACATAAAAATATGAGTTTACGTTAACGCGATCGAGTAGTTAAAAAACTCGCACTAAGCACTCAGCTACTCTCGAGATCTGCGCTTACCAACACATTCGGCGATTCATTTTTATATTATACAAGAAGATAAAGTGTTCTCTATCTATATTAGCTACCTATCTGTTGTTATAATGTATTGTTACCTACTGAAAGTTACTCAAAACGTAAAAATTAACTAGTCTTGTAATACATCCCGTGTGATAACGTGAATAACTCTGCAAGCAATAGTGCACATTTGTATAATAGAACTAGCCATGCCGACAGGTAACTTTCAAGAAAAATATCGTGAGGAAACCTGTGTGTTTGAAGAAGAAGAAGAAGAAAAAGCATTTATTACAGCCACAGTACACACGCCACAATAAAAAGACAAACTTAAAACACATTACTACATAACATTTAAAAAAAGAAAAGAACTCCAAAGGTCACGGCGTGTCACTGCCGCTATAAACGGCAACTGACTCAGCATATGCCGATGGGCAAGCCCTCAGCGCAGATTTTCAGTCAGTAGGTACCAAGTGCTCCGCGAGCGCTACAAACTGCGGTGTGGTGCAACGGTGCAACTATGGGAAATACCATACTGAATAAAATACTTATAATTATGTAATATAGAGTAATAGTTATATAGAATTGAATACGTAATATGCATACAGAATGAAACATATAGGTACTTAAATATTTTTCACTAACTGACAAAATAAACTACGGTATACACAAATAAAATCATACACGAATGAATAGAGTTATACGACCAGCTCAAAACTGTACTATTAGCAGTGTTCAAACACTTTGGTCCCTAAGTAGGATACACTATGCTATGGCAACACAGCAAGGACATCACAAATATGGAAATATACCCATGCAGAGTCCTTTTGGTCGGTCGTTAAGACATGTCAGAGGTCTTAAGGGCGGCTTGTTAACCTGTCAGTAAGCCCCCCAGTGTCTTACAAGCCTCCACCAACCCGAACTTGGCCCTCGTGGTGGAGTATGGCCTAACCTTCTTGCGATGCAGGAAAAGACCCGTGTCCCAGCATACCCTTCGTATGTCCCCAATACGAAGGGTTGATATCAAGACGCCATTTGTAGAAATCCAGTACGGCAGCCTGCAGTGGGAATTTACCCACGACCTTTGCCTTGGTAGACAAGCATACTTAACCGCTACAATAACGAGATTAGGTATTTACTACAGCCGTTAGTCTATACTATTATTTTCTGAATACTTCTTTAGAAATTCGACAGCAAGGTAATATTACACAACTGAAAACCCAGACGGCGACCACGCTACGAGATAGCAACCTTCGTATAAATAAGGCTACATGTACAAGTAGCTTGTTGTTCCCGAGATGGCTTTCTGTTCAGAGTGGGGGGAAGGGGGTTAATTACAAATGGGGCCTGCTGTAGGGTGGCAGTGCCGGCTGTACGGCTCTGTGTGGGGTGGTAAGGTTATCTAATGTTGAAGTTACACTTTGTGTGTACGAACGCGGGTGCTTTGAATAAATCGGCGAAAGTCAGATTTTTAAACAATGAGCCTCTTGTTATAGAAGTAGGTGTGTAACATTTGATACAACATGTTATGGAAATAACAGAAACACTGAAAAGCGTTGACACTCATTGACAATTTTGGCATTGACAATCATTGACACTCATTGATTAAATCGATAATTGAAGCAAAATTAAAAGATACCATTAATAGTCTTATTAAGTTAATACTCTCTCTCTCTGTGAGATGGAGCAGTGGGACGTTTACGTAAAAAATGTTCTTATTTACAAAAATTTATTCCATTAAAATCTACACTATTGCAAAAAACACAAAAACAACTTAAACTTTGAAATAAGAGACTCCTATTATAAACCGGCTTTACCACCATCTTGAGAGTGTTTTAGTGGAATCATTTTTTTATAAATAAGACTGTAATTGTACATTACACATTTCATATAATCTTTAACGACTATCTTGCGAAAAAGTTGCTGCAGCCACGGCTGAGCCTTTAAATTTTATAGCAAATATATAAGAATTTACGTTTTATATTTTAAAGTTTATTTATATGTTTTCTAACATGTATGCGATCAACCCATCTAATCGAATTACTTTGTCACATATGTTACTAGTGTCACGTGGTGCACAGAGCAGGCCTAAACCTATTTGATATGTTAATCATTTTCTTACGTTTATCTGACTCTTGGTGTCTAATATACATCAATAATTAAATAAGAAAACGCGAACGATTTGTTTCAAATTTAACTCATAACTTTTAATTAGAAGTTAAATATCGACCTGGATTTTTAGGATGGATCACTGAAGAACTGGTTTTCAAGTAAACACGATGTATGTGTGAAGACTCCAGAGCGTCTTCGTTAGATAAAGTGGTAAATGTTTAATTCTTTTTGTGTTAAGTACAACTCTACTCGTAGTCTTTTGCGAAATGTAGCGAATTACCAAGAAAAGTCACGTGTCATATCATATAGAACAGAATGGCAGTTCAGTTGTTTGAAGAGCTTTCAGGAACGTAATAGATAGATAGTGCAGAGATAAGTAGCTTTTCTAGGAGGTCTCTTTTCTTTCTTAGTTTAACCAGCTGTTTTAAGGAATATTTATAAAATGAACGTAATAAATAGATAGTGGAGAGATAATTTAGCTTTTCTAGGTGGTCTCTTTTCTTTTTTAGTTTAAATATTCCTTGAAACAACTTGAAGAAATATTTAAAAAATAATCTAGTTATATACAAAGTATTCCAAGTAACGAAGAAAAAGTGAGATAACATTTCGAGTATCTATAATAATCTTTATTGCCGAGTTCAATGCCTACTCTGGACGGTTTTTTGCGCAACTCCTGGGGCAATTGTGTAAGGCAACACCTCAAGTGCCTCGTCCCATCCAAGTAGGGTAATTCTATACAAATTGGCACCTCCATTCACCGTAGTTGACATTTTAATATAACCACGATTAATATTAACAAACGGAATTAGAGCCCAATAATATTATTAAAGGAATCTTTTTGAGGTAACAATGAGCAAAGGTTAGGTTCCCTCTTGTCTCGGATTACCACCTACGTATTTATTGTAAACACAATAAATATTTTTAAGGGTGTTACGTTGTCTCCGCGATTTGAATGCGAGATTGTATGCGACTTCTTAAAATTCAGATTCAACTCGCAGATAAGACGGTTGCTGTCATAATTTTGCACTTTCAAGATCGGTAAGTACTGGTACCTCGTCGTAGTCGTCAAATTTCTACGGTTAATGTTACTTGATACTTTTTATTTCCAGTACTTGTGGTATCAAAATATTTCTCACCATTTGAAACTGCTCTACCTTAAATGTGTTTTTTAAGTAACCGGCTATTCCGATCAAATAAACACAAGAAAAGAAATTAAATGAAAAGGTTTTATTCAAAGTAGCGCAGAAACTGCGGCTTAATGAACGTTACAAATCAAACTACGTGTCCATTTCAAAATCTAGATAATTTTGGAGAAAAAATGGACAAAAAATCTCCAAACTTAGTCTTTTCGTTAATTAACAGAGTTTAAATAATTATTATAAAACATAGAACTCATGCATTGTACTGGCTTTAATTAAAGCTACCATTGTCATCTAAGTAATCCTTTATGTTATAGTAGCCCTTTTGGCACAAAGTGTAGATACTTCACACATTTTTATAACCGCATTTCAGGCAAGCTTAATATATCTTCAGGGATTTTATTATAGAAGCGTATACAATGCCCCATGACGGATGTAATAACCTTGTAGGCAGTTTCATGTATGTTTTCAATTTGATTAAAATTATTAATTTCACGCTGTTCCTTTCTTTTAAAATACTATGTTACTTAAGAAGAGTTATTAGTTTTTGGCCATTCTTTCGATTGGCATCATAAAAGTAGGGGTGTTTTTTTTTTAAATTTAATTCGGTTCGATTCCCAGACAAGGCAAGTAATTTTTTGAAAGTCTTTTAATGCAGAATTACTAACTTTTAAAAATAACATAAAGTCTTCTTTCAGCGAAATAACCTAACTACGATATTTAAGGTACTTTCCCTTCATGGCCCATAACTTTGGGACGCCCTGTATATACATTATGCAGACACTCGCCTGAAGTCCCAAAATCTGTAAGAGAAGGGCACAAACCAGAACTTACAGCAATCTAGATAAACTCCTTTGCTTCAACAGTTTTTTTGTCTAAGTATGTTCGCCTGTGACGTGACGTAAAGGGCCCTTTCATCAACATATACTCAATGAAATTTAATGTGGGATAGATATCAATTAACCTTATAAGGGTTGGCCCTTACTATATACCGAATAATATAGACACCAAACACTAAGGCACTCGCGAAAACTCTAGATACTTAGTACCGATACATTTAACGTGATAAGGCAAAAACCTTAAGGCATTAAGCATTATGTTTACCGAATAAACAATCACGGTTAAAGCAGTTCAACGTGTATATTTATGTATATTTTCTTATATCTATCGTTAAAAAACAATGTAGATACCAATGTCAGACTATGTTGCAGTTAATATATCGCTACCAACAATAGTCCTAATAAAATTAACCCACGGTCCATCGCACTCGTTGACTGCTTACAATAGATACTCGTGTTAACTAAGCATTAAGGCTTAGCGGCGGTTAAGTGGATTAGAGACCATGTGGGGACAGCCCCCGAGATCGCTTTTGTGCGGTTTTTTCGGTATGTGATTCGGTAATAAAACATTTGGTTCGATTATGTAGAGATAACGCAAGAAGTTCCTTTGCATGAGTAAATTAAATCGTTTCATTTTGAATCTCATAGTACTATTATTTAGTTAAGTTATGGAATCCAGGACTTCCTTGCTTCAAACTTCTTTCACTGGTGTTTACCAAATTCTTTATTTAAAAGACGGCGGATAATCACTAACTTTTACCGGTAGTCCTTGTAAGCAAAAAGAAAAATGCCTCACAATCAGTGAGATTCGATTAGGATTACCTATAGAACAAAACATCCCCAGTGAAGCCATTGTTGCCGGTAAAATGTCGTCGCGGCTGACAATGGCGCTACCGCTACCTAAAACGTATATAGGGAGACCACTCAGCCACTCGAGTCTGGTCCCAACGCACCCTCGAATCAAGGAAGCACTCCGCTGGTCAATGGAGTGCTCACGAATGAAAACATAAAGCATTCTGTCCGCGGACAAAAGCCCACTGAGCCTATTGTCAGTTGTCACCCGATTTTATTTTGCCAATACGTAAATAGTGCATAAATATTTGAACAGCTTAACCCTTGGGAGCGACGGTAATGCGAGGTGTTTTTTTGTTTAAAAGTTTTAGATGTTGTTTTGGTCGGACTTCCGGTGCTACTGTTTAAGTTATAGTTTAGTAACTACGATTTCAAACCTCCTTCACGAAATCAGTTCACCAGGTCCGTCTGGTGAGATTTCTAAAAAAATCAGCGATCCGCAAGCGATTTACGCGAATTCATTCGAATTCACGAAAATCATAAATGAAAGATGCACAAGTTGATGTCCTAAATCATAATAAGATAAACAAAATAAATAAAATGGCAACTGCGACAACTGGGTAAAAATATACTTGTTTTCTAATAAAGATTATAAAAAATTAGAAAACTTTCGTGTGTAAACATAACATTAAGAGAACCAGGTTTGTTGCAACGATTATTTATAAATCTACTAGCTCGTGCCCGCGACTTCGTTTGTCCGGATTTTTATTTCGGGTAGCTTAATATATTAGCGTGCCGTAGAAAAGATTTTGGCAGCGCACGCCAGAATAGCTCGCAGATACTTAGTAGATTTTTTCCTACTTACTTGACACTTATCGTCATATTTTTGACAATTCACACAATATCTTTATACATTGTAGCCTATGTGTTATTCTGATGTATAAGCTATATTATAGTAAAGTTTTTACGTGAAAGAGTAACAAACATCCATCCCTACTTACAAACTTTCGCGTTTATAATATTAGTAGGATTTGTTTATCAAAAATCCCATTTTTTATACAATTATGTCTGTCATAAGCTCGCCTTTGTTAGTTTTATTCTTTATTTAATTATCTGTACTATTTTAAAAACCACACGCTAACGGTGAAGGAAAAACATCGTGAGGAAACCCGCGGCTTGGTTGGCTCCGCACGTATTGACTAGTCTTTACTGTGGGCTAGCCCGACTGAGCTGTCAGGATGGTATAGGTGCTGGGCAAGCCTACACCATCTATAAAACCATGTCCCAGGCACTACAGCATCGAAGTGGTCCCTTCACCCATCTAGTGTGGGTGAAGATGCCACTGGACGCTGTATAAATCATCTCATTAACTAGATGCCAAAGGCCAATATTATTATTATTATTATTTATTTTAAAAACCTATTTAGAGGCTAAAAAATCCACCCATGCCGGGATTCGAACCCGCGACCTCTGGCTATCCGTGCCAGCGCTCTGTCCAACTGAGCTAATGGGCGACTCACCGGCATCAGTGAAATTTCGTACCTCTTTACACTATTCTCTGTATTACGTACAGGCAGCGACATCTGGCTGAAGTAGATTGCATCACTTACAGCCCCGACTTCCTACTTTGCAGTTAGGTTTTTACATCGGAATGATATCGCTGTACCCACTTGATTATACTATTTTTATTTTTAATGCACTAACCCGTGCTAAGGACAATTTTAAAAACCTATTTAGAGGCTAAAAATTCCACCCATGCCGGGATTCGAACCCGCGACCTCTGGCTATCCGTGCCAGCGCTCTATCCAACTGAGCTAATGGGCGACTCACCGGCATCAGTGAAATTTCGAACCTCTTTACACTATTATCTGTATTACGTACAGGCAGCGACATCTGGCTGAAGTAGATTGCATCACTTACAGCCCCGACTACCTACTTTGCAGTTAGGTTTTTACATCGGAATGATATCGCTTTACCCACATGATTATACTATTTTTATTTTTAATGCACTAACCCGTGCTAAGGACAATTTTAAAAACCTATTTAAGAATAAGAATAAGAATAAAAATATTTTTATTGCCACTCACAAACTAGCTTAAAATTAACATTAAACATTATGTATCATCTTATTTATTACTAGTCTAGTGAGACAAAAGGGAACGACTCAGCTAATGCTATCACGACTCGTAAGGTGCGTGCAGCGCTGATTTTCAGTCATTCCCTATTCCCAGAGTTGTTGTGCGGGAGTGTTTGTAGTTAGGACACGTCTATACTTCAACTTAACTAAAAGAAGGTAAGTAATTGCATTTCTGTTAAAATCTAAATAAATAAAAAGTAATTAATAAAAACAATCAGTCTTGAGATGAAATATATTGTGTGTATGTCAGTGAGTGAGTGAGAGAGTGTGTGTGTATCTGTGTGTGTGAATGAGTGAGTGACTGTGTATATACGTGTACACGTTACTGTGTGATTTATATACCGATATAAGTCGGACTGTATGATAAATAGAGCATTTTAGCCTTTAACATAACTAAAATAATATAGGGTAAAATTATGCAATTAACAAAAATAATCTTTCACAGGTATATCTTTCCAGTATGAGCGTTTCAAGTTTCCAGCAGCAACTTGTCTTTTTAAGAGCGCTGATTTATATTTTGTTTTGAAAATATTTTCACTGATCTTATTTCTCATAGGGGGTGGAAGGTCATTCCAGATCTTGGCTGCGCTAAACTTGAAACAGCCCCTGTATCGTGTAGATTTATGTCTAGGTAAGGTGAGCAAGTTCTGAGATGCAGAACGAAGATTTCGAGATGTCGAATCGCTAGCCCATTTAAGTTTTTCGAAAAGGTATTCTGGACGTTTGTTCCAGATTATCCTGTGTACAGTGCAGGCATACTGGAGTTCTCTTCTGGCCTTCATATTTAGAATACCTTTCTTGTTTAGATAGGGAGTTATATGTTCTCTCTTGGGTATATTCAGACTGAATCTCATACAGGCATTTTGGACTCGCTGGATAGCTTGTTCTTCGATGCTATTTAGTCTAGTCCCGTAGACAGAGCTGCAGTAATTAAAGGGGGAGAGAACTAGTAAGTCTACCAATAACAAACGAAGGTCTTCTTTTACGTATGGTCTGATTTTGTAAAGGGTTTTCAATTTAAACAAAGCGTTTCTAACTTTTTCATTAATATGTTCTTTAAACTTTTGCTCACCGTCTATTATCAGACCTAAATTACGTGCCGCTGGAACTTGCTTGAGTTCGACGTTGTCTAACATTACTTTTTGATTGCAGTCCAAAATAGATTTTATTTGAAGTTTTGTGCCTAATAGTAATACTTGAGATTTTGAAGGATTTAGTACCAAGGAATTTTTACGTGACCACTCCTGAATGCTCTTTAGGTCCTCGTTAATCTTTTTGACAGCCTCTGCTGTTTGGGATGCAGCAAATGAGTAGTACAGCTGTGCATCGTCAGCGTAAAGATGATATTTGGACGAGTGTAGATGTTTCGGTAAGTCTGCTGTAAATAATGAGAATAGGATTGGACTCAATATAGAACCTTGGGGTACTCCCCGTTCGAGCATCCCAAGTGCTGATCGAGTTTTCTCCCCATTTAGTTCATCGGTAACTACAATCTGGTTTCTACCTGTAAGGTATGTTCGAAACCATTCACAAGTGTTTGGTGAGAAACCATAGTGGTCTAATTTAGTAAGAAGTAGTTCTGGGCGCAAGCAGTCAAAAGCCCGAGAGTAGTCAAGAAGTACCAAAATACTATTCAATCCATTGTCCGAGGCTTCTGTGAGGTCATCCGTTACCTGTAAGAGTGCAGTTTCAGTACCATACCCTCTGCGGAAACCAGATTGAAACTTAGGTATAATATTTGCATTGTCGAGATAGTCTAGTATCTGATTTAAAACTACTTTTTCTATTACTTTTGACAGTACCGGTAGAATTGATATGGGGCGTAGGTCATTTAATTCTTCAACTTTATCCTTTTTATGTATGGGCTTCACTAGGGCCGTTTTCCAACAAGCTGGGACGGTATTCGTTTGAATAGATTTATTCACTATTGTTGTAATTATAGGGAGTGTAACATTCAGTGTTAATTTTATCATTTCAATGTTTATGTTGTCATATCCAGTAGCCATTTTAGTAATATTATTAATTATTTTGAAAACCTCTGTCTCTGTTGTTAATTTTATCTCAAACATGCTATGGTGAATTTTGTTTTCATTTGAAAAGAGGTTATCTATTACCACATTATTACATGGTGGAAGGGTTAAAAAGTGTTTATTGATTTTATCAGGGTCATTTAGATGATTCGGGATGTTATATTTACATGGATTATCAAATACTGAGGTGTTTTTTATGTGCTGCCACAGTAGTCTTCTCTTATTTAAGTTATTATTTATGTAATAATTAAAATACGCGGTTTTTTCTCTTTCAATTGAAGCCGTTACAAAGTTTTTGAGACTTTTATAGTAGCTCATTGAACCTTCCGACTTACTCTTTTGTGCTTGTTTTAGGGCTTCATTTCGTAGACTAATCATAAACCTAATCATATTTGTGATCCATGGTTTGGGTTTGTCTTTAACAATCTGCTTTCTTACCGGCGCGTGGGTGTCAAATAATACTGTAATGTAGTTATTAAAGGTAATTACCATGTCATCTACGCTTCCCAAACTATTTATAGAGTGCCATGGTATAGAGTTCAGATCAACTAAGAAAAGATCTAGGTTGATATTTTGAAGGAATCGTTGATATTTTATTATTTTACAGTGTTTCGGTTTTTGTATATCAAAATCAACTAGAATCATCGCGTGGTCACTCAAAGACGGGTTATGAACTACCGTTACTTTTTTACATCTAAGGGGGACATTAGTCATGACAATATCTATTGTGGTTTCTGTATGATCAGTTACCCTAGTAGGTTCACCAATAAGTTGATGTAAATTGTGTTGATGACAAAAGGATAGTAATTCTTTGGCTTGCGAAGATCCAGGCTGGGACACGTCGATATTCAGGTCACCTAGAATACAAGTGTAATCACAGCGAGCCATAGAATTTATTGAGTCACTTAGTGCATCCAGCGTATCATGAATCTTAACACTCTCGGGTCTGTACGCAGTGCCAAGGGCGAGAGTCGCACCTGGTAGTTGAACTTCTAACCATAGCTGTTCTAACGTGGATTGTGGGTGTCGCCGAGTACGTGTGGATATATGTTGCCTAATATAGAAGGCCACTCCTCCGCCCCTCTTACAGTATCTCGCTTTGTGGACAAATCTATAGCCTGGTAATACAGGCGCAAGTTTTTCTTCCCCGGCTTTCAGCCAAGTCTCATTAATAGCAAGAATATCTGGCTTATAATTTGAAACCGATACAATGAGTTCGTCTTGACCGGTATTTAAGGATCTCGCATTTAATAAACCTAGTATCAAACATTTACGCTTTGTGTCATCCATAGGAGATTATTTTACTTGAGTTAAAATGCTGCAGTGATTCCAGTATTGTGTAGGTGCCTGAGCATGTATGCGTCTTGGTAGAAAAGTCGTTCTTAATGTGTGTAAAAATAGTGTTTAGTAGTTGTGTAGTGTGAGGAGTAGTGTGCTGATAGTTTGAGATAGTGTAAGTTGTTTTATATGGTGACTGATCACTTTTCTTTAGTTCTATACTTATTATAATATTATTCTTTTTTAAAATACAAACAAATGAGTGGTTAGGATGAGCCAACAGGTATTGAACCAAAAACCCGTTCTATATCCAATTCCGAACGGATACGATGAGCAGGCGATGAGACTTCCCGTCTCACACTAATGCGACCTTCCTTGGTCCACACAAATCGCCATCGGTGGACACGACCCGCGTTGCGGGCAAGACCAAAAAGCTTCCGGTTAATCTTTGTCAGTCTTTCGTTGACGTAGATTCTAACAGGTTCGTGGGGTGGGAGACCAATATCCGAGGTGGTAACCGCTCCTCTGCGGACTCTCGCGTTTAAGATGAATTCATCTCGGAGGGCGCGGCGAGACATACGAACAACGATCGGTCGTGGGCGGGACGGCGCCTCGCCAGGGCGAGGCGCAGCTTGACGCTGGCCGACGCGGGATGCGCTTACCACGTCGCGATGGTCCAGCGTAACCCCCAGTTTGGTTGCCACAGTAGAGATAATGTGAATGCAGGATTCTCCCTCAGATTCCGGTACCCCTGTGATCTCCAGATCATTGAGTAGTTCATTCTGCTCTCTGTCATTTAGGTCTGAGCGCAGCTGCTCAACCATAACATGAAGGTTCGCCCCGCTAGTCTCTTTCTGGTTACTCGTCAGAGTAGTGAGTTCAGTTTTAAGACGCTCATTCTCTCGTTCCAGTTGAGATACCCTTTCACTCACTGCGTCTACAGCTGCGGAGAGGTCCTTGATCTGTGACCCTAGGATATTTGCGGTCTTAGTAAATTCCATCCTGAGTAGATTCAAAGATCCTTGGAGTTCGCTCGAGATGTCATCCATTTTTTTAATTATTAATGCCTCTAACTTTAAATACATTGAGTCAAACGATGTTGTTCCCTCACAGGGCTCGGATGTGTGTGATATATTGAGCTGCGAATGTGATCTCTGCGACTCGTCACAAATAGACATGTCCACATCTTTTGCGGTTTCTCGATGCTCACGGATCGGCGTGTCATCTCCATAAACGGCACGCCGTGCTCGTGCGGTAACGTTGTTGCATGGCGGACACTTCCATGATTTTTCAAGTTGGGCTTTATTTGGTATGAAGCTCGCAGTGGTCATGTTCAGGCATCTATAGTGATAATAGGTTTTGCAGCCAACACATCCAAGCTGATCTCCAAGAAGAATATTGCTCCCACAGGCTTGGCAGTTCATAATGTAAACGATCGAGATCTACAAGACGTCCGAGATGATGATTTTTTCAAACGCAGCCGTAAACAATTCTCAATACTTGAACGCTTCCCAAACCAAGATCTTGCGTGTAAAGGAGCGTAAAAGTCACACTGACAGTGAAAGTTCCGACGTTCCGATCGATGATTGGCCGGCCGGTTGTCAACTGCTTAGGAGCTGTCACTTGGGTGACGTGCCGTATTGCTTTCTCTATCTGACCAGTGACCGTTAATTTTGCTAGTGGGTTGCGAACGGAGTAATTATAGTTTTACAAATTATTGTTTACTCACGTATCCTGCTAAATACAAGGCCAAAAACTGTGACGATTTAGAAGCTGCCGATAATGCAAAGTGCTGTAGTTGATCTTAAAGAACACTAAGCGGCGATAACTATTTTATTTTAATTAATAAGTGCTGATTGAGTGCGCTTCAATGTTTACGTTAAGACGGTCCGTTCCGTTCATTTAGAGGCTAGGTCGGGGATATAGCCAGAGATAGCCAGAGGTCGCGGGTTCTAATCCCGGCATGTGTGGAATTTTTAGCCTCTAAATAGGTTTTTAAAATTGTCCTTAGCACGGGTTAGTGCATTAAAAATAAAAATAGTATATCTGTACTATGTTTCGTGAGCAAAACGGATAAATCAATTACATCCGAGACAAAATTTGTCGAAGCCCGAGTTTTGAAATTAATAAGAAATACACCTAAACTTGATCTCAGCAGCTGCAAAATGTACTCCTACAACGGAAACGTATGGTTTTGCTACCATTCCAGGAAGAACGGCCACGTGAGCTTCGAACCCCGACTGGACACCAAGCACCACCCAAAGCACACCTAATTCAATTACGATACAATTGTCGATGCAAGTTTATGCTCCAAGATTTCACGCGCCAACAATGGAGTTATTTTGCCAACAATAACTGTATTCTTGTCGCCACTACAATGGCGCCTGGCTGACCAGTCATTGCCTGTCAAACTGCGGACTTCACGTTTTAGGGTTCCGCTCTGATAATCCGTGAAAGCCACTAAAGATGTCATGTAAAGATGTCAGAGACATGTCATCACAAACGTGGAATAGACTGAGGTCATTTATACACCTAAATCAAAGTATAGCAGTTTTCAGCGGGATTCAAACTCACAACCTCGTCAAAAATGTAACCGCGACACCAACGAAGAATTCGCAGAGACCGGATTGCAACATTGTTATATGGTCAAAAGCCAAGCTTAGTCCACGAATTTACGTCACGGAACTATTAGAGAAACTTCCGCGAATAAAGTATGTACAAATCCAAATAGTATATAACTGCGAAACGAAGTGGCAGTGAGTAGTCACACCTACAGAAGAACCAATAACCGTTTAGGTGAAAAACCTGTAGGCACTTCAGTACTCGACAGGAACAGGCCTGACATCTGCCATCTCGATGTACTGTCGACAGCAGGTTCAATAGTGGTTCGATAATTAGTGGTGGCCAGTTTTCCGTTTTTCTAGGGTGACCTAATACCATCAGAACAGCTGGTAGTAATGCTTGTAGAACACCGATGGATTCCATTAATAGAATAACTTTCGACGACGTAGTTCTTTCGATCGAACTGGAAGTTAAAATCCGATCCATGCGGCCGTGTCCAAACAAACGTATAGTCAGTCGCTAAATGTGAGGGCTCACTGTGAGCTCCAGTGTTAACGTGAAAATACGTAGCCGACCTGCCTCCGCGGCGCGTGGTGACGCGCTATATTAATCGGCCGCCGAATGTCAGCGTCTACGCATAACGTAATAATATTGTCGGTTAGATGTGAATGAAAAAGTGAATATGTATGGAAATACTAAACTGCATAACGCTGAGACACTTTCGGCGGCTGAGAGTCAGTTTGGTGTCAACTTAGCCTTCATACCTACGGAACCATGATCGTTTAATACGCACTTAACCGGTTTTCAACACTTCAAAACTAACTGTTCTTCAATAATCCCCGAAAATAAATGTATTTTTCTTGTGTCAAGTTATACTATTTTTATTCTTAATGCACTAACCCGTGCTAAGGAACAAATTTAAAAACCTATTTAGAGGCTAAAAATTTCACCCATGCCGGGATTCGAACCCGCAACCTCTGGCTATCCGTACCAGCGCTCTACCAATTGAGCCAATGGGCGACTCACGGCATCAGTGAAATTTTGAACCTCTTTACAATATTCTCTATATTACGTACAGGCAGCGACATCTGACTTAAGCAAATTGCATTACTTACAGCCCCGACCACCTACTTTGCAGTTAGGTTTTAACATCGGAACGATATCACTGTACCCACATGATTATACTATTTTTATTCTTAATGCACTAACCCGTGCTAAGGAACAAATTTAAAAACCTATTTAGAGGCTAAAAATTTCACCCATGCCGGGATTCGAACCCGCAACCTCTGGCTATCCGTACCAGCGCTCTACCAATTGAGCCAATGGGCGACTCACGGCATCAGTGAAATTTTGAACCTCTTTACAATATTCTCTATATTACGTACAGGCAGCGACATCTGACTTAAGCAAATTGCATTACTTACAGCCCCGACCACGTGTGTCAAGTGTTTACAAAGTCGTCGTTGCAGATACGATCGTAATCTAGGATTAAATGTGTATTAAAGCTTTGTAAAATTTTCGAGTTTAGTCGATGGTTGATGGAAGTGCCACCTAACGAGTACAATAGAGCTTTCTACAGAAAGTTTACTCCCACACTTTGATAATGTGAAGAAATATTGGAAGCTGATAATCAGTTCATGTTACATCCGGTAAGCGTTATGAAAAGATTATTATCCGTGCCATCGTATGTAGGGTACCTACCTACAAGTTTTGAAGCGATTTTTTATCTTCGTGAGCCTCATAACTCTGAGCCAAGGAAGTTTGCCCTGAGTTTATATTAAAAGACTTTTTTAATATTTCGTACTTTGAACGTGTGCTAAGCTTTTTAAACTAAACTTAAATAATGTACTTAGGCTTAGTGTAAAAAGTTTCAAATTTGTAGTTTCCAATGTTTCCGAGTGTGTCCGATAGACATGAACTCTGAAATACCTAAATCAGTCAAAGCATGGCGATTGACAGAAAAATCAAAAATGACAGTTTACTTTTGTGTCTATTATATTTAATGTAATTTCTATACATTGCAACAATGTTATTTTACATAAAAGTACCCTTTAGCCTACGCTGCGCTTTGCGCAATATATTTTGGCTGATAGCAGGCACCATATTTATTATCTTCGATGTCTGGATTCTCAGTTTTCTGTTCGGCACAGGCATAACGATGAAATCTTTTGTAGAGAGTTATCTCACGGATTTTTCTACTTACAAAAAGATTCTCGTAATGAGCAAAAACCCATTAATTTTCCAGTCAAGCCGTAGTATCTTCTCGCATCTGCCATGTGGTACCAAAACCTGTGTATTCACAAAGTACACGCCTGAGTTAAATCCCTTGGACTACCAAGCAGTCATTTTCACCCAGTGTAAGGAGAAACCTAAAGTTAGAGATCCATCGCAGCTATATATATACATCAGTGTGTCGTCTCCCGAGCAAAAGCCAGCTTGTGATACGTGTCACGAAGGCCTTTACAACTGGACATTTACTTACCGATTAGATTCTAATATTCTATGGCGCTATTTTGTGGTGAAGAATGCATTGGGCGAAGTAGTGGGTAAGTGGATACAAACTTACACTTATATTTTCTAGGCTCTACTGCTAATGTTCATCTGTTAGCGAATCGGCCTCACTTTCGAGACGGTTCAAATCACGGCATGTACCAAAGACTTTGTATATTTGTAGTTGCAGTACCGCTCGCAAGCTGTGAAGGGAAAGTCATGTGAAGAAGAAGAAACAATTATGATAATTATATTATAGTAAAATTACTTAGCGTTTGAAATCGCCAATCCGCGTCTTGCCCCTCTCTCTGACATAAGACCTGAGCCCAGTAGTGGGACGAGTTTAAACTGCTTGGATTATCTATATCGCGAAGAATACCGTAATCATAATAATAAATCATAATCACCGAAACAAAAATTCTTACCTTTCAGCACCGAGCGAAAACGTGGTCTGGGCGCAAGACAAAGAGCCTCTGAAGCCGTCAGTTTGGTCGGTCCTGGCTGAAAAGACCAAGGCAGTGGCATGGATCGTAAATAACTGCGAGAAGTTTCAGACCGACTACCTAGCTCAGCTCCAGAAGTATCTCATCGATAACGGCATCAAAATCGACCCTTATGGGAAGTGTGCCAAGAAGGCATGTCCGGATGACGACTGCGATGAGATGTTAAAGAGAGATTATGTGTTTTACATTGCCTTTGAAGACTCGCTCTTTACTGACTTTGTTACGGAGAAGGTGCTCCGCGGTTATGATAATTACGCGGTGCCTATTGTTTTTGGCGGGGCCGATTATGATAGGTAAATAGATTATAGGCAGATTTGTTTAGTTTTAGCGCGTGTTTGTGAAGTTTCTAGAACAAAACTTTGGTCAAATCTTTAATAACATTAGGGTAGAAATAGTGAAGAAAGTGGTACATACACATCGATGAGCACCATCACAAACAGTAGAGATGTAGGTCATCGTTATCGACCCTTTTTCGTCCCCACTGCTGGGCACGGGTCTCTTCCTGCATCGCAGGAAGGTTAGGCCATACTCCACCATTTATTTTTATTTATGTAAATTATTTGTATGTATCTGTTGATAATTTTATTTATTCAAACTGTTATTGAGGCATGTATTTGGAACCTCTGTTTATGTTTTGTGTGTTTTTTTTTTGTACATCTACTTCCTTCTCTAATGTATTAGTCCAGTTCATCCGAAGGTTGTCTGGAAGAGATCACTTTTAGTGATAAGGCCGCCGTGTGTACGTTTAGGTTAAGAAATATCTGTGTAATTTCCATTTTTATATACATTATAGTGTTCTCTATCTATCTATCTATCTATCTATCTATCCACCACGGGGGCCAAGTCAGGGTTGGTGGAGGATTGTAAGACAGTGGCGGGCCTTACTGTCAGAAGTTATCAAGCCGCCCATAAGGCCTGTGACATGGCTTAACGACTGCCATTACATGACAGCCGGCACCAACGGCTTAGCGTGCCTTGCGGAGCACGGAAGCGCTCGGAAAAATGCCACTAGCGGTAGTCACGGGACGGTCACCTATCCTGCACCTGACCGCGCCTGTTATCGCTTAACTCAAGTGATTGATTCCAATCACTCGGTTCGCCTAGGCCACGAGCGCTTCAGGTCATAGCAATCATTTGTTACTCGTGGGTACAAACAACTCTGTTAAACAAACTTCACATAGAAAAATTACGGGCTCAAGCGGGATTCGAATTTACACCTGCATTACACTGTAGCAGCGCTTTTACGAATTAAATCATTCGAAGCTCGCCTCGCTCAGCGAAATGTGTCTTTCCAAGCTTATCACTAGGCTTTAACCTCCTTAATGAGGAAGACCGTCCTGAGCTTGAAAATAACCGTAGAAAACTATTGTTAATTTGCGGAAAAACAGCAGGTGGACCAGGGCAGTAAAGGAGTAGCGGCCGGGAGCCGGGTGCGGTCAGTATTAGACCAACAGCCAGATGGCTGGACGTTGTGGTCAGGTCGGCAGGAACTCCGTGGATGCGAGAGACCGCAGAGGATGACGTGATGGGGAAAGTGCCCAGCAGTGGGCAGAGGTGGGCTGATGATGATGATGATTTTGAAGGTCGGGACTTAGAAGATTAAATGGGTGTGTGTATAAGTTGAATGACATGTGACTCATGTTGAAAATCAATTAAAAACATTCCCTCTGTTCTTTTAGATTCCTGCCACCAGGGTCCTACATAAACGCCGCGCACTACCATCCAAATGACTTAGCTGATTTGATGCTCCAAATATTCACGAACCAATCGCTGCTCCACACTTATTTCCACTGGACTAACCTTTACAGCATCGAATCCACTGACAACTCCAGATACCATCCGCTGTGCTACCTGTGTGATTCCTTACATTACAACGCGATGATTAAGCCAGGAAAGGCTTTGCCGAGGAAGAACTTCAGACAGTGGCACAATGATCTGGACGGCATGAGGTGGTGCATGAAAGATTACATAAAGGAGCAATTAAACATGAAAATCTATTTGAATGACCAGACAAATGAAATTAATATATTTTAGTTCATTTACTCACTTTTCCTTTGTAAATGATTGATGAACACCGGTGAGACTAAAAAAATAATAAAGGGCGTGTGTTCCATTTCACGTGTCAGTCTTTTTAATCCTCCGAAAGATACAAAGAAAAGATATAACAATCAAATGAAAAAACAAAATGTTTTTTGAAATTAAAATATCAAATTTCATAAATCTATTTTTTGAACTTCGTTCAAGCATGATCCGGATTATGAAATCCAGTTTTGCGCAGCAAATGGAGAAAATGGCCCTTGAGCATTGAAATTTCAGATTAATTGTCTGAAATTAATCTTAAATATCCTTTGAAGGTTCCTTGGGAAAAAATTTTGGTTAAAAATATGTGAAGTGAAGCGCTCGTAGCCTAGTCGAACGGATTGGGTGACTAGAATCAATCGTTTGAGTTAAGCAACAACAGGAGCGGTCCCGCAGGATGGGTCCCGTGACTACCGCTAGTGGCATTTTTCCAAGCGCTTCCATGCTTCGCAAGGCAAGTTAAGCCGTTGGTGCCGGGTGTCATTTAATCGCAGTCGTTAAGCTATGTCAGAGGCCTTATGGGTGGCTTGATAACTTCCCGCAGTAAGGCGCACCAGTGTCTTACAATCCTCCACCAACCGTGTAGTGGTGGAGGACCATACATAACCCACCAACAGTAGACTATGTATGGCCTAATCTTCCTGCGACGCAGGAAGAGACCCGTGCCCCAGCAGTGGGGACTTACACGGGTTGATATCGATCGAAAACTACTTATTTAAAAAGTGCTGAACCTCAATATCATCTCTTTATTATAAAAGAATTAAAACCTTTGTACGATCCATGTAGGCGCGACAAACCATTATCAGCACGGGTTTCCATGACAAAAAATTCAAAAAATATGATGTACTGCGTAACTACAGAAGCATTAGGCGTGAAACTACCGAAATTTTTCTCAAAAGCTCACACGAGCCCCAGTCAAATAGAAACACGCCACACAAGAGGGGTCGTGTCGTTCAGCGACGTCGGCAATGCAAAGGGTGTTTAAATAATTACCACCGCATTTAGATACATTGGAATTGTACCCCGTTACCCCGGGGGGTACGTAGAGGTCCCGGCACTATGGACTTAGACCTCCATAGTGCCGGTTCAGTTTGGAAGGAAAAATAGAGAACATGGTAGTTGCATCAACATTTCTAGGAATCAAAATTGGCCTTTTACATCTAATTCTAGACGATAACCTCTATTCTCTGCCTACCCCTCCGAGATGCAAGCGTGAGTACAAACTCACGCTTGCATCTCGGAGGGGTAGTATAACTTATACCTTACCTACAAAGGTAAGGTATAAGTTATACTAACATGATAGCAACAACGTTATACCGTATAACGTTGTTGCTATCAACCATTTCTATGTCCACACTGCTTGGACGCGGGTTCTTCCTGCATCGCATGAAGGTTAGACAATACTCCAAGGGGAATAATTCCGGGTTGGTGGAGGATTATAAAGCAGTGGCAGACCTTACTGTCAGAAGTTATCAAGCCGGCCATAAGGCTTCTGACATGGTTTAACGAATGCCATTACCTCACAGCCGGCACCAACAGCTTAACGTAATTAAAGTTACGATCCAGCGTAGATAATTTTAGGCATACTACCGCTAAACCAAGGAGTCAAGGTTTGTAATGCTGTATTAGATAAAACACGGAAAGGCAGGAATTAAAACTCTATAGCCAGACAAGTAAATCCCTCGTACACAATATCGGTAATCTCACAGTGAAAGAAACTCATCACAAGAAAACTATTGCACCTATAGAACTTCACCTACACCCTAACAGGTTATTAATTTCATATCAAGGGCGCACAAAGGCGCTTGTACCCAACAAATACCGCGCGCACAACAAAAGGCTGAAAGTAATTAATGTTAAAGTCTACAGCTTCCCTTGAATCCTCTCGTTAGGACTCGGGGGAGCTGTAATCGGCACACACAATACGGTAGTTAGGGGCTGGGTATCGGAGGACGGTTAAACGGGAGATTATTTGGTAAATGTTGCTAAATAATAACATTAATGTGCGGGTGCGACGCGCGGCGACGTTCGATTTGGCGGGAGAGCTTGTCCTAGATAAGACAGGCGACAGCTATTGAGTTCCAGTTCAAGTTTACGTATATTGCAAAGTCGTACTTAACGTAATTGATTGTGCACTATAATCAATGTAAACGTTCCTTCGGGGTGCCTTCACAAATTAATACCCGTCCTAATTGATTGGTCTTTCTGCTTGTACCATTTTTAATTTTCAGAGTCAACAAACAGCTTTCTGTGTTTAAAGTGTTTAAAAAAAAAACTATAACATTAAAAGGCATGTTTCTGCTTATTTTTAGACCTACGTCGTACCAGAATGAGATAATATAAATCAGTGGCCTCATTACACTGACCTTCATGGCACCTGCCTTGTTTTAATAGCCATGAGATTTCAGAAAATCGATGTTGCTGGTTGACAATCGTGAAAAACTCAACCTGAATGCCATTTGGTGTGTACTAAAAAAATATATTTTATTCCTCGTATTTAATGGCAACCACTTTGGCAGCAGAAAGTAGATTTATTCTCTTTGGAAAACTTAATTTACCGACTTTCAAAAAAACAAATCTCATCTATGTAATGTAGTCTGTGCCTCATCGCATAGATGAAAAAAAAACTTTTCAGGAAAACGAAACCACAGATTAAAAAGACTCAAACGAAACCTTAAAAACTTAAATCGAAAAAGCGCGGGAAACGTTTAAATTGGGCGGGCGTATTTTTTTGTTAGAGGATTTCAAAATTGTTTTATAATAGGATTTTAAGATCAGTTCTGTATATTTGTTGTAATATATCGTAGATTAGAGTTTATTTTATAGTTTTTGTATATATTCTTCATATCTGGTAAGTTTTCATTGTTCTTTTCGTCTGGGCTCATGGAGGAGCCGCCCGATCCGGGGGGCACAGTCCCCTCGGTCGGTGTTAACATTATTATCCCAAGTATAACTAATAAATCTACTGGAATGGACACTGACGGTTCCATTAGATCTGAAAAAAGAAAAAGAACAAGGGCGCATCGCAAGGTCTGCAGACATTGCAATAAAAGAAGGAAACATGGTTCAGGTTCAGATAAAGTTAATGTATGTGGATGTGATAGCGACGACAATAAAAAAACGACTGTGTCTGAAATACCAAATCCACAAGAAGCTACGTCCCATGTGGACGCATCTTCTGTGTCGCGTCTTTCTTCAGTACCCGTGACTCTGCCCCTTCAGTCCCCTCAGGTTGGCAGGACCCAGTATGAATCGACTGATGCCTCACCATACGTAATACATCTTCAAAAACATTCAACAGAGGATTTACCTTCCCCCACTCTCCACCCAGTATCATTTGGCCACTACATGAAAAGACGTGGATTTAAAAATATTATTAATGGTAGTGTCAAACGACTAAGCCGAAGCAAACTCAGTATTTCGTTTTCGGATTTTAACGATGCTAATATGTTCCTGCTGGACCCGGATTTGACTAAAAACAATTTCAAGGCTTTCATCCCATCTTTTAATATCACAAGGATGGGAGTTGTCAGAGGAGTCCCAGCAGAGTGGACCCCTGAAGAGATACTTGATAATATTTCTGTGCCAATTGGATGCGGTAAAGTTCTGAAAATTAGAAGGTTTAATTATAAAATACACGGCCCAACCCCTACCTGGAAACCCTCACAGACTGTTGTATTAACATTTGATGGTCAGGTGTTGCCCAAAAGAGTTTTTCTCTGCTATAATGCTCTGCCTGTAGAGCTCTATTCGTACCCTACTGTACAATGTTTCAATTGTTGTCGCTTCGGCCACACTAAGGTAAAATGTAATTCCACACCAAGGTGTTACAAATGTGGTCAGAATCACTCAGGTGACTCTTGTCACATTGAGAATGATGATGCAGTGTGTTTATCCTGTAATGGAAGTCATTTCGCCACAAACAAGTTATGTCCAGAGTATGAAAGGCAGACCCGGGTAAAACTTTATATGGCACAAAATTGTGTCTCATACTCAGAAGCTATTAAGTTACATCCTCCAGTAAATAAATCGTACAGTGATGTATTATCTTCTGCGCCAACACCCAATTTCTCTGCTCGTCCCCTCCCATCACCCCCTCATAAAAAAACAATTCAAATTCATATAAAAAAACAGTGTTTCGTAAACCCTCGACCCCAAAAACCACATCAACAGGATATGATCGCGCTGTCCATAGATCACTTACATATGAATATGATCCTCCATCTCCTTCAAATGGGTGTGCCCTACAGGATAAAGTCAAGGACTCAGGGGAAAGCAATACAATCATATTAGAATTGATCTCAACTTTAATTCAAGTAATCTCAAAATCTTTTACTAACAGTAATAACAACTCAATACCGTCCAACGCTGCCTCTATTATCGAAATTGTAAATTCTTTAGCCAACAATGGCCAATTTAGGCAAGATCCTGCAGTGGAATTGCCGAAGCATAGTAAGTAAGAAATCTGACCTTATTCATTTACTTAACAAGTACAAACCCTCGATATTTACTCTTTCAGAGACATGGTTGAAGCCAGGGTTTTCTTTTAAAACCACTGGTTATGCCTGTTTTCGAGAAGACAGAGATGATGGGTATGGTGGAGTGGCCATTCTCATCAATAAGTCATTCTCATTTTCATCTTTTCCACTCCCTTCTCACAGCAATGACATTTCTATTGTTGCTGCTATTGTAAATAATATTTGTATAGTTTCTGTATATTTTTCTAGACCGTCTGTAAATATTTTAAGAGAAATTAGTAATATAATTAGTATTCTCCCAAAACCATTTTTGGTGATGGGAGACTTTAACTGTCAACACCAAGCATGGGGTAGTTCTTTTACTTCTTGTTATGGGGAACAATTACTAGACATCATTCAGTCCAATAATCTTTGTATTTTAAATAATTGTTTACCCACCCGTCACACTAAGCCTGATGAAGGAATTAGTGCTCCTGATTTGACTTTTTGCACACCAAATCTTGCATTGTCTTTAAATTGGTATCCTCTTTCCTCATCATATGGCAGTGATCACTTTCCTTTAGTTATTTCATTTCCAAATAGAAATCCTTCTGTTTCAACATTTAAGCCCCGTATTAAGCATAGGTTAAGTAATGCAGATTGGAGTTCTTTTAGGGAATGTGTGGAGCTTAAAGTGAAAGATTGTGAATCTCTATGCACCTCAGATGCTGAGATGTTTGCTAAGCTTTTGATGGAGGCTGCAGATCAAACATTTCCTCTTAAAAATGGTGCTTCTGGCAAAATCCCTTCTCCTCCTTGGTGGGATGCGGAGTGTTCAGAGGCGGTAAAAAAGAGAAAGGAAGCTGAAAAAATGTATAGTGATGAAATGACACTGGAGAATTTTGAAATTTATCTAGGAGTATCTCGAACTACTAAAAAACTTCTGAAACAGAAAAAATATGAAGGTTGGCAAAAATTTTGTACTTCTATTTCACCTAATACTCCTCCATCTGCTGTTTGGAAAAACATAAAACGGTTTAGGTCAGCCTTCAATAATTCTCACACTCCCAAAATGTCCCTCTCCCTAGCTGATGAGTTTATGGACCACCTAGCCCCTCCCTCTGTTCCAGAACAAACATCTATTTCTCCCGCTTGCCATATTGCACATAGTCGGTCTGATTTAAACTCGCCTTTCACCTTAGAGGAATTAAAAGGGATCCTCTCTCATGTTAGGGATTCTGCCCCAGGAGAAGATGGTATTCCTTATTCTTTCATTGTTAATCTTAGTGATTCTACTCTACTAACTTACCTAGAATTAATTAATTCCATTGTAGTTTCAGGTGTTATTCCTCTCTCCTGGAAATCCCAAACAATTATTCCAATTTTAAAATCCAATAAGCCTTCTGCTGACCCTTCTTCTTACAGACCCATTGCTCTATCCTCTGTTCTAATAAAAATTGCTGAATACCTTGTCAAAATTCGTCTTGAGTGGTTCATTGAGAGCAATATTCTTTTATCTCCTTCCCAGTATGGGTTTAGAAAGGGGAGAGGTACTATTGACAGTCTAAGTGTCTTTACCACTGATATCCGTCTAGCTTTCTCACATAACAATTCCGTTCTTGCAGCATTTCTTGATATCCGTGCTGCCTATGACAGTGTTCTTGTGTCTGTACTAGAACAAAAACTACATTTATTAAATGTTCCCTACATCCTTGTAAATTTTATTGTAAATATCCTTTCAGAAAGGATCATTAATGTGTATATAGATGATACTAAAATATCTAGATTAGTTTGGAGAGGTTTGCCGCAAGGCTCGGTTCTCTCTCCCATATTGTACAAAATATACACTTACGATTTAGACTCTTTCCTTGGTAGTTCTGTAGATGTGTTGCAATATGCAGATGACCTTCTTATTTATACTACAGGTCACTCAATAGACTCAATGTCTTCATCTTTGACTTCTTCCCTTTCATTACTTCAGGACTGGCTATCCACTAATGGTCTTGACCTTTCTGTTGACAAAAGTGCTGTGGTCTTGTTTTCAAGACTGAGAAAGCGACCGGACTTTTGTGTTCAGTATAATTCCACTCCTATCCCTGTAAAAACACAAGTAAAATTCTTAGGGGTTATTTTAGACAGTCATCTTTCAGGACTTCCTCACTGTGAATACATTGCAGCCAAGTGTGACCGCTTGATAAATATTGTCAGATGCCTCTCGGGGGTTTGGTGGGGTGCTCATCCTTTTTCATTGAGGTTGCTCTACAATGCTTTAATCAGAAGTGTCCTTGATTATGGAACCTTTTTGTTGGAACCTGGCAGTGCTGCTGGTTTAAAGAAATTGGATGCAGTGCAGTCCAAGGCTTTGAGAATCATCTTAGGGGCCATGAAATCTAGTCCTATTAATTGTTTACAAGCAGAGTGTGGAGAGCCACCTCTTAAGTTAAGACGTCAATACCTTTCTGATAGATTCTTGGGTCGGTGTTTGCAACTCTCTGATCACCCTTTGCATGGCAAATTACAGCGTCTTTCAGAGTTAATTGTGTCATCCAAGTATTGGTCTCACAGAGGAATCCCTTGTCTAGTTCAAAGTTTCTTGAAGTTTAACGCCATTGAAGCTCCGTGCCATAATTCTAACTTGCTTCCTATTTTTAATTGTCCATATAATTCATTAGTTCAAGTTCCTAACGTCTGTCTTGATTTCGGTATTTCAAAATATGACGTATGTCAAAATAGTGATTTCAATAACCTTTTGTATGACAGATTCCAGGGGTACCACACCATCTTTACAGACGCTTCAAAACACACTAATAGTTGCGTAGGTGTAGGTGTGTTTCATTCTCAATTTGATATTGTTCAAAAAATTAGACTTCCCCCTGAATCTTCGGTGTTCACTGGAGAATGCTTTGGACTTTTAAAGGCAGTGGAATATATACTTTTGATGGGTCTGCGAAGTACACTGGTACTGTCAGATTCCTTAAGCTCTCTCCAGGCCCTAGTAAAATTTCCATTTTTCAGTTTTAATTCGCCAATAATTTTTGATATACGTAAATTATTACTTCAATGCTCTCAGAGAGGTTTCATTGTTTGTTTCGGATGGGTCCCTTCCCATTCTGGTATAGTTGGCAATGAAAAAGCTGATAAACTTGCTAATGAGGCTGTGGAGTGTGGGGATCTATTTCCGTTTCAAAATTATTCTAGCGATCTCACCTCTCTTCCCAGGGTTTATCTCCGGGAGGCCTGGGATAAAATCTGGGAAGAGGAATGTACAAAAGGCATGCATTACCGGACAATACAACCCGTTATTTTGACAAAGCCCTGGTTTTGTCGCGTCAGTGCCAGGTTCAGTAAGAAGATAACTTCAATAATGATCCGCTTGCGTTTGGGCCATACTTCAACTCCGGCCCACCTTGCTAAGCTTGGCATTGTGCAGAGTCCTGCCTGTGCTTGTGGGGCTGAGGTGGGAGATATAAATCACTACCTATTTTCCTGTCCTGATTTGGATCATTCTTCCTTTCTTTCTTCCCTGACTTCCCTTGGTGTCTCCTTTCCTACTTGCGAATCCTGCCTTTTATATAATTTTGATGTAAATATTTATAATTGTATTGCTAAGTATTTAAGTAAAAATGATATAAAAATTTAGTGTAACATTTATTATGCCTATATCTTTATTTGTATTCCTAATGTTATTATTTCCTGAATTTAAAATTCCTTTTGTATTGCTAAGTACCTATTTAAGTAAAAACGACATAAAAATTTAGTTTAAGATTTATTGTACATATATCTTTATTTGTGATCCTAATGTTATTAGTACCTGATTTTAAAATTCCTTTTTCCAAATTCCGTGTAACCTTTCGTATTTGTTCCGTTTCCTTACCTTTAACCATAGTCCCAGTAGTCTATGATAACTTGACACTGGCGTAGGCACAAACCGTGCAGTGCCATTTACTCACAAAAAAAAAAAAAACTTAAATCTTAAGAGCCTCAAGAGTGTCTCTCAACAAGCAATGGGTAACAAACGTACTTAGTTGGGTTTTGCTTTACAAACGACATGCTGGATCGCCATAAACCTTGCCAATATAGGACACAAACAAAACATGTCCGTATGGGAATGTCTCAGAGGAGACGTCTGAGGGCGACTCTTAAGGCGGCTCCTCAAGGAACTATTCCCATACACACGTAGTTTGTTTTTTATTTACTAACGACAAGCCCGATCCAAATAAAACTTTGGTTTTATTTGGATCGGGTGGTTTCATTTAGAGGACACAAATCAAGGTTTCTTTTTATCCAATATTGAATATTTTTTTAAGTTTCACGTCGTTTTGGGGCTAAAAAGTTCTGACCTGGCGACGGCGCGGTTACGATGGCGGGGAGTCACTGGATCCGGACGGCACAAGACCGTGAAGCTTGGAAAACCATGAGACAGGCCTTTATCCTGCAGTGGGCGTCAAATGGCTGAAGGTGATAAAGTTTCACGGAATATTATTATGTCTGTAAGTACTGGGAATATCCACAATCCGCTTTCCATTGTGTAGGCTCCCCTCGCCCTCCCAGCAAGGGGCGGTTAGCCAATGAGAGCTCTCGCGACGTCATTCGCCTCGGGCCCACTGCAATGCAAACAGTATCCGGAGCAGAGGCGTACGAACCGGATAGAGTTCGGCAAATGCGAAGGTTTGAAAGAAGGATTTATTCGACAGTTTGAGTAGAGTGGTGAACTTCATAGTATCTACACAAAACGGATTTTAGAAAAAACCTTTTTCTTTTTTTTATTTTGTAAAATAAAAAACTTACTTGAGTATATGGCTGTTAATTTAAAAAATGAGTACATAGCTATTTGCCTCTTCCTCACTAATATAGACGGAAATATTGTATGAGCGGGAGGTAAATAGTGGTCCAGTGCCTGTCTTTAAATAACAGTGTTATAAAACTTAGATAATTATGTAGGTACTTACTTCTGTATTCTTTCTTTAGCTAGCGCACAAGTCCGAATTAGTATTGGTCAAAACTGTAAAACGTTTTGATTACTTGCGATGTCGCACACAAACAAAATGTAAGGCGCCATTTCATTTAAAAATATATTATAGAAGTTGTATCGAATAGTAAGAACTGCATGACTTTATTGCCAATCACTTATTCAAGTTCGTTGGTACCCAGAACTTTTAGGGGTTGCGTTGAACCCTCCGTATTGTACTTCTAGTTCCGTTTATTTATTTTACTCCGTCAATGCTCTGCACAATCGGAATCGGATGATCCTCAATAACACATAATTGAGTGCCATAATTGAGTGGCTTCTTATAGAAGCTCAACAGAGTGGAAACATCATTCTTAATCCATTGTTAGGTACGTTCATTTACATTACTGTAATCACTCGAATTGCTGCATTTGATTTGGGGCGCTCAGATTTATTTATGCAATGATTTAATTTTTTAAGGAGAAATATATGTATCTGGCTGTAGGCCAGCTAGCTATTGATAATTTGTAGTGTAGCCTACACTACAAATTATCTTTTTTTTAACAATTTTGTCCACAGATTCATCCAGACTAAACAAAATTACCTCGAATCTTAAGTCGAAAAAATTAAGAATTTTCTTTTTTCTGGCGAACCGTAATCTGGCCAGTAAAGCTTGATCCACATACGTGTCTGTGGACGGCACCAAAATAACCATACCACAAGCGGTATATTTAATGGTCCTAGTGTTCCTACTCGGTAGACTAGGTTAGATTTTCTTTTGTTTTTACTCGTTAAATTACATTATAAGTTATACGCGGCTGGATCCGGCTTACAGTTTAACTTGACAAAAATAACAATATCTTTGAGCAAGTAATTATTCTTAAACCCAATACACCGTGGTTATAGTTATTTATCTTCTGGTTGTGTTCTCTATATATCAATTCTGATACTTGGGTACAGCTTGAGCATTTTTAGGTTCACTACCACTTGTTCAATTACCTGTGTAATTGTACTTTATTACCTTTTTTGGTATAAACAAACCGTTGAGTGACAGACATCATTAAAATAGGAGAAACTATATCAGGTCGATTGCTCGTCCCAGGTGATTCATCACATTAATTCAAGAAATATCAACCCTACTACCAATTTCATGATTTGGATAGTGTTAAAAAAAATGTTTACATCCAAGCCTAAGCTGAATGATTCGAAGTATACCTAGGAACCTTTAAAAAGCGAACTTTCTCAAATGAAGCCGAAACTCAGTCAGCGATCGAAACAGCCGTAGCAACGGCGAAGCCCCCGGGACGCCAGCGAAGACCCCGCAAACGGAATAGATAATTCAATAACCCCACGCAACGGCAGCAACTAATCTGAAAATTAGCAATACGATATGAATAAATAGATTTTGGTCTCGAACAAAGCGGCCGCCGTTGAGGGAATACTTTTAGGGCGTCGCTAGATGACAGAGTCCGGAGGGAGTTTCGCAACTTATATTAGCTTCTAATGAAGGGTTTCATTGGAATGAATTCTTTTATTTGGCTTAAACAAATATACTATTTTTATTTTTAATGCACTAAACCGTGCTAAGGACAATTTTAAAAACCTATTTGGAGGCTAAAAATTCCACCCATGCCGGGATTCGAGTCCGCGACCTCTGGCTATCCGTGCTAGCGCTCTTTCCAACTGAGCTAATGGGCGACTCACCGGCATCAGTGAAATTTCGAACCTCTTTACACTATGTTATCTGTGTCTCTGTATTACGTACAGGCAGCGACATCTGGCTGAAGTAATGAATTATTAACCTCTAAATAGGTTTTTAAGCAAATATTTCTAGCTTAATTTTTTTTCAACTTTTTTTTTATCGTGAACCCGTTAAACGGTTAGGTAACTATTTCTAGCTTTTCTTTCACTACAGCCTTGAGCGCCTAAAATTAAGAAATAGCAGAGCGCCTAAAATTAATAAATAGCAATTGTACTTGTGCATGCTAGTTAGTGATAAGACGCGTTGGGTTGCGTATCTAATCGCGCCACCAACAATGGGTACAATGCTGTCATCTCAATTATATTTGAGATACATTGGCTCCGCGTGTGCACGGATACAGCAATTAGAGAAGCGATGGCGTCTAGGAAGCTCGCGCGTGCGCACAGCGTAATTGGTTCCTCCCCCTCCCGCTCCTCGCCCCGGTAGCCACCCACCCTCTAGGCCAATGACTGAGTAGAAGCGGGAAAGTAGAGAAGTTATTCACGAAAGCATTTTTGTAAACATTTTCTCTGTGTATTTTTGCGATTTGCCTCCTCAGTTAGGAGGTTCATTATTTCCGCTGAGCTTGAGTAGTAACTGTGGAACTTTTGTTCGAGGGAAACAGCCTCGTAAAGTACTCGATATTTTATCTACGCCTCGAACGCGTAGTCACTGCAAAAACTCTTAAGTTGTGGAAATTCACCCACCCAACGATGGTTTTGTGATTTTACTGACTTCGCAATATGTCCAATATTTTGTTAGCGAACAACGTGTTGTAGAAATACCTAAACCTGAAAACACTTTTTCAGTCGGTACTAAATTTCGCTTAGCTTAAATTGCGGTGAAATTATACCAATTCCAATAAGCGAAATTAACACTCACAGTTCAATTTTTAGGTACTTATGTTTCCGTAGGTTTCCGTATGTCAAAAGCAAAAAAAGGAACTCTTTTAAGATCACTTTGTTGTCCATCCGTTCGTCCGTCCGTCTGTCTGTCCGTCAAGACCCTTTAGCTCCGGAAAGCGTACAGGTATCGAGTTAAAGTTAAAAACGTATACTCACGCCTACGGTCCCTATAAGTTGTGAAAAAAATCAAACGTCTAACTCAACGCAAAAGAATTTAAGGCCGTTTAGGACAAAAAAACATATAGTTCGATACTAAAGGGAATCGAAATTCGTAACGTACTTGCCGTAGACCTAGAGTTATTATTATTATTATTAAAATTATCTATTGTCGTTTACCGTCGTATTTATGTCGTTTTATACTACAAATAAGTAGGTACTTACTTAATTTCGTTTTATACTACAAACACAGGAAAATATCTGTAATTAAATTATGTACAAAAAAATGTCTTTTAAGTTCGGGAAAAGCTTGAAAAAAACTGCGAGACTCTATTACTAAACTATTAGTAATATGTAAGTACCTACATAAAACTTTGTACGGAACCACCGGTGCGCGAGTCCGACTCGCACTTCGCTTTTTTCGTTTTTTTCATAAAAAATCACTGCGACAAGTGTCAGGTCAAGTTTGGAAGAAAAAAATATTGCTTGTTTGATTGTAGAGAGTGGTTTAATCATAGAACCTAAATAAAAATACAGTTTTCAGGTTTTTTATGTCCATCCCTCATTATAGTCGTGACGTTTTGGGCGACTTTGCAACAAAAATTTAAAGGTTCCTCAAAAAAAACAGCTCACAAAAAAACAACAAAAATAATCCCGCAACCCTTCCATTAATCGTCACTCTCGTAGGAATATTATTTGTAAAACAACATACGGCATAATATCTCTGTTATATTATAACCCAACGGGGTTACAAATAGCCCATCATCCGATAATAGCGAGATTAACGAGTTAAAACCCCTTTCACGCAAAATAAATAAGAAGGTATATTTCATTTCAATCAGAGTTTCTATGTTTATAAACAAACCGTGGTTAGAAATCGTTAAAATACGGAAGACCATATTCTATCAAGCGGTCATAATATTATCTTGAATTATTCAAGTAAGTGAATCCGGCATTATGTTAAGAATGGGTAGTGCTTACGAAAGTTTGAGTTCCAAAGTTTATATTTTTAATTTCATTTAGCTTTAATTTTTATGATTAGGTACATGAATTACTGACCTTATTCATCCCTTTACCGATACATTTTTTGACTTCCGTAGTATATTTAAAAATAATATTTTGCCAATTGCAAACTGTTGGCGGTCTTATACTTAAAGAAGTAAGTTTTCATTGTAATTGTGTGCGAAATACAGCCAGCTGATGCGCAGCTACCTATTTGTGCCACTTGCCCTGGAAACTACTGGAGTTTGGGGTGCCCAGGGAAAAGCTTTTGGGCGTCGTCTCAGGAACCGTGGCTTTGACTACCGCTCAGGGGCATTTTTGATGCAACGGATATCCGTCGATGTGCAGCGCGGTAATGCTGCCAGTGTCATGGGTACCTTTGGGTCGGATGTGTCTCGGGGCGGTTTATTTGATTGACATTTTTTTTATATATAAATTTTGTATTGTTTTTCTCTGACTTTGTGGACTAAATATTTTAAAATTATTTTTTTTTATTATTGTCTATGTTATTTTGTATGCTTAATTGTATCTAATACATAGGCTGCTACTTATGTATGCGGAATCTGGGATTCCAATAATTTTAAACGCAATGTCTGACCTCCATGGTCAAATTCGTTTTTTAAATACTGGCCGCTAATATTTTTCTCTTATATACGTTAGTGTTTTGTTTTTGTTGGGTTTAAAATGTCATATCGCTGAAAAAATGGAACTCACTCGTGAAAATATTCGTGCTATGATTTATTACGATTTTCGACGTGGTTTAACGCAACAACAGTGCGTAGATCAATTAACTTCGACTTTTGGTGGTGAAGCTCCATCAAAAACGACTGTGTATCACTGGTTTAGTGAGTTTAATCGCGGGCGCAGTAAGCTCACGGACGAAGTTAAAGAAGGTCGCCCGAAATCGGTGGTTGTGCCACAAAATATTGAAGCTGTGCGAAAACTAATAATGCAAGACCGCCATGTTACGTATCGCGAGATAGAGGCTATTCTGGGCATATGTATGACGAGCATTCATAGGATATTACATGAACATTTGTCAGTAAAAAAAATTTGTTCGCGTTGGATCCCGCAGAACTTAACTCAGGATCAAAAAGATGCTCGCGTCGAATGGTGCAAGAAAACCTTAAAAAAATTCAACGGAGGCGACTCAAAATCTGTTTATAATATCTACACAGGTGACGAATTCTGGATCTACGCGTACGATCCCGAAACTAAACAACAATCAACAGTTTGGGTGTTACAAAATGAGCCGAACCCTACGAAAGTGGCTCGTGCAAAAAGCACTGTAAAGCAAATGGTGGCCTGCTTTTTGGTATTAATGCCCATGTGGCTACAATACCACTGGAGAATCGCAGAACGGTTAATTCGGAGTGGTACACGACCATTTGTTTGCCGGAAGTATTTGAAGAAATACGCCAAACAACCAGCGACGCAGAATCATACTTCACCATGACAATGCTAGCTGTCATACATCTCAGGAAACAACTACATTTTGGATGGTCAAACAATAGAATTGATGGGTCATCCAACGTACAGCCCTGATTTGGCTCCCAATGATTTCTATTTATTCCCAAATGTAAAGAATAAATTACGTGGTCAACGATTTTCGACCCGTGAAGATGCCGTAGATGCGTTCAAACAGCACGTTTTGGAGATACCTCAATCAGAGTGGAAAAAGTGTTTTACAAATTGGTTTCATCGAATGCAAAAGTGCATCGATCATAGTGGAGAATACTTTGAAAAACAATAAAAGCATATTTAGCCTTATACATTTGTTTATTTTTTCTATTCCGCATACATAAGTAGCAGCCCTCGTAATACTTCGATAAATAAAATAAATACTACATCTCAAAATGTATGGTTGCACACCTTGATGAAGAGTATTAATTGAATGTAATCTAACCTGTTCCTCAGAAAAATTATAGATAAATAGGTCGATCAATAGATAGATAAATCGTTTAGTTTTGCTTAGAAATACATACATAAAGTACAAATCTAATCGTTTAATTTAGTTTTACTAAAACAGTTTGAAGTTTTGCACAGTCAATTAACGGTATGAGTTTCGAATTTTTTTAATCCTCTTTAGATGATGAATTTTGTAACGTCAACGGTGATCTTTCAACATCCCAGGTATACTCGTAAAACTGGCTGCATTTGATCAAACTGTATTTTCACCACGAAAGCGACCCCCAAACAAATATATTTTTAAAATATTCCTGTCACACAATCGAGGGCCGCGTTTTATTCTAACAACCACTTTCCCAGTCGGCTGTCAGTTTATATTTGCGTGGAATCAAATGTAGGCGTCCACACGTTCCGCTGTTTAGGCAATATAGCACCAGCTTGCCTTGATCCTTGGGGTTAAACTCAATGTGAATTTATATAGGTCATTGGAACTGGTCGTCAGTTTGCACAAAGTAAACTAGCTAAATGAATAGGTGTCAAGAGCGATGCGTCTGGGCAGTCCGAAGGGAGCGGCAGACGTGATGCGTAACCGGAGAGCTGCCTTATAATGGTACGTAATTCAATTGATACACCCCGACTACCCACCAGCTCTATGTGTGATAACTTCGTTTGCAACGTTTTGATATCGGATACGAGTGGTTAGACGGGTGAGGACCCTTGGAGCTAGAGAAATTTTATTTTATTGAGTAAAACTAAGGTCCTGGGTACAAAATGCAGGTGGTTACTCGCATTCACATTTTCAGTAACGGATCTGGTAAAGCAACTGAGCAGAGTGCTTCATGTGGTGTGAAATAAAGTGTTATCTTTCTTCTATATATAGATATAAATAACCTATTCACAGGCTAAAAATTCCACCCATGCCGGGACTCGGACCCGCGACCTCTGGCACGGTTAGCCAGAGGTCGCGGGTTCGAGTCCCGGCATGGGTGGATTTTTTAGCCTCTGAATAGTTTTTTTTTAATTGTTCTTAGCACGGATTAGTGCATTAAAAATAGAAAATAATAGATATAAATATCTAAGTAAATATCAAAATCAATAATTTTGCCCAATGAGCGTTGTAGTTATTAAAACTTAACGTATAACGTAGTACCGTTGGATATATCCAAAGTTTCAGAACTAACCACTACACTTAACATCAGATATAATAATGGGAAATAATATAATACCACTATTTCATTGACTAAAACATATATTTTTATTCAGGTAGGTCATAAATAGTTAGAACTAGGTAACAGGGACTTAGTGATGGTAGGAGATAACTGGGGAGGAGAACGACACTTGACCGAGGTTCTGGGTGTAGACTTTGCCTACTGGGGCGGCATAGGCAACCTTGGCCACTGGGGCGGCATGGTACACTGGGGCCGGGGCGTATGCGACCTTGGCGATGGGAGCGGCGTAGGCAACCTTGGCGACTGGAGCAGGGTGGTAGATCTGAGCCGGGGCGGAGTAGGCTACCTTGGTAATAGGGGCGGAATAGGCGATCTTGGCAACTGGTGCTTGGTAGACCTGAGCGGGGGCAGTCTGGTAGACCTGAGCGGGGGCAGTCTGGTAGACCTGAGCGGGGGCAGCGTGGTAGACGGGAGCGGGGGCGTAGGCGACCTTGGCCACAAGCTTGGCAGGAGCCTGCTGATGTCCCTCGTACCGGACGATGGCGTTGAAACCGTGCTCCTTGTCCGAGGTGTAGTCAACGATGCGGGTCAAGCCGTCAGGCTGCAGCAGCGAGTAGGATCCCTGCACGGCGTAGCCCTGGCGGCTCTCGTGCTGCTGCTTCACGTCGCCGGTGTGTGTGTCGGACACCGAGTACTGGTACTCGTAGTGCGCCGGCGCCTCCGGCTCGGCGTACGCCAGCGGCACCAGCGGCACGGCCGACGCCGCCACGGCCAGGCTCAGGACGATCAAGAACTGTCAATAGGAATTCGAGTTAAATAGGCCGTTTGTAAAATCTAACGTTAGTATTATATATTGCAAATAGGTACAGTTTGTTATGATAATAGTTATTTTGTTATATGAGTAACAGAGGCAGTGCCACTGCTAAGTTTTACTTCTTATGTTTTATACTTGTCATTTTACACTGAGAGATTAGATCACATCTTTTCAGTAGTTCAACTTATAACTTTATTTTGTATAAGTATACATTTTGATTATTGTATAGTTTTAAATATTTTATTCCATTGCACTCACTTTGGCTACCATGTTGATTTGTTTATGAACCGTGGGTCAATGTTGTCTCTGCTCCACTTCAGATCGCTTTTATACCTCGTGGCATTGCGGGGCGCAAGCATGCGTATGTTTGGCCGTCAAAGGCGTGGTTCCAAAAACTGGACCGCTCTGTGACGCAATCAGCCCTACTGCTCTGATTGGAACGCGTAACGTTAAACATCTGAGATTCAGGGCTTAAAGTATAGGACGTGTTGATGAAATGAATTAAAAGCCTAGCCATATTTGAAAGGATTAATTGGTGTAGCTTCCTAGTTTTAAAGAAGAGCAGGTATGAGCAACATTATTAATAACTGCTTAAGTAGGTAGGTGTAGAGATTAAGTAGGTTATTTTTTTAACATTAGGTGTAAAGATAAGCAACATTGGGTGCGGCACGTTACGGTATCTTTAATTCTAAACAATTTTCAAATAAATGATTTAAAAAAGAGCTAACAATTAATTTAACAACACCACGTCATACCCCTAAGATAGACGTGAAAAAAAAATAACATAGGTCAGCTGGTAGATAATGCTAAGTAGCATTAAGCTCGCCTATGTACAAAATGTTTTTGCAATAAAGAATTTTAATTTTAATAATAATAATATAAATTCGACAAATTAGGCCAGAAATGTCGAAAACTTTGAATGATACCTAATTAACCTATCATGCAATCTTGATACGATGTATTAATAAAGCATTCGGATGTCAGTGTCCGAACGAACTTGATACTTGAATAAAAATGAAGTCTCATAACATAAATGTTCTTATGAATAACACTCACGCCAGTTGTAAGTTTATTAAATTACATACAATACATATTTTCTTCTCCATAGAATGCTCAATATTAGTATGATATAAACATTATATAATTCTATACATGTTAAACTTGTGGTCATCGGAATGATTTTATTTATCAATTTGGTATGGAAAAAGTGGTTTTCAGAATATGCATTTTTGAATATAGGTATCGTAAATGAACATTAGTACTATGGTATTTTGATCTAAGCCATATTACAGTGTGTTAGCTTTTAGAATATACCTCGGCTGCTATCGGAAAACCCGATTACATTGCAATAAGGTAAGGCTCATTTTGTATTGTTATTTATAACTTTACACAACTTTTCAAAATAGTGAAGAAAAGTTTTACACAGGAAGTAGTATTACACTCGTGTACTTACAAAAACCGAAGCCTCCTCTAGAGGTCTATTCTAAAAGCTAACAGACTGTACACCCTTAATTTATGAACAAACAGTTCAGTTTGCCATACACAACAGAATACTAATAAGTTATCTGGCTTTCCTATACTATAAGGTTTAATTTGGTAATATAAAAACTAAAATACCTACGATCAAAATTCACGGTTGCACAATAGCTAACGGAAGCACTACATGTTGACTTGTACTGACGTAATAAGATATAACTTCAACTGTACGATTGTTATTGGCGTATCATAATAAGTTACAAATTAATCACGTCTCTTTGTTGCGCTACACACATCGTGTCATGGGACTTCGTAATGTTTTGAGAAAGTAATAGGTTAATTTTATTTTAGTCTGCGACGGAGCAAAGCCTCACAAGCAAGTAGATAATATTAGGTATGTTTTACCATCATCAACTGCGCCTTTGCCTTCTTGGGCGCGCAGGAAAACTACTTTTTGTTATTTAACAAGAAAAGCTTAAACAATAATATTATATTATATTGTTTATTGTGCCACTTTTTAAGACGAAGCTTTCTGCGAATTATTAATTGGACATAATTTTCTAAGTACAATTATTAAATAAATCTAGTAGAATGTTAGGTATAATATAATTAAAAACAAACGAGCAAATTATAACCTACTGCTTGGTAATATTTCATGGCTAAACGACAAATGGAAAATGGTATTATTGGCTTGTAAAGTTTGTTTTGCAGCCATTGAAGCTGTAGAAGTCGAAAAGAATAACTTGTGATCCTAAATTAAGAAACCCTGTGCTGTGGTAACCAGGAAAGGGAATCACAAACAGAAATTCACCCAAACTGAGGCCATACACACAAATGTACGGCGGCTCCTACTGGAAATCGAGCCCACGACCTCCAGGTTGGTAAGCAATCGTGATACCGCTTGACCAACGAGGCAGTCGTTAGAACAACGAACGAGGCAGTAAAGACGTGTATAGGTTTGGTAATAATATCTAATCGATAAAAGACAAATATAAGGCAAGTCATACCAACGGGGTAACGAGGATTAAGAAACTTCTGTGTAACCTTGTATACACAATGGCTACATATAATTAATAAACAAATTCCGAAATTTAATAACTATGTCCAGCAATTAACATTGACTTTTAGAAGTGCTCCATTTAGAACGAGTTTACGCCAAAAGGCGGTTTGGCTCGACGATGTCTCATTGAGACGCCAAATTAAAGACAAATATCAGTACTAAAACTAAAATTTATGGCATGCCATTTTTACCAATTGCTTCGTCGTTTTGTTAAATTGTAGGTTGTAGGTATAATAAGCGGAAAGTGTTAGACACGGGTTTTTTGTATGACTACGATTAGCTGGTGCTTTTTTAAGCTCTACATTTGAAAGCAACTTTACACCCACATTATCATCATCAGGCAAAGTTTCCGCACTGTACAATGTGCCACTGTGACGGGAAAGTGTGTAGAGTTCCATCTGTACCGGGCATTTGATTTATTTTCAGCTATTTAATCAAGATTTATATATCTAATCTGTGTAACCTCACTGGATTCATATCTAGACTTATATACAGAAACTAAATATACATAAACTGGAGCGCTCGTGGCCTAGACGAACCGAGTGATTGGAATCAATCACTTGAGTTAAGCAACAACAGGCGCGGTCAGGTACAGGAAGGGTGACCGTCCCGTGACTACCGGTAGTGGCATTTTTCCGAGCGCTTCCGTGCTTCGCAAGGCACGTTAAGCCGTTGGTGCCGGCTGTCATGTAATGGCAGTCGTTAAGCCATGTCAGAGGCCTCATGGGCGGCTTCATAACTTCTGACAGTAAGGTTCGCCACTGTCTTACAATCCTCCACCAACCCGGACTTGGCCCCCGTGGTAGAGTATGGTCTAACCTTCCTGCGATGCAGGAAGAGACCCGTGCCCCAGCAGTGGGGACATACAAGGGTTGATGTCGATATCGACATAAACTAACGTCTGTATCTCGGGTAGACAGAATATAATTATGAATTTGACACTCGGTAGACAGATGCATGAGTTTGACACTGGTCACCATCATGCCACAATTCCAAGTCCAACCTATAGGGACTTAGTCAATATCAATTCTATTTTTGTAGTTTGTTCCACCTTCAGTGTTTTGTATTTAATAGTGCATAGAACTTAATCTAGGTACGCCCCCAGCTTTGACTAGTGTCTCAATAAATGAAACAGGTTGTGCTTGTGATCACGTGTGATAATAAGTGCTCTAGATTTTTTCTAATTGCCTCAAATGATTATTGATTTTCATAATCCCTATAAAATTAAGAGGTTGTTTATAAACATAACATATGTACCTATAGTTAAATTCTATGTGTTCTTCCTCACCTTCAGATTCTTCTTCAGGCTATATTAGTCCACTTCTGTACATAGCCCTCCCCTAATGAGCACCAAAGCGCCCTGTCTACAGCTTGCCGCATCCAGCATCTGCCGGCAGTTTTTCGCAGATCGTCATCACACCTGGTCGGAAGGCGTCCTACACTAATGTGTTCGATTTAAGGACAACTCACTATACAACTTTAAAAGTACCGTGTTGATAGCTTTCGTAATCGGGTAAAAAGGTCGTTTCTAGAATGCCCGTCGCTTCAATAGTCTTCTCAATTTTGACACTAATGAAAATGTATTACTAAAATATGACTCCAGTTCATTAATTGGAGTCATATTTTTATGAGTTCGACATTCTCGACCGGTTTTTCGATCTACGCAAATAATAATATCTACCATAACACATGTATCTAAACCACCATAAAAATAATGAGTAACGCCTACGAGACTACCACATTTTACCCTGTCAACATTCCATCAATCGGCTTATCAGACGTGCATGCGTGCATGTTACACATTGGCCCAAACTGGTCAAGGCCTCGGTCAACATCGTGGTCACAAACTACTTTTAATTTCTTCGACAAGACCAACCAGAAAGCCTTGGCCCACCAGTCTTTAAGCAGATCGATGGAAAGCTCCGAGGTCGGGAGGTCCATAACTTTGGTTCACAAAGCTCGGTTCGAAGAAATGTTTTACTTTTAATGACGTTATTGCAAGTGAATTACTTTCGTAACTTTAAACTGTCATTCGTGTATGTAAATTTTTATAAACCTGTCTAGAACGGGTTTTGTGGACTATAGGTTTGGTCATAAAGCAATTTGTTAGAGACAGTAGGTACGTAGGTACAGGATTTATACGGCGACACGAAATTTCGAAAATATATTCAGTAACTACTTAACTGTCACAATTGGAATGTAATGTAGGTATCTGATTGAGGTTGATTCAGGGCTGTATCAATTATTTTGCAAGCACATTACATTTTATTAACCTGCATGGAGACTAGTTTGCCTGAACTTTATTAATATTGCTTTAATTATGTTGATGAGATGAATCGACTACGATCACGAAGACTAAAAAAAGTATTGGTTCAAAAAACACAATAAAAGAGGACGGACGTTTTAAAAACCTATATACCGACCCACCGACTACCAGCCTCTAATTTCTTTCCTGTCTCTGGTTGCCTGGAAGAAGTAGCTTTTAGTAATAATGCCGCCAAAAGCACTATATTTTTATATAATTTCTGTAATTATAATGTCTGTTTACAATAAAGAATATTCTATCGATCTATATACTTTTCACCTAACTTCAACCATTCAATCATACAACAATCCCTTTAACCTTCACCAGTACAATACCGATTTCTGTCCTTGTCATCACGATACAGTAAATCACGAAACGAGGGTCAGTCATGTCATGACCGCCTAATCTCATAAGATCGATTTGCAGCATACGCTCCCATAACCAGGTCTCTGTATATTATGTTTTAAGCCATTGCGGCTACATATTTAACACAACATAAACCTATGCCTCGTGAAGCGCTCGTGGCCTAGACGAACCGAGTGATTGGAATTGGAATCAATCACTTGAGATAAGCAACAACAGGCGCGGTCAGGTACAGGATGGGTGACCGTCCCGTGACTACCGCTAGTGGCATTTTTACGAGCGCTTTCGTGCTTCGCAAGGCACGTTAAGCCGTTGGTGCCGGCTGTCATGTAATGGCAGTCGTTAAGTCACGTCAGAGGGAGCCTTATGGGCGGCTTGATAACTTCTGACAGCAAGGCCCGCCACTGTCTTACAATCCTTTACCAACCCGGACTTGGCCCCCATGGTGGAGTATGACCTAACCTTCCTGCGATACTAGGGTTGATAACGAAAGCCATGCCTCTGTCCCGGAGGGGTAGCAGAGACTAGGGTCTGAAACTTTCCACGATCATGGGATCGTATCGTATGGACGATATACTTATTTAATTACCTTGAAAATAGCAATGGTTCTTTACTAGACCAGTACTGAGGACGATAGGCAACTACTGTAAGAAAAACAGAGGGTTAAGTCTGTTTCGATGAGACCTATATTGTCTAAAATACTGAAATGTAAAGCTATTGGGCGGCTTGATAACTTCTGACAATATGGACGGACAAATAGCCCGCCAGTCTTACATCCTCCACCAACCCGGACTTGGCCTTCAAGGTAGAGTATGGCTTAACCTTCCTGGGGTGCAGAAAGAAGCTTTCTCTTCCTGTAAGAATTTAAAGATATGTAAAGTATGTAATCGAGTAGGGCACAATCGTACCTATTGACGGTGGTGGTGTAGACTCGCCTTCCTATAAGACCCGTACAGGTAACCTACTTAAGTAGGTAGTTACCTAGTTCTAGACTAGTCGTCATTTATAAAACAGTGTGACACGCAGTATACTGCTAGTGAGATTTTGTATCAACAAGGAACTCTTTTTTTAGACCAAAGGGTTTCACCAACCAGTTACAAAAAAGGTTTTACAGAATGGATTGGAGACACATACCTAATGGAGACAAATAGCTTGTTACCGTACCACAACCTGCCTCTATCCGACCTGATATATATTTTCAAACAGGTAAGTGCGACCTTCACCTCGTGTCCAGTCAATTGACTAATTAGTCCACTACCACCCATAGTTGTCTGCCGCCTGTCCCGAACTTTGTAACCCTACCTTCCTTTGGTGACCCACGTTCCTATACTACGTCTTACACATGCTAGTGACCAGTTCCGTCTTCGACTCTGTACCACACGAGTTTGTCTGCCTCAGTTTCAAAACTGTCACCGAGTTTTAAGGCAGTCTGTGACCTCCGCGTTCATATGGTTGGCAAGACAGATCGGTAGCTAGCAGCATAGTGGTTTGGTGTGTGTAAAGGCGATAATGCATGGGTATAAAAAGTGCACCGGGTCACTGTAATGTCACAGTCTAATTGAGACACTCTCACTAGCAACAATAGCAATGGCAGCTAAGGTGAGTTTAAAAAAACTTATTAAAAAAATATGAATAATTATTTTATCGACAATTATCTACAGATAATTAGTTACTAATGTAACATATTTTTAAGAAAAATTGTGAAATTAAAAGTTTAAAAAAAACCTAAATGTATACCTAGGTTTCTATAGCTTTCATTCTTACCAAAATGAAGTACATAATATCGTTATTGACTGCTATTATTAATATATGCTATTTACCTACTAAGTGTAAGCTTAGTGAAATGCAACTTTATAATATGACTAAAGTTAGATTTTACAAACGGCCTATTTAACTCGAATTCCTGTTGACAGTTCGTGATCGTCCTGAGCCTGGCCGTGGCGGCGTCGGCCGTGCCGCTGGTGCCGGTGACCAAGCTGGCGTACGCCGAGCCGGAGGCGCCGGCGCACTACGAGTACCAGTACTCGGTGTCCGACACACACACCGGCGACGTGAAGCAGCAGCACGAGAGCCGCCAGGGCTACGCCGTGCAGGGATCCTACTCGCTGCTGCAGCCTGACGGCTTGACCCGCATCGTTGACTACACCTCGGACAAGGAGCACGGTTTTAACGCCATCGTCCGGTACGAGGGACATCAGCAGGCTCCTGCCAAGCTTGTGGCCAAGGTCGCCTACGCCCCCGCCCCCGTCTACCAAGCCGCTCCCGTCGCCAAGGTCGCCTACGCCGCCCCCGCTCAGTACTACCAGGCCGCCCCCGTCACCAAGGTTGCCTACGCCGCCCCCGTCGCCAAGGTCGCCTACGCCGCCCCCGCTCACGTCTACCACACCGCCCCCGTCGCCAAGATTGCCTACGCCGCGCCCGCCGCGAAGGTCTACACTGAGAACCACTCTCAAGTGACTTTCTCGTCCCCCGTCATCTCTTACCACCACTAAGATGTTCCTAGCTAGTTGTTAGTGCAGAGGCTATTTATTGAAATTGAATTAAATTATTGTATGAACTTATATCTTGGTTTTTTAACAATCCCTTCACTGAATTCTACAAAATTACCAATAAAAAGTATTACCTACAAACCAATACAAAACGACAAGAAAAACCTATTAGAAAGTGCTGAGTTCAACTTATCAATACGTAGTACATCTTTTACATCCTTGATCGTTTATTATGAGGAAAACGTCAGGTGACGAAAAAAGTTATTCGATATATCTTTATGCCGCAAGTGGTAACTTTTGTATAATATAACTAGCTGATATTTTCTCAGCGATTTTTAAGATTTCCCCCCTTAGTAAAAGTCGTTAATAGATATTGACAAGTAAAATCCGCATGTAGGATTTTGTTACACCCACAGAAAAATTAAACTAAGTTACACCTTACATTGTCTCCACTTTTATGTCTATAAAATTATTAGGCCAAGACAGAGTCTGAAATAACACAGCAGTTCGATTCTACTTTCGCTCCGGAAACCATATTTAAATAGATACAACCAAATCCGTAACAAACCTAAAGCTCTATAACGCGGTCACAGATTGCACAAAAGGCCTCTGTAGGGTAGCGATTTTTCAATAATATTTACCTGCACAACGAGCGCAAGCAAGTCAATTCGAAATCGGCTTAATTTGCGGGAGGAATTACGCGGCGAGCCCGCCGGGAAATCAACTTTACATTCAATTTGCCGAGGCAGAATCCAAGCTCTTTTCATTTTTACCTGCCGACGACCGAGCTGTGGAAACTACCTATAGGGCATAGGTACTTACCTATTAAGCGGATGCCTAGTCGAACCGAGTGATTGGAACCAGTTACTCGAGATAAGCAACAATAGGCGCGGTTAGGTGCTGGATGGGTGACCGTCCCATGCTGCTAGTGGCATTTTTTTCGAGAGCTTCCGTGCTTCACAAGGCGCGCTAAGCCGTTAGTGCCGGCTGTCATGTAATGGCATTCGTTAAGCCATTTCAGGAGCCTTATGGGCGGCTTGATAACTTCTGACAGTAAGACCTGCCACTGTCTTACAATCCTCCACCAACCCGGACATGGGCCCTGTGGTGGAGTATGGCCTAACCTTCCTACGACGCAGGAAGAGACCCGTGCGACAGCAGCGGGGACATACAAGGGTTGATAACGATTTACTTCTTTGTGCGAAACTTTAACTATAGATAGATAGAGACACTTTATCTATAATATAAAAATGAATCGCCGAATGTGTTATAAAAATAAATAAAATAAATAAAATATTATTTATTATAAAATTTCACAATTTATAAACGGGTAAAGACCCCGTACTAGGTAAACACCTGTATTACAGAAAGTCCTGCTCTTTCGATTACCATGGTGGAAAAAAAAACAATTTCTTAAAATAGTGGATAGTATACAGTTCGATATTACCTACTTTTCAACAAAAAGTTAAAAAGAACTAAGAAATAACTATAAAACTAAAGTGTTGGTAAGCGCAAATCTCTAGAGCAGCTGAACCGATTTCGCTAATACTTTTTTTAGAATATTCCTTGAAGTACGAGGATGGTTCTTATTTAAAGAATCGACTGTTAGGCGGTAAGTTCGCTCGGTCAGCTAATTGTACATAAAAATGGAAATTACACACATATTTCTTTGTACAATATTGCGAGTAACCGGCGTGCGTGCCTGCAATGACTAGGAATGTAGATGAAGCGAAAGAGGTCAGAATCGGGGCAAGTGGTAGGCCCTATGGTCTCTGACTACCTCTCCGGGATACATAGAGCGGTGAGTTTATAAAGTTTTTCAAGTTTATAACGACCTTAAGACGCTTACTACCTTTCTGAGTAACTCGTTCAAGGATACAATAGGATTTACTACCCGTTATTCAATCGTACACCAGTGATCAGCTTCTGCTGCTGCTAGTTGAGTGAGGTAATATAGTACCACGAAACAACTTAAAGGAATTGCATATTTTTCACACAAATAGACCACTTAAGTTTCTAGACTGTTTAAAAAACAAAACACATAATTGAGAACTTTAAGTGTTTGTTGGTTGAAAGTGGTCTAATTTAGCGATACTGAGGAAACGGTTTTCAATTTTTCTTTGGTTTTGCGTGATTTCAATAACACATTGTATATAAAGCCATCAACACACGATCGCTGGTCGATATCGGACGTATCGCTGTCGTAATCACGGCGAGCCCGGCGGCTCCATTCAATGTGATGAAATCACTATGCGCCTCTATGAATTATTCAAGTGCGGTCTGAAGCCGCCAAATTGGTTCAGGCAGAAGCTTTGCCCGACAAAAAACGCGGGATGCACATCAAACTTCAAATTCTTCTGCTGGCAGGGGCCGGATAAGGATGGGTGAGGACGGAAAGGTAGTGGCGTGCCTTGATACGCTGAGTATAGGCTGGTTAATTGATACTTCAAACACGCAAAAATGTGAAGAAACAAAAGTATGCCATCCACTAGTTTGATTAGTTGACCAATAGGATGCTTCAACGGAACTCTGCTGAAAAGAGTTCGATCTCGGAAATCTCAGGGTTCAAAAATAGAGAATAAAATAACAGTACCATTAGCTTCTCAATAATACTACGTTTGCGAGAATCCTATTAAGGGATTCTCGATTCTCAGATGGTAGATTTATCTGAAGATCGATCATAATCATGAATACTATCTAATACTTTGACGGAGTGTTAGAAAATATTTATTCTGGCTATGGGCTTCTCGACCGAAGACCTTTTTTTTTGCCCATTTTACGCATCACAAGGGAAGAGTACGTACTTAACATTACAGTTTGTATAATCCTTTCTAGGTACATGTTCTTCAAACTTCTCTAGGTAATCAAAGTAAATGAAACATAGCGTTTCGTTACACTAGCAACATACAAACTTCAAGACAGAAGTGTACCGTCTGCGAATGCCTGTTTTACATTGAAACCTCCCTTTTACCCCCATAGCGCTGGCCAATGCATGGATTGCAGGTGGGGTCGATATATCGTTTCGATATATCGCAATCATTTCAGTTCAAAACTGCCCACTTGTACCCATAGATTCGTATCTTTGTCACAGGGAATCGCGTGTTGAAAGGTAACGAATGACGCACATTCGAATCGAGCGGTAAATCGAATTATGAAATATAATGCCAAAGGCAACATTCGGCGCATTAATCAAGATTTAAAGCTGGACCTACATATGCAACATATGCATAACCACAAAGACAAAGCAAAGAAAAAAAAACTAATAAAGATCTCCACTCCAAACTCCAACTTCATAAGCATAAAATAGCCTACACGGAGGCACATAACGTAAACTCACGACTTTATACCGGAGGGCTAGTAGGAGACGCACTTCTATAGATATAAATAAACGCCTATATCCCCGAGGAGTAGGCAGAGCGTTTAGATATATTCCTTATTGTACACAGAAATTACACAAACAGAAATTATATAAAAACTAGCTGACCCAACGAACTTCGTACCGCCTAACAGTCGATACTTAATTTTTTTTTCTCTCCGTAAGAACCATCCTCGTACTTCAAGCCAGCGAACTTCGTACCGCTTAACCCTCGATTCTTTATTTTTTTTTTCAATTTTTCTCCCCGTAAGAACCATCCTCGTACTTCAAGGAAGTCTAAAAAAAGAATTAGCGAAATCGGTTCAGCTGCTCTAGAGATTTGCGCTTATCAACACATTCAGCGAGTCATTTTTGTATTATAGAGATTAGATATAGCACAATTGGTGGCCTTATTACTAAAAGCTATAACCACTTGACTATTCCTAAGTAGCAGCGTTTACCACTTGCGACGTACCTAACAGGCCTCTTTCCACACCTTTACCATACCACAGCAGGTACATACATAGGTAAATTACGTAGGTTACATATAGTGATACCGTAGTACAATTTAACACCACGAATACCAAACGATAGGGCGGAGAAATGGGAAAAATTCACAAGTAAAACCACGACAAAAATTTTTAGAACCTCTAATGAAAAAGTAAACTTATTTCACTACAGGACATTCGTATATGTTTATAGACTTATCTTTCGAAACTGAAACTAATTTGTTGCCTTCCTTATTGAATTTGACTCCCCATACCTGTAAAAGATAACGTTTCCCATTTTATTTTACTCGCAAACATTAATTTATTATTAGGTTTATACTATTCATAGATTTATCAAAAAATGGCGGTTTTTATGTCGCTGGATCTTTTGATAATACGGATGTTGGCTAATATACTACAATATTAGCGAAGGGACGGATAACAGGGATACAGAATTTCAGAACAATTCTCTGCCGACCTAAGCTTATCTGCCGACCGACCTAATCTTTATACGAGTTTGTTTTATGAAACTTGATCTTAGCGAAGATCCGAAAGAAAGACGGCAGTAAAATTCGTTATCCATTATCCGTATCTTTCTTTATTAATACCCAATGTATTCATTAATATTAGAGACCAAAAGGCTGACTCGGAAAACGTTAGTTTGACTGTGTTGGAAAATACCTCAGAAAGATGGGCAAATACACGAAATGAAAGTCGAGGGCCCGAGACACGTGGAAGAAGAATATGGGTGAGACCAAGACCCACAAAAGGTTGTAGCGCTATAGAAGCTACGAAGTATGTTATTTCCTAAAATCCGCGTCATCAAAAGAACCTACGCCTTTTTCCACAATTCGAAAACCCCGCGAAATAGATACTTGTAGGATTCTTTTTCTCGAAGAATCGCTCGTGGCCCTGGCTACTCGAGTGATCTTAAAAGATCACGAAGATTAAGCAACATAGGGCGCGTTCAGTGCACGGATAGGTGACCGTCTATGACTAACGCTAGTGGCATTTTTCCGAGCGGTTCCTTCGCAAGGCACGTTAACCCTTTCGCGGACGCGCGGATGCTATAGCATACATAACAATTTATTAAAAGAACAATAGATTTTAAAAACGTCCGCGAAAGTGTTAAGCAGTTGGTGCCGTCTGCCGTCGATAGATGGCAGTCGTTAAGCCAAGGCAGAGGCCTTAGGGCGGCTTGAAAACTTCTGACAGTAAGACCAGTCACTAGTCTTGCAAGCCTCCACCAATCCGGACTTGGCCCCGTGGTAGAGTATGGCCTATACCTACCTCAAAGAGAGACCCGTGCCTCTCGATGGGGACATAATGGGTTAATGATGAAGAGTATTTTTGTCATCCTTATCTGCTAATAAATTAAGCGTAAACTCGCTTACCGCATCCGTATGTTCTTGGAACACGTGTAGTTGGCTGCCATCTAGTGCGAAGAGGCGTACAGTTTTGTCGGCGCCCGCGCATGCGACGCGCTTTCCTTCGCGACTGAACGTCGCGTCTAGGACCCAAGACGTGTGCCCAGTTATTGTGGTCTGCAGGCTGCCTGAAGATCTGGAGATGTCCTGAAGTTAGGCATTTCAAACCACCCTTCACTGGGTACATTTACAGGTACGGAACTAAAGGCCTATCCACGTTACAACCGGCGTCTGCGAGCGGCGCGATGTCTAACTAAAATAATCCTTAAGGCGCTACGGGGAGGGCGGTGGTAGCGGAGCGGTGTAGAACGCCGGCCTCTCAATCGGGAGGTCGTGGGTTCAAACCCCGGCATGTACCAATGACTTCGTTTTCAAAGTGTTATAATACATTTGTTGAATTATAGTAGCAATACCACTCGCCGACGGTGAAGGAAAACATCGTAAGGAAACCCTAGTGTCTGAGGTGTTAGCGTACCTCAGCGCTTGCTACGTACAATGGCCCAACTATGAGGCTAAGTGCGGAAATCTCAGGTCTAACTAACTAACTAACTAACTAACTAAGTAGGATGTTATTGGGCATTCTGGACCAGCTTCCATTCGTTTGAGCTCACGACGCACCGCGCCGGTTGGCGCGGCTTGTCGTTCACTCAAACTCATTACATCTGTTCCAGAATACCCAATAATATTGATTGATTCTGAATTTTACTTGCGGCAGGAAATGAAATGATGTTAGTAACACAGATAAATACTGAAGTTTAATCGTGATGATCGCATTTCAGTAATGAGGACATCACTGGTAACATATTTCTCCAAAAATGAAATTTGTTAAACAACCTACATCACTAAATCTTGAGAATATTGATGTAGGATCTGAAAAAAATACATATCGTCACGGAAAGCTTTTACCAAACACCATCCGTTGTATAGTTTGCGGACCGTCTAACTGCGGAAAAACAAACTTAGTCCTTGGGTTACTTTTACATCCTAATGGTTTACATTTCCGTAACGTGTACGTTTATTCGAAAACGTTGTATCAACCAAAATACATATTTTTAGAGAAGGTAATGAATCTCGTTCCAGGAATACGTTATTATAAATATCGCGATAACAAAGAAGTCTTAAATCCAAGCTTAGCGTCTCAAAATTCTGTCATTATTTTCGACGATGTTGCCTGTGAAAATCAAAATAACATTCGTGATTACTTTGCCATGGGTAGACATAAAAATATAGACTGTTTTTATTTGAACCAAACTTATAGCAAAGTCCCAAAACAACTGGTTCGCGACAATGCAAATCTACTCATCATATTCAAACAGGATGATATTAACTTACGTCATATTTATGATGAACATGTGAACACTGATATGCCTTGGCATCAATTTCGCGAACTTTGTTCACAAGTTTGGAAAGATACATTTAGCTATTTAGTGATTAATAAAGACTGTCAAAGAAATAACGGATGCTACAGAATGAAATTCGACACCTTTATTACTTTCGACGAGTGAGATACATAAATGCCGTTTTTTTTAAATCAGAAGCCACTTTCTTATCTTCTTTATATGCGAGTAGTTGTAAAATAAGAAAAAATGTGTGATGAAAAATCAATTAAACAACAAATAATTAAGTCTGCTGAGGCTGTTAAAAAGAAGGTTCAAAACATGAAAAATACTAAAATGGATTCTGAGTTGGCATTAGAAACTATGTTCAAACCAGTAACAGATCCACTTAAACAGCTAACGAGAACCCCGTATCAAGAACAGTTAAGTAATGAAGATGTTGATTCGCTTGAACATTTAGCACGACAGTCTACACCTACGAAGAAACGAAAATTTTCTGAAATTAGCTCTTCAAGGGAATCACTCCAAGAGGTATCGAATGCTAGTAACAGCGATGATAACATAAGTGACTCTGAACTGAATCAAAGTCTTAGAAATAACATGAGTGACATATTTTTTGAAACAAATTCGGATGGTGCTTCAACACCAAATGCAAAGTCTTTATCGTCATGGTCTTTATCATCAGAAGTATTCAAAGATGTACCTTATGGAATTAGATTGGAAAATGGAAAACCTATGATAGGATCAGCACCGCTCTCCATAACTAATGATGCATTTGAAATAGCAGGTCATTCGTATGTCAAAACTAATGGACTCAGTGAATTACTTTACAAAAAAAATCCTGATCTAAACATTATCACTGAAGATGATAAAAGGAATTATAAATTTATACTAATAAGCACAAACGCTCATCGACGTAAATATGATCCCAATCAACCAATCAATAGCAACAGAGGATTTAAGTATTTACAAATTGTAAAACCCTTATTATGTTCCGCCAATGTTTCCAAAGGAAAGGGTTTATCATTGCTTAAAAAAGTTGATAACAAAGTAGATTACATTTTTTGGAATGATCCAAACGAATTAGTTGAAACATTGAAATTATTAATAGCTTCGAAAGATGCCGGTAATACTGGCTTAGATGATGAAATTGTATCAGTTTTAACAGAACTGAAAAAACGTGGTGTGATATAAAATGAATAAATACTTATGTAATCTATATTTTATTTTATTTCTACTCTAACCTTCACACTATTTACAAGATGAATATAGATAAATTTGGACATCATGTTCATAAAAGACTGCGTGTGTCAGATCCATTAAATTTGGATCCTATAAACACAGGGCTAAGTAAAAATGAGTCAGGAGTTTACGACTTAAAACAATGTATATTGAGAGGATTACCGTTAGCTGTAGCAGCAGATGAAGCTGTTAGCAAGGAGTATGTAGAAAAAAACAATAAATTATATTGTAAAAAACAAGATTTCATTAATGAACTTAAAAGTATAAAAACTCAAATACAACTGCTACAGAAACAGTTAGATGAGAAGTGTTCAAAGGTAGAAGCGAGTAATATTATTAAAGATCATATAGTAGCACTCAGAGACTCATCGAAACCAGCATGAGCAAACAATCTGTTGTAAATGAAATCCATAAAGCAGCTAGAAGAAATTTCCCACGTCGTTCTGTTATTTTAAAAGGGATTGATGATTTATGGCAAGCCGATTTGATTGATATGCAAAACTATCAGAAGGTTAACAAAGGATTCAAATTTATTTTAGTAGTCATCGATGCTTTTTCTAAATACGCATGGATCGCTCCATTAAAGAATAAAACAAAAACTGAGGTGTCTCTAGCGTTTGATAAGGTTTTACAAGAAGGCCGATCACCTGCTAATTTACAAACCGACAAGGGTACCGAATTTCACAATGACGTTTTTCAGAAGCTTACGAACCGATGGAAAATAAATCATTATTCAACTTATTCAACAAAAAAAGCGTCTATAGTAGAAAGATTAATAAGAACTTTGAAGAGCAAGTTGTTTAAACATTTTAGCTTGTTTGGAAATTATAAGTGGATTGGAGAACCTTTATGTGATATAGTTAAGAGCTATAATAATACTATGCATCGCACTACAAAACATATGCCGTCTGAAATAAACAAGTTAAATGAATCACTCGTTGCATGTAATATAAACAAATCACAACCTTCCTAACCTGCAAAGAAAATTAAATTTCGTGTTGGAGACTTTGTCCGTATCAGCAAGCACAAAGGAGATTTTCAAAAAGGATATACACCAAACTGGTCTACCGAATTATTCACTGTTGTAAAAGTAATAAAATCTATACCCACAACATATTACATACGAGATCAACATTGTATACCAATAAAAGGTTGTTTTTACGAACACGAACTGCAAAAAACTAGCTGTCCCAATATTTATTTAGTTGAGAAGGTAATTAAAAAAAAGGGAAACAAATATCTTGTTAAATGGCTCGGCTTAGGTCAAGAGGAAAATAGTTGGATTAATAAAAGTGCTATAATAAAGCATTGAAGTATATTACTACAGATTAGTTAACTTATTTTTCATTACATCGTTAGTTATGAAAGGGAAAGGACTTCTCAATACTTTAATCAATAATTTACCAATAGAGTTACACTTACCAGGCTACAACTACTGCGGTCCAGGTACTCGATTACAAGAACGTTTGCAAAGAGGCGATAAAGGCATAAACCCTTTGGACAGCGCTTGTATGCTGCACGACATAGCTTATTCAAAGTATTCAAGTTTAGAAGATCGGCATAAGGCTGACTTAGAGCTAAGAAAGATGGCAAAGCAACGATTAAAATCAGAAGATGCTAGCAGAGGTGAAAAAGTTGCATCATGGTTGGTGAATAAAGTAATGAAAGCAAAAATTAAATCGGGTGCTGGAATTAAATCATTCAAAACTTCTATGGCTAAATTAAAATCGCATCTGAAAAAAAAGAAACCTAAAAATATTCAAGATGCTATTCAGTTTGCATACTTAGCAGCAAAAAAAATATTTCATAAGAAAAATAATATGAAGCTGCCAAGAATTATTCCCATCCCTAAAACTGGAGGAATACTTCCACTCATTCCTATTTTTGCTGGTCTATCAGCATTGGGTTCTTTAGCTGGAGGTATTGGTGGAATAGCAAAAGCAGTTAATGATTACAAGTCAGCCCAAAAAAATCTTTCTGAATCCGTGCGTCACAATAAAATGATGGAATCGATCTCCTTAGGCAAAGGTTTATACATCAAACCATACAAGACAGGTAAGGGATTGTGCGTACATTCTTCAAAAAACTAGTTAAAAGGTTACCCAGACGAGCACTGAGTAATATAGATTTAATATATTATACTCGGGACATCCCATACTTTCGAGGTGTCTATATGAGAGACACTTTACCAAGCAAATCAAATAACATCGAGTGCGCTATCCTGAATCTAGATAATTCAATAAATCCGGGAACTCACTGGGTAGCCTACATTAAGATAAATAATTACAGCGTGTACTTTGATAGTTATGGTTTAAAACCACCTGTAGAATTAATCAAGTACTTAACAAAAAACACTAACGTTTATTATAGTTATATGAACTATCAACAAAACAACACCTATAATTGCGGTCATTTATGCATAAAATTTTTAAAAACATTCTGGTTGAAACATTTATATTAAGAAATCATAAACTATTCTCACCATTATTACGATGTCATTCACGCTATCAATAACCGGTTGTAAACCAGCTTTGTCAACATTTTATTCGCCGGCTCTGCAGCTTGATGGTGAATATGAATGTGGGCTGATCTTTTTTTCGACGTTTAATTCGATTCCTAACATAGAATGCTACAACAACAAATTTCATTATGGCGACAACGAAATGATTGAAATACCCGAAGGATCATACGAGCTATTAGATATAAATGACTTTTTAAAAACAAATTTAGTAGACTGTACGTTTAATTTGATATGTAACAATAACACTTTGAGCACAAAAATAATTTGTTCAAAAGATATTCATTTTGAGAAATCCGGTTCAATCGGAAGGATATTGGGTTTTGGAAATCAGACTCTTAAAGCTAATATATTACATGAGTCTCTCTTCCCTGTAAACATTCTACCAACAACCATCGTTCGAATAGAATGTGATATCGTGAGCGGATCGTACATAAATGGGAAGCCTAGCCATATAATTTACGAATTTGCACCTAATGTACCGCCAGGGTACAGGATTATAGAAATCCCAAAAAATTTGATATATTTCCCAGTAAATCAAAATACAGTTAGCGAGATTAATATAAGGATTTTGGATGCAAATAACAACCTTATAAATCTACGACAAGAAGAACTACAGTTATATTTACACCTAAGACGAAAATGATAGATTTCATAAATAAAACATTGGTACCCGAAACCAAAGATCTCAGTACAACACATCCACCGCAACAGAAACCACCTGCTAAAAAGAAAAAACTGACTAAGGAAAATAAACAATTTCTCAGATACTTAAAAGTCATAAAATGAATATCTTAAATATCTTGGATTCTTTCGCCTACGACAACAGCATTGAAAGCTACCAAATCCATTCGTATAAGCCCTACATTAATAGTTTTAACAAAAACGATGAAATACGCATTCCCATCAATCAACAAGACTTATACGTCTTACCGTCACAGAGTACACTATACATCGAAGGTTCTATCACAGTGCACCGTCCAAATGGCGATAAAAAAGAGAGAGTGAGTAATATTGAGTTGGTGAATAATGCAGCGCTTTTTCTTTTCCAAGACATTCGATATGAACTAAATGGCGTAGAAATTGATAGGATAAAAAATGCTGGGATCACAACTACTATTAAATCATTGCTCTCGATGAATGAAAATGAATCAAAAATGTCACGGCTATGGGGGTGGGACATTGATGGAATAAAAAATACTACTGGTAATTTTTCCGCCTGTATCCCATTGAATAAAGTTTTAGGTTTCGCTGAAGATTATAATAAAATAATAATGAACTGTAAACATGAGCTGGTTCTTTTGCGTAGTAATACAAACCTTAATTCTATTAAATTAACCACTAATGAAGTGTTAGATGACATAACCATTAACAAAATTGTATGGAGAGTACCGCATATAAAAGTATCTGATCGTGAAAGAGTTAACTTGCTGAGATGTTTGGAGAAAGATAGACCTATCAGTTTAGCATTTAGGAATTGGGATCTCTATGAATACCCTCTTTTACCACAGACTACAAAACATACTTGGTCTATAAAAACCACATCTCAATTAGAGAAACCACGTTATGTGATTATTGGTTTACAAACTAATCGGAAAAGTTTAGGTATGAAAGACATGTCTCACTTTGATCATTGTTATGTACGTGATGTCAAGGTTTTTTTAAATTCAACTTACTTTCCATATGAAAGTCTCAATATTAAGTTTACTGAAGAAAGGTATATGATATTATATGAGCAGTACGCTAGATTCCAACAGTCTTACTATGGACGTCGGTGTGAGCCGTTGTTAAATCTGAAGGATTTCAAAGATAAAGCACCATTATTTGTAATAGATTGCTGCAGGCAAAATGAGACCCTGAAGACAGGTCCCATTGATGTTAGAGTAGAAATAGAGAGTGATTTAGAAATACCAGATCAAACTTCTGCTTACTGCCTCATACTAAACGATTGTGTAATCGAATATAAACCACTTTCTAACATCGTTAAAAAAATAACATGAATTCTGAACATATTTTTGTAGATTTACAAGGATTTAGAGATTATAAAAATAATTTTATTATTAAAGAGTTTGCTCTCGCTACTAAAGAATTTACTATGGTCTACTTGGTAAAACCTCCTTATCCATTTTCTACTTTATCAGATAGCGAAAAAAAGCAAGTTGTTTGGTTGGAAAAGAATAGAGGAATTTATTGGCGTGAAGGTTTTATTGACTACCGCGAATTTCATAGGTTAATTTATAGTTTATTGAGGAATAAGAAAATTTTTGTAAAAGGTTTAGAAAAAATCATGTGGGTAAATAAACTTTGTGGTGATTGTTGTGTTATTAATATCGAGGAAAATCAATGTCCTAATATAAAATACCTGCATGATAAATATAGTGTATGCAATTTTACGTGTTTTTCTCACCACAAACAATGTGCGTTGAAAAATGTACTATGTGTCAAGAAATGGTTTTATGAAAATAATGTTATAGAATTTATTTAGAATAAGCAAGTATTTATGTAACTTTTTTATTGAAAGTAAGAAATAAATGTAAATGTATTTAAAAAAGAAAACATGTTTTATTTAATTAATTTTTAATTTAAAACGAAATTAATAACTATTGCACATATTTTTAGAAATGTTCTTAACTACGTTTTCCACCATGTCCATTATTTCGTCTACAGGATCTATCACAACATATTGGGCACTTAACACCGCACTTTCACTGTTTGTGTCCTTACACTCATTTAAGTCGAATACTTCTATTTTTATCAACCGATTTCCTCTTCTTGCCGCCTTGCTAACCACATATGATGTAGACGTGGAGTCCTTTGCAACCCGTTTCCTTGAAGTCTTACTTTTCCGCTTCCCCACGTCTGATGGAGCCGGGTTTCGTATTTCTTCGACATCACTATCGAACCCACTCAAAATATTTTGCGCGTAGTAGTAAGGGTCAGTCGGATCAGTCTCGCCTAAAATCTGAAAAAAACAAAAAAAAAAAATTATTAAAAATATTCAAACCTATTTCAAACTGTGTAATATAAATTGGATGGAAAAAAATAATGCTTACCGAAATCGACATGTTTTCACGTCTGCTGATCTTCTAGTTGGCTCGAACGATGCAGTAACAATAAATTACTGAACCACCAAATATAAAATGGATTTGTAGATGAGTGTAACTTACCTATTCATACGTTTCGATCGCTCTAGAAAATTAATCCTGTCTCTTTTAATACATATAAGAGTGAGCGAGCTCGAATTCGTAGTCAGCATTATCAATATCGAATGTGTTTGAATCAAGTATGTCATTGCTGACTAAGTAAATAGTAGTCATTGAACCCTTGCGCGCTATGCAACATCGATGCGCCTCCCTTGCTGTTTGCAACATCGCTAACACCTTGACTTGACCTACTTTTGACTGTCTCGTCGGTCTAGTGATGATAGCGTTTGATTACTATTGCAGAGGTCGTGGGCTCGATTCCCACAGGGAGCTGTCATACTTTCAGTAGACACGAAATCAAAACTTCATTGAATATAGTTTAGCTCTCCTCATCCCACCGCGCTCAAGACTATGTCTATAGCAAAAATTTCTGAGATATGTAGGAACTAACAATACTTACATATTCTTTTGTTTTTGTAACATTAGGTAACAATGTTAGGTCATGGAAATAAAAGAAGCTGGTAGTATAACCCAATTTATTCACCCAAAACTATACTTATTAGCTTATAGTACATAACACTTTTATAACTAAGTACCTATCTATTTTAATTCATTACATTATTAGTTCACTTAAATAAATACGCTATTCTTAACATACCTAAAGAGCTTTAGCTTTAACTTGAAGAGCATAAGAACGAAAACATAATATTAAGCTTATTCCACACTAGCTCTATCGCGGCGGTTACCGCAGCCGCAATCCATACACATAGCATCTAAGACTGAAACAGATCTATGAAATACATCATATCACGATATTTTGATTACATATTTTTAAATTTTATCCCATGGTCAATTTTACTATCTTATTTTCATAATATTGAGGTATGGCCCCACGCTTTAGTTGAGATTTGATCCCGATGAATCAAACGTTTATCATCATTTCTCGATAGAGCTATTTTGTTGACACTTTGCGTAAATATTTCATGTTTTATCGATTTAAACAAGATATTTCTCTTGCGCAGCACATTACCTTCAAACAAGGTCTGCTCATAATTACTAAAGTTAAGACCGCGAATAACGCTCATTTTTACTCCTTTGGCCTTTTTGACAGTTTTTTCTAAAGTTTTGAAACAGTACAGTTTTGATCGTAATCCTACAAATTCTGTAATAATTTCACCACCCATTTCATCCTTAAATAGCCCAGGAATCTTTTTGTTTTTTAATGGAATTTGATGTATATTATTACTATCGTAATTACTCGTATCAAAGTAAGGTAGTAAACGGTATTTCAAATCTAGGAAGAAGTCCTCTGTGGACAAATGATAGATGAAGCTATCCGTATCAGTATAGCACATCTCAACATATTTCCCATACATAGGTTTAATAATTGAATAATGAAAGTCATACATGTGGCTTTTGGATAACTCAAGAACAGTAAACCCAATGTAGATAGGTTTATCTAAAACCACACGTTCTGGTTTCATTTGGATGGCAACCAAATTTTCGGAAAAAACTGAAGCACTGTGAAAGTTTGGACGGGCTATCAATTTTCCTGCCGATGTGCATTTTTTCGTTTTGTTTTGACTATCGCTCCATTGATTTACCAAATAGACGTTTACTCTGTGTTCAGTATTTTCTATAGTCTTTCCAAATATGCTGTTGTTCAAGAGTTTGAAAAAGTCTTGTTCGAAAGTTGATTGGGCTTGTTGCCTCAGTTTTGTATTAAGTTCAATGTATTGTTTGAGATAAGGACTTTGACGAAAAGTAATGACTCTATGGATTTTTCTTAGTATTAATCCATGTTTCAAGCATGTTTTAAGATGCACATAATGAATAACATATCGATATTTATCGTATAGGTTAGGGATTAATTTCGAACTCTTTCCACCGGGTGGTATGCATCGCTCAGGACAAAATGGGAAATCATTGTGATAGTCGTGTAGGTGTGTGGGATAAATAATATCCACTTCAAGAATATAACCAAAAGATGCATTATCAGGAACTGATGTGATATCAATGGTATTCACTTCAGACTGTTCCAAAAATCTGAAATCTGACAAAGGTAATACTTGAGACATGCTGAAGCCGTATAAATTGTTAGCATCAATATACGTTATGAAGGACTCGGGACGTGATGGGTCGTACTCAGACATGTATTTATTGTTTGCTTTCGCATGTCGCTTGGAACACATACATACACCACCCCGTATTCCATCCTGAATCATCCGAATAATCGCTAAGTCGCTAAGCAATTCTAATCTGACCTTAGTTTTCAAAAGCATCGCATCAAATGATAAGCTGGGTGCTGTGAGGTAGAATGCCGGGTCTAATTGATAATATCGTTTACATGTTTTGCGGAAATGTTCAAAAATATCGGCTAGTAGCAAGACATCTGTTTTAACGTATAGATCAGTGTATTCACCTAAGTTACGAATGGAGAAAGTTGACCATACTGACTTGGCATGTTCATAATCTTGATCAGAAATTTCTTCACCACTGATAGTATTATAAAAAGCAGATTTGGGTGGGAGGGAATTTTCTTCGTAGCATTTCCAATGTGACATATAGTCATATGGATAAACACCTTTGCGAGTGAGTAATTTGAGTTCAGTGTCATTTGCAAAAAATGATTTCAACAACGAGAATTCCTCCACCTTCATTGTTTTCGTGAGTTTTTCTAAACTGGTACCTAAAAATTTAAATGAATCGATAAATCGAAGTTGGATACCTTCATCTTTCGATAATGGTATATACTTCGTGAAAGAAATATAGTTTTCTTTTGTTTTAGGTATTATTCTAATCGGACCAGGCGCCTCGCCTAGTTCTTTGATAAATAAATGGCAATCGTAGCCTGACAAATTGTGGAAAACAACTGGAACAAAATTTGGTAGTTTAAATTGTAAATTACAATGCTTGTGAGCTGCCCCCCGATAGTGACCAGTGATGTGACAGTGGTCTCGAACCTTGTCAAATATTAAAAGATTATCACAAATATGACAGCGGACAGCATTTTCAAAATTTTGTGAATCATTATCCGTGAATATAATTTTAATATTAGCTTTTAAAATAGTGTGTATTTGCTTCATGTCTCGATACAACCATTCTACAAATTTTGATACACAGTCTGATCCCCGATAGCTGACGTAGCGATTATACTTGGCATCCACTGTACAAACAATATAGTAACCAAACGCTGAGGGCACATGTTGTTGTAGCAGGCTAGTGCTCGCAATGTTAGGGTCTGCTTCACACCCCAGATGACGTTGAAGCATAGTCTCAAAATCAGCATAAATGATAAAGGGTATGTTTTGTTTTCGTTCGTAATTCTTAAATTGAAGAACCGACCCTTGGTTAGGAAGAGCTGTAGCAATACCACCACATGCATGAATGACTAGTTCATTAGATGTTTTAAAAAATAACAGACATGATGAGCAAAAATGCAGTTGCTGATGGTGTTTAGATATTTGGCTTCTAACCAGACGGGGAAGGTTTTTGATCAAACAAAAGTGAGAGCCCTCATCATTCTCGAGAAATAGCAGATGAACGATATTTTTCGCAGTGGAAGACTCTGATCTGTATAGTGGACCTACAACAGTTTTTTTGCCTTGTAAGCCATACACAAAAATAGCGATATCTGGATTATTTTTTTCAAACACCGGGATGTCAGAAAAAGTTACTGGATATGATAAGCCTTGAGTGTTAAAAATATCGCGAAAATCGGGATAAGACGAGACACGATCGGGGTGGCTCTTTGAAGGGAATAGAGCAGCTGTAACACACCAAAGAAAACAATAAGGATCATCATTTTTTATATTCAAACATGCTTTTTTGTTTTTTATAAATTTTGGTAAATCTATAAACGATGACCCACTCAATGGTTGATATTTATTTACATTGATTTCCAAATGAGAGTTACTCAAAAATGTCCAACCGCTATCTCGCTCTTGAAACTCTTCAAGCTTTTTTTTCAATGTATTTATGATTTCTGAAAAAATGGAATTGAAGTTGTGGTTCATGTGTATGGTAATGTTTTTCGTGCCAAACGATTTTAGTTCTTGCAAATCGTTTTTGTACATAAGGAAAAATGAAAAAAGCTCAACATTGACTTTTATGCAAACGTGTTTTTTCAATGAAATATCAATCAGAGATTTTAATTTATTATGGATAGACTCGAAAAAGGTTTCAATTGAGTGCTGACCATCACCGTTAGCCTGTATCTTATAAGTTGCAATACGATTACGGAATGCAGAGGTCAGAACCTCAACATCTTCTGACAAATGATGAGTTGCGACTTTGCTTTTGTGGTCAGTGCTGCGCATATGACCCACCCAACTTTTTGGGTTGACAAGAGTTTTGCAAGTAATGCAATAAGGCATTGTAAATAAAAAGTAGTAAGATTGACCAGGAAACAGATAATTAAAATTTAGGTTTTAGACACAAAAATAAATAGGTAAGTAGCAAAATAATATGTTTATTATAAATTAAAGGAATTTTATTTTATATTTATCTTATCACTAAAAAAACTCGCCTCACTATTATCATACAGTGAATAAACTTGTTTAATAAATTTCTGTAATACGTCCCAGTGCGGTGTGTCCGTATCAGTCTGCAATTTTATTACCATCAACGCTTTTTTCCACCTCTCTTGAACGTTGGTACTTGCAGCATCGGTAGTGTTGTAGACCTTCAATTCTATATAGAATTCTCCTTCCGTCGTTGCTGTCCGACGAACGTGACCATTGGCGACCCGCGTCACTAGACTCGACCCCAGTTGGTGCTGCTCGGGAGTCGCTTTAGCGACCTTCTCTGCGTCTCGCAAAATCCCGAAAAGATCTCCCACCGTCTTTTTCTTTAAGGTGCTTGCAGACCTGTAAAAGTGAACAATATATTTTAAAACATAAGTACCTTCATAAACTTATACCTATATTCCGATTGGGTAGGCTATCTATAGGAGATACACATACATTGAACGAGTATGAAGTGGATGATAGTTTAATATGAAGGGTACATATCTACTTTTGATCTATCCCATATATGTCATTCTTAATAAGCAAATATCCCAAGTGATTCTTAATAAGCATATCTTACATGGAAAACAAAAATACTACGCGAAGCGGGTATCGAACCCACGACTAGTAAGATGCAAAGTAAACAGTCGACAGCATGTTAACCTTTACGAGTACATGCCTGCAATGTAATCAACGATTCAATGACTCAGCGGTGTGCTAGAGTCAAATGACGCGACAACGTAACAACGAATAATATAACGAGACTAATTCTATTCCAGTAAACTTTTCCCTGGATGTAAACATTTACCGTAACGATCAATGTTAAGCCGGGTCCGCTGCGCCATGTTACGCGTGTTACAAAAAATGTAACACGTTATTAAAACAAAAATGGGGAGTGGTATTAACACTTTACGTGTTACGTAACGTAACGTTATATAACAAGTACCTAACGTGTTATACCATGTCCCACTTTTATTATATTTAAGTGTTACGTTTTTTGTAACACGCGTAACATGGTGCAGCGGCCCCGGCTTTAGGCTATAGAAAATAAGGTTTAAGGGTCAAACCTATGGTTTGAATTATTAAGACGAATAAACAACTTTTAGTTATGAAACAAACAAATAAACAGTTGTTATCTCTTTCAATGTTCCAAGATTTTCATCAACAGCTTGATTACATCGAGGGAATCGTCATTTGAAACGATGTGTAAAGTGTACAATCATTTATAATAAACTATAGATGTATTGTATTCTTACCTAACTGTCTCCTCAACGTAGCTCGATGCTTTGCGTTTGGAGCTGGTTGGAGTCTTTTGCTTCTTACTCGACTGCACAGCAATAGGTACACCAGAGAATTCAAACTCGGAGTCAGACCTGAAATAATAATAACATAGTTTTATACCAGTCTTATACATTTAACCTAAACGATTTATACACCGTATTGTAATTACTATACTAGATAAATGTAGTGACTGGAACATATTTTTTAGACATAGTTCGGGACATAGTTTTCATATAGGGACTAATACGGTTTAGTCAGTGGAACACGTAAAAAAAAAAATTAGGATGTAAATAAATATACTTACTAACATTTTGATACCGATGGAGTGACTGGTAGCGAGGAAGTCGTAGATAATTACACCACACGGAGACTGTACTGAACAGCGTTATCACGTTATCGGAAGTGATGAGAATTTTAGATAAATCAGGGTGTTATAGGTTTATATCCTAAATGTGTATGTTGTTTTTTTATTACAAGTACTGTAATGAAGTAAATGCGAAAATCGCCTTTATTTATAGGTGTATGAATATAGGTGATTGTTGATAAAAGTAATACATATTACTTTTTAGTATCGAACACCCAAAATTTTTGCTTTGCCTTCAAAAGTAGGTACTTAACCAAATCATCTTGACCGGTAGCAAGGTCAAGCCTATATGTTATTCTCATAATGTCAGCACTATTTAATAGCTCAAGTTAATGTGGCTGGTTGCCATTGCAACATAATGTGACCAATATATCGATTATTGTAGGTAAGATGTTTCGCAATCAGAAGCTTGCAACGGATCCAATAACGTTAACGTAGCAAATTCGTAGGTTTCATACCTAGGTAGGAGTAAATAGTCCTAGATACACATGTTGCAATTTACTTTAGATTTTCTTGATCTTAATCAGATAATGTTCGAATTGGGTGAATATTTCACTATAGCAGAAGAAAATAAACTGTTATTTCCAGTTACCAGAAATCGGATGATGAGCTAAATAGGAAATTATAATTAATTCCTCTAGCTTATCCATAGAAAACATCGTATGATATCGATGAAATTACTATATAAATGTATTTCAGGATAAATAATACTTATCTAGGTATTCTTTATAAAGCATTTGGTAGACTCCACAATATTATGTGAAAGTCAAACATTAGGTATTAATGATACCTACAGCTAAATATTTTGATGCAACGAGTTTTTTCCGTGTGGATCTTAGACTAGAGTATAGCTAGTATAGTCAACCTTTGGTTATCTCTTATGTAGGTGATACATTAAAATATTATGACCCCTCTAAATTCTTTATTTATGGGTTATGTAAAATTTACTGTATTTATTTTACTGTATGTTACAGATAAATTTAGATAGAAAATGAACGAGAACTGATGTTAGAAAACTGTTGAAAAAATATAAAACTATCTGCATAGGTTCAGTTACGTATAATGGGATGAGAATAATATCTTCAAGTTTCAATTAAAAAAAGACAAAATGCTGTCGGTCGTATTTACAAAATCATGATTTCTTAAAATACTTTAACATCAAGTCTTAAAAAAATAATAACATGGAAAATGCTTTATTACCGGAATACCTTTAAGGAATGTTCAAAGGAACCAACTTTTATAAATAAAACTGTACTTTTTGACAACATATTTTTTCTTACACCGTGTATACTTCGTATCAAATTTATAACTCCTGCGTCAACAGCTAAAGGTTGACAATCCCTGCCAGCCACCTATCATATTCGCATTCGCGTTAACTAAAGTGACACGTTAGTAGGAAATAGATTTCCATTAATGAAAGTATACTTTTATGTGTCAGTGATATTATCATTAATTCACGATTTTACTTAAGTATACCCAAGGATTCAAGTAACTGTAGAAGTACATTTTTCCTACTGTGCAATGTTTTGTGTTTTCCGTAGTGAACGATAAACAGGAGACTTCAATCTGATCACTAACATTTTTGTGGGAAAAGTAAGGTATTCTTTGTGCCGACCATAAAATATGCCTAAAATACAAGTATTTCCTGGTTCTGCCAATCACCCAGTATTTGTGTCACATGAAAAGGATCACAAAATTTTGTTGTGTTGGAATCACCTTTTTTACAATGGGAGACGTCAATCTGACCATAAAATACAGTTAAGACGAAAATGTTTTGTGTCACTGTTGCGCAAGAAGGTTCATCACATGAAGTCAATCTGATCACAAAGTAATTTGTGGTGCTGAATCTTTCTAACAGTGGGAGCCGTCAATCTGACCACAAAATATGATTAAGTTGAAATTGTACTTTTATGTTATTGTATGAAGGGCCATCACGGGAAGTCAATCTGATAACAAAATTTGTGGTGTTGTACCTTGTTCATGTGGGAGACGTCAATCTGACTACAAAACAAACTGGGTTGAAAAAGCAAAGTTTTGTGTCACTGTTATGAAAAGTAGACACCAGTGGTGTTAAACTCATTCAGTGGGAGAAGCCAATCTGGTCACAAAACTATGACTGGGTAAATACAAGTATCACTTGGAATATTTCATGTCATTGTCTTAATGAGGAAACCTAACCGATACCGCAAATAATGTGTGCTGTTTTATCTAGTATATTACGAAACTGCACAAAACATAGCTAGTGGGTAAATACAATTCAGTTGAGCTTGGGGATCCTTTATTTAATTCAACTCAGTGACTATGCGGACCTATCTCCACCAAGATGATGGTGAGTTGCATTCACTCAAGCTTCCTAGTGTCATTCGTTTTCATTGATGGAATTTATCATAAACTGTGTAGGTTGCTCGTAAAATTATTGAAACTATAAATTAGAATCACTCGATGTTATTGGGTATTCTGGAATAGCTGTAATGAGTTTGAGAGAGCGACAAGCCGCGCCAACCGGCGCGGTGCGTCGTGAGCTCAAACGAATGGAAGCTGGTCCAGAATGCCCAATAACATCCTACTTAACTAACTAACTAACTAAGGTGCTACGGGGGTGCTAACTAGCGCCACTAATGGAATAAAAATCATAAGTGGTTTTATAATACCTTTTTCAAAGTGTTAACCATGTTGGTGACAGCTATTAGAAACTACAGTCTAGTACCCAGGATGAACAACCTAGGACTTTCTAGGCTGTATGATCTAAAAATAGTTACCACTGATATTAAGATTTTTATGTTCACTTTTTGAAAAAAAAAGTGAAATAAAACAAGTCATAATTTTTATTCCATTAGTGGCGCAATTTAGCACCCCAAATCGCCCTAATAGATCCATAATAATAATTTTCAGCACTAAAAGTACAGCTCGCGCCATCTACTGGCAAACGCTTGTACTTACACGTCCAGAATCTTCAAAGTACCATCGTTGCTTCCGGTCAGCAACAGTTTCGAGTTGGGGGAGAAGCAAACGCTTCGTATAGTCGTCTTATGCGCCTCTACAGTGTGGACGAGTTTGCCTTGCGCCACGTCGAATATGCAGACGACACCGTCGACTGATCCGCTGGCTATGTATCTATAGTCTGGGCTCTGTTAATACACAAAACAGTGGTTTATGATGCTTATGATGATGCTTATGATGACCGTAAAAAGTCACAGTAATGGTAAAAGCTTATACTTGAGGGACTGCGGCTAGGACTGCCGCTCTGGAGCCTAGCTTATGCATAGAATAACGCCGCCCGTGAAGTGGGAACCTTTGAGTTGGATGTGTCTTGGGGCGGCTTATTTGGTTAGTGTGCTTATTCTGTTTCAAGTGTTTAGTTTTAATTTTCCATTTTATATATCTTACATGATTGTTATTGCTTACAGTTACTTGAGTTAGTTAAAAGATATGTCATCAATCATCATACAAAAAAACCGGCCAAGTGCGAGTCAGACTCGCGCACCGAGGGTTCCGTACAAACCTGTATTATAGACCTGAGTATTTGGTATGAATTTCAATTTAATACCTCTACGCGTTTTTGAGGAAATGGGTAGTAAGTTTAAAATTATTAAAAAAAAATATATTATGTGATGTAACTAAAAATTTATGGTTTTCGTAATTTTTCCTTTATCTATGCTATAAGACGTTGCTTCGTACCAAATTTCAAGATTCTGAGTTCACGGGAAGCACCCTGTAGGTTTTGATTCCCTTGCAAGTGTCGAAATTTTGCGGCATAAACGGCTGTATCTTTTGATTGCGTTGGCTTAGAAGTTTGATTTTTTCACAGCTTCAAGGGACAGTAGACCTAAGTAATTGATATAAATTTCAGCTTCATACCTCCACGCGTTCCTGAGAAAAAGGGTCTTGACAGACGGACGGACGGACGGACGGACAGACGGACAACAAAGTGATCCTATAAGGGTTCCGTTTTTTCTTTTTGAGGTACGGAACCCTAAAAAGTACCAGCTGAACTGCATGAGTTTCAAAAATATTACTTACCCAAGCAACACACAGAGTAAACTTGCCCCTGGTATCCAAGACCCGATCTACCTTCCCATGTTCTACACCATAAACCACAACTTTGCCAGTATGACTGCCCGTAACAAGCTGACTGCCATCTGGTGAGAAGCAAAGCTTCCAGACGTCTGTGGCTTCAGTTTCAATTGTGTGTATGTTGATGCCTGAAGTTATATCCCAGATCATTAGGGTGGAGTCTAATGAACTGCTGGCTAGAGCTAGAAACAATATAAATCAAGATTAAACACATAAGCCCTGAGTTTCTCACACACTAACAATCTGTATTCTACTGATACCAGATGGCAGCTGGCCAAAGTGCATAGAAATAAAACAAATGACAGTCAACAGTCTGCTGTTAACTGTCATTTGTTACTCTGGTAACAAATTATTAGTGTATAAGAAACCCAAGGTTAGGACACAAAAACACTTATTTCGGTGCAAAGTTGGGACAACTGCACAACAGTAAATAGGCAAAAATACAAATGAGAATAAAATACACCAAGTGGGACCTCTCATAATAGTTACTTACAAAATTCAAACAAACCAACAGCCCCATACAAGCCAAGACACTGGCCCTAAAACAGAGATTGTCAAGATAGGTATTGGGAAAATTATTCACAAGCACTAGGGGGCAAGCCCCATGCAGGCTTACATGTGCCAACCCTAAACATGAACATCTGTCTCTGTGGCACTCGCCGTCAGCTTTGCATATTGAGCTATGATTCTGCCTCACAGTCAGTTAGACACCCTGTGCTACCTTACACTCAGGGTCATCTGCATTTGTGTTATCTATTTTATTATAGGGACTCTACTGTTCTTAAAACCGAAAAACAAAAAAAAACTAGTCTCCCCCATGTTTTGTATGAGATATTTTGTGTTTTGTATTATTTCTTTGACAATATACATACTTCATACTACTAAGTGGCATTTTAAAAGTGATGCAAGACTATCAAATACTTACTATGGCCATCGGAGCTAACTGCAATAGAGACAACACTCATGGAGTGTCCTTCCAAAGTGTGAAGCAACTCCACCCTATTGCTACCAAACAGCCAAATCTTGACCAGTCCATCTAGTCCTCCTGTCACTATGAAATCTCTTGCTGGATCCCTGAAAATTATTATTATGCTAATAATTTGGTATTTGAATGCATGGTTTATGTGTTTGATAAGTGTAGAAATCAAAATACTGCAATATCAAGGCAAGGTCTGAATCACTTAGTACCTATGTTCTTTTTATTTATGTTACTGCATAAAGTTTATTTATGCCTGACACAGGAAGATACAAAAAGAGAAGTTCGAGAGTAAGAAAGAATCAGGAAATCCACCTGTTTGATCCAACATCTTCAAGACAAATTCATTCCTATCAGCTATTTTCGCTTGAACATTTGCAAAGGATAGGGAAGGATCAGGCAATGAAGAATGGATACCTGGCGGCCAAAGACCGGTTGGCCGCCGTCTCAGCTATATGTGGAAGGACAATGCAGCCAAAGACCAGCTCGAGCTGCAGGCAGGTGACTGGCAATTCAGGTAGCGGATTAAACATGATATTTAAGTCTAATTCATTGACTGGACTGTCAAGTTTTGGCATACCAAACAGAACATAGGCTGGTAGTAATTTCAACGAGAAATAGAACATACTTCTCTGTGGGGTCAGTTTTAGCCCACCCGCAGCAGTAAATTGGGTCTTCGTGCGCATCTTCCTCTTTGAAGAGTATAGAATACTGAAAAAAATACCAAGCATTAGTGAGCTACGGTTACGTATACTGTGTTTCTTTACGAAAATATAAGTTACTATGATAACATTGATAACATAACACTTACCATAATTGAGGCGGGCCTGAGGTAGGTATTTAGATCAGTTGTACTCAGTTATAGAGATATATAACAAGAACAATTTAATTTTAACTAAGATACCACATACCTGCAATGCAAAAGTAGACTTTCGTCGGTGCACAAATTCACAAATTTGTGCTCGTTTTGTTTGTTGACATTAGAGTGCTACGCTTTACCCCTTTACCCACCTTTACCCTTTACCAGAGTTGCCACCACAGAACATTGCTACCTTGCAGAAAACTTTTTCACTAGTTTTGGTTTGATATTTCACCAGATTTACGGATATTTTTAACTAAAAATATCCCCAGAATTCACTAAATAATTTAAAATTAATTGCAAGGTAAGTAAAAAAAATCATTTTGATTGTGAAAACAATTAACACAAATAAACATGACAAAACTAAAAATCTACTTCAAATACTTCTGCTGGTATTCTCAGAATAAGGATTAGAGCCTCAGAATAAGGACTAAAGCATAGAAGGAGCGTTATAAAACGAACGCCTGACACATGTCTGTCTCGTTAGTATGAAACGTCGCCAACCACGTGTTAGACAGAGAAAAATATAGTAGTGTGATGTTTTATTATTCAAAACGTACTACCCTCAATTGTCAAGTTGGTTACCTTTGGTTACCATTATGCTACCAAATTAGAGATGTTTAGAAAATAACAACTTGTAGTATGCTGCCAAATACCTTCAATTTGGCAGTGTGTTAGACAACAGATGTTGGAGTGCGTCGTCTCCAGAAACCTTGTGTTTTTTGGGTTGTTCTAAAACAATCTGAAGTGGATTTCAGTGGATATTCGTAGTATGGAGTACACGTAATACATCGGAATGGCGTGTGTGATATTGGGATGTAAAACCCAATCGGGAGAAGAGAAAACAAAACCACCTTCATCAGCTTCCATCGGTAAGACTCAATTTTGTGTACTGTATAGTGGTTTTTTCCCTTGAATTTTAACTATGACCTACTGGAATTGCAACATAGCTTTAATATAATTTGAGAATAGTGTTTCAAAGTAATAAATCATGAGTATAATCAATTTTATCACACTAACAAGTTTGTTGTTTATTTTAGGGCGATAGGGATGGGCGTTTCCACTCCCTCAGTGAAAAAGTTATCGATATTTAGTAAAGAAGTTCTTTTTATTTCTTGTGTTTATTCCATTATATCTGTAATTAACTTTTGAAAGCTCGATTCAGTAACGTTGTATGAAGTTACCAATTTGATTGTTGATGATTATTGATTAATATTTTTCCTGTTTGAATCTATTCATTGCATTGATATATTTATAGATTCAGCATGATAAATTAAAAAACTACCAAAAGGGGTTTTGATATTATTTTTATTTACAATAATTCCACCTACTTTCATAAAATTTAGAACTTTTAATAAGATATGTTCATATATCTTATAGAAAATTAACTTGAATAGTTTTCACTGCACAATCTACGTGTAGCAATATAATAATAATGTAGGGAACAAATCGCATCACTATTGTGAAAAAATGTGTCCAGTTCTGGATTTTATATCTACGGTTTGCTGTCAAATTAATAGAGAACTTCAAGGGTGTCAATCTGTCATAAATAAAATTAACGTTTGAACTGATTATGGCGATTTTTAATTAATAATTATTTATTTCAGGTTACCCGAAGATAGCACAATGCAACAAATGTGGATAGACGGTATGGCTTCACGGTCAAATTGGTATTGAACAAAATCACATTTTGAAGGAGATGGCTTCATTTACAAGATTAGGTTAGGACTTTATTTTTTAACAAAGACTGTTATTTAACGAGCAATAATTTCATATAAACAAATTAATTTGTGTAACTTCTCTACTGATTTATAAGGATGTTTATAAATAGCCAGAATTGTAATGTTAATATTTGCATACCTCTTCCTAGTAGTACTAACATTAAATGTTTTTTTAATTTTTCCTATTATTTTATTTTACGTGTTCTTCTTGCTTTTTGTAATTCCCTGTGTAATTTAAAGGCACTGCTCTGGTTCCTGATACACAGGATACCCTTCTTCAGGAACCAGGAATTTTAAACAAAGAGAGTGTGACGCTGGTTGTGCAATAAATTATTTAATAAATTTCCGTAAAAACGTCTTCTAACTTTTGTCAAATAAAAAACAATCTATCACAATTTATTGTTATACTTCTTTTTCTATGAGCTGCGCTCTAAAATTTTGAATGCACAAAGCTCGCTATCTAGGTATGGTTAGATCGAGGAAAATTTCTTTTTTGGATGCAAATTGAACTTGTACAAATAGATAGTTTTCTGTAGTTTTTTTCAGCTAACCTGGGCTCAATGTCATGTTGTACATACATACAAACTTACATTACATACCAGATTTAGCAATTACAAGTTACAACCTTAGTAAATCAAATATATAACAATCTCACTGTGCATGAACAATCTCACTGTAAACTTTCTATACCGAATATTATCGAGTGCTGTGCAATTGAACTTACTGACCTATGACGTTTTGGTAGCTTGCGTATATAGAATTCCTAAATCCAATCAATCGGCTATGTACCTTGATTTGTTTTATGAGAAAATGACAACTATGCTACAAAAATTGTTTATTATATCTAATAAACGTACTGTTTTATGTGGAGATTTTAACATCGACACTCTAAAAAACAATCCTGAGACAAATGAGTTTAAAAACTTTCTTTTAGGATACAAACTGACACTGGCGTTATCTCTACCAACAAGGCCAGTAAGCGGCACATGTCTAGATAAGTTTGCGCTGAATATAAACTTTGCGGGGTTGGAATTGCGAGGTGCTTGATTATGGTCTTTCAGATCACACTGCGCAGCTATTACAGTATTCTGTGAAAAAGACTTGCAATATTGATTTTTGGAAAACAAAAAGAAGAGACTACAGCAGAGAAAACCTCGTGCGGTTTAGAGAGCACATCAAATGTCTGTCATTTGCTGAAACTTATGAAACCGATGACCCAAATAAAGCCTACGACAGCTTCAGGGACACTTTTCAGCTTCTTTACAATTTGTGTTTTCCCTATATCGATATAAAAATTAAGAAAAAACAAAAAAGGTTGTCTCGAGGTGTAAAAATATGCAGTAAACGCCAAAGACAACTTTTATGGCAATGGCGAGTCAATCCAACTCAAGATCGTAGAATCATATTTAATAAATACTCTAAAAAACTAAAACGTATCATAAAACTTACTCAAAGGGAACAAAACAATTACCAAATTGAACACTCAACGAATAAATAAAAACTGCCTGGAATATAATAAACAAATGCAAATCCTCATTTCCGGATGAGCCGATCTCAAAAATTAAAATAGCTAATGGGGAAATAACTGACCCCAAAAAAATCGCAGAAGCTTTTAATAATTACTTTATCGACGAAATCAAACCTACTTTGACATCATTACATATATCCAAACGAACAAAAATTAATGTACAAACTCAATCAATGTTTTTAAACCCTGCTATACCAGAAAATATTAGAAGAATAATAATGAACCTAAAAAATAAAAATAGTGTAGGGTTTGATGGAATACACACCAAAGTACTCAAATATGTCAGTGACCTAATAGCAGCACCCCTCAGCTACGTAATGAACACCTACATTACAGCAGGGATATACCCAAAAAACTTAAAGCCAGTTATCATTAAGCCACTCTTTAAAAAAGAAAACAGAGAACTTATGAAATTTTATAGACCTGTCGCTCCAGTATCTGTTGTCTCAAAAATCTTTGAAAAGTATATACATAATGCACTCGTATCCTACCTAGAAAAATTCTCTTTACTGACCGAAGAACAAAAAGGTTTTCGTAAAGGCAAAACAATAAATATGGCAGTTTATGAATTTTTAAAATATGTGACAACGAGTATGAATAAAAGAAACCCTATTTTTGCTCTGTATATGGATATGACTAAGGCATTTGACTACGTGAACCATAAGACACTGATTCAAAAGCTTGAAACCTATGGTATCAGAGGAAATATTCTAAATCTTATCGAATCATACCCAAGCGATAGGACCCAGTCTACCGAAATATCTAGAATTAACATTAAATCTAAAAGTGAATTAAAGTTCTTTTCAAACTCAAGACAAGTACAATGTGGCGTGCCTCAAGAAGTGTTTTGGGACCCCTCCTCTTTATAATTTACATTAATGACCTCCCCAAATATGTATCTAGTCCCATGACTTTATTTGCTGACGACAGTACTGTAATTATTGAATGCAATGAACTTGACGATAATAAAAACAAAATAAATGACATACTAAAAGACATAATTAGTTGGATGACTAACAATAATTTACTGGTTAATTTAGAAAAAACATATCTAATGAATTTTTATCAGCGTACATCTAAACTTGACAAATTGAATATTGAATATAATGGGACATCTATCAAACAAGTTGAGACCACTAGATTCTTAGGGTTAACCATAGATAGTAATTATGTTGGAAGCAACAAATAAAAACAATGAGTGAGAAGCTGAGCACATTTGCATTCTTGTTATTCAAATTGTCAAAAATTCTTAGCACAAAAAACTGCCTTACAGCCTACCATGGGTTTGTCGCTTCCACACTGAGATACGGAATAATTTTTTGGGGTCAACAGATAGAGACATTATTTTTAAAGCACAACAACGTTGTGTTAGAACTATTTTTGGTCTTAAAAGAACAGATAGTTGCAGACCATTGAATCACACAGACAGATTGAATCCGCAATATTCTGTTAAGGCTTCCACAGTTCGTTCTAATGACATACGCTCGCATCACAGACACAGGCTTTGCTTACAAAGATCCAGCACAGCTCTGATGAGCAAAAGCGTTTTTTGTATGGCTCCGTTGATATATAATAAAATTCCCAATGACATTAAAGACCTCAACCTAAGGCAATTTAAAAATAAATTGTTTATATTATTAATTAATAAATGCTATTACAATATTAACGATATCTTGTGTGACAAAACTATTTAATTAGTTGTAGAATCTTGTTATAAATTATTGTGTATGTTAGATGACATTTGAATTGATTACTGACAATTGTGATAAGTACTTATTATTGTCATTACTATTATTATTGCATGTTTGCATGAACATTCATACGCTCTAAAGGGCAGAACATGGAATGAACTAATGTAAGCCTTAACACCTTTTATTATTACCTATGTTCATGAATAAATGATTCTTATTCTCTTATTCTTATTCATGTTATTGAACTCTTCCTTAATAGGTTCACCGATTTTCATGAGTTTGTGTATTTGCAACATATAGGTAAGTGAGAACAAGAATTCGGAGAGCTGAGAATTTATCGTATAGTTAATAGATATGGCACACCAACGTTTGCGGCGCCAGCTAATACCATATAATATTAATATGGACTGCTATATTTACAGAATGTTTAGTTAAGGAATAAATAATATCGACGTTTTCGTGTTGAATGTCCCATTCTTATGGATTTCTACTTTTGTCTATGACCCCCTATATAACTATGACTTATTGTAAAATTTCGAGTGTACGAGTTGTCCCTTTTTGGCACAAAGAATCATCGTAAGAGCAACAAGGAAAGCTATTCAATAATTACTTTTTATTTTACGGCTCCTTCTATGCTTTAGTCCTTATTCTGAGCTGGTATTTCAGACCACAAAGTAGCGATGGCAATAATCGAGCATATTGAATAATCGAGTACTCACCTCTTGAGTGGTTTCAATAATCGAGCGATTCTGGTGAGCGAATCGCTCGAGTGGTTGGATAAGAGCAGCTGCGTACAGTTTGATACAAAAAACTTTTTCACTTAAATAAAATTAAAGTCATTTTATTAATTCAGCATCGATATAATCAAAAAAGGTAAAACTAAACAAATTAAAACATATTGTTATTGTACATGGCGTCTAAGAATAATATTTGGTCAAGGTGTTTTCCAGATAACCTGTTTCTGCGACAATTCTTCACATATCCTGCTTTCGAGAAAACTCTTTCTGAAGGTACAGAAGTGGCTGGTATGCATAGGTACTTTTGATGCAGTTGGTAAAGCTGGGGAAGCGTGGCAGCATGAATTTTCCATAACTCGCTTGGATGCTATTTGCGTGCCAAATAAGGCATTTCTGAGTATTGTTTCATTATGATTCTGACACTTGTGGTCGGAGTTATTGACTTTATTTTATCAGTCACTCTCTGATCAAAACTCGCCCATATATTCGGCGTTTGATCTGTTGCATTATTGCCTTCCTTTATAATCTGCACAACGCTTGTTTGGTTGTTTATAGGTGGAATGTCTTCTGCTGATTGGTCCTGCTCTTGTCTAATTAAAGCCGAAATTTCTTCTTTTAGCCAAGTTTCAGCGGCTGTATAGTGCGAATCTACCTCGAATCTACTTTGTTATGCCATATTTATTTACCTACAGTTTAAAATTTTACACACACTATTAGTACCTATACACTCACACGCCTCAGTTTAGACTTAACTTCACAGTTTCACACACACGTTTTACTTTAATAAGTTACTCAAACTCTCGAAGTTATGTGGTGCACGAGCGAACGCCTATGAACGAGCAAACTGTCAACTTCCAAGAAATTCAGTATCTACCTACAACATAACGAGTTGCTCGATTAATCGTTGGACAGCGAGCGTTGAGTGAGTTGAACGGAAGGTGTGAGTGGGCGAACAAAAACCGCTCGGATTAATAATCGAGTAAACAACAACCGTAGCTCGAGTAGTCCGAGTTACGCAAATAATCGAGCAGCTCGAGTAGTTTCTCTCGATTATTGCCATCGCTACCACAAAGATAGAGTCGAACCATAACCAGCGAGTCGTGGCACAATAGATTGGCGGCAAATTTAAAAATCTTTTAACCTGTTAACCCCAAATATAGTCCGAAAAAACCAGTTTTGCAAGATTTCTATGAATAAACATATTGCAAGATAGTTTAAAATATCAAGTTAGCCTTTTACGACTGTATTTGGGGTAACAGCTTAGATTTTAAAATTTTCCGCCAATCTATTGTACCACGATTTGCAGCCCTCCTATTACGTAGCATTCCACTCAATCGAGTGAAGCATTTAGACAACTCCTAAGTGTAAAAAATGTATGCATTTCACAGCCGGAGTAGCTTAAAAAAAGTAAAAATCAACGTCACTCAACTCAGTGAATACTTACCTACATAATAATGCCCCTGGGAGCCGATTCTCGCGCATGCGAATTGAAAGAGTACACGCAAAATATTCGAAGACTTAGAGATTTGTCGCATAAAAATAAGATAACTCGACAGAGTCATTATACATTTATTTACTCATTCGAATTCAGTCTAGCATGGTATTCAGAATACTTGAGACACAAAAGAATACTACTTTTTATGTCGAATTCAAGCCTTAGAGTCGTATACGAATTGTTTGCTAATGAAGTTGCCTGGTTCGATTCTATACTTTTAGCTACGTTCCAAAACAGGTAATTTTTACTCTGCAAAGTGTATATTACTGTTATAATAAGTGTATATTATATTACTTTAAGCCGGATCCAAAAATTTATCGGGGCGTTTACCGAAAAGTAAATTCTAAATTCTTTGAGATTCAAAAACATCACTAAAAGTCATCAATTGAATTTTTCAGTGATTTTTTTTCTCGAATATCACTGCCTAACTCCTTAAATTCACTAAATCTAGTGACAAAATCACTAAAGTGGCATCACTTCCCTTTACCCTGTCTAATTTGTGGCTCTAGCTTTACGTTTACAGTGCGTTCACATTAACTTGACGCGTGAGAGAATTGGTAAAAGCTTAATTGGTCCAAAAGCTAATTCACATGTTATGTCCTAACATAACATGTGAATAAGCTTTTGGACCTAATCGGAAGATGGTAAAACAAGCCCTCAATCCTTTTATTTTCCCCAAGAAATGGGAATGATTTCTTATTTAACATGGTAACAGTAAACATCTCAGTGCTACCAATTCTCTCACGCGTCAAGTTAATGTGAACGCACTGTACTTACAATCTTACATTGACTTGACTGGCAACTCAGAATAAGGGCGAGATAAATAGTCGTTGCTTAGCCCAAGTTCGTACTCAAGCTTCCCTAAGCATTACTTCAGGCTAACTTAGCTAAGTATCAAAGTAGACGTTTGCTTACCTAAGCATGTTCTTAGGCCAATGCTAAGAATTAGTCCGGGTTTCGCGACTTAGAGAGTGCCAAAGTACTGTCTATGATAGACAAATCGATTCTTAAGCAAGTGCTTTCGCTAAGACTCGTTCTTAGAAGCGACTATTTATCTCGCCCTAAGAACCAGTGTTGCCAAGGCCCGCATGTCAAAAGTTACACAAACAAAATCAAAAAGTCACAAAAACCCAAAAGTTACAATTTCCTTCAGTTCACAGCATGAACTCCTTGTATAAACCAATTATACTCGCCTCTATAGCTGATATTAAGGTGTCGTGCTGTGAACAGGCTAGAAGGGCCTGGATAATGGCCTGCCCGAATGAGGGTCTCCCACTAAATCCCGCAGTGCAAAGACAGTGGGACGAGCCGCTCTGCAGGGCTGTTCAATCGAAACTACTGGAGACAAGCTGCGGCCCTGCAGAGACAGAGCTCGTCTACTATCTGTTAGATTGTATCAAAATAGGTAGAAATGTTTTGTGGAAGTTGTTTATGGTTTATTAAAAAGAATCTATCATGAACGGTCAACCAACTTGTTTTAATACAAAATCTACACCTGGAATCTGCGAAAAACCTATCGCCACCAGTCGCGCACGGTATCTCACTTTGTCATCAACGTCAAGCTTTTTATTAAACACCCACTTACATTTCACTATTGACACATCATCGTTAGGAACATCCACCAGCTCCCAAGCATAGTTTTCCTCAAATGACTGAAGCTCATCCTTCATCGCTGTGGTCCTTTGAATACTATCAACAGCAGAAAAGGAGTCGGGACTGTGGCTGCAGGCACTACCATCAAACTCAGCGAACGTAGGCACGCTGTTAGGCAATCTGACTTTTTCAGTCGCCGTCGGTCTGCGATTGGACTGCAAACTCGTTCAGCCCCACGGCTGCCTTTAAGGTGACCACGTTGATGATTGGGTCACCATGGCCTATCCTGCCAACGCAGCGTGGGGCGACTGTCACGTCATGCGTCCCTGAATGACATAATACGTGGGACGCAACCTGCGTTGACACACTGGCGTCTGTCCATGTCACTCACACGCGCAGGGTCCTTGGGGATAGTTGACTATTTGCGCCGTTTGGGGTCGAGACGATGGGTCCGTCGGGGCCCGAGGCGCGTAAACTTGAATAAGAAATAGCGACGCGCCTCATCGACTCATCAGGTGACCGAAAAACTGGTAGCTGTCTCGACCAGCCAATCAGCCCGGCCATTCAGAGGGGGAATGCTGCCAGCGTCTTGGGAACTCTCCCCATCGGCAGCGGTGTAGACTTTTTTATATGAATTTTATTTTGTAAAAACGTACCTAAATCCCGTTAAGTTTATACTATATTAGTTATTGTATACTGTTATAGGAAAGTTAAATATTTAGAAGTACATAACGGTGTTAGGTATTCGGCCTCGGTGGCGCCAGCGGTTTGGCACGCTGACTGTAAAACCGGAGGCCTCGGGTTCGATCCCCGGCCGGGTCAACTAAGAAACGAACTTTTCTAGTTTGTCCCGGGTCTTGGATGTTCTATGTGGGATGTTCTTATGTTCAGGATGTTCTTAAATGTATCGTCGAGTTAGCACCTGTAGCACTACTCATTGAGTTGTATTTAGTATGGGGCTAACGAGATCTGTGTAATATGTCCATGAACATTTATTATTTATAGTTTGGAAAATATTTCTTTCTAAATATTTTTCCTAGGATGCTACCGCCTGAAAGTCAAATCATTTTCGAACCCTCATTTTTTATTGAAACTTGAAAAGGTTTTTAAAACTTGAAAAGTGTAAAGAAAATATACCTACAAAAACGTAAAGAATTTTTTCTTCAAAAAGTTACAAAAAGGGTTCAAAAGTTACAATATTTGTGACAATAGTCACCATATGGCAATGCAGGATATTACACACAGAACAGCTAAACCAATCTGACTGACGACAGTCTGACACAAGATGTGTAAGAAGCTCAGACTAGGTGAGGATAGAAGACAACCGAATAAAGACACGTTGCACAACAGGGCCAAGTGGCCACAAACAGCTATTTTGACGTAAATAGTGATGAGGTAAAAAGACGAAGAAGTTAAAATGAAAAATAAATACATAAAAAGTACATTTCGATCCGAAAACCAATAAGAAAAATAAACGATAAAAACACGAAATATTCAAGTGTTTTTTTTGTATTAATTTATTTAATCACTAGCTTGACTGCGGCGCAAATCACAATTAAAAACAGTATTTTATAATTTTTATAAAATGTTAACGGAGTGTCAAAAAAATTAACGCTCTTTCTGAAACCTACAATATATTCTTTGCATCGTTACAAAAATAGGTTCCAAAGCCACTATATCTGAGATGCATGCCTAAAAGCAAGTTCAAATTCATACCTTTTATGCAGAATTGCTTGTAGTATTATATATTACTTCCCCAGAAACCTAAAAGACAGTTAAAGTTTTTTTAGAAAAAGAATCTCAAACATGAGTAGCCCTGGCTTGTATTTAACGCTCTGAGGCACGAGAGCCCCAAAAGTTATTGACCTAATGCGTGGTAACACTTTTGATGTTATAATAACCCTATTTTTTATTGCATGGATAAGGTTTTTTTATAGCTTTCAGATCAGGCGTAAATATTTTAGCACCCCTGAAAAGGATCCTTTATTCACACTATAATGGACAATCATAAATATTCACATTCTTGTCTTCTGAAACTGACACTATTTTATTACTCTCCGCATTGAATTTCACTCCCCAGACCTGCAAAAAAAAGTCAGTAAGCAAAAAAAATTGTTTTCAACAAAGTTAGCTTCATTTTTATGTTTTTACCTGATCACTGTGCTCCGTGAATACGTGTTGGCACTGCATGCTATCTACATCCCAAACGCGAACAGTTCTGTCAGCACTACCGGAGACAAATCGCTTGCCGTCTGGTGAGAACGCCACGGAGAGTACCCAAGAAGCGTGGCCAGAAAGTGTGCCTGCTAAGTTTGCGTGGACTCTAAAAGATAAAATAAAATCCTAATATCAAAAAGGGGTTTCACCCAAAACTTCTTCCGCAAATTACTGCTAAGTATTGGATTCAAGCCGAATGTAATCATCACATAAAAGTTCATTATTTGCACCAATAAGTTGCTCTGAATCAAGTCATTTTCTTCTTTATAACGTTAATAACTTAAAAATTAGTAATGCTTACGAGTGTTACGAAAGGTAAAAGTAATTCTTACACATCATAAAGCTTCATGTGACCATCGTCGGATGCTGTGAGCAGTAATTGCGAATCTGGGGAGAAGCACAGTCCCCGAATTGGCATGGCGTGGCCCTCCAATGTGTGGACTAGTTTCCCCTGCGCCACGTCAAATATATTTATAATACCGTCGAGGGCTCCACTAGCTATGTACTTGCCGTCAGGACTCTGAAAGATGAAAAAATAAATAATATTTGTTTTCGATTCATACAGATTTTATGTCAAAATTAGATACGTTTACAGTTTGACATGAATGTTACAGTAACAAAATAATGTTTATTTCAATACTGGAATATTTTTTTCATCTTAGTTATGTAAATATGTGTGTACACCTGAAAAGGTAGAACATGGAGATTCAGAAGTAAGCAACTACAACCGCTAAATGTAACCTATGTTTTTGACACAATAAATTCATTAATTCATTCATTCATTCATTAATTCAACAACGAATGCTACGCTAGGCAGCGCTGATGTCGCGCGCCCAGTGTACCCGATCACTAGGAATGTCAAAATGGAAACATCAAAATGTGTGTTCTTATTTTCAGTGGTGGTAGTGTTGGTGCATGTGTGTAAGCCACAACTAACATAAGCCACACTCAATGTGAATTTCCCTCTGGTGTCTAGAATCTGTTCTTGCTGGCCAGTCTCCACTGAGAATATCAGAATCTTGCCAGCGCTGCTGCCTGATATAACATGCTTGCCATCAGGAGAGAAGTCCAATGTCCACACATCAGTGGGGCCTGCCTCCATTGTCTTGAGTTTGTCTCCCGTAGCCAAATCCCACAGTATTAAAGTGGAGTCTTGTGAACTGCTTGCAAGAGCTGAAAAACATTAAGGAACATGGATAATCTTCAATAAGTCAGAAAGGTTTTTTAGGGCTTAGGGGGAATAACTAATACGAGGATGGATTGAAAAGTCCGCGGCCCCAGCAAGAAAACAATATAAAATTTAAACAAAAGTAATTTTATTTTTCCACGTAATCTCCACTTAACTCAATGGACTTCTTCCATCTGGTTTCCAACGCCTGTATGCCGACGGTTATAAAAAAAGTTTCTTCAAGGCTTACAAAAATGTCACCCACCACAGCTTCGACCTCCTCATTTGATGAAAATTTTTGACCTCCAAGGTGTTTTTTTAGGTTTGGGAATGAGTAATTCAAAGCCATAATCACGAATTTGAGCCATTCAACACATGTGTGAATGCGTGCATTATCCTGATGGAACAACACTTTCTTGATGAGTAACAATGTAAAAGGGTGCAGTAATAAGCTGAGTTTATAGTTTCACCTTATGCAAGGTAGTCCACCATGATGACACCCTCAGCATCCCAAAAAAACTGACCCCATCACCTTGCCAGCTGACAAAATTGTTTTGGCTTTTTTTGGAGTCGGTTCATCAGGTTTTTCCACTGCTTGGATTGCTGTTTTGACTCTGGGGTTGAGTGGTGTACCCAGGTTTCATCCATTGTCACAAATCTGGCCAAAAAATCTTGTGGATCAGCCTCAAACATTTCCAAAGAGTCACAAGAAATTGTGAGTCGTATTCATTTTTGTTCAACTTAAAGCAATCTGGATACCCACCACGCAGAAACCTTAGAAAATCCAAGTTCATTGACTATGATGTTTTGTGTTCGTTCATATGAGATGCCAATAGTGTCTGCAATTTCCGATCTGCCAATATCAGATCACAGATTTTCCCGATGTTTTCTTCAGTCGTAGACGTCGTAGGCCAGCCGGAGCGAGGGTCATCTTCAATACTCTCTCGTCCACGTAAATTCTGCAACCCACTTTTTCACAGTCGTATACGACGGAGCAGATTCCCAATGTTGTTCACATATCTTTGTGAATCTGTTTTGGACTTAATTATTTTATAAACAGGTATTTGATGACCGCACGTTGCTCAATTTTCTCCATTCTTTAAAAACGCTGCACATAGGCTCACAAATTTCAGTCTAATTTAAAAACAGATATGACAACCAGAGAGTAAACAAACCAAAGGAGGTCAGTTAGATTAAAATAGTTCAAGTATTTATATGTTAGGCCGCGAATATTTCGATCTACCCTTGTAGCATTCCAATGGTGTTAACCACATAACTTATTAGACTACAACATTGTGTGGAATACGAGCCAAGATTTTGTCTGGTAATTGAGAAGCTAATATAATTTTAATGCACAACTGTGTATTTAGTAGAGCCTAGGCCAATCTCAACTCGGACAGAGCAAGAAAGTCCTCTCCAACTTCAACAATGTTTTGAATACTAACTTTTTCCATCGGGACTCACTACAACTGAGACCACTCCAAGTGAATGTCCATCCAACTGATGTTGCAACACCAGTTTGCCATTAATCAGCTGCCAAACTTTGACATAGTCATCCAGCGATCCTGTTATGATGTAGTCTTCAAATCCCTCTTGGGATGTGTTTGAGTCTCTGTGAAAAGCCAAGAAATTATAAATAAAAATCCCACAACAGGCATGATGAAAGATTTTTAAATTCTGGGGACACATTTATAATTTGCAATAAAACCTATATTTAAGTAATAAACATAAGTTTAACAGTAAAAAGTAAAAAATATTTATTTAAAATGACACAGTTAAATTATAAAATTAGATGCACAGAATGATTGTTGATGGTTTGATTAATATTTAGGTTTCGATGACAGCCCCCAAACTAGGCAGGGCCTGTATCTTGGGGGCTCTTATTTTCGTTTATCATATTATATTAATTTAAACGACGACTATTTTAAGCACATCAAAGCGTACAATGTATTACAAAATTATTAATAAAGCATGCACTAAAACTATACTTTACACTATTAGATCCATCTCATTAAGAGTTACAATTAATATACTATAGGAAATATAAACTGAGTTTACTTAAATATATTAGATAATTTTACTAAAGAGCTTTTCGGTATCTTCATAACTGAGAGTCCAAACAAAGGTTTAACAAAAGCTATTTTTCTAGAATTATTCTAAATCTGTGGGAAAACAGCTTGCAGTGTGGCATTGAATCTGACGTCACAATCTGAGGTAAACAAACATCATAATCACTTGTAGTCACAACAAACCATAGGTAAAGTTCACCAATGTGTACCTAAGAGTGACGTCACGCAGTGTGATTGGTGGCAAAGCAATAGTAGCACAATGTGATTCCAATGGTAACCCACATAAAATAATAGGCCATCTCTCTCGACAATGCAATTGCATGAGGAGCTGGGTTATGTCGCATGGGTTATACCATTGGAATGCCATTGATCAGTAGACTTCCAAAAGCATCAATGCAACAAACATTGCAGTAATATTGAACAACTATGCAGAAATTCACCCTCCTTTGCCTAGAAACTCCTAAAACATAAAAGAATGGAAGAAACTGTTGTAAGCCTCAAGTTAAGAATTAGGTATATAGACGACGTAGTGTAGGAATTGAATATTGGAAAGTGCAGTTAGAATTAGAAAAATGAAAGTGGGTAACTTAAAAAAAAATTAGTCATTGTGATAATATCGTTGTTGTGGCGCGCCCAGGAAGGATCACATATTGTACAATGCAAACAAAAATTATATAATAAGCTTTAGGGCTAACCAACCAAAGGGACGAATCATAGAGGGACAAATCAAACGAAATGCTTTAGGTTAGGTTCAGTAACTTACTGCGAATGATCATGATCGCCTTCTGGTTGTCCTTCCTTCTCATGGGTAATCCGGCTCCATGTGCAGCACCAGATGGAGTCTTCGTGTGCATTCTCTTTCTTTAGCATCAAATAATACTGTAGAAAAAAAATTGACGGAAGGAAATATTTTAGGGCTAAAAGAACTGCAAAACTGTCCAGCATAGAAAATTTTGTGGTACTCACTAAGGTTGTTATGGACATTTTCAATGCGTACAATTAAGAATATTACTAGTATTTTCTATTTATTTTCACTAAAAAACGACTGCAGCTGATCGTATTCGAGTAAACCGTGGGAACCGAGGAACCGAGTAAACACAAACACAATAACACAGAACACCCCAGGAGGAGGTGACACAAATGCAGATTCAAGTGTGGCCATTGCCAATGAACGAAACTTCTCAACACATATTGATTGAGAGAGGAGTTCACACAATTCACAACACAGAACAATAACTTATTATTCTGAGGAGGGTCCACCACAGAACATAAAAAAAGAGTAGAAGTCGTAAGTGGGCGGTGCCCGCGTGCCTCACATTAGCAATGTATTGCCTATACGTAGTCGGTGACAGTTTTATTGACTTCAGTTGCCGTGCGCTTCTAGTAAAGAAAAAATGATGAAAACTTTATTAAAATGCCTTGTTATGCTGTGTTAGAGAGCAAAAATAAAAGTTGGGGACCAAAATATACCGATCATGCCGTAACATTTCATCTTTAGGACGTATTTCATTGTATTTTTAATTAAATTTGTAATGACACGAACACGGAAAGCAATGCAAAAATGAGAAAGTGAAATCACCTTTATTTACTGGTTGGTAAAGTTAAATTTTCATTGAAGAAAGTGTACATTCTCTAGAAATTTCTGTCGAAATTTGAATTCTATTCGATTACGGATGGGGGCACACATGATAAAAATCTATCGATAATTAGTTGTCTATGACTTAGTAGTCATACATACTTAACGGTACTTAGGTATTGTAAATTCCGATTCGTCTAAGTAGGTAAAATAATTATTGTTATTTTATACCTACTTCCTAAGTGCCTTTTCATATGCACCCGGTCGCCGTCCGGTCGCCGGGCCGGGTAAAGTAGTAATGTATGAGCTCCGGTCGCCGGCTGGTCGTTGTGCATGTGAAAACTGTCATTGGAGCTCATACATTACTTTTCATACAAGACATGACATGAGCACATACAATACATGAGCACAGCTAGATTGCGATATAGTTTTTCTTCACCAGTTTATCAGGGACTGAAATATTTAAGAAACTATCAAAGTAATTTTAATCTTAAATTTTTAAATATTCCAATCGAGATGTAAAGCGAGGTTATCGAAAACGACTCATATGGTTTTTTTTTACTTCAGTTCAAAACATTAAGTAGTTTACTACTGTTTACCTGTTCGAGTGGTTGTTCTCTTGGCGAGCATGAAGATTTTTGTTTTGTTATGTTATTTGTTTTATGGTTTTTTATTATTCTGCTATTTACCCTTAATACTTCAACTCCTTTGACAACAGCAAACCGAGGCAATGATAAAACAACCCTCTGGGATTCAAAACAATTTGGAAGTGAGTTTTCGTTTAGTTTTCCTAGGGAAACCGGATATGAAATTAAAATGGAAGGCAGCGATAAGAAGGCAACATTGGTTCCCAACGAAGATGAGCACAATATATTCAGAGCATTTTCATGAACACTTCATAATAACTAAAAAAGGCGGAAGGTGGCACTAATGTGATGCAGCAATACCAGAAAAAATGTGCTTCACTTCCAGGTTAGACTCCTGCGTATAAATGAAATTATATTAGTCCAATCATCAATTCGTATTACGTATGAAACATGGCGTACAGATAGACAAAGATCTGAATTGAGTGGTAGAATAATATTTCCCGTGTTATAATTTCTAACGCCGGCGAAGTAGCGGGTTAAAGCTAGTTTTAATAAGAGATAACATTTTAAAATATTACGAAATCTACCACATTGTTTTATTTGTGCATCTATCCACCCTATTAGTATTAATTCTTTATTGCACAAAAGATAATGTAAAAAGATGCATTTTCTACCAGTAAATCCTGTACCAGTAGGTACCAGTAATCGTATTCGCCCGTAATGTGTTAAACTGTCTGTATAATTTGTCGATAGGTTTACCCTATCGACAAACTAGAACTCGCATTGTCCCATCCCGAACTGAGAATGTACTTGTTTTTCAATTTTGAACTTTATGTCTTACCAGGTAAAAGTTATTTTCGGTCCGACGCGGTGGTAGTTCCATCTAGTGTAGAGTAGCGTTACTACAAAATGTCAACCTTAATTTCATCATTGTCATTTGACTTTGATCATTGTTAACATTACGAAAAGGTGCATATTTTACTTGAAACTTTTATGATGTACACCTTTTCGGCATTGACTTTATTTACCAATGGCAGCTTGGCATTCGTAGTGTGCGTTTGGTTTATGTGTATCAGTTTGGTTACACTGGTTTTCGTACTAATGTGTCATGTCACTACTTCTACTCTTTTTTTATGTTCTGTGGGGTCCACAGCTCAGAACAATAAGTTATTGTTCTGAGGTCCACAGGTAGGGTCCAGCCCTCCTATTACGTAGCACTCCACTCTATCGAGTGAAGCATTTAGACGACTCGCAAGTGTCAAAAAATGTATGTATTTGACAGCCGGAGTAGCTTAAAAAAAGTAAAAATCAACGTCACTCAACTTACAGTCTGATTTTTCCAAGGGGTAGCAATAACTTAGAAGAAACCTTCGACAGTAACGCTGTCCTGTTTTCGCTAACAAATCTTTCATAAGAAAAAAAGAGATGGCACTACGTTTATCAATGCACCGATTTCAAGGTGCGTACAGGCCCTACTGTCAAACGCTACCAACTAGGGATGGGCCTAACTCTCCGTCAATATCGATTGAAACGTTGGAAAAATGAAGACTTCTTGAATTAAATTATGTAATTAATTAAAATAAATTGCATTGTAAATAGGTTTTAAATCATGTTTCATCAAAATAAGTAACAATACAACAAGCAACACTTTTTAGACAAAATAGTTTTATTTACAATTATATTCGTCAACGTCAACATTAAACTTCGTCTCGGATTTCTTGCTGAAGTCCTGTGCGTCAGAAAAAAATCCGTGACGACTTACTACATTGACGTTACATTTCTTCTTCACATTTTGTAAAAATACAGATCGAGCTAAGACCTTGTATTATAAGTTAATTGAAAAAGTTATCAAAACTCAATATTCTATGTTTATCTAGCAATGAAATGTAAAAAGTACCTAATAACTAATGCTAAGAATGATTAGGTAAATCCATCTTCGACCGCAATCTGTCGCTAAAAGTTGCCAGCATAACGTATTTAATTTTCACAATATTATATTCCAAGTAATAATTCAGTAATTCGATGGATGCAGTAATGTGATGAATTCTGATATTAAAATACGTTTTGTTGACAGATTTTAGACAATAGAAAGGGGTGGTCATCATGGGAGGAATTTTCAAACGGATGACTATAAGGATCATCAACTACGTCAGTCTGCAGTAAATTAGATCAAGAAAGAAGAATATGACCGAGACATTGGCAGATATAACAGACATTTTTGCTCACTTCCTATGTTCAGTACTGACCTGAAAACAAAAAAAAAACTTTTAATAAGGCGTACCTACAAAAGAGAGCTGCCTAAATAATAAAATTTAAGCAGCAATTGACTGATCCTGATAAGTAATTATATACTTTGAAGTAAGGTACAATTTGCATCAATATAGTCAGATATTATTTATAATAAGGTGATCACCACATAATTTAATAATTGTATGACTAACAGCTTTGACGTTCATTTATTTAGCATTTTGTTTTTACCTTTCAATATTTCTTTATTAATTTTTTATTCGATTCTTTATTCAATTCGTTCATTATTCCATCTATGGAGTGATGGTGTTTTGTGGGAAAGTCTATGGTAGTTTGTATTGTCGTTGGGTGAAATTTAAAGGATGATGGGCGTTTTGGTCCTTATGTCCAATCAAGATGAGTCATATGTCGTTGGATAGCTCTTTTCAAGTGAAAAAATAAATTCTATGAAGACGAATCCGTATGAATTGTCCATTTTGAAATATGCTCGTCGGAAAGTACCATTTTTTGCTCTAAATAGAAATTAGAAAAATTCATATCTCTGGTTTAACTCAACCGATGCTCATGATTTTTACGAAAATCACATCTATGCATACTCTGTCATAAATCATTAGAGCGAGACAGCGACATTGCGCTCTCTCTCCCACTCACGGTCACGGGTAACGCTGGAATTCGGTTTTGACCCCTCTCGCGCTCCGGGACACGGCTCGGGGGCAGGTATGTTAGGGTGAGGAACGCTTGGCCGCTTGCGCAGGTAGTCAGTCGTTTGCTGATATTGTGTTAAGTGCTACGTTATAACGCTCCTCATTGTTCACATCGACTTTGACCTTGGCATCATTTTGGACTCTGTTACCCGTTTTATTTGTTGACCGTGGCTTTATATTGGACTTGGGTGCTTAACGATTGGATTGTTTCGTTGCAATGGAACGTTACCGTAACTGTGTAATGTGCCGAAGAGGGCTATACCGAGGCAGATATCAAGTACGCGTTCTGTCGGAAGCCTTGACAAGAACACACGTGGAGCTAGTAACATTTATACGAGAAAACGCTGCTCTGGAGGTTTGTACCTATTGCACTTTTTTTTTCCACTCGATCCTCACTGAACCTTCGATATAAAAGGAAACCAATTGAAATCATGTGCAACTGCATCCCAGATCTATTCTAGTAGTAAATGAGGTAACGAAGACGTAAAAGTGAAAACCGATTGATAAGTGATTCTGGTCGCTTAAAGAACATTCAAGTGATTCCTTTTTCACTTTTACGTCTTCCACGATGTATTTACCACCAAAACAAGGCCTACACAAAACCACAACCAATTACTGTGGTTGCGGTTTTGTGTGGTTGTGTGTATGCCTTGTTTTCGTACACACAACTACAGAAAACCGCAACCAGATCTCTGAGAAATCTGTGAATCTGTGGCATATATTTGACGATTCGCACACCTTCTGACAGAAAAACAAATCCCTCCCACAAATGACACCCAATGCGTTATTTTGTTAGGTATTTTTCGGAAACCAAAGTTGTTTTTCTTTTCCTTACATTTTCATATATCATTTTCAGGTCGTGTTTGATAACACCCGAAGAGTATGTTACCGATGCTGGCAAAGAGCCGAAAATGCGACTAGAGGTCATGCAAACCCTCAACCCGAGCCGGAGCCGCAAGAACAAGCAGAACCGCAAGAACAACTACAACCGCAAGAACAACTACAACCGCAATTAGAAGAAATGCTTCATATTCCTGAATATATGAGAGCACCTAATACCGCGACGCATTGTATCTTTCATGGCTACGCTAATGAAACCCGCCATCGAATTCCAAATGTTGTTAAAATCCACGTATTTTCTCAACATAAATTGTATATCCCCGACAGTGCCAGAGTATGTCACGATCACCTTAATGGGAATGATTGGGATGATTTGCCTCAACATTGCAACATTTCCCATGACTTTACGGCTGCCCACTTCAGGGATGTTTGTGACCTAATGCGAAATGCCTTAAACTCACCCAGATTACGTTTTAGCGACCGAGGCATGAATGAAGAAGAAATGCACTTTTGGACTGGACGTACTAATGATGAATTTAATGCCATCTTAGAGCAAAATCCATTATTAAGAAATAGAAGTGCAGATCCCAGAACCACTTTGGGCATTTTACTAACGAAACTACGCACAGGAGAACCCAACGCGAGACTTGCGACGTTGTTTAACATGTCTCGGAGAAAACTCGAACGCCAGTTGGCCATCGCACGAGAGTGTCTTAGCACTGACTACGTTGTGCGACACTTGGGAGTGGATCACATGAATAGAGAAGATATATTGGAGAGAAACTTGAGGATTCCAAAAGCACTGTATGGAAATGAAGACAACAATAAAGCCATTATTATTTGCGATGGTACGTATATTTATATATACAAGAGTTCAAACTTTTTGTTTCAGAGGCAATCCTACAGTTTACACAAGTTCCAAAACTTGTTGAAACCATTTTTAATCGTAACCACTGACGGATACATTATAGATGTTAAAGGACCATACGCTGCAACAAAAACTGATGCGCAGATAATGAGCGACTTAATGACTGACGAGGAAAATCCCCTTCATATATTGCTTCAGCCGAATGACGTATTTATTTTGGACCGCGGGTTCAGGGATAGTCTGCAGCATATAGAAGCATGTGGCTACGAATTTCACGTCCCCCCGACGAAGAACCGGGAAGAGTCGCAGCTCACGACTTCTCAAGCAAATGATTCCCGGCTGGTGACAATGTGCCGATGGGTAGTGGAAGTGGTTAACGGGCGTTTCAAAAGAGATTTCAAGCTGTTGCGCCAAAAATATTTTAATAACACAATGCCTAATATGTTCGGGGATTTTATGATTGCAGCAGCAATTACAAATCACTTCCACAGGCCTATTGTCGATAGCCAACACGCAGAAGCTTTTTTACAAAAAATTGTTGAAAGACGGCAAACCCCAAACGTGTTATATGATTATGTAGAAGCAAAAAGATTAAACAACAGAAGAGCCAATTTCCAGAGATTGGAAGCAAATGACATTCAAGACTTTCCACGATTGAGGGAACAGGACGTGATTTTGCTGTCATTGGGGACATATCAGTTAAAACTGGCAAAATCATATTGCAGCGAGCACCTCAACAACGGCTTATATCTTATAGAAACTTATAGAGAAGCTGCTTTGGAGGATATCCATGAATATGGGATCCACGAAGATGCGTGGCTGTTGCGTGCACGCATACAGTCCCGACATGTACGATCAAAACAATATTTTTGCTATATATTATTAGACAGAAATAGTAGAAACATATTACAACATTATTGCACATGTTTGACAGGACGCCGCACGATAGGTTCCTGTGCGCATATTATATCTATTGTGTGGTATTTAGGATATGCTAGACATGAAGGCTTTACTGAACCAGCACTATTTTTAAATAACATTATCACGGATGAAACACATTAAACGATAAAACTTACTCTGAACTTGTTTTATTTACTTCGATAATAAACAAACAATGATAATATAATAATCAATGCTGATCATTTGTAATTAAAATCGATATACAATGTCGAAAAAATATCAAAAAGAATTAAAACAACAGAAAAAAAATTAAATAAAAAAAAACTTTTAACGTATGATTACTCAAATTGGACAGAAAATCGGGACTAGCGCTTCGATTATTCTTATTCTACAAAAAAATACCTTTCCAACGACGTATTACTCATTCGGATTGGTGCCAGGACCAGGTTCCATACATGTGTGCCCATCATCCTTTAGGACAAACATAAAACAACTGATGGGGGGTTAGAAAAACAAATTGTTTACACGTAGAAGTATTAATATAAGCAACATCGCGATTTGGGAATGTTGGAATGTTTTTGATAATATCCATTCTCACATCACACTGTTTACTTATTACGATTTAGAAATACTGAAATAAAGATAAGCTGTTAAATGAATTAAATGGATGAAGGCACCACTCTTAAGCTAAAGAAGTATGGTAAAGGAAAAAAAATCTTTTGTAAACTTTCGTGGTTATTCTCGTTATGCTCGAATACAAAAAAAAACTCCTGGGAGCATCCTATTTTGTAAACACATGTGATAAGTGTATATGAAAATGTAGCTATAAATATTCTGTAACAAATTTTCAACTTTCTTACCATAACTACCATTTATACTGGTCTAAGGTGGGCACCACATCTTCCTTCAGGCGTGTTCGTAATAAGTTTCTTCGTCCAAATCACTCGGGTGTAAAGTGCCTTGTGCGCAGTTTACAGTCGTTTTTGTCCTGCTTCTTATTTCTGCATTTTTGCGTGCCATTGCGTCCTTATATCAATTTGGGAAAACTTGAACAAGAAGAAACAATGGATTATGTACTAAGAAGGTGTGATGAACAAGTATTGACTATACTACTAACGGAGGCGAATTTTCATCGACCATGCTTTTGTCATCACTAGTACAACCTACAAATGGATTGGTGTATTTTCCTAATTTTAGGGCGTAGAAGGGTTCTAGAAGCAACAATTACGGTAATTTTGGTTATTGAGTCGTTAGAAAGTTTATTATCAAAGTTATGTTTCATCCCTCGGTCCCTTTAAGTGAGAAAACATAGGTTTTATGTACTCACCTTTGGAAGTTCATATTATTAACTACGTTTTCTTTGTTTCTTATGTGACCTGCAGCCACCACGCACTTTTCACCTCATCGTGCATTTATCGTACAATATCCCAGGGTAAGTTGTTTGCACCAAAATGTTTTAGTTATTTTAATTTTCAAAAATAATCCGACGACGTCTTCACAGATTTTGGACTTGCGATAACCCGGCAAAATTTGAAAACATTCAGTGTTGCCACTATTGAAAGTTACAATACCATCTTAATTTGGACTCTTACTCAGGGCATTAGGGCATCGTTTTGACAATTAGGCCTGTACAAGTGACGCAACGGTTTATGAGCGCTCGACAAAAGTGGTGGGGGTATTTGCGAAGGTGTATACTCGCGTACTAAAACCTTATACCCAGAATTTTATAATAAGTACTAAAAGGCCTACTGCCAAGGTTTCTTAGTCAATTTTGCGATTTAAATGTAATATAATGACCCGAAAGCTCAATGGTAGTAATTATGCTTACTAAGCTGAAGGTCGTGTGTACGATTCACACATGACAAACATTTGTTATCTATTTTCAAGTGTTTACGTATTGAGTCTGGGTGTTTCTATGTATAAAATGGACTACGTTATGTAAGAACAGATCAACCGACACAATGTTAGAAATGAGAAAATGGGCTTCAAAGAATTCAAATAGTCGCTGTGCCTACATATTTTAAGTTAAGAGCATAATTTTTACTCTTAAGGTCTAGCTGTGTCAATTCATGTCAATTATAAACAACAAAAACGAACAGAAAAATCAACAAAACAAATAATCGTCAAAAAGTTTGTGTGCGCAACTACTTCTGGGACGCGAGACGTGTGAATGAGGCGCGGGAGCGGTAAGCGACTGAACTAACCAATAGAATGCGTTGGCGCCGCGTGGCGCGCTAACTCCCCGCGTCGCGCCTCAGACCCTCAGCCAAAGAGACCCTAAAAGTGAGTTCTGCGCATTCAAGGTCACCGCTCATAAACCGTTGCGATGCTTGTACCGCTGTCACTTGACCATCTTTTCTTCTATTGGTTTAATTGTTCTGTGGATTTTTCATTCCGTATTCCTGACATTTCGTAAGTGTTGCTACTGAAAGAGTTCTCCACCGAAAAAGAGACAAATTTGACCCATTTCAGAATAATAAAAAATTAAATGCTGCGTATTTTTTATGTTTTACCTACATCAGGTTAAATCTACGTATTTACTTGCTTAAAATGACAAATATTTCAATATCATGAACAATACATCGAATTAACTTTAATTACTTTATTTTATTCTAGAGCTTACAACACCGCCACCTAATTTAAGGTTTAGTAAACCTTTTTATAAGAATAAAATGTTAGCTGTCACGTCGCGTCTGTCACTTTGATTTGCTGGTTGTGACGTAAGTTCCTCAACTTATCTACTGCAATTTGCGAGGTGCGCGACTAGTGGGAAAAAAAAAAAAAAGTGCCATCTCCACAAACTTGACACTGGCAGAATCCTAGAGGGTGCCATAAACAAGAATTGAATTGAATTGAATTGAAAGAGACGTAATTATCACTCGTCGTAAATTACTTTTAATGTGGAGCACCGCACTTTATAAAATGGAAAATTCACTAACAAATAAAATGTATAGACGTATCAGATATTTAGACTCGTATTGAAATTGAAAAATGTGCCTGGCCCAAAAGGTCATATCTCTGATAAGTCAAAAAATTATAACTGTCAGAATTCTACGGAATTAAAAATCAGACTATAGTGGACACTTACGTAATAATGCCTTTGAGTAGGGTCGTCACAACAATATACTTACTCTTAAATAAAAGATCTAGCGTAGGAGTAAATAATTAGATATTAATTTATAAATTTAGTTAATTATAATTTATCGTATGAATACATAAATAAATTAACAGCAATTACTTTTATTAGGATGAATTTCGTTGTTTCCGTTGATTGATAGTTTTCAGTTGTCACCACTGTAGGGAGATAATATAAAAGCGAGGTTGTATTCGAAAGTCCTTTTGGTTGAACTAATATAAGAAAACCCCTATCTGCGCGCTGTTATTTTCTCCGCTACCTCGACCTGCTGTTCTCCTTGGGCATTATTACGTACATAAGTGTCCACTGAGTCGAGTGACGTTGATTTTTACTTTTTTTAAGCTACTCCGGCTGTCAAATGCATACATTTTTTGACACTTAGGAGTCGTCTAAATGCTTCACTCGATAGAGTGGAGTGCTACGTAAAGCTCGCAGTACACAATGGCCCATTATGGCCCACTGCTCGCCATTGCCAACTGTAGGCCACGATCACTTGCTGTTTACACAATGCGCGTGGCGTGGCTGCGTGTGCATATTAATGTGATCTGCAAGAAAGCTTTTAGGAACTTGGGATTTATACTCCCAAGGGTTCACGGGTTCACAAATATGAAGGCGATAATCGCACTTTATAACGCGTTAGTAGGAGTCAATTAGAAAGTAACGCAGTTATCTGGGCTCCCCATGAAACTAAATACTCGTATAGTCTGATGGTGGAGCGTATTCAAGTTCAAGTTCAATCGTTTATTGCTTCATGTGCATTTCAGGTACATTTGGCTCTTAATATAAATAGTAGTTCTCAAAATGAGCCCTGTAAGGGCACTGCAATGTAGTTACATTATTCACTAATAATGTCACAGGTTTGTTAACAAAATATTAGAAGTAGGCAGGTAAGTCAAATACTACTCTAATATGAGTAGGTACTTGCTCAGTACTAACTTAGTCTAACTTATCACTAACACTGTTATATACATCAACTATACCCCCCCTTTCAGGACCAGTTCGTTAGGTATTTGTATTTTAGGCTATATGGGGTGTATCCCTTCTACCCACTGATGTATCCCACGTTATTCATTCTCGGGCAATGGGCCCGCTATGCCACGCGGGCCCGCTATGTCACGCGTGGCCCTATGGGCCACGCTACGCCACGATTCCTTTGAAGTGTGCCCAAAAACCGCCACTGTGCACCATTGCCCAGTGTACACAATGGCAATGTGTACCAATTCCACCGCGATTTTATTGTTAAGTATAACTAAGTGTGCACGACTACTATGCATGAGGATATAGTCTTTTTGTTGCAAGTAGATTTATATTTTTTCATAGACCTTTTCTAGTTGCTTGGCAACGTTTTTTGTTGAATATGTATGTCACTTAATTTTCTGATTCGTACGAATAAAAACGATGAAATTTTATAAAGAACATTTGGTCAAGCTTTTATTATTATTATAGCTACGAGACGATCAAATAGTGGTCCTTTTACCGTGAAATGAAACAGTGTCTATTTAAAAAGTGTTAATAAAAAATATTTATTATGGTTGTGACCAGAAGCCAATCGGGGCTTATACCACCAACGGGTACAGGCGCTGTAAATACTAGCGCTGTCCCCGCTGCGCAAATTGTTGACACGAATGTAGCGCCGCCGCCGCAGGCCCAAAGTGAGACGCCCACCACGAGCACCGGTGGCGCACCCTCCGCCTCGCGGCCGCGCTCCGTCTCCACGCGCACGAGCCGCTCCTCCGCGACCGTGGTGGCTGCGAGGAAACTCGCCGCCGAGGCACACCACGCCCGCCACCTCGCACGACTAGAGTTGCAGGCGCTAGAGTTAGAGGCCAAAAAATTACAGCTTGACAGAAATACCGCTGAGCTACAGCATCAAGCCGATTTGGCCGCAATTGAGGCCGAATACAGCCAGCGTGGCACACCCAGTAGCCGCCGAAGTGCTGGTAGTATTGAAAGTTGGCTTCAGAAAGGTGACGAAAATGTCAATTTGCCCGCCGACGATGACATCGACATTTTACCAAACGACCGCCGAGATAATGCACTAGCAGCCACACAAATAGTCAACCCACAAGCAAGCCCACAAGCTGGAATTGACTATACTAATATTTTTGATTTTCCTCAGGATTCTCATTATAATAAGCAAAATTATGTGAGAGCAGAACAGACGATAACGCCGCTCAATACCCAGGCCGGCCTTCAGCAAGACTACTCGTACGAGCCGAAGGCTCCCGTGGGACATCAGCACAGAGACGTCGCAGACCCTGTGCTCAAACTGGCTTCTGCGATAGAGGGTTTGGTTTTTTGTAATAACAATGAAAACCGCCAGAAGCCTAACATTAACCTAGCAATGTTTGATGGTAAGTCGCCACTCGATTGGTTAGTTTTTGAACGATCTTATTACGATTCTGAAAAGAGATACACGCCGTCTGAAAATCTAGCCCGGCTTAGCGTAGCTCTTAAGGGAACAGCACGAGAGGCGGTATGTGTACTCTTGGCAACAGCTCAGGGACCCCATGTTATCATGAAAGAACTAAAACGGCGTTTTGGACGCCCGGAGCAAATCGTGCTGAGAGAGGTTGCAGCGATCCGAAACTTGCCAAAGGTTAATAGTGAGCTTAAGGAGCTGTCGATTTTCTCGTCTCGAGTACGCAATTGTGTAGAGGTAGTTTAGTTGTTAGATGCTACTGACTATTTGTGTTCCCCAGAGTTGTTCTCGGCCCTTATGAGTAAGTTACCCCTGCTGCTACGCACGAGATGGATGGACTACGCTGCGACACAAACAGATCATGGGACCGCCTCCAGCAGCGGGAGAGTAGAGATGCTGTCCAACTTTCTAGCTCGCGAAGTAGACTTACACGCGAGGTTCGACAGCGTCGCGGAAACCACTTACGGCTACGTGCTACGGGAGCGCACTCATGCTGTATCAGAAGCTTCATACAAACCTAGTCAATCATATCATCAGGCCGCACCTAAAAAACATGCTCAAACCAATAATAATTACAAAAATATCTCTTGTTTGTTTTGTAATCAATCTCATGACATATCGATCTGTGACAGCTTCAAGTTATTGTCAGTGAGTGACAGGTGGCAGTTCATTAAAAAAGAAAAAATCTGTTATCGTTGTTTGACGAAGAGTTCTCACGTTTTTCGTCTGTGTAATAAAAATAAAACCAAATGCGAAGTAGGAAATTGTAATCGCAAGCATCACACTTTGCTTCACGATCCTGATTTTTCTCCCACCACTACAGCTCATGTTGATGAATGCGACGTCATCTCTGCACATGATGAGTCTTCCTTGGGGGCCTCTACTCCGACCGCTTCGGGGGGCGACACGACACGCGAGGTGGCCGCTCACACGACCGCGACGCCGAACTCTACGAGCGAGACGGGTGACCGGCCCAGCTTCAGCCCCTATCTGAAGATAGTCGCGGTAACGGTTTCAGGACCAGCAGGCAAGGTAGACACGTTCGCGTTATTAGATGATGGCTCTTCAACGACGTTTATCGATTCTGCAATTTCTGATCGTATTGGCGCCACCGGACGCGAGGGGCAAATTCATTTAGACTGTGTAGGTGGATTAAGTAGACAGACTGCAGTACAGTACGTAGATTTCGTCATTCGTGGTAAACATGCAACCGAAACTTTCCGGGTACATAGAGCACGTTCAACTAAAAATTTAGGCATAATATGCAAACAAACGATTAGGCGTACCGACTTGCGTAGCTACTCCTACCTAGGGGACATAACCACAGAGCTTTGCTATGACTGTGCCAAGCCAATGCTAGTAATAGGTATGGACAACTGGCACTTGTCCATAGCTTCAGCCACCAGAAAAGGAAAACTATCACAGCCAGTTGCCATACGAACAGCGTTAGGTTGGGTACTTTTCGGATTTGCTAGTAGTAGGACTAGACCCGTTGAAACCGTCGAAATGGCGTACCATGCCCAAGTCACAGAAACTGATGTTAGGTCTGAGCTCGAGGATCTTATTAAGGCCCAGTATAAGCTAGACGCAATAGGTATATCTAAGCACGAAGCACGTAGTACCGATGACCAACGCGCGCTTAGTATACTCGAACGTACGGCTCGCCGACTCCCCGAGGGACGTTTCGAGGTGGGACTTCTTTGGAGGGCAGATCATTTGCATGTTCCATATAGCTACCCGTTAGCCTTGTCTAGGTTCAGGAGCCTTGAGGCAAAGATGTTAAGGGAACCCGAGTATGCGAAACGATATAGGAATAATATCCACGACACGATAACTAAGGGCTACGCCGAGGAGTGTACCGGGGTAGATCCTAAAGGTGTTTGTTGGTATTTGCCACACTTTGGTGTAATAAATCCTAACAAACCGGCCAAACTTTGCGTCGTTCATGATGCCGCAGCTCGATCGCAGGGAGTTTCATTAAACTCAATGCTATTACCGGGACCCGATTTTTTACAACCTTTATTGGGAATACTGATGCGTTTCAGGGAAGGAAGGATCGCTCTCACCGCTGATATTAAGGAAATGTTCCCACAAGTGAAAATAATACAGCAGGATAGGGACGCTCAGCGATTCCTCTGGCGGGACGATCCTTCTAGTCCCCTAAAAGTATATCGAATGTCGTCGATGATATTTGGCGCTTGCTCCAGCCCATCGACGGCAATTTACATAACAAATCTTAACGCATCAGAATTCCAAAAGGAATTTCCCGTGGCCGTGGAGGCAATCAAGAACGACACATTCATGGACGATTTTATTAGTAGTTTAGATAGTCTGAACGATGCGGCTCGTCTGGCTTCCGACGTCGTGACGATTCATAAACGCGGAGGTTTCGAAATGCGAGGTTGGATAGCAAACGATCCTGCGGCTCTAGCCCTATTGCCAGCCGAGCTGATATCAGACGTAGTTAGTAGTAATGACGTAGAGTTGTCTAGCGACGCCGCTACTAGAACACTAGGTCTCATCTGGAAGCCAATCCGCGATGAGTTGACGTTTAGTTTTGGTGGTTCTGGAGGGGGCGTTTCGAGTAGTTCATCGCCTCCAGCAACTAAGCGCCAAGCTCTAACAATGGTTATGCAAATATACGACCCTTTGGGCATTCTAATGCCCATTATTATAAAAGGTCGTATTCTTTTTCAAAACTTGTGGCGGAAAGGTTTGGGATGGGACGACCGATTTGACGTAGTCGATTGCGATACGTGGTGTGAGTGGTTTGAAAGCTTAAAACTAATTTCACAATTAAGCATACCAAGGCAGTATTTTTTGGGTAACTCACGGATTTCAGAGCGTGAACTGCACGTGTTTTGCGATGCGAGTGAGTCTGCCTATGTTGCGGTTGCTTATTGGAGGTTTTGTGATATTTCAGGCCAATCTAGCTTAGCTTTGATAGCAAGTAAAGCTCGTGTGACGCCTCTGAAGCCCGTGTCAATACCGCGACTCGAGTTGCAAGGCGCGTTGATAGCCTCACGTCTCGCTCAATTCATCTGTGACACTCATCGTAACAAACCGATTCGGCGTTATTTCTGGTGCGATTCCATGACCGTTTTAGGTTGGCTACGTAGCGATGCTCGAAAATATAAACCTTTTGTAGCCAATCGTGTGGGAGAGATCCTAGAAAATAGTGTCGTTACAGAATGGCACTGGATTCCGACTGCACTGAACGTCGCTGATGATGCGACACGTTTAGATACAACCGTGTTGAACGTAGAATCGCGCTGGATGTGCGGGCCGTCATTTTTGTTGTCTCCCCCCGCCGAGTGGCCAACAGAACCAGCAGCAGGAGGTGGCAAGGTAGAATCATTAGTTGGTCTGGAACTGAAGCCATCTGCACGTATTAATAAAGCGCCATCAACATTATTGCATTCGAAAACAACATCCATCCCGTCGTCATGCAATTATGTTAGCTGCAACTGTATTAGCACAGTTGAGTCATCATCACCAGTTTCAGCTGACCCAGCTCATTTTAGTTCATGGCTTAGAATGGTTAGGGCAACCGCTAGAGCGCATCAGTTTATCGCCGCATGCATCACCAGGGTGAGGGGTGCTTCAAATAACTTTGTTCTTACCCAACATAGCTCTTTGTCGTCGCACACTCCCACGCAAACACCCTTACGAGTACTGACTGCTCAAAATATAGAATACGCGGAGGTCCACATTCTACGCAACAGCCAGAACAATGCATTCCGACAAGAATTACAATGCCTTCGACGAGAGAATCCAATCCCACCGAAAAGCCGGCTCGCTACCCTCAGCCCACGTGTGAACGAGAAAGGTTTGTTGTACGTTCAAGGACGCGCTGCTGCCATAGAAGTTGTCTCGACAGACACGAGGCCTATCATATTGGATGGAAAAGACCCAGCCGTACGCCTTCTCATAACACACTTCCACGACAAGTTCGGGCACGCCAACGCAGAAACCGTGATCAACGAACTCCGACAAAAATACTGGATCCTGGGACTACGGAACTCTGTCAGATCGATTGTACGCAGCTGTCAGCTCTGCAAGTTAGTACGCGGGGCACCACCTCAACCACCCATGGGGGATTTGCCGAGTGCTCGCCTGTCGTTTGGAAAACGGCCATTCACGTTCGTGGGTCTGGACTATTTTGGGCCACTGCTAACAGCCGTTCGACGCAGGCATGAAAAACGCTGAATAGCCCTCTTCACATGCATGACTTCAAGGGCCGTACACCTGGAGATAGTCCACAGCCTATCAACCGACGCCGCCATAATGTGCCTTCGCCGTTTCATTGCGCGCCGAGGGACTCCAAACCAAATCATCTCGGATAACGGCACGACTTTCATTGGAGCAAACAGACAGCTGCGTGAGCTGTACGGCCAGGAGGTGGCGGACTTTGCAAGCAACAGCAAAATAGAATGGAAGTTTATTCCTCCATCGGCACAATTTATGGGCGGTGCATGGGAACGATTGGTGAAGAGCGTGAAAACAGCGCTTCGTGTTACACTCAGAGATCGAACACCAACTGACGAAGTCCTGGGAACGCTTCTTTCGGAAGCGGAAGCTATTGTCAACGCACGACCACTTACGCACGTTTCGCCCGATCCGGAAGACCCTGAAGCCCTGACGCCGTTCCATTTCCTGTTGGGAACATCATCGGGTCGGCAAATCCCAGCACAGCTCACTGACGCGGACCTTTGTAATAGGAACGGGTGGCGTCGAGCCGTCAGGCTGGCGGACCATTTCTGGAGGAGGTGGGTGCGGGAGTACCTGCCAAGTCTGGCCCCCCGGCGTGTTCGCGGTGCCGCACAGCCAACTGTAAAGGTCGGCGATCCTGTTTTGGTTGCAGACGGGAACCTGCCACGAGGGACCTGGCCACGGAGAGTGGTTGCGGCGCTGTTTCCGGGCCGCGACGGGATCATCAGAGTGGTGGATGTGAGGACCTCCGCTGGTACTTTGCGCCGGCCGCTCAAAAAGATCATTCTACTTTGAAAAAAAGGGGAGAGTGTGCACGACTACTATGCATGAGGATATAGTCTTTTTGTTGCAAGTAGATTTATATTTTTTCATAGACCTTTTCTAGTTGCTTGGCAACGTTTTTTGTTGAATATGTATGTCACTTAATTTTCTGATTCGTACGAATAAAAACGATGAAATTTTATAAAGAACATTTGGTCAAGCTTTTATTATTATTATAGCTACGAGACGATCAAACTAAGCATAACATATTTTATAATACAAGTGTGTACAGACGACGTGATTGCATATTAATAACTATGATACATTATATAACTGACAAAAACTTAACTGCAAGTTTGCTAAAGGTCATTCGAATGGTAGCGTGGTGTTCGGGTCATCTATCTCCCTCCAAAATGGTTGAGACTGATGATGGCTGAGCACTGCGTTATGCTCGTGAACGAGTGCTGTTCGTGTGTCTGGTCGCAGCACTTATGTTTTCCCCTATTATTGTGAGACATTTGACTAATGCTTTGGCATTTAGGCTTGTTAATGGCAATCATGAAATCTTATTAGGATGTATTAGGTTTTAAGATGATTTGAGAAAAGATGGTCAGAGTGGAGTTTTTTTTTCGCTGCCTTTTTCTCCACTACAATACGGCCCGAAGGCGGCGGCTTACATTTTACATTGTACATTGACATTCAGCAAACAGAATGTAAATTCTTTACGTTGAAATAAAATGATTTGAATTTGAATTTGAATGGCGAGCAGTGGGCCAGCATGGGCCAATGTGTACTGGCCGCATAATAGGAGGGCGTCTATTTCTTCATTTATTTATTTACATTTCATTCATTTATTTCTTAATTTTCTGGCCGTTGACGACTTGACCACGGATGTAAAATTAACATCCGTGGCTCAAAACAATAACTAAAGCGTAGAAGGAGAAATAAAAAGTAATTATTGAATAGCTTTCCTTGTTACTCTTATAATGATTCGTTGTGCCAGAAAGAGACAACTGCTGTGTACTCGTACACTCGAAATTTTACAATCGTACTCTCAGAATAATAACTAAAGCACAGGAGCCGTAGAATAAAAAGTCATTATTGAATAGCTTTCCTTGTTACTCTTACAATGATTCGTTGTACCAGAAAGAGACGACTGCAGTGTACTCGTACACTTGAAATTTTACAATCGTACTAGGTTGCCTATAGAAAGTCAAAGTTATATAGAGGGTCATATATTATAGTAGAAATCCATAAGGATGGGACATACAACACGAAAACGTCAATATTATTTATTCCTTAACTAAACATTCCGTAAATATAGCAGTATATATTAATTATATGGTATTAGCTGGCTCCCTAAACGTTGGTGTTGTTGGTGGCGCCATATTTATTTAACCTACAATATATTCTCAGCTCTTCGAACTCTTGTTCTCGGAAAAAAATACAGAAAACTATCTATTTGTACAAGTTCAATTTGCATCCAATAAATAAATTTTCCTTGATCTTACTATACATAGATTGCGAGCTTTATGCATTCATAGTTTTAGAGCGCAGCTCAAAGAAAAAGAAGTATAATAATAACTTGTGATAGATTGTTTTTTATCTGACCAAAAGTTAGATGTTTTTACAGAAATTAATTAAATAATTTATTGCACAGCCAGCGTCACACTCACATTGTTTGAAATTCCTGATTCCTGAAGAAGGGTAACCTGTGTATCAGAAACCAGAGCAGTGGCTTTAAATTACACAGGAAATTACAGAAAGTAAGAAAAACACGTAAAATAAAATAATAGGAAAAATGAAAGAACATTTAATATTTATAGTCTTTTTAATGCACTAACCCGTGCTAAAGACAATTTTAAAAACCTATTTAGGCGACAACCGGCATCAGTGAAATTTTGAACCTCTTTACAAATGCTTTCTGTATTACTTACAATTTAATGTTAGTCCTTCTAACCCTGCGATAGTCTTGGTCAGTACTACTAGGAGGGTGTATGGATATATAAACATTAAAATTCTTGCTAATTATACTTATAAACCATACTTAAAAACCAGTTATGAACTTATACAAATTAAAATTTATATGAAATTATTACTCTTTAAATCACAGTCTTTGATAAAAAATAATGTCCTAACCTAATGTTGTATATGAAACAGTCTTCTTCAAGATGTCTGCTGCAAACGTACGTGATTTTGTTTAATACCAATAAAATTTGACCGTGAAGCCACGCCTTGTGACCTTGTTGACCGTCTATCCACATTTGTGTCATTGTGCTTTTTTCGGGTAACCTGAAATAAATAATTATTAATTATAAACCACTATAATTAGTCATAAATACATGTCATGAAGTTCTTTATTAATTTGACAGCAAACCGTAGATAAAAACCAGTACTGCTGGACACCTTTTTTTCACAATGGTGGTGCGATTTGTTCGCTACATTATTATTATATTACGACACGTAGATTATGTAGCGAAAACTATTCTTTACGATATATGAACCTATCTTATTACAAGTTCTAATTTTTTTAAAAGAAGGTGGAATTATTAGAAGTTAATGTTAGTTTGAGTTCGTATAATTATTTAATGAAGATTTATATTGGCAGCTTTATTTCTTTATGGTTTTCATATTAGACATCTATCAAATTATAGAATACTTCGATATGCCTTTTCAGTTTGCTATGTTCTTGTGAATTTGTTGCAAATAAATAATAAATATAATTTTACAGTCTTCCTTTACAAATATTATGTTAACATGGTAGCAGATCGTTCGGTGCGTAAACGTGGGGAAAACAAAGCAAGTGGATAAAATTGCTAAACATGAATAATATCGTAATTCCAATTTATGACGGGACAGATTATTCGAATTGGAAAATTCGTTTGATAAAATTTCTTCAATTCAAAAAATGTAAAGATGTTGCTATACGATTAAAAATGGAAAGTGATGATGAGGCATCATGGTATGAGATGGATATTGAAGCGACAAACTATACATACAGCGCGATTACGAATCAGCAGCTAGAATATATCAGCGACTTAGACTTGACGTACAAAATAATTTCGAAATTCGACGAAATGTATTTAAAACAATCCACAGCGCTACAAATCGTATGTAGAAGCAATTAAGAGAATATTAAGATACCAAAATATTCACATGTCAACATATTTTTTGATGAATTCGAACGATGTGTCAACGATTTAAAAAAGGCAGGCGCTATAATGACAGAAAGCGAAAAATTACATTTTATGCTAAAAGCATTACCAGGAGAATATAGTTATATTGGAGATTTAATAGACGTATTACCGGAAACAGAAAGGACAGTTGAATACTTGAAAAGCAAAATTCGTATGAAAAATATAATTAAGAAAGAGGAAGATATACCGGATAAATCAAACGTGTTTAAAGCAAATGTTGAGAACAAACCTACTTGTTTACTTGTGGAAAACCTGGACACTTGAAAAGAGACTGTTGGCACGGAAACTGTGGTCGTGGACGCGGACGTCAAGGTCCAAATCGTGGTCGTGCACGTGGACCTTTAAATTTGTTCCTTAGCACGGGTTAGTGCATTAAAAATAAAAATAGTGTAATCATGTGGGTACAGTGATATCGTTCCGATGTTAAACCTAACTGCAAAGTAGGTAGTCGGGGCTGTAAGTAATGCAATTTGCTTAAGTCAGATGTCGCTGCCTGTACGTAATACAGAGAATATTGTAAAGAGGTTCGAAATTTCACTGATGTCGTGAGTCGCCCATTGGCTCAATTGGTAGAGCGCTGGTACGGATAGCCAGAGGTTGCGGGTTCGAATCCCGGCATGGGTGAAATTTTTAGCCTCTAAATAGGTTTTTAAATTTGTTCCTTAGCACGGGTTAGTGCATTAAAAATAAAAATAGTTGTAGTTAACATAATATCAAAATTCCTTTTGGTAGTTTTTAATTTATCACGCTAAAAGTATAAAAATATCAATGCAATTAATAGATTCAAACAGGAAAAATATTTATCGATAATCATAAACAATTGAATCGATAACTTCAAAGAACGTTACTGGATTAAGCTTTCAAAAGTAAATTTAGATATAGTGAAATAAACACAAGTAATAAAAAAAACTTCTTTACTAAGTATCGATAACTTTTTCACTGAGGTAGTAGGAAACTCCCATCCCTATCACCCTAAAATAAACAACAAACTTGTTACTATGATTATAATCATGATTTATTATCTTTGAAACACTATTCTCAAACAATATTAAAGCTATGTTGCAATTCCAGTAGCTCATAGTTAAAATGCAAGCAAAAAACCACTACAAAGTACACAAAATTGAATCTTACCGATGGAAGCTGATGAAGGTGGTTTTGTTTTCTATTCTCCCGAATGGGTTTATCACACACGCCATCCCGATGTATTGCGTATACTCCATACTACAAATTTAATATCCACTGAAATCCACTTCAGTTTGTCTTAGAACAACCCAAAAAACACAAGCTTTTCGGAGACGACGCACTCCAACAACTGTTGTCTAACACACTGCCAAATCGAAGGTACTTGGCAGCCTACTACAAAATGTGGTTTTCTAGACATCTGTAATTCGGTAGCATAATGGTAACCAAAGGTAACCAACTGACAATTGAGGGTGGTACGTTCTGAATAACACAACAACACACTAAGTATCGTCTTTATACAATCTCCTTCCCCCGGATATCCCAAAGCCCATAAATTTCCAGTCGTTATTAACCTTAGTTCGTTCACCGTTTATTACATTTATGGCTAATTTCTTTACTAATAACAAAATCAAATTGTGATGTGTTGCCAACCAGATATGTGTATTTATATATTTGTATATGTTTTTCCACAGGTCAATAGCTCAATAGAGTGAAATTTAAATTAAATAACCGACCATTCCCTGAGCTGTTACTTTATGCGACCATGACATTGGCAGAAATATTCTACGTGGTTGGCGACGTTTCAAACTAACGAGACAGACATGTGTCAGGTGTTCACTTTATAACGCTCCTTCTATGCTTTAGTTATTATTCTGAGCTGAGATCCGTGGACTTGACTCACAAAACAAAAAGAAAGTGTGGCAAAGTCACTAGAATTTCATTCACCCATTTCATTCATTCTATCCACTCGATCACAGAATACTCTAATCTGTGCTCAATCTATGTCATCTTCTATAAGTAGTCTCTGGCTGGTCAGAGAAATCAAAATGGAGAAAAGCGCGGGAACCTTGGATGAGTAAAGGCGGCGAAATTTGAACAATTTTCAATAAATTGATAACTTTTATATTTCTCTGTAAATACAAAGTGAATTGTACATATAGTTGGTAGACAAGTTTGTACATATTGTAATTAGAAGATGGGGGCGGGAAAGAAGCGGAAAAAAACTGATCCCCCTGACGAGCGATCATCACCAGCTATGGACACTTCGGACTCGGATGATGACTCCTCCAGGAAGTACAATGTTTTTAAGGTTCCAGGGTACTCTAGGAGGTATCCTGAAAACAGTAAAAAATCGGAATACATAGTGTTCGTGTCACACGAAAATGAAAAACCGTTTTCCGACAAAGACAGGCTAGCTCTCTCCCATGCCATACGCAAATTCTGCGTCACTGGCATTCTACATCTGAAGTCAGTAAATAAATTCAAGATTGGCATTACGTTCGATTTGTCAAACAATGCAAATGTGTTTATGCAGAATAAAAAATTACTCGACGAACTAGACCTGAAGGCCACTATACCGGCTAGCGACACTGAAGCGACTGGGGTTCTTACCTCAGTCCCTACTGACCTTTCCAACAAACAAATCTTCTCGTTGATTGGCAGCTCTCGAAATGTAATTCAAGTGAGACGTTTCATACGTCGGGTGCGGAGTGACGACGGCGACGTGTCACATCTTCCCACTCAGACAGTCGCGGTAACTTTTGCATCCACTGAATTGCCTCAGTACGTCTATCTCGATTCTTGGAGACACGAGGTAAGCGCTTATATACCACCAGTAAAGCAATGTCTTCAGTGCATGAAGTTTGGCCACATTGCCAAATACTGCCGAAATTCGGTTGTGTGCTCGATCTGCACAGAAAATCACCATTTTAAAACATGTAAAGAGGATCCTAAAAACGCGAAATGCTGCAACTGCGGAGGCAATCACATAGCTATCTCTAACACATGTCCACAAAAAAAATTGAAAATAGAGGAAAACAAAATTAAGTCAAGGGCCGTCACATACTCAGATTTATTCAGTGAAAACTCCTTCCCCCAATTAACAAAATCGAACATCGAAACACAAATTCAAAATTTAACGAAATCAGATTTTTTCATGAACATACTCATTCAAGCAATTACAAAAATAGTTACAAATCAGAAAAACACCCCAATCAACTCTACATCAATAAAAGAAATCTTAGCACAAACTGTAAGAAATACCACTTCTTCTAACAATGGATCAACTTAATATTATGCAGTGGAACTCCCAGAGTATTATTAGCAATAAATTTCTATTAACACAATTTCTTTATGAAAACGATATACATGTAGCAATAATATCAGAGACTTGGCTAACTCCTATTAAAGATTTTAACATAAAAGGATATCGAATAGAAAGAAACGATATTGGTAATAAACATAATGGTGTAGCAATTTTAATACATAATAGTTTAAATTATAAAAAAATTAATACATATTCGGACAACTCCTTACAAAACATTTGTGTAAGGATATCTGTAAATAATAAAGAAATGAGTATTGTAAGTTTTTACTGTCCTACAAACTGTGTCCCATCTTTTGATAAACTTAAATTTCAGTCAATAATAGAGTCAATACCCGAACCCATGTTATTTGCAGGTGATTTTTATGCACACCATACTTTGTGGGGGTGCCATTCTATTAATCCTAGAGGAAGAGATATTTTGGAAATTATTGATGAAAAAAATTTGGTTGTTTTGAATTCCGGCGAGGTTACTACTGTGGGCTCCTTGACATGGCGTCCCAATGCTTTGGATTTATCACTGGCTTCCCCATCACTGGCTCTGTCTTGCGATTGGTCTGTACATAATGATCCTCTTGGCAGCTACCATCTTCCTGTAATTATTAAGGTTTTTGTAAATAATAGTATTAATGATGATGGTCTTGTAAACAGCAATGGTGCTAATCCTTTGCCCATCTATCCTAACTTTAAAATGATCAATTGGACATTATATGAACAATATGTAGACACACAACTGTCTGATTTTCAGGTTGAAAATTACACTCCGTTGACAGCATATAACAGTTTTTGTAACATATTGCATAATGTAGTTAATGACTCTCTTACAAATCGTAATTCTGTTTCTTCTTCTTTTGGTGCTATCAACTCTCGTCGTAGACTGATACGCAAGAAGCTCTCTCTTCCTTGGTGGAATAAAAAATGTTCAGAAGCTGTAGAAAATTCCAAACTTGCCTATATTAACTTTAAAAATAATCCTTCAGATCAATCTTACATTGAATTTAAAAAATTACAAGCACATAAAAAACTTTTGTTAAAAATGGAAAGATCTAATAGCTGGATTGAACTGTGTAGCTCCTTCAATCGATGTACACCTCTGTCAATAATCTGGAATTGTATGCGTAAATTCAACAAAACTTACTCTTTTAATAATGACAATGATAGTTGGATACAAGATTTTTTGCAAAAGTATACACCCGACCATGTAAATAATAAACCAAAATTTTCCCCGGACAGTGAAACAAATCCTGTAAATAATTTTATGATAAAATCTTTCTCAATTGAAGAATTAATATCAGCTATTCTCTCGAGAAAAGATGGCGCATTTGGTCTGGATGGTATTCCTTATATAATGTTAAAAAGGCTTAGTAAAAATAGCTTACAGATTTTGCTTGAAATATTAAATAACCTATGGTTGAGCAACGAGATTCCCCACTCATGGAAGTCCGATTGTTTAGTGCCCATATTAAAGCCAGATAAGCCTCGATCAAATCCAGATTCCTACCGTCCTATTGCTTTGACATCTTGCATAGGCAAAGTTTTTGAACAACTGATAAAACAAAGGTTGGAATTTTATGTAGAACAAAATAGTATTTTACCTTCTAATCAATTTGGCTTTCGAAGAGGAACATCAGCTCGTGAAAGCATCTGTCAGCTGCAGCTTGACATACAAAATTGTTTAAATAAAAAATATTATTTGATGTCGGTGTTTTTTGATGTGTCTGGAGCATTTAATAGTGTCAATGTCGATATTCTTTGTGTTGAGTTACTTTCCATCGGGATCCCAAATAAAATTGTTAATTGGATTCATAATTTTCTTACTGAGAGGGAAGTCTATGTAAAATATAATGGTAATCTTTATGGTCCACGATTCGCTTCTGTTGGTGTTTGTCAAGGCGGAATACTTTCTCCATTAATTTTCCTCTTATATATCCGCCGTTTAAATCTCATTTTGGGTTCTGAAGTCAAAAATCTTCAATTTGCTGACGACTTGGTTGTTTATGCATCTGGAAAAAAATTAAAAAACATCAGTGAAATTCTTAACAAATCTTTAAAAGGGTTGTCTACATACTTCACCTATCTGAATCTTGATATAAATGCATTAAAATCTAAAGTGGTTGTATTTGGTAAAGCTAGCAATAATATTCCTTCTGTATTCTACAACAAAGTCCCCATTCCTGTTTCTCAAGAGGCTAAGTTTTTAGGTATTATCTTTACTCACAATATGTCTTGGAAAAAATATGTTGAATTGCTAAGTTTAAGAGCCAATAAGGCCCATAATATTTTGAAATCTTTGTGCAGGATTTCGTGGGGAGCAGATCCGAAAATATTGTTACTTCTGTACAAATCATTGGTTCGTAGTCATTTTGAATATGGTTTTCTTTGTTTTGGTGGTGACAGTAGATTGGTGAATGCCTTGGATAAAATTCAAAATAAAAACTTGAGACTCATCACAGGAGCATTTAAAAGTACTCCTATAAATGTAATGCAGGTGGAGTGCAAAC